>OY776127.1:24026919-24626919 GCA_963675135.1 Galeopsis tetrahit | reverse complement strand
TCGACGCGCGTGTTCATCAAATCAATTACATAAAGTACTCCGTTTTTTGCACTTTAATCCCTGCATGATTTTTGCCTATAAATAGGCCATTACCCCTAATTTCTGAATTTTTACCTTCTTCAAGCTTTGAATCTCTTTGCAAATTCTTGATTTCGAAGCTTTTCCGGCGACTTGTGTTTCGATTCCGACAGTGTTTAAGGTATTTAACTTTACTTTTCCTTTCTACTTTCTTCATTTCCTTCCATAAAGATGGATTTTGGAGATAATGTTGGTGGGGATGGGTTTGGGAACCCTCCTAATTTTGATATCAGTGTCACTCAAGGGTTGAGTGATACTATTTCGGTAGTGCCGGTGGAGGCGCCTCGCCGTCCACGGAGGCCAGGGGTGGTGGATCTATCCACCGAGTTCGAACATTCTATAGATCCCGAGGAGATAACCTCGGTGATTCCGATTAGTGCCTTTAATCCAAAAATAAATGTCAAAATAATTGAAAGTGAGGATGCGGGTGAAGATAGCCTGTACAGAATTCCTCCTCGCGAAGATAAGGGGAATGACTTGGACGACATAGTGGAAAATATGAATCTTGATGAGGAGGATGGTGATGATGATGATGAGGAGAATGTAGATGAACGACATAGAGTTGTGCTCGATGAGCCTAAACCCGAGGAAGTTCCTAAAGTGACTTCGAACCAGATTACCGAGATATTTGATTATAAAGATCAAATAGGAGATTTTTTAAAATGTCGTGAGAAGTTCGAGGTGGAAGTACTCTCAGGACCTTCGTATGATGAATATGTTGCCGACCATCCGATGCGACCAACATTCCAAACCCATCGAATAGCCATCGACACTAGTATGGATGCCAGCCAAAATCCTAGTCAGATCGAGGAATTTCAGTTAATGGAATATCGAAAAAAGTTCCTCGTCCCTCAATATGTCTACTTCTTTGTTCCTGAAAATGATGAGCGTGCCGACCAACCACTAGATGGATGATGTGTGGCCGTTAATTACAAAATGATGGAAGCAGGTTTGAGGTTTCCTCTTCATCTGACGATTAGCCGTTTTCTGAATTGGTTGAAAATTTCCCTTATGCAATTGACTCCGAATGGTTGGTGCAACCTAATATGTACTCTTACTGTCTTCAGCCTGGAGGCTGCTGAGATTGGATGTCAAGGATCGTTCTTGTAGCCCTACGAAATAAGCTTTATCTTTGGAGTTTCAAAAGGGGCGACCACAAATGGAGAAGGTTGGTATTATTTGAAAGCTCGCGTAGGTCTAAAAATCATTGAGAGGGTACCGAACAAGATCCGAGACTAGAAATATAAGTGGTGGTTCGTCGGCGGATACTGGAGAAGTGTAGTTCACAACAACGGGAGCTCGGATCGAATTAACATTCCTCGTGACTTCGATAGAATATTAGGTATAAATTTTTTTTTTGCTCGCTCACTTTAATACTAACTAACTTTTTTCTGTCATTTTCAGGTGCTAAATATCGCAAGCGACCAACTTCCCGATCTCAAACTGCTTTCTTTCATTATCTCCTGTACTGTGTCTCTCTTCGCCGTTATCGAGAAAGATCTTGCGACTTCCTCAATTGAGATTGTATTCGAGAAGCCGTTAGGTTCCGAGTATTTACTCACCACATCACTAGGTCTTTTCCATCTGGTAAATTTTCTATTTCAAACTCACAAGTGTTTTTGCTCGACAACTTCATTTTTTATATTTCTTATTTGAATGTTTCCTATCTTTGTTTCAGTTGTTCCTCATACTATTCGTACTCGCATTTTGGGGAATGTTGATCTTCTCGATACAATGGTTTCCAAGTCTGCCAGCTTTATCAAGGACAACGCCGAGAGAGCCGTGATAGAGACGGGGAAGGCCCCTACTCGCAAGAGAAAAGGAGTTGCCAGAGGATGATCTTGCGGCTAGGAATGTCTATAGCTCCGAGGATGTTCGCAATTATTTTTGATCAAAATTTCCTTCATCCGCATCAAAGAGGCGGTTGACAACCTTAGCCTTGTGGCTATGCATGCAGTTCCTCGCTCTTTGATGAAGCCCGTGGTTGATGACACGGCCGCCCAGGATTTGGCGAGCAACTCTATTTCTATCTCCGTCCAAGCCTCTCGCATTCTCTATGTGACCGAGCAGATGAAGGCCCAGATATTCGAGCAGACCACCAAGATTGCAGCATTAAGACATCAATGTGATAAACTGAAGATCGCTTGCAATAATTCTGAGAAGAGTCGGATCTTAGCTGAAAATAAACTGACCGAAGCCCTTTCGCGCAATGAAACTTATGTAAAGGAAATTGAGGAAAGTAGAACTCGTCTTGAGTCTGCTCGGGCTGATGTTGCTCGCCAAAGGACTGAAATATCTGCGCTCATGGCTCGCGCGGTGGAAGCGGAGGGGAAACTGGCTGAAGCCGAGAAGAACTTGGAGGAGTCAGAAAATCTCTTGGATTATAAGGATGATCAGATCGATGCGATCACCACAAAAGCTGCTCTTGACTTGGATAAAATGGCATGTTTGTCAACTTCTCTCGCCTTGGCCGAGATGCTATTTTATCTTCACTTGGCTAATCCTGAATTCGATCTCACCAATCTGGTGATTAAATCCGAAGATCAAATTATGGAGGAGAAGCCAACAAGTGGTTGTAGAATGCCCCTTCAAGAACTCCTCGATATTGGATTCAGATTTCCTCGCCTTGAGGCCTTGGGTGTAAATTTTGTAAACTTCAAGAGTTCGACCCCGACAACGGTGCTACGTCACCTGAAGTGGTCAACCTTGAAAATGTTGGGGCCGACCAGAGTGGTGTGTCCACTAAGCAGGTTGGAGCTGAGGAGAGGGCTAAAATTGTTGATGGAACGGTCGATCTGACTACGACCGAAAATGTTTAAACTTTGTATATCTTTTTCTCCCTTTTTTTTATTTCTTTTGCTAATCGGCCCTTAAGGCCTTCTTTTGTAGTTTCGCCCTTCGGGGATTTATTTTTCTTGTCGAACATTCAACATATTTTTCTTTAGTAATATTCTTAACGTTTATCCAAACTTAGCCTTTCGGCATAAGTTTGTTCGTCATATCCAAGTTTATCCTCGTGAGAATAAACTTGTTCGTTTTGAAATGATCACAGAGTTATACCTTAGTATAATTTGTTCGTTTTAATATGATCATAGATTTATATCTTAGTATAAACCTACTCATTTTAGTTTGATCATGAGCTTATGTTTCTCAACATAATTTCACTCGTATTTTTTTAGAAAAAAATAACACGAACATATTACCTTAGAAATGTGTCGCTCGATTGATCATGAGCATAGCCTTTCAGCGTATGGTCACTCATATTTTTTAGAAAAGATAACACGAACATATTTCCTTGGAAATGTGTTGCTCGATTGATTGCGAGCATAGCATTTTAGCATATGATCACTCGTATTTTTTGAAAATATTTTCGCGAGCATAGCCTTTCGGCGTATGTTCGCTCGATTCTCACGATCATAGCCTTTCGGCGTATGCTCTCTCGTTTTCCCAAATTTTATATCCGTCGATAATTTGTTCGCTTTTCCCGAACATAATCTCTCGATGTATGTTCGATTCGAATTTATCCAAGACTATACTAAGTATAGCTTGTTCGCTTAACCCGAGCATAATCTTTCGATGTATGCTCGGTAGTCTTTATCCAAGACTATACTAAGAAGTATATCTTGTTCGTCTTTATCACATGCTCCTCAGTTGATATATATAATACTTTGTAAATTGACTTAGCATTTTGAGAATTTTTATGATAATTTTCTTCCTTTGAAATTTGATAATTTTATAAATGTGAAATGATCTTGCTCGTATGAAACATAGTTTTTACTCATGCTTGGAATTTAGAAATTGATATCATAAATATAAACATTGATTTAAACAAACTTCCCATTTATTGCAAATGATAACTTTTACAACTTTGAGAAAGGTAGATTACAAATGTGCATTCATAAATTTTTTTAATTCTACGTTAAAACTGTAAAAAAAAATACTTACTGGTAATATTTCTTCAATTTGATAGCATTCTAGGGATACTCGCTCAGACTGCCATCTAAATCCTCCATTTCGTATGCTCCGTTCGCTAGTGATCGGGTGATGCGATATGGTCCCATCCAAGTCGGGTCAAGTATACAGATCGATTGCTCTATTGCCCGCCGATTTGAAATTTGCGAACTCGGACTTTTTGGAATTGTAATATTTTTCTGATCTTCTCTTGTACGCGATGTTCTTCTCGTCGGCCGTCGGTCTCTTTTCTCTTCTAACAAATCCAAGTCGATCATCTGAGAATTATTGTTGTATTCCTCGTCGTAGCTCTCTCTTCTGAAACTTGGGATGTTCGCTTCTGCTGGCACCATTGCTTCTGACCCAAATGTAAGTGCAATAGGGGTCTCGCTTGTTGAGTTCCTCGTGGTCGTCCGGTACGACCACAATACCATTTGAAGTTCATCCGCCCATGTCCCCCTCAAGCCATCTAGTTTTCCCTTCAGAGTATGTTTTAGAACTTTTGTTCACGACCTCCACTTGGCCATTTGCTTGTGGATGATAAGGTGTTGAAAACAACTTCTTGATTCCCCATGCCGAACACTGATTGATTATGTCGATATTGTTGAATTGTCGCCCGTTGTCTGTAACAATTGCCTGTGGTAATCCAAATCGGCAAATAATGTGTGTCCAAATGAAAATTTTCATTTGGAGAGTTGTTATGGTCTTCATCGCCTTTGCCTCTACGTGAAATAATCAACGGTGACCACTGCGAAAATTACTCCCCCGGTGCCCTTCGGGAAGGGTCCGATCAATTCAATACCCCACTTGCCGAATGGTCAAGAGCTATATACATAAATTAGTTCACCTGGTGGTGAACGGATGGCTGGAGCATAAAGTTGACATATTCTGCATGTCTTCACGTAATGCATTGCATCCTTCTTCAATGTTGGCCAAAGAATCCTTGCCGAATAGTTTTCTGAGCGAGCGCTTGCCCCCCAATATGATTTCCGCACATTCCTGCGTGAATCTCCTTCATTACGAGCTAGGCCTCCTCCGTGTCTAAAGACTTCAACAATGGCAATGCAAATCCTCTTTTGTAAAGTTTCTCGTCGATTATTGTGTACCTCGCTGGTCGAATTAGCAATCTCTTAGCTTTCACTTTGTCCATCGGGAGCGTGCCTTTTTTGATATATTCAAAGATTGGAATGATCCAACTGTGCTCGCTAGTAGTTTCCTTAGTCTGTGCGATCAAATTGTACCTAATAGATGGGAAAGAAATTTTTGTGATAATTACCTCATTGAATTCAGCTTCCCCTTTTGAGGTGGCTACGCGAGCCAAAGCATCAGCTTGCGAATTTAACTCCCTCGGGACTTACTTGATGTATATTTGCTCGAATTTCTCGAGTAAGTTCTTTACCAAATTCTGGTACTTCATCATCTGTTTATGTCTCGCTTCATACTCCCCTTTAACATAGAAAACGATCAACTGTGAGTCGCTGTAGATCTTGAGCTGGCGATCCAAAGGGGCATACCTCAGCTCTGCATCTCTCAATGCTTGACTTACATAATAAATTGGTACATGAGTGGTTCCTTCTGCTCGGACGAGCACTGCACTCATTGCATGTTGGCTCGCGGCGAGGTATAAGAAAAGTTTCTCCCCCGGGACTGGTTTTGATAATATTACCGTATCGGCCAGATACTCCTTCAAGTTACAAAATGCCTACTCGCACTCTGTCGTCCATTCAAATTTTCCCTTCTTCAAAGCATCGAAGAATTACAACGATCCCCAGTTTTTGCTATGAATCTTTTCAATGAAGCCAAACAACCAGTTAATCTTTGTACCCCCCTTGACGTTTCGTGGCCTTTGCATGTCGACGATGGCTTGTATCTTGCTCGGATTCGCCTCTATTCCCCTTTGGCTAACCATGTGGCCCAATTTTTTTCCAGATTGAACCCCAAAGCTGCACTTCTTCGGGTTGAGCTTCTTGCCGTACTCTCGCATAATATCGAATGCCATTACCAAATGCCGAGCATGATCCTCTTTATGTAAACTTTTCACGACAATGTCGTCTATGTGCACTTCCATCGTCTCGCCAATCTGTTGCTCGAACATTGTGTTTACCAGCCTCTGATATGTAGCCCCGACGTTTCTCAAACCGAAGGGCATTCTCTTCCATACGTACATGTTATGGTTAGTCATAAAAGTTGTGTGCTTGACGTCGTCCGGATGCATAGCGATTTGATGATACCCGAAGAAGACATCCATGAACGTCAACAATTCGTGTCCGGCTGTCTGATCGACCAAGTAATTTATATGAGGCATCGAAAAATTATCCTTCGAACATGCCTTGTTCAAATCTGTGAAATCCACACATAGTCTCCAAGTGCCCGTTGGCTTTTTGACGAGCACTAGGTTGGCAACCCATTGAGGCTCCGTGCCCGCAACTTCGATAAGTCTGTTATCCACCAATTTTTTGACCTCGCCCTCCAAGGCTGCATATTTTTCTGGGCCGGATTTCTTCTCTTCTGGTGGATAAGTTTATTGCTCGCATCAATGTTCAGTCGATGACAAGTGTATTTCTTCTTAATACCGGTCATATCTGTATGCGACCAAGCAAAAACATCCAGGTTTTGTTTCAAAAACTCAAGAGTCTCAGTTCGCAGGGGCTCTGGTAGATTTGTGCCGAGGAAAATTTCCCAATCGGGATGGTCGGAATTAACCTGAATTGCTTCTAGTTCCTCAACTAGTGTTGCTCGCCTGTTAGGCTCATAGATCCTCGGATCATCAATTGATCGCCTTACACTTGGATCAATTTCTTCAGGCTCAAAGCCTATCCTTGGTTCCAGGTCATTATCCTCATAACCAAGTTCGTCTTTATCATCTATTTACATAGACTTGCATTCAGTTTGGACAATTAACTATTCGTCAATTTCCATCATATCATTAGTATAATTCTCATCGTCGTCCAAACTCAAAGTGTGACTAGACACGCTTATTTCATACCTTTTTATGTAGTGCAATGCCATTTTTTTTGACACTTCTACCGAGGTGGTCGCTTTCGGGGCCTTATCTTTATTATCCGGAAAGTGATCTTCCGTGAACTTTTGAGCGAATTTGCTGATGCACAATCTTGCTCTTTTCTGATCGCCCTTCACTGTGATCGTCCCATTTGGAGTAGGCACTTTAACACAATAGTAGTATGAAGAAGCCGCAACTTTAAATTCATTAAAAAATGGTCTTCCTAAAAAACAGTTATAGGAAGATGACCGATTATAACAAAATCTACCATCCTAGTTAAATCAATACTAGGAACATCTTCTGATTCCAGTTCTACGGCTAATCTTATCCTTCCGATGGGGTTTGACACTGCCTCCCCAAACCCAACTATAGCATCCTCACACTCTTCAATATATTGGTCGAAATCGCCAATGATGTCCAGTGTCTTCTTGAAGATGATGTTCGCATATGAACCCGAGTCGACCAACATCCGATGCACAGTTACCCGCCGAGATGACCAGCGCGTCCTTATTCGGCATCACTATACCATTCAGACCATCCTCGGAAAAAATTACTTGGTGTGAGGGGGGTCTCTCAATTGCAGCGACCACCGATACTTGGTGCACATTCTCCAGTGCCCTTTCCTCCATGCGACGACGTTGGTTGGAGAGATTGTTGCTTATTTCTAGGCCCCCGACTGGACCTTCAATCACATATGTATTCAAGTCATTCACATTGTCGACCACCCTGTTGTTGCGAGAACCCGGTGGTGGAGCTTCAATTCTTTCGGGTATGATTGGCCCCTGGATTCTACCCGGATTCTGATTTTGTGGCTGATGGTTGTTCGGCCTCTGCTTGTTTTGTGGAGGAGGAACCCGTTTATCATTCTGTCCGTCACGCCCTCGGACTCGATTATTATTTTCATTTCCTCCTTCATTTCCGGCCACAGTGATATACTGTGCCAAACTTCCTTCTTCATATAATTTGTATAGGTTGAACAAGAGATCTCGACATTAATGTGTTCGATGGCCAATCGAATTATAGTACAAGCAGAATCTCTGCAGATTAAGCTTTTTTGGGTCGGCGAACATTGGCCTCGCCGGAGGAAGTCTGTTATCAAATCTCACCACCTCAAATAGTGTTCGAGGATTTATCCCTATAGCATGGAAAACGTCCTTGATTGTTTCAACATCAGTAGGGCCATCAAATGGCCTGAAATTTCCAGGTCTTTGATACAGTTGATTTTTTGGTGGAACCGGGGCTAGAGCTTGCACCTGTGCTCGCTTATTGTTATTATTATTATTCCCACCACTGTTCGGCCATTGTTTCTTCGAAGGCTCGGCCTGATTTCCTTTCGATGGTGCTTGTTGGGCATGAATCATCTCGTCTATCTGTATTATATCCCCAACCATGTTCCTGAACGCAACATATAACTTTGGGAAGCGTAAATTTACATCCTTCCAAAGTCTCGTACCAACTTTTAATCCTCCAACGATCTAGATGATCTTGGAGTCGTCGTTTATTGGTTCTCCATCCATAATTACATTATTGAATCTTTCGATGAAGGCCTTTTCTGTCTCGTCCAATCCTGTCTCATGTTCGCCAATCTCTGCTTCGATGTTGTGCGAGCAGCTATTACATCGTAATAAGTCAAAAAATCTTGCCCAGATGGGCAAATGACACAATTGTTCCAACTGGCAACATAGAGTACCATTTATGAGCTCTATCCCCCAATGAAAGAGAGAAGTTCCTACATTGGGTCGTATCCGTTGCCCTCGCCGAGGCCATGTAATCTGTATACTTGGATAAGTACACTCGGGGGTCCATCTCTCAATTATAAACCGGAATGGCCGAAACCTAAATTTTCTTTTGAATTGGGACAGTGAGAATTAGCACACTTAAAGGCGAATTAAGTGGGCATTGTGATCGACCTTGCTGCCCCTCGATTTGCTTCAATTTCGAGCATCAACCCTTCGACCTGCCTCTGCAGTCTTTCCTGATTTTGGGCCATCATCATCAATTTGTTGTCTTCGAACTCGGAAATGATAAGTTGGACATTGGTTGGTCGCCGAGCATCATCTGCTCCTCGCTGATTATTGATTGAAGTTCCTGACGCGGCCGGTTGTGGTCCCACGCGATGAAGAACTGATCGCTGGCCATCATTCCTCGCATGGTGGTGTACCCTCTCGGACAAAGCAGGGCGATCAACATTCACTCTCTAATGAACTGATCGTTGCCCATCATTCCTCTCATGATGGTGCACTCTTTCTGATCGAGTAGTTTGTTGTCTTTGATTATCCTCGACATGGATATAGCGACCATTATATCTTCGTTCATTTAAATTTCTTCGGGTAGGAGGTACCCTCAGAATTCTTTGATCGCCCAGACGATTAAGTGCTGATCGTCGGGTTCGCTGAGAGTCCCCTGACTCTCCTCTTCGGTCATCACCTCTTTGTTGAGAACTGTATTCTTCGATAATTGGTTGGTCTCGATTTACCCTAGCTCTTTCTCTTTCTTGTTCTTCCGCCAAAAACTTCATCAAATCCCTTCTCTTTTGAGGATCCCTTAAAAGGGCCTCGATTTCTATCGTAGGTCCAGCCTGGAAAGCCGCCGACGTTCCCGGTGTCGGTGGTTGTCCGTTTAGTGGTACAATTTCTGGGCCCTTCCCATGATCTCCATCTCGTGGCCGGATCAGACTATCACCTCTATGAGAATGATGTTGAGACATCTTGTCCTAGGATTTTTGAAATTTAAAAAATGAATAATAGATTTCCTGGTAAAATATTAAACTTGAAGATGATCTTGTTCTTGAACACTTATGAACAAAACCTTTACAAAAACCCAGAAAATAGCTTGCAAACTAAAAACCTTAAACATACTAGTGCTTAAGTCGATGATTCTACAACAGAAACTTCAACAAAAAACATTAAATTACAACTTAGATGATATTTCACCGTACAAAGTTCCTTAAAACTTATACGAACGTATTAATCACTAAAGAAGAACCTCGAAAACTTGTTGAAGATCTTATAACAGCACCGTAAAGCCCCTCTTTCTAGCGCCAAATGTTGTAACGATTTCTGTCGGGGTGTATCTAGAAAACGTTAACAAACATAATCATTTATATTTGAGTGGTTTTTACGGATTATAAGATGATCTATGAAGTGTTCTTGATGAACTGTTAAAACTAGGGTTTGGTGTTCCATAAGATGAATTCCATAGTTTGTTACTAGCTATTGGTCGATGATGATGGCTTTTGGTCATCCTCGCCCTAACCTGGTCATTAGGCGAGCAACTGGTCTTGGGGCTTCTCATTATAACTGTACTTTTGGATCTTCAATGCTTCTTCTTCGTTATCATGACGTTGTTCGTCATCTTTGATGAATTGCAACAATATATAAAAATATCTGGTTTGATAAATAGATTTAAAATTCAATATGATAATCAATATATAAATTTAGTACAAAAGTCTAATTTACAAATGACCTCCCGTCCCGCAACCCCTAACTCTTCTATTCCTACGTGGTGGTTTATCACTACAAAAAATGCCTCAATTAAGAACCAATTAGAAACGTAAAAACGGCCTCAATTAAGAACCAATTAGAAACGTAAAAACGGTCGCTAAACGCATTAGAGACCATTTTTGATCGGACACTATTAGGTTCGTTTCAAATATTTTGAGACCGTTTTCATGTATCGGTCTCAAATTATAGATCTATTGTTTCCAGTCTCTAAATTATAGCCCGTTAATGCGGTCTACAAACGATCTCAAATGATTGTATGGTCGACCCGATTTTTTTCGGGCCATAAGACGGTCTCAAAACGGATTTTTGACCCACACGATCCGAACTGAACCCATATCTGACCCGACCCGACACCCACAACCACACACACACACACCCACCCACCCGACCGACCCCCATACCCACCCACAACCACTTTATTTAAATGACCATTTATTTGGTTTTGGTGGGAATTGATCCCGGGTGGATGGGTGCCCAACAAGTAATTATCTTGTGTAATTTTTTAAATTAATTATATATGTATTAATTAATTTTTTTATTATATACTCCCTCCATCACACTATAAATCTCACAATAAGTTTCTCATTCAATTTTTTTTTTTGCATATTATTTTTCTCTTTCTCAATCACATCACTTATACATTATTTATTATTTTATTATATTTAATCTCATACTCATCTAGCTAGTATTTTTATAACGACTATGCTCCATTGCTTACATCATATTCTTAGAATCCATGTTGAAGTGGTGTTCACAACCATCAACACAAATATAATAGACTATATCCACTAACATTAATAGCAAACAAGATTGTATTTTCAACTGATAAGTCTAAATGCTCAAAAAGTGCCAAGTGAAATTAATCTATTTTAAAGTCGCACTCCAAATATTATAAACTCAGATCGATAGGGAGCTAGGGAGTATCAATTTATTTCACTCATCTTTTAATATTCTAGTATCAATTCTTACGAACAGAATCTCAAAACAGAAAAGCTCCAAAATTATCTTGACTCAAATTCGGTGGACATGATTGATAATCAACAGGCGGCGGCGAAGAGGCAGCGTCGGCGATATCTTCTTGAGAACAGGGGCGGAGTCGGAGTCGTCGCTGCGGAAGAGTAAGAGAGAATATCGCGAGTGAGGGCCGTGAGAAATTGCGTAGGGTGAAAGTGAAAAGAGGCGGTACAAATGAACTAGAGTTTATAGACGGGTTACAGATGGGTTTATAAACGGGTTAGAGACGTATTCACAAAACGGTCTCTAAATAGCGGGTAAAAATGGCGGTCAAAATAAAATTTGGGAATTAGAATTTTTAATATCAATTAAAGACCGATAATGCGGTCTCAAAATAAAATTTAAAATTAGAAATTTAATTTCGGGTTAGAGACCGCCAATACGGTCTCTAAACGGTTTAAATACATAAAATTAAAGATCGAAGTAAAATCGATCTCAAAATTCGTAATTGTTTTTATAACGGTCTCAAACCAGTCTCTATTTGAAACCGTTCTATGACGGTCTCAAAACTTTGATCTCTAATTTAGACATTTTTTGTATTGTTATATTTTTTGAAAACCAATCTAGCTAGAATATCTACTCAACTCACTTGTTTAATTTGATGTTGAAGTAAATATTTTTCGGAAGGGGTTTTCAAAAGTGCGAACTAGAACCGATTTTAAATTTCAAAACAAAAACATCAGTACTTATAATAAAATATATGGTTTGTATAGGAAATGGAGTTTAATAAAGAAAAATGTATCGTTGAGATTTTGAAAAGAAGAGGGTGAAATGCAGCTAGAAATGGTAAAAGAATATATATATATATATATATATAGGTCCAAAGAAATGGGTATGGATAGGGGTATAGGGGTTGAGAAGGAAATATGAGATGAAGAAAACAAAGAGGTAGAGGTTTATTAATTTGAAAAAAGGAATCTGGGCAGAAGGAAGGCCTACAACTACAACAGTGAAGGCACAAAGATTGACAGCACAAACAGATAAAGGATCAGCCAAACCAATGAGATGCACCTTTCACTTTGGTACACACATTCTCTCTCTCTTATCTATGTGTATATATTATCAACGTATATATACACGCACTCATAAAGTGTACGATTTTGATATGAAACTAGATGATGAATTTTTTTTATAAATTTTTTATATTTGTATAAACTACTTGTATCATATAGTTAGGTGTGTGCACCGGTCCAAACTCGGATTGAAAACCCGAAATCCTAAAATTCAATGGACCGGAGATCGGACCGGAAACTAACCGGTCGATCCAATTCCGAACCGATCTGGTTTCGATCTTTTTTGGGTCAAGTTTTTTTTTTTTGCACACTCCGTCCATGCTGCATATTGGATTAGCGGGGAAGCCCTCAATATTATATTTCAAGTTTGAATACAATAATCTATTATTTATTGATATACATACATAAAGTTTTATGTAAAACAAGTTTTACCTTGCATTCTATTTGTATTTTTTTTAAAAATTAGTTCAACGGTGGAGTTGGACTAAAATCTTTGGGGAGTGGATATAAATTAGACCTATCAAATTTTCAATATATAATACAAAATAATGTATGATATATACTACAACAAAATTGATTTTGAGTGACATAATCCTCTCATTATTGATTCTTTAGTTAAAAATCTTTAGTGGCATGAAATTAAAAATTAATGACGAAGACCTGTCACTAAAAGTTAATTTATGTCATTAAAGTCTTTTACTTAGAGAAGCTATAGTGAGAAAATTTATGTTATTAAAAGTCAATTTTCTTATAGTAAATTACAAATCAAAAGGAATTTAGCAAATAATTAAACAAACATTATCTAAACCTAGAAAAATGGTATGTAAAGATTATGGAATTTATAAGAAATGCAGTAATAATTTCAAGTTTGTGAAATAAAATATTACCTAATTTCTTTTTAAAGATATGAGTTTGAAAAAATAAATTTAAATAATTAGCTAGTAGTGAATGAAGATGTTGATGTTGGAGTATAAGGTGAAATCTAGTATTGAATAAAGTGTGTGGATTGAGTGGAGCGAGTACATGAAGAATAATAAATTAATATAGTAAAAAGTTAAAAAAAAATGATATAAAATGTTGAGAAAATATTAAGAAGTTGGAGTTAAAAAATAAATCATGAATGCTTAGTGGGGTGTGGAGATTTGAACATATAGTAATACTGCAATAGTATACTCCAATGATGAGTGCGTGGAATTCTTAGAAAGTTTTAGGGTTTATTAGTGTAAATTAATACTATATACTAACTAATACTCTCTTCGTCCAATTTTATTATGCTCACTTCTTCGTGCACGAGTTTTAATGAATATTGATTAGTTTATTCATAAAGTAGATAAGTTGAGGGTATGATAGGATATTGTGGAGTCCATTTGTAAATAAATGATTGTTTATGAATAAAATGAATGACAAAGTGGGTAAATAAGTGATGGTAGGAGGGTGGAGATAAAATAGTATGAATAGTATTATTTCCAAAAATGGTACGTGTTGGTCCTGAAAGGAGTATATAACAAGTGTATGGGGGGGGGGGGAATACACTTGTATGCAAATTCTTTTCAAACTTTGATCAAACCAGAGTTCAGCAAGGTTGTCCTGGACAACTTTGTTGATATGATTAACTCTTCTAAGATAATCAAACTACTAAGTACTATTAAGTACTTAGTTGAATAACTATCTAGGGGAGTTATATGTGCGAAATTAGTGGTTGGCCCTTTAGTTTAAACTCCTTTTATATTCTGAAATCACTTAAGCAGTTTATCACAGTCTATCAGGGAACTTGTCCAAATCAGGTTTTGCACACTTGTAAGATGTATCTTTGAAAGGTTCAGTTTTGTGTGCAGTGTTGAATGTATGTAAAGTGCTTTGAATGTAAATCAACACAGTGGTTTATAGTAGTTCAGAGACTCAAGCTCCTACATCCACTTTCCCTGATTTAACAGGATAATTCCTTCACTCTTGGAATTAACTTGTTTTATAGTGCCAAGGTGCACTTGATCAATAACACCACTCCTTGGTGAATTGATCCCTAGGATGTCTAGAGTCCTAGTACCCTCTTCTCAACTCAGAACTGAACTGTTCTTCTCTCAACAGTCAACTCCTACCACTTCTACTACTACAACCTTCTCACTTTCTCACTTGAAAGGGGTAAGGATTGAAGTAAGGTTCCAACTAATGAGATATCCTTTACAATGGAGATCAGTGTATAAGGATAGGACATCTCTCTAAGCTTTGTATGGATATACAAATAGGTTCAGCTTAGAAGAAGTGTTTGAAGACTAAGATAGTCTTTGACAGTTTTGAGAGCACTTTGAGTTGTAGGATAGTTGGATATTCTTGTCAAGGTTGAGATGCTCCAATGGTCTTCACACTCCTTGTATTTATAGACAAAATGAGGATTTGCCCGTTGGAGAGGCAGCCCCAAATTGCTATAAATGTCTTCCTTGAGTTCTTCAAACTGGAAGACAGGTTCTTGATAGTGACATGTCCTCATTTGGGTAATAAACGGCTTGTAAGACTTTGTCTTCTTTCTGCAGCACTTTTCCCAATGTTTGACTTCTTGTTAGGACTTGGACATGGCTTCTGAAGGTTGATCCAATGATAGGACAACATTCCTTATCAAATGGACAACTCTCCTTATCACTATCAGCATTTTTGCTTATCAGCAAAGTTGGCTTGCTCTTCATCAGATGACTTGGCTCTTTCCCTTTTCTTCACTTCAATGTGATCTTTGTATTGAGATTCTTTAGGGAATAGTTGCCTCTAACTCTTCAGCATGGTTGACCTTTTGTTCTGGTTCAAGCTTGCTGAGACAACTCTTCTGGGACAACTCTCCTAATCAGCATGTTTGGCCTTTTAGCTTCAGAGCTGTTGCTTGTACAGAGTTCACTTCTCTGGACAACTCTCCTGATCAGAGTTTTTGACTAATCTTGTCCTTTTGAGCTTTGCAATCTTCTTCTTGCATAGAAATAACTCTTCTGGACAACTCTCCTGATCAAGGCCTTTGGTTTCATATGGAGTTTTCTTGTCCTTAGAGTTTGTTCCAGACTTTGAGTCTTGAGGGGACTTGATCTTGATCATTTTGAAGTCATAAGTTCCCCCTCACAGTGTGCATCTAATCATCTAAGAGCTGCCTAACATACCAGCTTCTCATCTAGCCTTATGCTATGTGTTCTAACACATTTTGAACACAATCATCTTGACTTAGGCATGTCTCAGGGGGTTTTGGTATTTAATCAAAACATGTATCATTTTATTCCCAACAATTTCCCCCTTTTTGATGATGCTAAAACCTACACATTCTATGCAAAAGTGACTTGTCTACACCTATTACATATATCTTCAGAAGACATGACTAAGGTCAATATTCCTGAAAAGACAATGTGTTAGTGTATTCACTGTTTTTGTTGCAAGTAGGTTTCAAGGATAGGCATAGAGAGATTTCTGCAATAATGTATCTTGATTCAAAGGTGGTTCAACTATCATTCATGTAAAAGTCATTACAGGCATGTTGATAGTTGAAGATAACTTATCAGAGCATGAATTCAAGATAACATTACAAATTAACATTTCACTACAAATATATACTAAACATAGGATCAGAGAAAAACAAACTTCTTCAAGTATCAGAGCTAATACAAAATTTCAGATATCAAAGTAGAATACATCAATTCTTGTATCAGAGCAATCCAAAACATGTTAGAGTAAACAGCATATCAATGCACATCACATCAGCATGCTTGTCCAAACTTCAGCAGATTTGACCACTTAGCAAAAATATCTTCAGATAAGATAGTTTTCTATCCAGAAAGAGTCAGAAAACTTAGCCATTTAAAGATCATCCTCAGGAGGTGGGTTCATCCCATATTGTGCCCACACTCTCTTCTTAAGTTCCATGGCTTCCTGGTTGGTTCCTTTGGGTCCAAGGGTCATCTTGTTCTGCTTTAGAATTTCTGTGAACTCCCTTAGGATCCTTGCTTGGTCAATCCATCCATCAAGCTTTGGAGGCATGTAGATGATAGGCTTGGGAGCATTGAGTTCAATTCTTGCAATGTCAGCAGCTGCAAGTAATTGTTGATACAACTCTCTATAGTATTCTATCATGAATTCAGCAAAGGCAGAGTTGGCATCTCCTCCATTCCATCTGTCAATGACATAGTAGTCATAGACAAACTCCCTTTTGGCCTCTTCCCATGTATCATTCAGCTGAATTGGCACCCATTTATCCAAGTGTGGATATTTGGTGTCCATTGGGACCAAAAGCTGAGGCTTCATCTTACTATAAGTTGCTCTCCTTCTTCTTGGTTTCTGAAAGTTAGCTCTTCTCTTGTCTCTTGCTCTTTGTGCTTCCTCTAACAGATCCATTTTCTCTTGGGCCTTCATAATGGCCAATTTCTGTTGTGTTTCAGGGTCTTTGCCATACCCTTCATGAAACAACTTTGATGGATCATTCAGTACTACAATCTTTGTCTTCTTGGGTCCAGGTCCAAAACCTTCTTCATATAAAGCTTCCACATCTTCAGTAGCTTTGGCACCTTCAGCAATGTTGACCAGTTCAGAAGATTTGTCCTTCTCAGCAGCTTTGGGCTCTTCAGCAGCTTTGGCTTTCTTTGATGTAGGCTCATCCTCATCAATTCTGAATTCAGGTGGAAGATCAAGGCTGTTAGGAAAGTCAGTAAATGTCTCAGCTTGTCTTTTCTTTCCCTTTGCCTTCCTGATCTTTCCTCTGGTTTGGATACCTTCAGCATCTTTGTCCAAACCAGACACCTCACCACCTGGTCTCTGCAGTAGCCTCATCCTTTCTTCTTGTGCTGATGCCATTGAATTCTTCAATGCAAGTGCTAGTTGCTCTTCTTCATCCAATTCTTCTAAGTTTAGCACTGCAGGTTCTTTTCCTTTTGCTTCAACAGTTTTGTCTTTTCCCTTGTCTGAGCCTCCAATCACCAAGGCACCTTTTGCTCTAGCTCTTTCCCTTTCCCCCTTTTTGGCAGCATCAAAACACTGGGGTTTCAGCTCGCTCATTGTTGTGGCCATTAGGGATTGGGCCTGGTTTAGAGACTTCATTTCTTCCAACAAATATACATTTTCATCATGAATATTTTGCATCCTATCACTGCTCAAGCTAAGAAAAGCTAGAACAGGCTTCATCTTTTGTTGAACAACCTCCTCCAAGGTTGCTTTCAGGGATGCATCCATTTGGGCTTTAAGAAGCTCAGTGAGGTTGGCCATTGCACCTTCAGCAATGTTGGCCAATACCTCTTGGGAAAACTTTTCAGAGGCTGCTTTCACCATTGCTAGCCTTTGCTCTTCAGCTCTCTTCTTTTGTAAGGCAGTCTTCTTTCCAAGAGCTTGCTTGACAGTAAGCCTGAGAGCCTTGACATTAGCATTGTGATTGTCTCTCAGCAGCTTTTGTTCCTTCTTGACCTCCTCTGAGATGGATTCCATGGTAGATTTGGCTTTTTGTACTTCAGTGGAAATGGTTTGGAGGCCAGTTTCCACACCACTAATCCTTGCTTCCAGAGTGGGTAGCACAACATCCTCAGATCCTGTAAGCCTCATTTCTACAGATGCTAGAGTTCTTCCTTGCTCATTCAATGCTCCTGAAGTTTCAGCATGAGCAGATTGGACTTGATGAGCCAAGGAGTCCAATTTCTCTGATTGCATTCCGAGTAAGGCTTGAGCTGAGCCTGTATCTACTTGGATAGGTGCATCTGTTAAGAACTCATCTGCAAAAATTTGGTCAAGGGAAATACCTGCAATATTAGACAAATCAAACAGGTTAGGAAATAGACACTCATCACCCTCAATTTCTTTTATATAAGACTCTGATACATCAGCAGCCTTCTTCTCATTTTCAACTCTTTTTTTTCTCCCTTCTTTAATAATTTCCCCACTTAAAGGAACGGGCCTCCTCTCATCAAGGGATTCCTGAAGTTCAGATTTGACTTCAAGAATAGCCTGCCCTTCCTCACTTATATCACCCTCATTTGGTGGTACACTCACTATTCTAGTGATCACCACATCTCTCTCATCTACTACTCCCTCCGGTTTTTCCACTATCTTCTCCTTTTCAACTCCTTCTCCTAAACCTGCAACATCTCCACCTTCAACAAGGTTCAAAGATGGCAGTTGTGGGGAGATCACAGTGCTTATTGCAACAGCCACTGAGTCATCCTGAATGATTAAGGGCTGATCAGTGTCCAACTCTTCTGACACTGAATAGGCCTTAATCAAACCAGCCTCTAGCATAGGAACCTCAACATCTTTAGGCTGTGCCTTGGGTTCAGAAGAACCTTTATTGGCAGATGTGTCTTTGGTTGTGTTACCACCCTTGGTCAACACCTCTGAAGATACAAAGCCTTTCCTATGATAGGTTCTAGGAGGGTTTGAAAGTCTATCTGCTATAGAAGACTTGGGTTCAGAAGGTTCAGGGAGGTTGGCTTGAGGGGTTTCAGGAGGGTTGGGGTTTGAAGGATTTGAGGGATCATCAGGGGAATCATCATCATTTGAGCTACTGTCAGGGTGTTTGATTCCCTTAGCTTTTCTTTCTTTCTCCTCAATAATCTTCTCAGCTACCAACTTTGCAAAAACTTCCTCATCAGTGAGGAATCTTGTTTTCATCACACCAGCAAAGTGTAGCAATCTGCTCTCCTCTATTTGCCACCAGTTAGCACCCTTATCTTGGATGACTTGTGATATTTCCATCAAGGTCTTATCTTTGACATCCACAAGCATCCTCAAATCATGGAACATCTTCTGAATTCTTGGAAATTCAGCAAGTTGTGGATACAAACTGTCCACTGTGGCCTTAGCTCCTCCTCTGAGCATACTTTCATAAGTATACTCCTCCTCATTCTCACTAGATGGAGAACTTTGGGCTATAGGGGAGTTGGTTGTGGTTTCCTTAATTGCAGCTTCAGGCAAGTTAAGTTCAGGAGAGTTGGCTTCACAAGGATTAGGCTCAAATGAAGGTGCTTCAGTTGCTTTAGAGAGCAATGAATCTGAAGGGGCTTTGCTTAAGGGAGTTGGCTCATTGAGTGCATGTTCTAAGAGTTTGGAGTAGTTGAGCATGGATGAGTCAAGTGGAGACAGGAGTCTTGTCTCATCTACTGCTAAATCTGCAAGCACATCAATGCCACTTCTTTGGACACTCCCTTCTGGAGAATATCTCTTAGTGAGATCTACAGGGGTGATGGGTTGGTTGGAAGGGGTAACATGGGTTTCAGGGGAGTTGGGCTCAGGATTCTGAATTTCAGGGATGTTGGCCTCTTTAGGTTGACCTTCAGGGACTTTGGATTCTGGAGTTCCAGATCCAGATGAGCTAGTCCTTGACTTGGATTTGGTCCTGCTTTCAGCTCTGCTCTCTCTTAGAGCCAATTGTAGAGACCTTTCTTCCTGCAGCTCCAACACTTTCTCAGTAGGCTTGGCCCTTCTCTTGCTGGCCCTACTGCTTCCACTGCCTTCACCTTCCTTCTCAGGGACAACTTCCCTGATCCTCTTATCTCCTTTCTTCTTTTGCCTTGTCTCATTATACTTCAGCCTCAACTCTTCTGAGTGGTCAGAAGGCACACTTACTCCCTCTTCTGCCACTTCATCAACTTCAGCTGATGCTCCTGAGGCTTCTCTTGAAGATAATTGAGACATTTTCCTTGTTTTGACAGCCCTGGCCTTGGTTCTCTTCTTCATCTTAGGCTTTTCTTCAACCCGTTCTTCAGCAGGTTTGGCCAGAAGCATTCTCCTTTGCTCAGTTTTCTTGCTGAACTTCCTAAACAAGATCTTTTGGGCTGGGAGAGGCTTTGCAAATGTTTGCATTTGAGAGTAGTGGGAAAATCTTTCAATCAGCAAGCTTGCCCTAGTGCAATACTTGAGTTTCCCTTCTAGCACAACCTTGTTGTGAGCTCTCACTTTAAATTTAGCCTTTTCCTTCATCATTTCAGACATAATGAAGGTCCTCCAATCAAACTTGATGCCTTTGTCACTAGCATCAATCACATCAGCCATAATTCTGATTCTTGGATGGCTGACCTGCTCCAAGCTTCCAGTATTGCTCAAGAGACTCTTAGCAACTACCTCAAACAGGTTGAGAAATTCTGGCTTGAGAGTCTTCTTGTTTTGTGTTGAAGAGATGGGGCCTGGAACCAATAGCCATTCTTGAGCTATTTCATCTTCATGTCCAGTTCCATAGACTTCTGGATTCCTTCCCTCAAAAGGCAATCCAAAGGCTCCTTCAAGATCTTCTGAAGAGAATCTCACTCTATGAAATCTCTCTTCTTCTTCTCCTTCTGCAATATATGACAGTCTGGTGGAAACTTCACCATTCTCAGGTCTACCTCTCCACTGGAGAAATGCAAAGAACTCAGCCATGTAGCTTTCTAGGCAAGAGCTTGGTCTTTCTTCCATGAACTTTTGCAGACCAGCTCTTCTCAGCCATCTTAGAGTTGGTGTAATCTCAGGGTCTTCACTCTCAAAGGATACTATGGGCTCAAAGTGAAGATTGTTCTTGTTGCTCAAGTATCCAAAATCAAGGTCTAAAGCCTTGTTGGAGAAATCAATAATCATCTCTGGTCTAACCTTGGGGGCCATTTGAAGGTTACAGAGAAAGGTTTGAGGAAGATTGAGAGAGTTTGAAGAAAATTTGAGTTAGGGTTTCGAATACTTGGGGAAGAAGTGTTTGTGGGGGATCTTAAGACTTGTGAATATTCTAAAAAGAATGTTTGTCAATGAGTTGGTGAAGTCTTGATGCAATTCAAAGGTGGACAAAAATGGAAATCCAAAATGAACGACTAGGATTGATTTCAGAGGGGTTGTCCAATTTTGATCCAATGGACAAAATTCAATGTATCAGTGAAAAACTGTTTTATTCAAAACGTGGGTGGAGTTTAATGTTTGTTTAAGGCTGGGAGTTTTTCGAGATAGATCATGTCCCAAAAAGTTTAATGCAAACAAGAGTTAAATCTTGGCATTTAATGCATTGAAAGTGACCTTTTGGGTGGGAGACAAATTAAATCCCAGAAAGGTGAAAACTGTATTTTCAATGGGACAGATTTCGAAATAGACAAAGATCACCTAAAATAGGTGCTTATCAGACCAAGATTTGGTTTGATAGCCAAGACAACTTATCTGACCCTACATGGACAAGTGTCCTGAAGAAGTGAGGTCAACTTTTCTGAATTTCAGTAGACTTGACCAAGTCTGCTGAAGTTTGAATTTATTTCCCCCCTGAATAAACTCCTTTGGACTCATTTGTCCAACTTCCCTGGATCAAGAAGACCCAACTCTGCTAATAATTCCAGAAATCTTGCCTCTGCAAGTGGCTTTGTCAATATATCAGCTTTTTGATGATCTGTGTGGATTTTTACCAATTTGATATCCTTCTTCTCCACATGATCTCTAATGAAGTGATGCTTGATATCCACATGTTTGCATCTTGTGTGCAATACAGGATTTTGTGATATGGCAATTGCACTATTATTGTCACAGAATATTGGCACTTCAGTAGAGTTGACTTTGTAGTCTTTGAGTTGTTGTCTCAGCCAAAGGATTTGAGCACAACAACTTCCAGCAGCAACATATTCAGCTTCAGTGGTGGAGGTAGCCACTGTGTTTTGCTTCTTGGAAAACCAAGATATGAGTTTGTTGCCTAAGAATTGACAAGTTCCTGAAGTGGACTTTCTGTCAATTCTGCATCCTCCGTAATCAGCATCTGAGTAGCCAGTTAACTCAATGTTGTCATCAGCAGGGTACCAAAGGCCTAGATTCTCAGTGCCTTTGAGATACCTCAAGATCCTCTTTGCAGCCTCAATGTGGCTTTTCTTAGGATTTGCTTGAAACCTTGCACAAACACCTACTGCAAAGGTGATGTCAGGTCTGCTAGCAGTGAGATAGAGGAGTGATCCAATGATTCCTCTATACTCAGTTGAGTTGGTTGGAACACCATTCTCATCAGGATCCATCTTCCAATTAGTATTCATTGGGATCCTTACTGGCTTGCTTGTTGTACACCCAAATTTCTTGATCATTTCTCTGGTGTACTTAGCTTGGTTGATGAAGATTCCTTCTTTTGATTGCTTGACTTGTAGACCCAAAAAGAAGTTCATCAACCCCATCATGGACATCTCAAACTTGCTTTGCATGAGCTTGGAGAATTTCTCACACAGCTTCTCATTAGGGGATCCAAAAATTATGTCATCTACATAAATTTGGACAAGCAAGATGTCCTCTCCTTCAGAGATTCTGAAGAGAGTTCTGTCCCCAGTTTCCTTGGTGAATCCATGATCCAAGAGGAATTGTGACAGTGTGTCATACCAAGCCCTAGGGGCTTGCTTGAGTCCATATAGAGCCTTCTTCAGCCTGTATACTTGGTTTCCAATCTCAAAACCTGGTGGTTGCTCCACATAGACTTCTTCTTTCAAGACTCCATTCAGAAAGGCACTCTTGACATCCATTTGGTACACTTTGAACCTCTTGTGGGCTGCATAGGCTAAGAAAAGCCTTATTGCTTCTAGCCTTGCCACAGGTGCAAATGTCTCATCATAGTCAATGCCTTCATGCTGGCAGTAACCTTTTGCCACTAGTCTTGCTTTGTTTCTGACAATCACATCATTTTCATTCTTCTTGTTCTTGAACACCCACTTGGTTCCAATAACATCTTGATGTGAAGGTCTATCCACCAGCTCCCATACTTCATTTCTGGTGAATTGATTCAGTTCTTCCTACATGGCTGTGATCCAATTGGCATCCTGAAGTGCTTCTTCAATATCACTTGGTTCTTGTTCTGACAAGAAACAACAAAACATAGCACTTTCACCATGAAAACTTCTGGTTTTGACTCCTATACTTGGGTCACCAAGTATCAGATCAGGAGGATGATCATATAACCAAGTCCTTTTTCTGATCCCTTCAGTAGAGTTGTCCTCTACTGGAGTTGAGTCATTTTGATCATAGAATTCAGGATAATTTAGTGCAGAATCTAATTCAGGATCATAATCAGGGGTGTTGTCCTCAATGTCAGGGACATTGGTATTTTCAACATTTTGAGTTCCCCCTTGATTATTTGATCCATTAACTACCTCAGCAGGAACTGCTTCTTCATTGGTAGTTGTTACCTGGATGTGAACTGGGATTGGCTCATTCAGTTCACCATTTCCATCAGTGGGGTTTGTCTCAGGAAGGTTGCCTTCAGGATTGTTGTCCAATATAGTATGTTCAGGTAGATTGGCTTGGATAACATCTATGAATTCAGTGTCTTTGTCTTTTAGGCTCAATCTGGTTGTCCTCTGTGTGATTTCTTCAGGTTCCAAACTATTATTCCTGACTCAAAGATAGATTCATCAAACACAACATGAGGTATTTCTTCCACTATAAGGGTTTTCTTATTGTAGACTCTGAAAGCTTTACTGATTTGAGAGTATCCAAGAAATACTCCCTCATCAGCTTTGCTATCAAAGGCTTTTAGCTGTTCATTCCCATTATTGTGAATGAAACATTTACAACAAAAAATGTGAAAGTATGACACTTTAGGCATTCTCCCTTTCCAGAGTTCATAGGGAGTTTTGCCTTGCCCCTTAGTAATCAAACATCTATTTTGAGTATGGCATGCAGTGTTTATGGCTTCAGCCTAAAACCTCTTAGGTAAGTTAGAATCTGCAATTAAAGTTCTAGCAGCTTCCTTTAATGTTCTATTCCTTCTTTCTGCAACTCCATTTTGCTGAGGAGTTCTAGCTGCTGAAGTTTCATGAACTATTCCATTAGAAGTGCAATACTCATTGATGTATGAATTTATGAACTCAGTGCCTTTATCAGATCTTATCTTGATAATGCTAAGGCTTTTCTCATTTGACAGTCTCTTGAGAAGTTCAGGTAGTTTGACTTGTGTTTCCTTCTTATTAAGGAGAAACACTACCCAAGTGAACCTAGAGAAGTCATCTACTACAACCAATGTGTATTTTCTACCATTTATGCTTGAAGGGGTGATTGGTCCAAAAAGATCCATATGTAGAAGTTCAAGTACCCTTTCAGTAGAAATGACTGGTTTACCTTTGAATGAGGCTTTAATCTGTTTTCCCTCTTGACATGGCTTACACACATGTTCTTTTATGAAAACCTCATTAGGTAGTCCTTTAACTAATGCATTTCTAGCAAGTTTGTTCATTGATTTGAAATTCAGATGGTTTAGCCTCTTATGCCATAACCAGCTTTGTTCACTAGTGCTCTTAGCAATGAAACATGCAACATCAGTGGACTTGTCCCAGTCTGCAAAATACACATTTCCCTTCCTAGTTCCAGTCAATAGAGTTTGTTGAGTTTTATCCTTAATTAAGCATTTTCCACTTGAGAACTCAACTTTAAAATCTTTATCACAGAATTGACTGATACTTAGGAGATTATATTTGAGACCAGCTACATAAGATACATTGGTTACTTTGATGTTACCAATCATCAAAGTACCATAACCTTTAGTTGTTGCTTGTGAGCTGTCTCCAAAAGTGACATTTGGGCCTTCTTTTTCAATGAAATCAGTGAGGAGTTCCTTGTTTCCAGTCATGTGCCTTGAGCATCCACTGTCAAGGTACCATGCTGTCTTTTTGTTCATGCTCCTCTTTTTGTGGCCCATTGGTACCTGCAATTAAATAAGTTTAGGTACCCTTTGAGTTTTGGGTCCTGAGAGGTTAGCTGTACCTTTTGGAACCCAAACTTGCCTAATTACCCTGATTGATTCAAGGTGGCTAAGTTGTTTTCCTTGTGCATCAACATACACTTTCTTTCCTTTAAATGCCTTGGGGAAAGTATGTGTGAATGTGTTAACTCTGTAAGTTTCAGGGGAGTTGTCAACTCTCCTGAACTGATGAGTTCTTTGTGCAGCTTGATGAAATCTTTGAGGAAAGGCATTTTTATGACCATTACCCTTTGGCATGAAGGGTTTTGGTTGTCTCATTTTATTCTACCTTTGAGGATAGTTTTCCTTAGGTCTATTCAGCTGAGGCTTTCTCAGATGAGTTGGCCTAGGCTGATTATACCTTGGATAACTTCTCTGAACATTGTTCAGTAGAGTTGTCCTCCCATTGGGTCTACTCTGCTGACCAATATTCCTCTTGTGTTCAGGAGCCTTGACCTTTTCCAAAGGTTTAGGCCTAGTCTCCTGAGCCACTAGAGTAGGCATTTCATTCATTTTGCCCTTTCCTTTGTTCAGTGGCTGAATTATTTCATTTTCAGCTTGTTGTGCCACTGATTTAACAAAGATTTTCTTAGTGTTACTTGTAGAAGCAACACTGAGACAAGGTGAAGATTCAAATGGATCAAAACCTAATCCACTTCTTTGAGCCATAGGTCTTTGATAACTCTGAATTTCCTCTATTGCCCTAGAGGACTTGTTCAAAGCAGACATCTTTAATTTCAGGCTCTCTTCACTTGATTTAAGAATATCATATTCATGTGAGAGATTTTCAAACTTGGCATTTAGAATTTTTAGTTCAAAGTCTTTTCTCTTCTGAGAAAGTAGTTGATCATCAATCTCCTTTTGTTGGTCAACTATCCTGAGATTTGCTTCCTTAAGCTCTCTCAAGACTTGTTGATACAACTTAGTAGATTTAACATCAACAGCTGCCTCAGAGTTTTTGGTAAGTTCAATAGCCAATCTTTCATTTTCTCTCACACAGTTATCATGAAATTCTTGTAATCTAGTGAAATCTTCCATCAACTTCCCAAAGGAAAGTTTCAAGTTGACTTCACTAGTGTTTTGTGATAAAGATGACGGTGAGCTAGAAGTGGAGGATACCTCATCATCCTCAAGAGCCATGTTGCATACATCATCATCATCATCATCACTGTTTGAGAACAGTCCATCAGAAGAGTTGAAGCTTTCAGCACTATCAGATTCTTCACCAGCCATCATGGCTTTTCTATTGGTGAACTTTCTGTCTCTTTTAGCTTGTCTTTCTCTTCTTTCTTTAGAGCTCAGTTCAGGGCAGTCATACTGGAAGTGCCCTTTCTTTTTGCAGTTGTAGCACAGGTCTTCATCATCATCCTTCTTGGATTCATCTCTTCCTTTTGATGATGAGGGGTCAGCTCTACTGGACCTTCTCCTATCAGAGTACTTGTCCTCTGATCTTTTCTCTTCAGGCTTTTTGTCCTTGGCCTGATCTTTAGGGGAGTTGTACCTTCTCCTGAATTTGTTGTCTTGGTAGAATTTCTTGTATCTACCAAACCTTGTGTTGAGCTTGTCAAACCTTCTAGCCATCAAGGCTAGTTCTTCCTTCATTTCAGTCTTTGAAACTGACTTTGATGATTTGGGAGTGGGTTGCATTTCAGGTTCAGCAACTTTGGCTTTGAATGCCACTCCCTTAGTAGGATTTGAAGGTTCCTCAACAGGCTTTCTTCTGTTGAGATCGAACTCATATGCTTTGAGTTCTGAGAAGATTTGTTGCATGGGATGGAGGAGAGATCCTTGGTATTCTGCATCATCACAACATAGACATCCCACTTTTGAGTGAGACTTCTCAAGATCTTCAATCCAACTTCTCTCCTGGAGTAAACCTTGCCCAATGAGTTGATTTCATTCATCACATCAGTGAATCTACCAGCAAATTTATCAATGGATTCATCAGCTTCCATTGAGAATTGTTCAAACTTTTGCACAGCAACTTGGAGCTTGTTCTCCTTGATCTTTTCTGTACCCTCACACATTTCAGCAAGGGTATCCCAAATTTCTTTGGCTGTGGTGCATTGGTAGACTCTTCCCATGATTGCATCTGGAATTGTTTGATAGAGGGTGTTCATTGCAAGATAGTTCAAGTTATCCTTCCTCTTTTCATCAGCAGTGAAGTCATCTTCATCTTTGGAAATCAGTTCTCTTACATCTGCTCTTTGTTCATCTGTCAATCTTGGGTTAGTTTGAGTGAACAGAAAAGGACCTCTAGTGATTACTCTCAAAGTATCAGTATGAAGAGAAGCAAGATGAGCTCTCATTCTAATTTTCCAGAAATCATAATTTTCTATTGAGAACATGGGCAGTTTATGATGTGAAATGTGGTTGACTGGATTTGTGGCCATGTTATCCAATCCTTGAACAGCAGGTGGAGGAACAGCATTGTTGTTGGCCATATCTCAAGAATAAGCAGTTAGTCAACTAGTAAAGGATTTCAGATAGAGATCAGCTCAGTGACCACACAAATATGTGAGTTTTGAAAATCAAGATGGATTTTCAGAAGCAGTGGTCTTTGAACCCCTGCTCTGATACCACTTGTTGGTCCTGAAAGGAGTATATAACAAGTGTATGGGGGGGGGGGGAATACACTTGTATGCAAATCTTTCCAACTAATGATCAAACCAGAGCTCAGCAAGGTTGTCTTGGACAACTCTACTGAAGATGATTAACTCTTCTAAGATAATCAAAACACTAAGTACTATTGAGTACTTAGTTGAATAACTATCTAGGTGAGTTATATGTGCGGAATAGTGGTTGGCCCTTTAAGTTTAGACTCCTTAAGTTTCTGAAATCACTTTGACAATCCAATACAGTCCAGTATAGTTTCAGGGAACTTGTCCAATACAGTTTTGCACAGTCTTTGAATATGTGTCTTTTGAAAGATCAGTTTTGTGTGCAGTGTTAAATGAATGTAAATACTTTGTAAAGCAAATCAACACAAGAGGTTATAGTGGTTCAGAGACTCAAGCTCCTACATCCACTTTCCCTGATTTAACAGGATAATTCCTTCACTCTTGGAATTAACTTGTTTTATAGTGCCAAGGTGCACTTGATCAATAACACCACTCCTTGGTGAATTGATCCCTAGGATGTCTAGAGTCCTAGTACCCTCTTCTCAACTCAGAACTGAACTGTTCTTCTCTCAACAGTCAGCTCCTACAACTTCTACTACTACAACCTTCTCACTTTCTCACTTGAAAGGGGTAAGGATTGAAGTAAGGTTCCAACTAATGAGATATCCTTTACAGTGAAGATCAGTGTATAAGGATAGATTATCTCTCTAAGCTTTGTATGGATATACAAATAGGTTCAGCTTAGAAGAAGTGTTTGAAGACTAAGATAGTCTTTGACAATTTTGAGAGCACTTTGACTTGTAGGATAGTTGGATATTCTTGTCAAGGTTGAGATGCTCCAATGGTCTTCACACTCCTTGTATTTATAGACAAAATGAGGATTTGCCCGTTGGAGAGGCAGCCCCAAATTGCTATAAATGTCTTCCTTGAGTTCTTCAAACTGGAAGACAGATTCTTGATAGTGACATGTCCTCATTTGGGTAATAAACGGCTTGTAAGACTTTGTCTTCTTTCTGCAGCACTTTTCCCAATGTTTGACTTCTTGTTAGGACTTGGACATGGCTTCTGAAGGTTGATCCAATGATAGGACAACATTCCTTATCAAGTGGACAACTCTCCTTATCACTATCAGCATTTTTGCTTATCAGCAAAGTTGGCTTGCTCTTCATCAGATGACTTGGCTCTTTCCCTTTTCTTCACTTCAATGTGATCTTTGTATTGAGATTCTTTAGGGAATAGTTGCCTCTAACTCTTCAGCATGGTTGACCTTTTGTTCTGGTTCAAGCTTGCTGAGACAACTCTTCTGGGACAACTCTCCTGATCAGCATGTTTGGCCTTTTAGCTTCAGAGCTGTTGCTTGTACAGAGTTCACTTCTCTGGAAAACTCTCCTGATCAGAGTTTTTGACTAATCTTGTCCTTTTGAGCTTTGCAATCTTCTTCTTGCATAGAAATAACTCTTCTGGACAACTCTCCTGATCGAGGCCTTTGGTTTCATATGGAGTTTTCTTGTCCTTAGAGTTTGTTCCATACTTTGAGTCTTGAGGGGACTTGATCTTGATCATTTTGAAGTCATAAGTTCCCCCTCACAGTGTGCATCTAATCATCTAAGAGCTGCCTAACATATCAGCTTCTCATCTAGCCTTATGCTATGTGTTCTAACACATTTTGAACACAATCATCTTGACTTAGGCATGTCTCAGGGGGTTTTGGTATTTAATCAAAACATGTATCATTTTATTCCCAACAACTTGTTTTATAGTGCCAAGGTGCACTTGATCAAGAACACCACTCCTTGGTGAATTGATCCCTAGGATGTCTAGAGTCCTAGTACCCTCTTCTCAACTCAGAACTGAACTGTTCTTCTCTCAACAGTTAGTTCCTTCCACTTCTACTACTACAACCTTCTCACTTTCTCACTTGAAAGGGGTAAGGGTTGAAGTAAGGTTCCAACTAATGAGATATCCTTTACAATGGAGATCAGTGTATAAGGATAGGATATCTCTTCTAAGCTTTGTATGGATGTACAATGAAGTTCAGCTTAGATGAAGTGTTTGAAGATTAAGAATGTCTTTTGAGGACTTTTGAAGCTTCAGAGTAGATGTTCAGTTGGATGTAGATTGGATGCTTCAAATGGTCTTCACACTTCTGTATTTATAGACAAATTTGAGGATTTGCCCATTGGAAAGGCAGTCCCAAATTGCTATAAATGTCTTCCTTGAGTTCTTCAAACTGGAAGACAGATTCTGATAGTGACATGTCCTTGTTTTGGGAAATAAACGGCTGTAACAACTTTGTCTTCATTTTGAGCACTTTTCCCAATGTCTGACTTCAAGATTCACTTGGTCAATACATGGACATCTCTTCTTATCAACATTCCTGAGATAAGGACAAGCTTCCTTATCATTTGGACAACTCTGCTTATCAGATTCAGCAGAGTTTACTTTATCATCAGTGTTGGCTTTTAAGCTTCTTTAGATGACTTGGCTCTTTCTCTTTCCACTTCTTCTTTGTGTTGTCATTTAAGTATATATGACTTGGAAAGATGGACTTGATCTTCTTTCAGCATAGTTGTCCTTGAGACAGATTCAGTTCAAGTGTGCTGAGATAACTCTTCTGAAACATTCAGATGGACAACTTTTCTGAGCTTTGTATGATGCAGTAGATTGGTACTTTGATGATGCATCTTGACTTATGTTGGCATTTACTATGTTGTCTTTTGACTGATTCCACTTGATCAGCATACTTGTCCTTCAGCAGATTTGAGATCATTCCATAACTGAGCCTTGAGGGGACTGATATAGCTTTAAGCAATCAAAGCAATGTTCCCCCTCAACTAGTGCATCTATTCTTCTAAGAGCTGCCTAACACATCAACTTCTCTACTTGTCTTAGACTACATGTTCCAATATTCCTGAAACATGTTCATTACAAATGACTTATCTACTTGGCATGTCTCAAGGGGGTTTTGGTATATTCATCAAAACTCATTTTATTCCCAACAGTACGGGCATAATAAAATTGGACAACCAAAAAAGGAAAGTGAGAATAATGAAATTGGACGGAGGGAGTAATTTATAGAGAAACACTGGAATATTTTAAAAATTTACGGATTGCAAGCAGATTGTTTATTAAATGACCAATATATTATTACTTTAAGGCTAAAGTATTATCACTACAAGACCAAAAATACACTACTACATGTCAAAAAATATTCTGGAAAATTCGCCCAAAAAATTAAGTGTTCAGAATATTTTTTTTGTCTTGTAATAGTACACTTTTGACCTTGTAGTGACAATAATTTAGTCTTGTAGTAACATAATTTTAACCATGTAGTAGCAAAATATTTTTGACCTCATAATAAAAGACAAAAAATATGTTATTATAAAACTTCAAAAATATTCTAGCAAATTCGATCAAAAAATTAAGTGTCAAGAATATTTTTGAATTCATAGTATTACACTTTTAACCTTATAGTTACAATATTTTGGTCGGGTAATAAAACAATACGTAAAAGTGAAAAAAAATAATATTTTTTTAGTTAAATTTGATGAATTGAGGAAGGGGTCATTTGTCATTCGATGTTGGAATAAGAAACATATAATATTGTTGTTGCTTCGATCCTACATTTTTTATCTATCCTTTTCGCAGTTGGAATTGTTTTTTTTACGTATAAAGAGTATAAAGAATGTGTGTCTTATTGCTTTACTCATACCCTATTATTACCATCTTTCTACTCTACACCTCTTATTTTCAACATTCCCTATTATAACCTCCACTACGAACACAGAATTGAGGACGATGTTGGGAATAAAATGAGAATTTTGATTAAGATATCAAAACCCCTTAAGACATGCCAAATACATAAGTCAAAATGATATGAACATATTTCAGGAATGTTGGAACAAGTAGTATAGGCTAGTTGAGAAGTTGGAATGTTAGGCAGCTCTTAGTACATTAGATGCACAAGTTGAGGGGGAACATATGCTGAGAAGATTACAAGAATCAAGTCTCCTCAAGGCTCAGAATCAATTTGACCTTAAGTCTGCTGAAGTACTTAAATGGACAACTGTGCTGATCAAGTCAGCACAGTAGAAAGACAACCTTTCTGAAGATCATTTGAATGGAATACATCATCAAGACCAAGTCTACTGATGTATATGTCAAAGCGCAGAAGAGTTGAACAACATAAATGTCTCAGCACACTTGAACCAGAACAATTCAAAGACAAGCCCAACTATGCTGATAAGGTCAAAGCTACTGATATGAAGTCATGAATGATCAAGAACCATCAAGAGACATGACTTAAAAGAGAAAGAGCCAAGCCATCTGAAGAGCAAAGCCAACATTGCGAATAAGCAAAGTCTGCTGAATTTGATAAGCAGAACTGTCCAGTTGATAAGGAATGTTGTCCTTATCATAAGACCAATGATCAGAAGTAATGTCCTTGTTTGATCAAGTGAATCTTGAAGTCAGACATTGAGAAGAGTGCTTCAAAGTCAAGAAAAAGTGCTCACAGCCGTTTAATTCCCAAATTAAGGACATGTCACTATCAAGAATCTGTCTTCAAGTTGCAGAGTTCAAGGAGGACAAAAATAGGCAATTTGAGGCTGTCTTTCCAACGGATAAATCCTCAAATTGTTCTATAAATACATGAAGTGTGGAAACCATTGAAGGCATCCAACAAGCACCTACATTGCTGAAGAAACTCAAAGCCTTCAAGCTTTCTTAGAACAATCATTGTTTCCAGAAACACTTCAAACTAAGCTGAACCTCATTGTATATCCATACAAAGCTTAGAGAGATATCCTATCTTTTTTACACTGAGCTCATTGTAAAGGATATCTCAAACTAGTTGGAACCAACATCAATCCTTATACCTTTCCAAAAGAGAGATAGAAGGTTGTTGTATTAGAAGTGTTAGGAATTGACTGTTGAGAGAAGAACGATTCAATTCTGAGTTGAGAAAGAGTACTAGAACTCTGATATCCTAGGGATCAAGGCACCAAGGAGTGGTGTGGTTGATCAAGTGCACCTTGGCACTATAAAACAAGTAATTCCAAGAGTGAAGGAATAATCTTGTTCAATCAGGGAAAGTGGATGTAGGAGCTTGAGTCTCTGAACCACTATAACTCTTGTGTTGATGTACTTTCAAGTACTAACATTCAAACAACACACTTAAACACTGCACACAAACTGACCTTTCAAAGACTTATACTCAAGTCTGTGCAAAACTGTACTGGCACAAGTCCCCTGAAAACAGATCAAGTGTTAAGAGGATTTCAGAACTAAAAAGGAGTTTAAACTAAAGGGCCAACCACTATTCCGCACATATAACTCACTTAGATAGTTATTCAACTAAGTACTCAATAGTACTTAGTAGTTTGATTATCTTTTAAGAGTCAATCATATCAGAAGAGTTGTCAAGGACAACCTTGCTAAAATCAGTTTTGGTTAAGTTTGAAAAAGATTTGCTTACAAGTGTATTCCCCCCCCATACACTTGTTATATACTCCTTTCAGGACCAACAAGTGGTATCAGAGCAGGGGTTCAAAGACCACCGCTTCTGAAAATCCATCTTGATTTTCAATAACATGTTTTAGTGTGGTCACTGAACTGATCCTTCTGAAACTCTCTATATTGTATTATCTAACCCCTATTTCTGAGATATGGCAAGAGGCAACCACCACAACCAGAACCAGCATCAAAATCATAACCAAAATCAGAACCAAAACCAGAACCTTAGTGCTGTTCCTCATGATGTTGTGCAGACCATTAACAACATGGCCCCAGATCCAGTCAATCACATATCTCATCACAAGCTACCCATGTTCTCTATTGAGAACTATGACTTCTAGAAAATCAGAATTTTGAGCTTATCTTGCATGTCTACACAATGATATGCTAAGAGTTATAACAAGAGGACCATTCATCTTCACACAAGCAAATCCCAGAGTTACTGATGCTCAAAGAGCTGATACAAGGTGTTGGTCCTGAAAGGAGTATATAACAAGTGTATGGGGGGGGGGGGGAATACACTTGTATGCAATTTCTTTTTCAAACTTAACCAAAAGTACTTCAGCAAGGTTGTCCTGGACAACTCTGCTTATGTGTTTAACTCTTCTAAGATAATCAAACTACTAAGTACTATTGAGTACTTAGTTGAATAACTATCTAGGGGAGTTATATGTGCAGAATTAGTGGTTGGCCCTTTAGTTTAAACTCCTTTGAATTCTGAAATCACTTTAATCAAACAGTCCAGTTTTTAGGGAACTTGTCCAAATTTGTTTTGCACAGTTTATGATATATTTCTTTGAAAGGTTCAGTTTTGTGTGCAGTGTTGAGTGTATGGAAATGCTTGAAAGTAAATCAACACAAGAGTTTATAGTGGTTCAGAGACTCAAGCTCCTACATCCACTTTCCCTGATTTAACAGGATAATTCCTTCACTCTTGGAATTGACTTGTTTTATAGTGCCAAGGTGCACTTGATCAAGAACACCACTCCTTGGTGAATTGATCCCTAGGATGTCTAGAGTCCTAGTACCCTCTTCTCAACTCAGAACTAAACTGTTCTTCTCTCAACAGTCAGCTCCTACCACTTCTACTACTACAACCTTCTCACTTTCTCACTTGAAAGGGGTAAGGGTTGAAGTAAGGTTCCAACTAATGAAATATCCTTTACAGTAAAGATCAGTGTATAAGGATAGGATATCTCTCTAAGCTTGTATGGATATACACTAAGCTTCAGCTTAGAAGAAGTGTATGAAGACTAAGATAGTCTTTTGAAAGCTTGAAAGTTCTATAAGCTTTGAGCTTCAGAATACTTGATGTAGTTGGATTTTGTTGAGGTGCTTTCAAATGGTCTTCACACTTCTGTATTTATAGACAAATGAAGGATTTGCCCGTCGGAGAGGCAGCCCCAAATGTCCATAAATGTCTTCTTTGAGTTCTTCAACTTAAAAGACAAATTCTTGATAGTGACATGTCCTCATTTGGGAAATAAACGGCTGTATAGACTTTGTCTTCATTCTGCAGCACTCTTCCCAATGTCTGACTTCAAGATTCACTTGATTAAGCTTGGACATGCCTTCCGAAGGTTGTTCCAATGATAGGACAACATTCCTTATCAAATGGACAACACTGCTTATCACTATCAGCAGACTTGCTTATCAGCATAGTTGGCTTGCTCTTTTCAGATGACTTGGCTTTTACCCTTTGCTTCCTTTGCATGGGATCTTAGCATAACTCTTTGAAGGCTTTTAGGGTATAGTTGTCTTCATCACTTCAGCATGATTGATCCTTAAGCTTTTAGAAGACTTGTTCTGGTTTATCTTCACTGTGACAACTCTGCTGAACATCTCTTCAGCATCCTTGTCTTTCAGTAGACTTGGCAAACATTCCAGAATTTGAGCCTTGAGGGGACTAGTTCTTGATATACTTCAAAGCATATGTTCCCCCTCAAATTGTGCATCTATTCAACTAAGAGCTTCCTAACATATCAGCTTCTCATCTAGCCTTATGCTATATGTTCTAACTTTCTTAGAACATATTCATTCTTGACTTATGCATGTCTCAGGGGGTTTTGGTATTGAATCAAAACACATCTCATTTTATTCCCAACAATTTCCCCATTTTTGATGATGCCAAAACCTATACATTTTATGCAAAAGTGACTTGACTAAACCTATTACATTTATCTTCAGAAGACATGACTAGGGTCAATTTTCCTGAAAAGCAATGTGTTAGTGTACTCACCATTCATGTTGCAAAAGGTTTCAAGGATAGGCATAGAGAGATTTTTGTAACAGTGTTTCTTGATTCAAAATAGGTTCAACTATCATTCATTTGAAAATCATTACAAGCATGTTGATAGTTGAATTTAACATATCAGAGCATGAACCTAAAACACTATTACATAATTCACAATGGATCAGAGCATATACTTATCACTTAATAACAACTAGATCTTTGAGTATCAGAGCAAAAATCATATCAATGCAAAACAGGTTTGAGCAAACACATGACAACATTCTTGAATAACTTCAGCATAGATGACCAATTAAAACACATCTTCAGCCAAGATAAGTTTTCATCCATGTTAGCACAGAAAGGTCTGAAGACTTAGCCATTTCAGAGATCATCCTCCTTTGGTGGCATCATCCCATACTGTGCCCACACTCTTCTTTTCATCTCCATGGCTTCTTGGTTTGTTCCTTTGGGTCCAAGAACCATTTTGTTCAGCTTGAGGATCTCTAGAAACTCCTTCAGGACTTTTGACTGGTCAATCCATCCATCAAGCTTTGGAGGCATGTAAATGATTGGCTTAGGGGCAGTGAGTTCAAATCTTGCAATATCAGCACCTGCAAGCAGTTGTTGATATAGTTCTCTGTGATACTCTATCATGAACTCAGCAAAAGTGGAGTTGGCATCTCTTCCATTCCATCTGTCAATGACATAGTAGTCATAAAGAAACTCCCTTTTGGCCTCTTCCCATGAGTCATTCAGCTGAATTGGCACCCATTTATCCAAGTGAGGATATTTGGTGTCCATGAGGATCAGTAGTTGTGGCTTCATCTTGCTGTAAGTTGCTCTCCTCCTTCTTGGCTTTTGGAAGTCAGCTCTTCTCTTATCTCTTGCTCTGTTGGCCTCTTCCATCAGATCCATTTTTTCTTGGGCCTTCATCATGGTCAGCTTCTGTTGTGTTTCAGGGTCTTTAACATACCCTTCATGAAACAATTTTGATGGATCATTCAGTGTTACAACTTTTGTCTTCTTTGGTCCAAGTCCAAAGCCTTCATCATACAGCTCTTCTATGTCTTTAGTAGTTTTGGCACCTTTAGTAGATTTAGTCTCAGTAGACTTTTCAGCTTTAGAAGACTTGTCTTTTTCAGCAGTCTTGGACACTTCAGCAGTTTTGTCCTTTTCAACACTCTTGGGCTTCTCAGCAGTTTTGTTCTTCTTCTTGGGAATGGATTCTTCTACAACTCTGAACTCAAGAGGAAGTTCTAGGCTGTTGGGAAAATCAGTGAATGTTTCAGCTTTTCTTTTATTTCCCTTGGCCTTCTTGATTTGGCCTCTGGTTTGGACACCTTCAGCATCTTTGTCCAAACTAGAAACTTCTCCTCCTGGTCTCTGCTGAAATCTAGCTCTTTCTTCCTGTGCTGATGCCATAGAAGCTTTCATTGCTATAGCTAACTGCTCTTCTTCTCCAAGATTTTCCAAATTTAGAACTGCTTGCTCTTTACCCTTATCTTCAACAGCCTTTTCCTTGCCCTTCTCTGAACCACCAATAATCAAGGCACCTTTTGCCCTTGCTCTTTCCCTTTCCCCCTTTTTGGCAGCATCAAAACACTTAGGTTTGAGCTCACTCATTGTTGTAGCCATCAGGGATTGGGCTAGGTTCAGAGATTTCATCTCTTCCAGCAGATATACATTCTCATCATGTATATTCTGCATTCTATCACTGCTCAAGCTAAGGAAAGCTAGAACAGGCTTCATCTTTTGCTCAACAACCTCTTCCAAGGTTGCTTTCAGAGATGCATCCAATTGGGCTTTTAGGAACTCAGTAAGATTGGTTACAGCACTTTCAGCAATGTTGGCCATAACCTCTTGGGAAAACTTTTCAGATGCAGCTTTCACCATGGCTAGTCTTTGTTCCTCAACTCTTTTCTTTTGTAATGCAGTCTTCTTTCCAAGAGCTTGCTTGACAGTCAGCCTTAGAGCTTTGACATTAGCATTGTGATTATCTCTGAGCAGCTTTTGTTCCTTCTTGACCTCTTCTGAGATGGACTCCATGGTGGATTTGGCTTTTTGAACCTCAGTGGAAATGATTTGGAGACCAGTTTCCACTCCACTTATCCTTGCCTCTAATGTAGGCAGCACTACATCTTCAGAGCCAGTTAATCTCATCTCCACAGATGCTAGAGTTCTTCCTTGCTCATTCAGTGCTCCAGAAGTTTCAGCATGAGCAGTTTGGACTTGATGAGCCAAGGAGTCCAACTTTTCTGATTGCATCCCAAGCAAGGCTTGTGCTGATCCAGAATCTACTTGGATGGGTGCATCTGTTAAGAACTTATCTGCAAATATTTGGTCAAGAGAAATATCTGCAATATTAGACAAGTCAAAAATGTTAGGGAATAAACACTCATCACCCTCAGAATTTTTTGGATAAGACTCTGATACATTAGCAGCCTTCTTCTCATTTTCAACTCTTTGTTTTCTCCCTTCAATTAAGATGTCCTCACTTAAAGGATCAGACCTCCTCTCATCAAGGGATTCTTGAAGTTCAGATTTGACTTCAAGAATAGCTTGTCCTACCTCACTTATACCACCCTCTATTTGTGGTACACTCACAATCTGAGTAATTACTACCTCTCTATCATCCACAACACCCTCTGGTTTTTCAACTATGTTCTCCTTTTCAACTCCTTCATTTAAACCTGCATCAACTCCACCTTTAACAAGGTTCAGAGATGGCAGTTGTGGGGAGATCACAGTGCTTGTATCAGCAGCCACTGAGTCATCCTGAATGGGTAAGGGCTGATCAATGTCCAACACTGAATAGGCCTTAACCAAACTAGCCTCTAAAATAGGAACCTCAACATCTTTAGGCTGTGCCTCAGGTTCAGAAGAACCTTCATTGACAGATGTATCTTTGGTTGTGTCACCATCCTTGGTCAACACCTTTGAGGATACAGAGCCTTTCCTGTGGTAGGTAACAAGAGGTTCTGAGAACCTGCTAGTTTCAGAAGGTTTGGGTTGGGAAGGTTCAGGGGGGTTGGTCTGGGAGGGTTCAGGGTGGTTGTCTTGAGGAGGGTTTGGAGGATTTGAGGGGTTTGAAGGATTATCATTCCCATCATCACTAGAGCTGCTATCAGGGTGCTTGATCCCTTTAGCCAGTCTCTCTCTTTCTTCATCAATCTTTGCTGCTTCTAACTTGGCAAAAACATCCTCATCAGTGAGGAATCTTATCTTGAGTACACCAGCAAAGTGTAGCAGTCTACTATCCTCCACTTGCCACCAGTTTGCACCCTTATCTTGGATGACTTGAGAGATCTCCATCATTGTTTTGTCCTTGACATCTACTAGCATTCTCAAGTCATGGAACATCTTCTGAATTCTAGGAAATTCAGCAAGCTGTGGGTACAGGCTATCCACAGTAGCTCTAGCTCCACCTCTGAGCATACTTTCATAAGTATACTCCTCCTCATTCTCATTAGATTGAGAACTTTGGGCTATAGGGGAGTTGGCTGTGGTCTCATTAAGTGCAGCTTCAGGCAGGTTGAGTTCAGGAAGGTTAGCTTCAAAAGGGTTGGGCTCAATTGAAGGTACCTCAGTTGCTTTTAAGAGCAATGATTCTGAGGGGGCTTTGCTCAGGGGGGTTGGCTCATGAAGTGTAGTTTCTAAGAGTTTGGAGTAATTGAGCATAGATGAGTCAAGTGGGGACAGGAGCCTTGTCTCATCTACAACTAGGTCTGCCAGAACATCAATGCCACTTCTTTGCACACTCCCTTCTGGAGAATATCTCTTGGTAAGATTGAGAGGGGTGATGGGTTGGTTTGTTGGGGTAACATGGGTTTCAGGGGAGTTGGGATCAGGGTTTTGGGTTTCAGGGATGTTGGCTTCTAAGGGTTGGCCTTCAGGGAATTTGGACTCTGGGGTTCCAGAACCAGAAGAGTTGGTCCTGGACTTAGATTTTGTCCTGCTTTCAGCCCTGCTCTCCCTTAGAGCAATTTGAAGAGATCTTTCTTCCTGAAGTTCCAGCAACTTCTCAGTGGGCTTAGCTCTCCTCTTGCTTGCCCTACTGCTTCCACTTCCCTCTACTTCCTTCTCCTTCTCAGGGACAACTTCCCTGGGCCTTTTATCACCCTTCTTTTTCTGCCTTGTCTCATTATACTTCAGCCTCAACTCTTCTGAGTGGTCAGAAGGCACATTCACTCCCTCTTCTGCCACTTCATCAACTTCAATTGAAGCTCCTGAGGCTTCTTCTGATAGTACTTGAGACATCTTCTTTGTTTTGACAACCCTGGCTTTTGTTCTTTTCTTCATTGTGGGCTTTTCTTCAACCTCTTCAGCAGGTTTGACCAGTTGCATCCTCCTTTGTTCAGTTTTCTTACTCAACTTTCTGAACATCACTTTCTGGGCAGGGAGGGGCTTTTCAAAGGTTTGCATTTGAGAGTATAGTGGGAAAACCTTTTAATCAACAAGCTTGCCCTGGTGCAATACTTGAGTTTCCCTTCCAGTACAACCTTGTTGTGAACTTTCACCTTAAATTTGGCTTTTTCCTTCATCATCTCAGACAGGATGAAGGTCCTCCAATCAAACTTGATGCCCTTGTCACTGGCATCAATAACTGCAGCCATAATTCTGATTCTTGGAAAGCTAACTTGCTCCAAGCTTCCAGTGTTGCTCAAAAGGCTCTTGGCAACTACCTCAAAGAGGTTGAGAAATTGTGGCTTAAGAGTTCTTTTGTGTTGGGTTGAGGAGATGGGGCCTGGAACTAATAGCCATTCTTGAGCTATTTCTTCTTCATGGTTGGCACCATAGAATTCTGGATCCTTCCCTTAGAGGGCAATCCAAAAGCTCCTTCAAGGTCTTCTGCAGAGAATTTCACCCTGTGAAATCTCTCTTCCTCCTCACCTTCTGCCACATATGATAGTCTTGTAGCAACTTCACCATCCTCAGGTTTACCTGTCCACTTGAGGAAAGCAAAGAACTCAGCCATATAGCTCTCTAGACAGGAGCTTGGTCTTTCTTCCATGAACTTCTTGAGTCCAGCTCTTTTTAGCCATCTAAGAGTTGGAGTGATTTTAGGATCCTCACTCTCAAAAGAGACAATAGGCTCAAAGATGAGGTTGTTCTTGTTGCTCAAATAGCCAAAATCAAGGTCTAAATCCTTATTTGTGAAGTCTACAATCATTTCAGGTCTGATTTTAGGAGCCATTAGGACACAGTAAGGTTTTTGAGAGAATTTTTTGAAGGTTTGAGAACTAGGGTTTCAAGAGTGTTTGGATGCGTGGGGAAGAATGCAGTGTTGTATTGCTTCTTAAGACTTGCGAATATTCCAAAAGGAATGTATGTCAATGAGTTGGTGAGTCTTAAGGCAATTCAACGGTTTACAAATGTGGAAATCCAATTTGGACGGCCAAGATGAAGTTCAGAGGAGTTGGCCAGTTTGATCCAATGGTCAAAAACCAATGAAACAGTGAGAACTGTTTTTATTCAAAACGTGGGTGGAGTTTTAATGTTTGTTTAAGGCTGGGGGGTTATCTAGGTAGATCATGTCCCAAATGGTTTAATGCAAACAAGAGTTAAATCTTGGCATTTAATGCATTGAAAGTGACTTTTTGGGTAGGGGACAAATTGAATCCTTGAAAAGGTGATATCTTGAAAAGGAATGAGACAGATATTGAAATAGGCAATGATTACCCAAAATAGGTGCTTATCAAACCTAGATTTGGTTTGATAGCCAAGACAACTTATCTGACCCTACATGGACAAGTGTCCTGAAAAGATGTGGACAACTGTCCTGAATTTCAATGGACAAGTGTCCTGAATATTAGAGGTCATCTCTTCTGAATTTCAGTAGACTTGACCAAGTCTGCTGAACTTTGATTTTAGTTCCCCTCTTGATTAATAAACTCCTTTGGACTCATTTGTCCAACTTCCCTGGATCAAGTAGACCCAACTCTGCTGATAGTTCCAGAAACCTTGCCTCTGCAAGTGGTTTTGTCAATATATCAGCTTTTTGATGATCTGTGTGGATTTTCACCATTTTGATATCCTTCTTCTCCACATGGTCTCTAATGAAGTGATGCTTGATGTCCACATTCTTGCATCTGGTATGCAATACAGGATTCTTTGATATTGCAATAGCACTGTTGTTGTCACAGAAGATTGGCACTTCAGTAGAGTTGACATTGTAGTCTCTTAATTGTTGTCTCAACCAAAGAATCTGAGCACAGCAACTTCCAGGAGCAACATATTTAGCTTCAGTGGTGGAGGTTGCCACAGTGTTTTGTTTCTTAGAGAACCAAGATATGAGCTTGTTCCCTAAGAATTGACAAGTCCCAGAGGTGGACTTTCTATCAATTCTACAGCCTCCATAATCAGCATCTGAGTAACCATTGAGCTCAATGTTGTCATCAGCAGGGTACCAAAGGCCTAGATTCTCAGTGCCTTTGAGATACCTCAAGATCATCTTAGCAGCTTCTAGATGGCTTTTCTTAGGAATTGCTTGAAAACTTGCACACACACCTACTGCAAAGGTGATGTCAGGTCTGCTGGCAGTGAGGTAGAGGAGTGAGCCAATAATTCCTCTATACTCAGTAGAGTTGGTTGGAACACCACTCTCATCTGGATCCATTTTCCAGTTTGTGTTCATTGGAATCCTTACTGGTTTGCTTGTTGTACACCCAAACTTTTTGATCATTTCTCTGGTGTACTTAGCTTGGTTGATGAAGATCCCTTCTTTAGATTGCTTGACTTGAAGTTCAGGTGGTTTAGTCTTTTATGCCATAACCAACTTTGTTCATTAGAGCTCTTAGCAATGAAACATGCAACATCAGTAGACTTGTCCTAGTCAGCAAAATACACATTTCCTTTTCTAGTTCCAGTCAATAGAATTTGTTGAGTCTTATCTTTGATTAAGCATTTTCCACTTGAGAACTCAACATTGAAATCTTTATCACAGAATTGACTGATACTTAGAAGGTTATATTTGAGACCAGCCACATAAGATACATTGGATACTTTGATGTTACCAATCATCAAAGTACCATAACCTTTTGTAGTTTCTTGTGAGCTGTCTCCAAATGTGAAACTTGGGCCTTCTTTTTCAATAAAATGAGTGAGGAGTTCCTTATTTCCAGTCATGTGCCTTGAGCATCCACTGTCAAGGTACCATGCTGACTTTTTGCTCATACTCCTCTTCTTGTGGCCCAATGGTACCTGCAATTAGCAAGTTTTAGGTACCCTTTGAATTTTAGGTCCTGAGAGGTTAGCTGTACCTTTAGGAACCCAAACTTACCTAACTACCCTGATTGATTCAAGGTGGCTAAGTTATTTTCCTTGTGCATCAACATACACTGTCTTTCCCTTAAATGCCTTTGGGAAAGTATGTGTGAAAGTGTTGACTCTATAAGTTTCAGGAGAGTTGTCAAATCTCCTGATCTTATGAGTTCTTTGTGCAGCTTGAGGAAATCTTTGAGGAAAGGCATTTTGGTGACCATTACCCTTTGGCATGAGGGGTTTTGGTTGTCTTATTTTATTCTGCCTTTGAGGATAGTTGTCCTTAGGTCTGTTCAGCTGAGGCTTCCTCAGTAGAGTTTGCCTAGGCTGATCATTCCTTGGATAATTCCTCTGAACATTGTTCAGGAGAGTTGCCCTTCCATTGGGTCTACTCTGCTGACCAACATTCCTCTTGTATTCAGGAGCCTTGACCTTTTCCAAAGGTTTGGGCCTAGTCTCCTGAAATACTTGAGTGGGCATTTCATTCATTTTGCCCTTTCCTTTGTTCAGTGGTTGAACTATTTCATTTTCAGCTTGTTGTGCCACTGATTTAACAAAGAGTTTCTTAGTGTTACTTGTGGAAGCAACACTAAGACAAGGTGAAGATTCAAATGGATCAAAACCTAATCCACTTCTTTGAGCCATAGGTCTTTAATAACTTTGAATTTCCTCTATTGCTCTTGAGGATTTGTTCAAAGCAGACATCTTTAGTTTCAGGCTCTCTTCACTTGATTTAAGAATGTCATACTCATGTGAGAGGTTTTCAAATTTTGCTTGAAGATTTTTTAGTTCAAAATCTTTTCTCTTTTGGGAAAGTAGTTGAGCATCAATCTGTCTTTGTTGGTCAACTATCTTGAGATTTGCTTCCTCAAGCTCTCTCAAGACTTGTGGTACACCTCAGTAGATTTAATGTCAACTACTGTCTCAGCAGGTTTTGAAAGCTCAATTGAAAGTCTTTCATTTTCTCTCACACAGTTGTCATGAAATTCTTGCAGCCTGGTGAAATCTTCCATCAACTTCCCAAAGGAAAGTTTCAAGTTGACTTCACTAGTGTTCTGTGATAGAAATGATGGTGAGCTAGAAGTGGAGGATACCTCATCATCCTCAATGGCCATGTTGCACACATCATCATCATCACTGTTTGAGAACAATCCATTAGAAGAGTTGACGCTTTTAGCACTGTCAGATTCATCACCAGCCATCATGGCTTTTCTGTTGGTGAACTTCTTATCTCTTTTGGCTTGCCTCTCTCTTCTTTCCTTAGAACTGAGTTCAGGGCAGTCATACTGGAAGTGTCCTTTCTTCTTGCAGTTGTAGCATAGATCCTCATCATCATCTTTCTTTGGATCATCTCTTCTTCTAGATGAGGAGGGTTCAGCTCTGTTGGATTTTCTCCTATTAGAGAACTTGTCCTCTGATCTTTTCTCTTCAGGCTTCTTGTCCTCAGCCTGTGCTTCAGGAAAGTTGTACCTTCTCCTGAATTTGTTGTCTTGGTAGAATTTCTTGTATCTACCAAACCTTGAGTTGAGTTTGTCAAACCTCCTAGCCATGAGGGCCATCTCTTCCTTCATTTCAGTCTTAGAGACTGACTTTGATGATCTTGGAGTGGACTGCATTTCTGGTTCAACAGCTTTGGCTTTAAATGCCACTCCCTTGGTTGGTAGAGAAGATTCCTCTGCTGGCTTCCTTCTGTTGAGGTCAAACTCATAAGCTTTGAGTTCTGAGAAGATTTGTTGCATGGGCATGGTGGAGAGATCCTTGGTGTTCTGCATCATTACAGCATATACATCCCACTTTTGAGTGAGACTTCTCAGGATTTTCAATCCAACTTCTCTCTTGGAGTACACCTTGCCCAAGGAGTTGATTTCATTCATCACATCAGTGAATCTACCAGCAAACTTGTCAATGGACTCATCTGAATCCATTGTGAACTGTTCAAACTTCTGCACAGCAACTTGGAGCTTATTCTCCTTGATCTTTTCAGTACCCTCACACATTTCAGCAAGAGTATCCCAAATTTCTTTGGCTGTTGTGTAGTGGTAAACTCTTCCCATGATTGCATCTGGATTTGTTTTATAGAGAGTGTTCATTGCAAGATAATTCAAGTTATCTTTTCTTTTCTCCTCAGAAGTGAAGTCATCTTCATCTTTAGGGATCTCTTCCCTTATATCAGCTCTGTGAGCTTCAGTCATTCTGGGGTTGGTTTGGGTGAACACAAATGGTCCTCTTGTGATTACCCTCAACATGTCAGTGTGAAGAGATGCAAGATGAGCTCTCATTCTGATTTTCCAGAAGTCATAGTTTTCAATTGAGAACATGGGCAGCTTGTGATGTTATATACGGTTGACTGGATTGGTGGCCATATTGTTGATTCCTTGAACAACATCATGAGGAACAACATTGTTGTTGGCCATGACTCAAAGATAAAATGTTAGTCAACAAATAATAGGATTTCAGATAGATCAGTTCAGTGACCACACCAAATATGTGATTTTTGAAAATCAAGATGGATTTTCAGAAGCAGTGGTCTTTGAACCCCTGCTCTGATACCACTTGTTGGTCCTAAAGGAGTATATAACAAGTGTATGAGGGGGGGGGGGGGGGGGAAATACACTTGTATGCAATTTCTTTTTCAAACTTAACCAAAAGTACTTCAGCAAGGTTGTCCTGGACAACTCTGCTTATGTGTTTAACTCTTCTAAGATAATCAAACTACTAAGTACTATTGAGTACTTAGTTGAATAACTATCTAGGGGAGTTATATGTGCGGAATTAGTGGTTGGCCCTTTAGTTTAAACTCCTTTGAATTCTGAAATCACTTTAATCAAACAGTCCAGTTTTCAGGGAACTTGTCCAAATTTGTTTTGCACAGTTTATGATATATTTCTTTGAAAGGTTCAGTTTTGTGTGCAGTGTTGAGTGTATGGAAATGCTTGAAAGTAAATCAACACAAGAGTTTATAGTGGTTCAGAGACTCAAGCTCCTACATCCACTTTCCCTGATTTAACAGGATAATTCATTCACTCTTGGAATTAACTTGTTTTATAGTGCCAAGGTGCACTTGATTAAGAACACCACTCCTTGGTGAATTGATCCCTAGGATGTCTAGAGTCCTAGTACCCTCTTCTCAACTCAGAACTGAACTGTTCTTCTCTCAACAATCAGCTCCTACCACTTCTACTACTACAACCTTCTCACTTTCTCACTTGAAAGGGGTAAGGGTTGAAGTAAGGTTCCAACTAATGAGATATCCTTTACAGTGAAGATCAGTGTATAAGGATAGGATATCTCTCTAAGCTTGTATGGATATACACTAAGGTTCAGCTTAGAAGAAGTGTATGAAGACTAAGATAGTCTTTTGAAAGCTTGAAAGTTCTATAAGCTTTGAGCTTCAGAATACTTGATGTAGTTGGATTCTGTTGAGGTGCTTTCAAATGGTCTTCACACTTCTGTATTTATAGACAAATGAAGGATTTGCCGGTCGAAGAGGCAGCCCCAAATGTCCATAAATGTCTTCTTTGAGTTCTTCAACTTAGAAGACAAATTCTTGATAGTGACATGTCCTCATTTGGGAAATAAACGGCTGTATAGACTTTGACTTCATTCTGCAGCACTCTTCCCAATGTCTGACTTCAAGATTCACTTGATTAAGCTTGGACATGCCTTCTGAAGGTTGTTCCAATGATAGGACAACATTCCTTATCAAATGGACAACCCTGCTTATCACTATCAGCAGACTTGCTTATCAGCATAGTTGGCTTGCTCTTTTCAGATGACTTGGCTTTTACCCTTTGCTTCCTTTGCATGTGATCTTAGCATAACTCTTTGAAGGCTTTTAGGGTATAGTTGTCTTCATCACTTCAGCATGATTGATCCTTAAGCTTTTAAAAGACTTGTTCTGGTTTATCTTCACTGTGACACCTCTGCTGAACATCTTTCCAGCATCCTTGACTTTCAGTAGACTTGGCAAACATTCCAGAATTTGAGCCTTGAGGGGACTAGTTCTTGATAGACTTCAAAGCATATGTTCCCCCTCAAATTATGCATCTATTCAACTAAGAGTTGCCTAACGTATCAGCTTCTCATCTAGCCTTATGCTATATATTCTAACATTCTTAGAACATATTCATTCTTGACTTAGGCATGTCTCAGGGGGTTTTGGTATTGAATCAAAACACATCTCATTTTATTCCCAACACAAGGGATGAGATTTCCAAGGATGAAGATGATCTCATCACTGAAGAGAAAAGGAGAGATAATCTCAATTATCTAACAATGAACACCATCTACCAAACAATTCAAGACGCAGTAATGGGGAGAGTCTACCACTGCACAACAGCCAAAGAAATTTGGGATACCCTTGCAGAAATGTGCACTATGCCAAATAAGCTGATAGACAGCGGTTAAAAACCGCTGTAAATTGGAATCATTAACCGCTGTGGTAATAAGGGCTGTAAAAAGGGGGCGCTGATAGACAGCGGTTATTAACCGCTGTCGTATCTATATACAACAGCGTTTATTAATCGCTGTTATTCCATCAAAACCGATGTGGTATGTGCTCAGTTTGAACCCCTTACAATATTTACGATAGCGATTTTATTAGTTATGACAGCGGTTATGAACCGCTGTTGTTTGAATTTACTACAGTGGTTTTTAACCGTTGTTGTTTGGAATTACTACAACGGTTTTTAAACGTTGTTGTTTTTGAATTTCTACAGCGGTTTTTAACCGCTGTTTTTTATTAACAACCGTTGTTGTACTTTCTATATAACAACAGTTGTATTAGCTATAACAACGGTTTTTAGCCGCTGTTGTATATATCCAATATTTTAAAAAAATTATGAAATTTTCATTTGCTAAATTAATAAAAATAAAATAAAAAAGCTTAAAACATTTATGTATATATATAAATTCAACTAGACTATTACAATAAATTCGTTAATTAGCAATCCCTCCCAACGCACGTATGCTTGCACACATGTAGGCCACTATACTTCATCAATTTGAGCTTTCATTTCAGATCAAGCCCGTTAAACTCTCCATCTTTATTCTTATGTCCTTCAAGCCAATTTCAAGTCAAATAGTGGCTCTATCGTTATCTCCGTGAAGAGATCATCAATCATTAAAAATGATGAGTGTAATTAGCATATAATAAAAATGATGATTGTAGTTACTTACATTCTCCGCCGCATAACGCTTTGCTACTCAGCTCCTAAAGTAAAAAAAAAAAAATATGAAAGTAGATACATGAGTATGTTAATTATAAATATTATTCTTATGTACAATGCAAGAATCTTACCTTGAATTTAGTGGTTAGTCGAATTATAACAAAGTCTCTCCAATCAAGATCATTAATTCTAATGTCAACTTGTTTGATTGTTTCTGTGGTGTCGACTCTTTTGTAGACAAACTCTCTTGTGAGCAAGATATTTTTTGAAGTTCCTCTATTTGGATCCGCGCTTACATCAAACACCCTTTCTTCTTTTTATGGTCAACATTAAATGTCAAGTAAAGTATATACAATAAGCATATAAGATACTAACAAAAAAAAAATTTCATAAGAGGATGTTAATGTACAAGCACATACATGAATCTTGTGTTCCAAAGGAAGAAGGTGTCAAGTCCGCTCGCTGAAGTATGTGGAATGAAGAAGGGAACAATATGGAATGAAGACTCTTTTGTAGACCAACTCTCTTGTGAGCAAGCTATTTTTGAAGTTCCTCTATTTGGATCCGCGCTTACATCAAACACCCTTTCTTTTTTTTTTTTATGGTTAACATTAAATGTCAAGTAAAGTATATAAAATAAGCATATAAGATACTAACAAAAAAAAAAATTCATAAGAGGATGTTAATGTACAAGCACATACATGAATCTTGTGTTCCAAAGGAAGAAGGTGTCAAGTCCGCTCGCTGAAGTATGTGGAATGAAGAAGGGAACAATATGGAATGAAGATGGGAACAACTGTGCGAGTATATGGAATGTGTGCACGCGAGTGAATGAGGCAGAGACGCGCGAGAGATTATGTGCACAAGACATTCTTCTTCCAGGTTCAATGTAAGACGCTGAAATTTAGATTTTAAATAAATGTACGGCGCTTAAATTTATATTTTAATTAACCGCACACTCTCACTTAACATATACAGGGGTGGTGGACGAAATTTATATTTTAATTAACCGCACACTCTCACTGGTGGAACGGTTATATATAATATCTAATTAAATTTATGATATATATAATATATATAACCCTGTATTTTACATATTAGATACAAATTTTAAAAGACCAATAAAATTTATATTTACATGACAATAATAAAACCTAGAAATTATTTTAAATAAATATCAAATTTATTTTATAATCATATAATAATTAAAATATCAAATTTATTTTATAAAACCTAGAAATTATTTTAAATAAATATCAAATTTTAATTCAACTCAGATTCGATCTTCTTCCATCCTTCAGTCTTTTAAAGCAAAATCCATTAAAAAAAATGTTTGATATTTTTTTATTGATTTATAAATATTTATCTTAAATAAAATTCTTTATTTTATTTTTATTAATTAATCATATATATTAATTTTAAGTACTATATATAATTTATATGTAATTTTTAAGGATATTTACTGTTATACGTTTTTCTCTTTTTATATATTTATATATAATTTTTAGGGATAATTTATATATTTACTGTTATAGTTTTTCTCTTTTTTATAAATATTTATCTTAAATAATTTTTTTTTTTATTAATTTGATCAAAATAATTTTTTTTTTTTTTTTATTGTATGGTTAATTAAGGATATAGGTTGAAAGTCTTGTGCTTCCCAAGAGAGTCAACCTTTTTTTTTTCTAAGATATATAAAAAGAGAATGATTAGGGGAATTTTCATACACCTTCCTTTTTTATTTGTTTATGAATTGGCGTGATTTGTTTTTTAGATTTTTCCGAATTCTTTAATTTGTTTCTTATGTTTTTCTCTAATATTTTAGAAATTTTCATTGATTTCATGAAATCTAACAATCAATTTCAACACCAACAAAAAAAAAGAAGCAATGAATGATCAATTTATTTCTCTTTACCGACGACGAACAATGGTGGGTGCAATGTAGGCGAAAAAAGCGTCTCTGACGGCGACCCCTCTCACAGAAAGAGGGGCGCTTGGGGGAGATAAGAAAAAATATTACATTTTCTTAATTTGTTTAATAATAATATAATATATAGGACCTGATATTTTATAGATTTTCTTATTTTTTTTATTAATAATATAGTAATATATAGGAATAAATATTTTTAAACTTATATCTTTGTTTAATTAAAATCGTATATTGTGTTAATCATTATATATTTCTTAATTGATAAAACTTAAAAAATAATAAAACTTAAAAATAAAATTCTTTATAAATCAATAAAATCTTAAAAATATGAAATAATCAAATACAATTTTGAAGATTAATTACAAGATTTATTTTTTTAATTGATTTTTTTAATAAATTTATTTTTGAGAATTTAATCGTATTTCATAAAAAAAAATTGTAATTTAAAAAATAAATTATCATATTTTTTTATTTAATTATTTTTAAGTATTAATTTGATTATATTCCATAAGAGAAGCTATTACAGCACATAACTAAAACATATCACAGCGGTTACGAAAAACCGCTGTTTATCAGCGCACAAATGGAACCTATGACAGCGGTTCTGAAAAAAGATACATATGACAGCGGTTTTTGAAGTTTTAACAGCGATTTTAAAAATAACCGCTGTTATTCAACTGCTGTAAAAAGCATAATTTGGCATAGTGGTGTGAGGGTACTAAAAAGATCAAGGAGAATAAGCTCCAAGTTGCTGTGCAGAAATTTAAACAATTCACAATGGAGCCTGAGGAGTCCATTGATAAGTTTGCTGGTAGATTCACTAACATAATGAATGAAATCAACTCATTGGGCAAGGTGTACTCCAAGAGAGAAACTGCACCGAAGATCCTAAGAAGTCTCACTCAAAAGTGGGATGTATATTGTGTAATGATGCAGAATACCAAAGATCTCTCCACCATGCCCATGCAATAAATCTTCTCAGAACTCAAAGCCTATGAGTTTGATCTACACAGAAGAAAACCTACTGAGGAATCTTCCTTACCTACTTAAGGAGTGGCATTCAAAGCCAAAGCTGCTGAACCAAAAATGCAGCCCACTCCAAGATCATCAAAGTCAGTTTCCAAGGCTGAGATGAAGGAAGAAATGACCCTAATGGCAAGGAGGTTTGACAAACTCAACTCAAGGTTGGGTAGATACAAGAAATTCTACCAAGACAACAAGGTCAGTAGAAGGTACAACTCTCTTGAAGCCAAGGCTGAGGACAAAAGGCCTGAAGAAAGAAGATCAGAGGACAAGTACTCTGATAGGAGAAAGTCCAGTAGAGCTGAACCTTCATCATCTAGAAGAAGATATGAATCTAAGAAGGATGATGATGAAGACCTGTGCTACAACTGCAAAAAGAAAGGGCATTTTCAGTATGATTGCCCTGAACTCAGCTCAAAAGAAAGAAAGGAGAGGCAAGCTAAAAGAGACAACAAAATTCACCAACAGAAAAGCCATGATGGGTGGTGATGAGTCTGAAAGTGATGAAAGCTTCAACTCCTCTGATGATGGACTGTTCTCAAACAGTGATGATGATGATGTGTGCAACATGGCCATAGAAGATGATGAGGTATCTTCTACTTCTAGCTCACCATCATTTTTATCACAAAACACTAGTGATGTCAACCTGAAACTTTCTTTTGGAAAGTTGATGGAAGATTTCACTAAGTTGCAAGAATTTCATGATAACTGTGTGAGAGAAAATGAAAGGCTATCTATTGAACTTGCAAAACCTTCTGAATATGTGGTTGATGTCAAGTCTACTAAGTTGTATCAACAAGTCTTGAGAGAACTTGATGAAGCTTCTCTCAGGATAGTTGACCAACAAAAGCAGCTTGATGAGCAACTGCTCATTCAGAAGAGAAAGGACTTTGAACTTAAAATTCTCCAAGACAAATTTGAAAACCTCTCACATTAGTATGATATTCTTAAATCAAGTGCAGAGAGCCTGAGAATTAAGATGTGTGCTATGAATAAATCCTCTAAGGCAATAGAGGAAATTCAGAGCTTCCAAAGACCTATGGCTCAAAAGAGTGGGTTAGGATATGACCCATTTGAATCTTCACCTTGTCTTAGTGTTGCTTCAACAAGTAACACTAAAAGAGCCTTTGTTAGATCAGTGGCACAACAAGCTGAAAATGAAACAATTCAGCTATTGCACAAAGGGAAGGGCAAAATGCAAGAAGTGCCCACTCAAGTATTTCAGGGAAAAAGGCCCATACCTAAGGAAATTGCCAAAGCCCCTGAATACAAGAGGAATGGTGTTCAGCAGAGTAGGCCCAATGGAAGGATAACTCATTTGAACAACATTCAGAGAAGTTGTCCAAGGTATGTTCAGCATAGGTCAACTCCCCAGAGGAAACCTCAGCTGAACAGACCTAAGGTAACTCTCATTAAGGGTACAATAAAATGAGACAACCAAAACCCTTCATGGCAAAGGGCAATGGTCATCTATATGCTCATCCTCAAAGATTCCCTCAAGTAGCACAAATAACTCATAAGTTCAGGAGGAATGACAACTCTCCTGAAACTTACAGAGTCAACACTTTCACACATTCTTTCCCAGGGGTATTTTAGGAAAAAACTGTGTATGTAGATGATAGAGGAAAATAGCTTAGCTACCTTGAATCAATCAGGGTAATTAGGCAAGTTTGGGTTCCTAAAGGTATAACTAACCTCTCAGGACCCAAAATGCAAAGGGTACCTAAAGCTTGATCATTGCAAGTACCAAGGGGCCACAAGAAGGTGAGGAGCATGTACTAAAAGTCAGCATGGTACTTGGACAGTGAATGTTCAAGGCACATGACTGGAAACAAAGACCTCCTCATTGAATTTACTGAAAAAGAAGCCCCTAATGTCACATTTGGAGACAGCTCACAAGCAACTACAAAAGGTTATGGTACCTTGATAATTGGTAATATCAAGGTATCCAATGTATCTTATGTGGTTGGTCTCAAATACAATCTCCTAAGCATAAGTCAGTTCTGTGATAAAGGATACAATGTTGAGTTCATTAGTGGAAAATGCTTAATGAAAGATAAAACTCAACAAACCTTACTGACTGGAACTAGAAAAGGAAATGTATATTTTGCTGACTGGGACAAGTCTACTGATGCTACATGTTTCATTGCCAAAAGCTCAAATGAACAAAGTTGGTTATGGCATAAAAGGCTAAACCATCTGAACTTTAAATCCATTAACAAGCTGGCTAGAAATGCATTAGTTAAAGGACTGCCTAATGAAGTTTTCATTAAAGAACATGTTTGCAAACCATGTCAAGAAGGAAAACAGATTAAAACTTCATTTAAAGGCAAACCAGTCATCTCTACTGAAAGGGTACTTGAACTGTTACATATGGACTTATTTGGACCAATTACCCCTGCAAGCATAAATGGAAGAAAATACACATTGGTTGTAGTAGATGACTTCTCTAGGTTTATATGAGTAGTATTTCTCCTTAATAAGAAGGAAACACAAGTCAAACTCCCTGAACTATTAAAGAGATTGTCAAATGAGAAAAGCCTTAACATTATCAAGATAAGATCTGATAAAGGCACTGAGTTCATTAATTCATACATCAATGAGTATTGCACTAAAAATGGAATAGCCCAGGAAACTTCAGCAGCCAGAACCCCTCAACAGAATGGCGTAGCTGAAAGAAGAAATAAAACTATTAAAGAGGCTGCTAGAACCTTAATTGCTGACTCTAGTTTACCTAAGATGTTTTGGGCTGAAGCTATAAACACTGCATGCTATACTCATAATAGATGTTTGATTACTAAGGGTCAAGGCAAAACCCCTTATGAACTTTGGAAAGTAAGATTGCCTAAAGTATCTTAGTTTCACATATTTGGTTGTAAGTGTTTCATTCACAACAATGGGAAAGAGCAACTAAAAGCCTTTGATAGCAAAGCTGATGAAGGGATATTTCTTGGATATTCCAAAATCAGTAGAGCTTTCAGAGTCTACAACTGTAAAACCCTTATTGTGGAAGAAACACCCCATGTTGTGTTTGATGAATCTATCTTTGAGATCAGGAATAAGAACCTGGATACTGATGAAATTACACAAAGAACAACCAGACTGAGCTTAAACGACAAAGATACCATGTTCATAGATGTTGTCCAGGCCAATCCTCCTGAAATCACTAGACTGGACAATACTCCTGAAGGCAATATCCCTAAGGCAAACCCCACTAAAGGAAATGATGAACTGAATGACCCAATCCCAGTTCATAATCAGGTAACAACTACCAATGAAGAAGCAGGCCTTGCTGAGGTAGTTAATGGATTAAATATTCAAGGGGCAAACAATAATGAAAATGCCAATGTCCCTGACATTGAGGAGAACACCCCTGAATATAATCTTGATTTAGATCCTGCATTAAATTTCCCTGAATTCTATGATACTAGTGACTCAACCTTAGTAGAGGACAACTCTACTGAAGGGATCAGGAAAAGAAGGACTTGGTTAACTAACCATCCAACTGACCTGATACTTGGTGATCCAAGTGTAGGAGTCAAAACTAGAAGGTTTCATGGTGAAAGTGCTCTGTTTTGCTGTTTTCTATCAGAACATGAACCAAAGGATATTGATGAAGCACTTCAAGATGCAAACTGGATTACAGCCATGCAAGAGGAGCTGGACCAGTTCACAAGAAATGATGTTTGGGAGCTAGTTGACAGACCTTCACATCAAGATGTTATTGGAACCAAGTGGGTGTTCAAGAACAAGAAGAATGAGAATGATGTGATAGTCAGAAACAAGCCAGATTGGTGGCCAAGGATTACTGTTGATGTGCCAAAATTTGCACGAGAGGATTATGTATCCTCTGAAATGGATGTCCTTCTTCCTGAACGTGTATAATAGTCCTGAATAGATTATCTCCTCTCGAAATCTTCGAATGATCTGCAAGGAACACACCGGAGGGAAGTCCGGTGTGGACACTCCGATGCCTAAGTCAGTATAGGGCTTATCAAATCTTCCAAGGATCTCAAGATCCTGGATATCTTAAATCAACTCAAAGAATCGGAAGAAGAGATGCTGGTATTCAGTGTATTAGGTTTTAAGGTGTAAGTGTCTAACCTGGAAATATCTTCAAAATTACCTATTTATAGAGATATCTTTGGAGAGGAAGTCAAGCCTTCCTCTTATCTCGGAGTCGCCCGTAAGACTCGGCCCTACCGAGGAGACCCAGTCTCCCTTACTCTCCACTTCCTGAAGACTCGGCAGCCCCCTATCTTCGTGGACTTATCCTCTTAAAATAAAGAAGGACAGGGTCTTCTTTTCATCAAAGCTAGGGCGGAAATAGCGGGAGCATCCTATATTTGCGACCCACAACCTTAGCTAAAACTGTTTGATTTTGATATTCATCTCCAGACGAAGCTCCCTCCCGAGAGCCCTCCGGAGAGGATTCTTTATACAGAGAACCTTAAATGCTTCTATCCATTCTTCCCAATCCTATCATTCATACACGTGTCGACTCCTCATTAGGTGACATTTTTAGGCCGCATCATCTACTCCCCCCTACTCTCGTAAAAGGGAGACATCTTTTGTGAGAGTAGAAAAATTTCCTAGAACTTTGTACGGAGGTCTTTCTGGAGAGACGTGTATTTCTTCGCTTTGGAGAGGAAGTTTCAAAACATTATCTCCTCCAAAGACTTTTCCCGCCTTCTATCCTGGAAGTCTTTTCGGCTTCCGCGCGTGGACTTCACGCGCCCCCCTTTCTCTGCCTCGTTATCCTCCCGAGGAAAGTTCTCGATTTTTCCCCTTATCTCTCCTCATTTACTTCACGCAACTACTCCCTTTTCCTCTCTTTTCTTTTCAAACTTCATTCTCCCAGAAAATTCTCGTCGTCTTCATCTTTACTCTCCGGTGTTCTTCCTCCCAAGCTTTCGCCATCGCCGGCCGTCTCGCTTGATTCCATAGTTCTTCCATTCAAGGTAACCCAGCTATCCTTTTTTTTTTCTTTTATTATCACTGTAAATCGATGTCGAGTCCCCCTGCTAGCCAAAACTCTTCCGAAGCGACTCCCTCTCTGGTGGGGAGTCCAGAAAATAAAATTTCCCTCGCTTCCCAAATCGATCATACCCATTTAGCTAGTCTTGCTCATGCCTATGGTTTTCCTTCTGAGTACACCTTTCGCGCTCCTCGCTTGAATGAACGCCCAGATATATCCCAGCCCCAAACCCTTGCTTTTTTCGAAGCACATCTTAGGGCAGGATTGCGATTTCCGATCCACCCCTATTTGGCTGCCATATCAACCCGCATGCAGATTCCTCTTAACCAATTCACTCCAAACGCTATCCGTACCATGATAGGCTTTTTCATCCTGGTGAAAGGGAATGGGGGCGACCCAACTGCTGAACTGTTTCTGAGCCAACATTCTCGTAAGGTTAATGATGGTTTTTTCTATGTTAGTGGACGAAGGTCCCGTGTTTGCAAATTCCTGAAAAAATTCCATGAAGAAGACTCGTCCTGGCGAAATTATTATTTTTTCGTCACAAGTCCCACTGATTGGCCATTTCCTCACGGAGATTGGTTGTTCCACAATCCCGGCGTAATCCCTCCTCCTCTGAAAGCTTATTCTGTTTCCAATCATACTATCATGAGCAACCTCAATACTCACATCCGTCTGAAAGATTATTTTGACATTGTTGATATTTGCAAAAATCCTCGCATCCTCTCCCACTTCGGTTTTTGTTCTCAAGATTTCCCTTTAGGTCCTCAAGATGGTAAAAGATCTTCCACTGCTGTGTTTTTATTTCTTACATATGGTTATTTTCATGCATTCTGAATGTCTTCTTGGTTATTTGCAGAGATGAGTTGGCTAACTCACATCTCCCGGGATGCTCCTGCTCTCAGCATAGTAAAGGCCCCCGTGTTATCTGCTGCAGAAGATCCTCCCAAGGTTCCTCCGTCTCCCGCTCTCGAGAGCTCTGCTAAGACTCCGGCTCCAGAGGGTTCTTCAAAAATTCCTCCTCTGCCTAGCTCTTCCGCTCAGGTCCCAGGTTCAGTTGCAAAAAGAACCCGTTCGGCTGTCAACGCCGTTTTTGCTGACTGTGGGACCTCTAAGAAAAAGAAGGGAAAAACGCCCCGTACTATTGTCGAGAAAAGCTCCTCCCCATATGAACTTCTCCATCATCTTATTGACCGATGTCTCGTTCCTTCCCATGCTACTGCTTCATCTGATTCCTCCCCTCCTGAGGACCAACTGCTCCATGGCGCTCATCTTTTCGCAGAGGTATCTTCTATTTTTTCTTATCTTCACGATCTTTATTTTCTTTACGTCTCCAACATCATTTTCCTTTTCTTTGTAGTTTGGCGTTACCTATGCCAAGATACTCGACCGAGGTGTCGAGATGGTGGCTGAACTTGAGCTTCTCCGAGCTGAGGTGTCCTCCTTTCAATTGTCCCTCAAGGATATTACTAGGGAAAAGGAGGAGGCTCATAAGCGAGCACAGGCTCTATTCGAGGAGTTGTCTTTCTTACAGACCCAAAGCCAGCAGGATGCTGTCAGGATCAAGCGTCTGGTGCAGGAGGTAGGGCGGATGAAGCAGGAGCTGCCGGATGTTGGGGTGCGGGCGTGCATTGAGTCCCTATTCACTTCTCCCTTGGGCCAAGAGTTCTTAGAAACTCTTCATACTCAGTGGTTGTCCAGTTTCCTGAAGAGCTCGAGCTTTCTCTGTGCCATGGGGCCGCACATTCCTCAATTTATCGATCATGGCTTCAGCAACGCCGTCGCCGAGCATTCAGCCCCGGGATTCGATGGGACTTATTCTCGTGAGTTTCATCTGGATCGACTCGCTACTCCTCCAAAGTTCCCGGGGGATCCTCAAGAGAGTCCGGACAGTCCTTGGTGGCTACCCGGGATGGGCCAAGCTATTGCCAAGTTGCAGGCTGCCAAGATAGGTATGGCTGAGCTAAAGCCTCTGGAGCCACTTATTTATCCTTATGCTTCTGCTCCAAAAGTGGCAACAAAGGTGGATGGAGGGACCGGCACTACTGATGCTATGGGGAGTATGAAGGATCCGGAGGAAGGTGGAGGATCTAGCAATCATGTTGCTGGGGAAGAGGGCACTGCTGGAGTAGCTGAAGGAGTTGAGGTTGAGGGGGTTGCTACCAAGGAAGCTGCTGCTGAAAAAGCAGTTTAAATATCATATTCCTGATCATCATAAACAATCTACTTTTCTGTTGTTTTGCTACACTCTTTATTTTCTGCTCATAACATTTGCTCCTCATACTTTGTAGGGGACCCCACACTCCTGGATATGTGGGGGCTTTTTGTAGTAATTATGTTAGCTTGATGTTGCATGTTTTGTTGTCTCTTTCTTTCTTGCATGAGTAGCTTACAAGATCAGCAAGGAATGTGTTGGAGGTGTATTCTCTTCCCCCCCTTTTTGTTGGTCTTGTAGGCTTTTCTGGAATTATTTCTCGGCTGTATAGTGTTTTGATATCAGGTGACTTGGTTGTGGGGTATCATCTTCCCCCTTCTCATGACTCCTGAATCATAAAACCTGCTCTCTTCATTATCTGGTCTTTGTAGTTCTCAAGTATGGTGAGGGCTTTTTGGAGCACCTTAGCCTTTAGGCCTCTGAGTGTCTCCCACTCTTATTCTTAAAAGATTTTATTTCATAAACTCTTCTCATTTCAGTAACCCACTCGGGTCTCAAGTAAGACGAGGGCTCTCTGGAGCACCTCGGCCTCTAGGCCTCTGAGTGTCTCTCACTCTTTTTCTTAAAAGATTTTAATTTCATAAACTCTTCTCGTTTTAGTAACCCACTTGGGTCTCAATTAAGACGAGGGCTCTCTGGAGCACCTCGGCCTCTAGGCCTCTGAGTGTCTCTCACTCTTTTTCTTAAAAGATTTTAATTTATAAAATCTTCTCATTTCAGTAACCCACTTGGGTCTCAAGTAAGATGAGGGCTCTCTGGAGCACCTCGGCCTCTAGGCCTCTGAGTGTCTCTCACTCTTTTTCTTAAAAGATTTTAATTTCATAAACTCTTCTCGTTTCAGTAACCCACTTGGGTCTCAAGTAATATGAGGGCTCTCTGGAGCACCTCGGCCTCTAGGCCTCTGAGTGTCTCTCACTCTTTTTCTTAAAAGATTTTAATTTATAAAATCTTCTCATTTCAGTAACCCACTTGGGTCTCAAGTAAGATGAGGGCTCTCTGGAGCACCTCGGCCTCTAGGCCTCTGAGTGTCTCTCACTCTTTTTCTTAAAAGATTTTAATTTATAAAATCTTCTCATTTCAGTAACCCACTTGGGTCTCAAGTAAGATGAGGGCTCTCTGGAGCACCTCGGCCTCTGGGCCTCTGAGTGTTTCTCACTCTCTTTATTGTTATATTTATACGTCGCATATTCGAATACAAGAAAGATAAGTAAGACATAATAACTCTGAATAATTCTTTCTTCGAAAAGGGATAAGACTACATTGATTTATTGTCAATTTTCAACATAGGCCATAGATAACCTACGCCGGTCTCATTAAAAACCTCCATACGGAAAAACCCCAAAGGGGAAAGCCGTAGGGAGGGAAAAAGAGCTCCGGTGAAGCCGCAAAAATACATCAAGCAAAATATGAATCCATGCGAAAGATCACGAAACAAAAGTCATAAATGGTCTCAAGACCTTACACTTTCTTCAAATAAAGAATCTCTTCAAATGGCAAACGTTCCAGGGTCTAGCTATGTCGACCTCTTCCATACTCTGCAGTCTATATGCTCCTCCTTTCAGTACCTGTGTGATTCTATAAGGCCCCTCCCAGTTGGGCTCTAACTTTCCTGTGTTTTTTAGGGCGTCAGCTCTCCTTAGCACTAGATCGCCTTCTCTGAAGGATCTCTGGATCACCTTCCGGTCGTATGCGGCTTTAATTCTGCTCTTATATCTTTCAGCCCGTACTCTGACCATCTCTCTTTCTTCTTCCATCAAATCTAGAGCCTCTCTCATCAATCTTTCATTCTGATGTTCTTCAAATTGGGCGATTCGGTGTGATTGCAATACTGCCTCTGGAGGTATCACCGCCGCAGCTCCGTAGACCAGCTGAAATGGGGACTCTCCAGTTGCTGTCTTTGGACTAGTTCTGTATGATCACAATACATTATCTAGCTCGTTTACCCATCCTCCTCCTATCTTCGTTAGTCTTGTTCGGATACCGTCTACTATCGTTCGATTAGTGACCTCCACTTGTCCATTAGCTTGAGGGTGAGCTACAGAGGTGAATCTCTGTATTATGTTCAGTCTTGCACACCATCCTCGCACATTTTCTCCGTTAAATTGGGTTCCGTTATCGGAGACAAATATTCTGGGTACTCCGAATCTACAACAAATCTGCTTTCTTAGGAATTTAATCACATTCTCCTCATCTATCGTAGCTAGGGGAGCAGCTTCCACCCATTTGCTAAAATAGTCCACTGCTACTATCAGGAACTTTCTTCCTCCGGAGGCTGGAGGGAAGGGTCCTACCAGGTCGATTCCCCATTTAGCGAAGGGACAGGGAGAGTGCATCGCTCCCATCTCCTCCGCAGGGGTCCTTATCAATGGGCCATTTTTCTGACACTTGACACATCTTCTCACGAACTCCTTAGCGTCTCTTGTCATGGAGGGCCAATATAATTCGGCCCTTAAAACTTTCTTCACCACTGCTTTGTATCCTTCGTGACTAGCTGCATCCCCTTCGTGGATTTCTTTGAGTGTATACATAGCCTCTCGAATTGATATGCACCTCAGATATGGGTGTGTGAATGATTTTTTGTACAAATGCCCTCCAATAAGACAATATTTGATTCGAAGGGCTCGGGTCTCTCTAGTGGTAGGAGCGTCTGTTCCCTTGGTGAGTTCTATCCATATAGCTCTTCTCCAATCATCTTCCTCTTCAATAGAACCAATGGGGTTCTCCAGAGTCTCTCTTTCTGCCACTACTAGAGTTACTATTCCTTTTCCATCAAACTCTGCGGAGCTAGCGAGCTTGGAGAGGCTGTCCGCTTGTATGTTCTTCTCTCGAGGTATCTGGACTACCTCGCACTCTTGGAACTTGCCCATCACTTTTTTGGCTCGTTCCAGATAAGCAGCCATCCTGCTATCTTTGGCTACGTATTCACCATTCACCTGCTGAACAACTAATTGGGAGTCTGAGTATAGAGTTACCTTTGGAGCTCCTAATTCTAATGCCATCTCCATTCCTCTGATCAAAGCTTCATACTCTGCTCCATTATTTGAGGTCATGAATTGAAACCTCACCGCAAATTGCAGGTCCTCTCCTCGCGGGCCTGTTAGCACAATCCCTGCTCCACATCCGCTCAGGGTTACTGAGCCATCTACATACACTTTCCATCCTTCGACTTCCTCTGGCTTGGTCGATTCTTGGATGAAATCGGACAAAGCTTGGGCTTTTATAGCCTTCCGCGGCTCAAAATCCACGTCATATTCTTGGAGCTCGATTGCCCACTTCACCATCCTTCCAGAGAGGTCTGCTCGTCATATGACCTATTTCAGCAAGTAATTAGTGCGGACCAGTATTTTATAAGAAAGGAAATATGGGCGCAGCCTTCGCGCTGTAACTACCACGGCCAGAGCAGCCTTCTCGATTTCTGAATATCGGTTTTCGGCCCCTTGAATGACCTTACTGACATAATAAATAGGGTGCTGCAGAGATCCCTCTTCTTTGACTAAGACAGTACTCGGTGAGAACTCTCCTACGGAGAGATACAAGATGAGGGTATCTCCCGGAGAAGGCTTTGTTAGCTTCGGCAACTGGGATAAATGCTGTTTCAAATCTTCAAAAGCCTTTTGGCATGTTACGTTCCATTCAAATTTGGTTCCTTTCTTGAGAATTCTGAAGAAGGGATGGCTCTTTTCAGCAGATCTAGCTATGAATCTGCTCAATGCGGTAATCCTCCCATTGAGCGTCTGGAGCTCCTTTATATTTCTTGGTGGCTGCATATCTAGTATCGCCTTCACCTTAGCCGGATTCACCTCTATACCCCTCTGAGTGACCATGTATCCGAGGAACTTCCCTGATTTTACTCCAAAAGAGCACTTGGCTGGATTCAACTTAATGCCATTCTCTCTGATCACTTGAAAAATTTCTTCTAGATCCTCTACATGTTGATCTGCTTTTACGCTTTTGGCCAACATATCATCTACATATATCTCCATATTCCTCCCCAGCTGCCTTCGGAAGACAGCATCGACCATCCTTTGGTATGTTGCTCCGGCATTGATTAGCCCAAATGGCATCCGAACGTATCCAAACGTTCCGCAGGCTGCTATGAAGCACACTTTAGGGACATCTGCAGGGTTCAGTTGGATCTGGTGGTACCCTTGGTATGCATCCATCATGCTTAACAACTCGAAGCCTGAGGTTGCATCTACTAGCTGGTCTATCCTTGGTAGCGGATAGTGGTCTTTAGGGCACGCTTTGTTGAGGTCCCTAAAGTCGATGCACATTCTCCACTTTCCTCCCCCCTTAGGAACTAGCACGGCATTAGAGAGCCATTCTGGAAATTGGACTTTTACCACATGCCCTGCTTTCAATAGCTTCTCGACTTCCTCTCTCACAATATTATTCTTTTCAATCCCAAAATTTCGTAGTTTCTGCTTCACAGGTCTTGCCTTTGGATCAACATTAAGGCAATGTATTGCTATCTCCGGAGGGATCCCTGTCATGTCAGCTGGAGAAAATGCAAATATATCGGAATTTCGACGTAATGTAAGTATTACCTTTTCTGTGAGTTCAGGTCCCAGTTGGGTGCCTATCTTAGTGGTGAAGCCAAGTTTCTCTGGGAAGAGCTCCACGCTCATTAGTTCTTCGTCTGTTTTAACATTCACCTGTTCGGGTATTGCTCCTTCAACTTTCTTCCTTTTGACCTCAGGGTCATCTCCTCTTGTCCGCTCCAGGCCCTTAGTCAGGGCTCTGTCCGCCATCTTCACAGACTCTGCATAGCACTTCCGTGCTTGGTATTGGTCTCCTCTCACTTCTCCTACTCCAGCGGCGGTAGGGAATTTCATTTTCATATGAAATGTGGAAATGATTGCCTGAAAGAGGTTCAGGCTGGGTCGTCCCATCACGACATTGTATGATGAAGGGATATCCACGATAAGGAACTCTATCAAATGAACTTTTCGGGCTGGAGCATCTCCCAACCCTACCTGTAGCATTACTGATCCCAAAGGTTGGATGGCACCTCCGGAGAAGCCATACAGAGAGGTATCCACAGGACGCAGCTTTACACTCAACTCCATCCTCTTGAAGCATTCGAAAAACATAATGTCAGCCGAACTCCCCGTATCTACGAAGATTCGGGCAACATCGAATCCAGCTATGTCGGTAGTGATTACCAGAGCATCATTGTGATCTTCTTTGACTCCTTTAACATCTTCCGGCCCAAATCGGATATTGGGCGTCTCTGTCATACGTCCCACTTCTCTTAATTGGCTTCCTTGTTCCACTTTTAGAGCTCGGACGTTCTGCTTTCTTTTTCGGAAGGAATCTCCATCCGCTGGCCCTCCCACAATCATATGAATTACTCCTCTCTTTGGCGGTGGAGGGGGTATATCCTCTACCGCTTCTCTAGTTTCCTTCTCCTCTGGTTTTCTTTCAGGTTCTTTTCGTTTCTGCCCCCGAGGGCCTTGCCTGTCTCTAAATATGAATTCTTTTAGATGACCCGCCTGGATCATCCTCTCAATCTCATCTTTCAAATGGTAACACTGATTCGTATCATGCCCATATTCATTGTGGAATCGGCAGAATCGATCAGACTTAGGCTTCTGAGGTCCTCGACTCCTGGAATATGGGAACTTCAAATCCGGATGGTCTCCTGCTACCTCCAATACTTCAGCGGGTTCAATTCTTAAGGGTGTGTATTTCTCGAACCTCCCCCGAGGGCCGGATCGGGGACCTCCGGAGGGGTTGCTATCTCTAACTGCTCCAGAGGTCCGGGGGACTTCTGGACTGAACCGCCTGGAGGGGCCTTCTCTTTCCCTTCTCCTTTCTCGATCTTGTGGCCTAATCTCCAGCCTCTTCGCTTTCCGGACCTCCTCCAGAGTGAGGTACTTTTCTGCCCTGTGCAGCAGTTCATCAAAGTTCTTAACAGGCTGCTTAGCTAGAGAGGAAAAAAAGTCTCCATCACGCAATCCGTTCGTTAGAGCGTTGATTTTCACCTCTGGAGAGGCGGCAGGGACCTCCAGAGCTGCTTGATTGAACCTTCGAAGGAAAGCTCTTAAACTCTCACCTTCTCCTTGTCTCAAATTAAAGAGGGTCAAAGTGGCCCTCGGCTGTCTCCGGGCACTGGCAAATTGATGAAGGAAGAGCTCACTGAATTCTTCCCAGGATCGGATTGTGTTAGGTTCCAACTGGGTGAACCATTGTTGTGCGGCTTTTGCTAGAGTAGTTAGGAATACTCTACACTTTATTCCCTCTCCATAGCGGTGTAGCAATGCTGCATTCTCGAACCTCACTAGGTGCTCGTATGGATCTGCCGTACCATCGTATTCAAAGTTAAGGGGCTTGAAATTGAATGGTAGTTCATCCTGCAATATGTTAGGGGAGAACTGACATCCAGAGGCGTGAGCAGATCTACTGGTTCGATTGCTCATCTGCTTCTTCATATCTCTCATCTCTTTCTGTAAGGCCAGTAGTTGGTCGCTGACGGGCCCTCCGTAGGTATCATCTGTACTTTCTTCTGTCTCAGGGGGTTCTACACCTCGGGGTGCCAGGTCTGCATTTCTTCTTGTGCTCCGAAGAGGGATGCTTCTCTCCGCTCGCGAGGGCACTTTATCATCTTCTTCTGCCCGCATCTTCATGTCCTTGGACAACACTTGGGAGGCTCCAGGTGCTTCGTCTTGGGGCCTTGGGACAGGTGCCTCCGGGTTCCCTGGTGCAGCTCTAGGAATCCGGTCTCTTTGGTCAGCAAAGGCTCTCTCTACAGCTTGCTTGATGAGGGCGTTCAATTGATCGGGAGAGATCAGGAGCGGCCCCGAGTCTAGAGTGTCCTTTTGCTGAGGATCTGCGGTTTGAGACTCGGGGGCCTCCAGATTCCCCTCTGTGCCTTCTCTGACCAGTATGGGATGACTTTCGTCCTCCAAGCCTGGAGTAGGCGCTAATGGCTGATTTGATCCAGAAGGTACATGGATTGGATCTTTTCCCCGACCTCCCCTTGGCGGAGGATCAGTCGGCAAGGGGGAATTTTCTCCTGGAAGACTTCTCTTCCCGGAAATAGAGGTTTTATTTCCGCCACCCATTTGCTTGGACAGGTAGAAACTCGTGAGAAAATCTTTCAATTCTTTCCCACAGACGGCGCCAGTTGATGTGCCAAAATTTGCACGAGAGGATTATGTATCCTCTGAAATGGATGTCCTTCTTCCTGAACGTGTATAATAGTCCTGAATAGATTATCTCCTCTCGAAATCTTCGAATGACCTGCAAGGAACACACCGGAGGGAAGTCCGGTGTGGACACTCCGATGCCTAAGTCAGTATAGGGCTTATCAAATCTTCCAAGGATCTCAAGATCCTGGATATCTTAAATCAACTCAAAGAATCGCAAGAAGAGATGCTGGTATTCAGTGTATTAGGTTTTAAGGTGTAAGTGTCTAACCTGGAAATATCTTCAAAATTACCTATTTATAGAGATATCTTCTGGAGAGGAAGTCAAGCCTTCCTCTTATCTCGGAGTCGCCCGTAAGACTCGGCCCTACCGAGGAGACCCAGTCTCCCTTACTCTCCACTTCCTGAAGACTCGGCAGCCCCCTATCTTCGTGGACTTATCCTCTTAAAATAAAGGAGGACAGTGTCTTCTTTTCATCAAAGCTAGGGCGGAAATAGCGGGAGCATCCTATATTTGCGACCCACAACCTTAGCTAAAACTGTTTGATTTTGATATTCATCTCCAGACGAAGCTCCCTCCCGAGAGCCCTCCGGAGAGGATTCTTTATACAGAGAACCTTAAATGCTTCTATCCATTCTTCCCAATCCTATCATTCATACACGTGTCGACTCCTCATTAGGTGACATTTTTAGGCCGCATCAACTGTCAATCAGAAGGCATTGACTATGATGAGACTTTTGCACCAGTAGCAAAACTTGAAGCAATAAGGTTGTTCTTAGCCTATGCTGCCCACAAAAGATTCAAAGTCTATCAAATGGATGTCAAGAGTGCCTACTTGAAAGGAGTGCTGAAGGAAGAAGTCTATGTTGAGCAACCACCTGGCTTTGAAATAGGAAACCAAGTCTACAGATTGAAGAAAGCTCTTTATGGACTCAAGCAAGCTCCAAGAGTTTGGTATGATACCCTATCACAGTTCCTTTTAGATCATGGTTTTGTCAAAGGGACAGTAGACAGAACCGTGTTCAGAATCTGTGAAGGAGATAACATCTTGCTTGTCCAAATATATGTTGATGACATCATATTTGGATCCCCCAATGAGAAGCTATGTGAAAAATTCTCAAAGCTCATGCAAAGCAAGTTTGAGATGTCAATGATGGGAATGATGAATTTCTTCTTGGGTCTTCAAGTCAAGCAATCAAAAGAAGGAATCTTCATCAATCAAGCTAAGTACACCAGAGAGATGATCAAAAAGTTTGGGTGTGCTACTAGCAAGCCAGTGAGGATCCCAATGAACACAAATTGGAAGAGGGATCCAGATGAGAGTGGAGTTCTAACCAACTCTACTGAGTATAGAGGAATCATTGGTTCCCTCCTCTATCTCACTGCTAGCAGGCCTGACATCACCTTTGCAGTAGGTGTATGTGCAAGGTTTCAAGTCAATCCTAAGAAGAGCCACCTAGAGGATGCTAAGAGGATCTTGAGGTATCTCAAAGGCATTGAGAACTTAGGCCTTTGGTACACTGTTGATGACAACATTGAGCTAACTGGCTACTCAGATGCTGATTATGGAGGATGAAGAATTGATAGGAAATCCACTTCAGGAACATGCCAATTCTTGGGAAACAAGCTCATTTCTTGGTTCTCAAAGAAGCAAAACACTGTGGCCACTTCCACTACTGGAGCTGAATATGTTGCAGTTGGAAGTTGTTGTGCTCAAATACTTTGGTTGAGACAACTTAGAGACCACAATGTCAACTCTACTGAAGTGCCAATTTTATGTGATAACAACAGTGCTATTGCAATCTCACAAAATCCAGTGTTACACAAAAGATACAAGCATGTGGACATCAATCATCACTTCATTAGAGACCATGTGGAGAAGAAGGACATCAAATTGGTGAAAATTCACACAGATCACCAAAAGGCTGATATTTTGACAAAGCCACTTGCTGAAGCAAGGTTCTTGGAACTTTCAGCAGAATTGGGACTTCTTGATCCAGGGAAGTTGGACAAGTAAGCCAAATGGAGTTAACAATCAAGGGGGAACTGAAAGTGATCTTCAGCAAACTTGGGCAAGTCTACTAAAATTCAGATGAAATGACCCTAAACTCATCAGAGAAGTTGAGCAGAGCTCACTTCAGGACACTTGTCCATGAAAGTTCCGGACACTTGTCCATGAGAGTTCAGGGCACTTGACCATGAGGGTTCAGGTCACTTGTCCATGTGGGGTCAGATAAGTTGTCTTAGCTATCAAACCAAATCTTGGTCTGATAAGCACCTATTTTGGGTAATCAGTGCCTACTTTGATGGCTGTCCCATTCCTCTTTAAGCCATCACCTTTACAAAGATTTAATTTATCCCTACCCAAAAAGTCACTTTCAATGCATTAAATGCCAAGATTTAACTTTTGTTTGCATTAAACATTTCAAGCCGCTATCTAACCTTAACTCCTTCCCACGTTTTTGATAAAAATAGTTTTCAAAACTGATTTACAAATTTCAACCGTTGGATCAAATTTTGGCCAACTCCCCTGAATTAATCCTGGCCATTCAAAATTTGATTTCCTCTTTTGCAAACCTTTGAATTGCCTTAAGACTTACCTACTCAATGACAAACATTCCTTTTGGAATATACTCCAAGTCTTAAGAAGCCCCCAAGTTTCATTTCTTCCCCACGCATCCTATCACCCTTGAAACCCTAATTTTCAAACACTCTCAACGCTTTTCTGTGTTTTATCCATGGCACCCAAAATTAGGCAAGAAATGATTGTTGATTTCACTAAAAAGGAACTTGACCTTGATTTCTCATACCTCAGTCATAAAAATAACCTTACTTTCGAGCCCATCCTAGCCTTTGACAGTGAAGCTCCGGAGGTTACTCCCACCTTAAGATGGCTGAGAAGAGCTGGCCTTCAGAAATTTATGGAAGACAAGCCCAGTTCTTGTCTAGAGCAATACATGACAGAGTTCTATGCCTTTCTCAAGTAGAAAGGGAGGGACATTGGAGGAGAAGTGTCAACTAGGTTGACATATGTTGCTGAAGGTGAAGGGGAGGAGAAATCTCACAGGGTCAAATTCTCAGATGAAGATCTTGAAGGAGACTTTGGATTTCCCTCAGAAGGAAGGAATCCAGAATCTTATGATACTGGACATGAGCAAGAAGTTGCTCAAGAATGGCTGCTTGTTCCAGGTCCTATCTCCTCTACACAACACAAGAGAACACTCAAGCCTGAGTTTCTCACTCTCTTTGAGGTAGTGACTAAGAGTATGTTAAATAACACTGGGAGTTTGGAGCAAGTAAGTTATCCCAGAATCAGAGTTATAGATGCTGTGATTGATGCTAGTGACAAAGGCATCAAATTCAATTGGAGGGATTTCATCATGGGAGAGATGATGAAAGAAAAAGCCAAGTTCAAAGTAAAATCACATATGAAGGTAGTTCTGGAGGGAAAGCTGAGATATTGCACAAGGGCAAGTCTCCTGATAGAGAGGTTTTCTCATTATACTGAGATGCAAACATTTGCAAAGCCTCTTCCAGCCCAAAAGATCATGTTCAGGAAACTTAGCAAGAAGTCTGAACAAAGGAAGCAGCAAATGGCCAAACCTGCTGCAGAAAGGGTAGAAGAGAAGCCCAAGATGAAGCCTGGGACAAAGGCAAGGGTTGTGAAAACAAAGAAGATGTCAAAAATCCTTTCAGAAGATGTTTCAGCAACTTCGGCAGAGTTGGACAAAGTTGGTGAAGAGGGTGTAAGTGTGCCATCAGATTCTGATGAGATCAGAGAGAAGTTCCCCATCGTAGTGAAGAAGAAGAAGGGTGAGAAGAGGATCACGGATGTTGTCTAAGATGATGAAGGAAGTGGAAGCTCAAGAGCTAGCAAGAGAAGGGCCAAGCCTTCTGAAAAGATGCTAGAGCTTCAGGAGGAGCAGACTTTGCAAGTAGCTCTAAGGGAAAGTAGAGCTGAAAGTAGAACAAAGTCTAAGTCAAAGTCCAAATCCAACTCTCCTGAAACTGGAACTCCAGAATCCAAGCTTCCTGAAACCCAAACCTTTGAGCCTAACTCTCTTGAAACCCATATAACCCCACAAGATCAACCCATCATCCCCTTGAACCTAACAAAAAGATATTCTCCTGAGGGAGCTGCACAAAGAGGGCCTATAGATGTGCTAGCTGACATTGCAGTAGATGAGTCAAGATTGTTGTCACCCCTTGACTCATCCATGCTGAATTACTCTAAGTTCTTAGAAGCTGCCCTACTTGAGCCAACTCCCCTGAGCAAAACTACTTCAGAACCATTTCTCTCAAAAGCAACTGAAGAAAACATTGCTGAACCCAACCTTCCTGAAGCCAACCCTACTGAACCCAGAGCCAACTCCCCTATAACCCAAAGTCCCCAGTCTAGTGGAGATGAGGAGGAGTATACCTATAAAGGTATGCTCAGAGGTGGAGCCAAAACTACTGTGGATAGTTTCTATCCCAATCTTGCTGAATTCTCAAGATTGCAGAGGCAATTCCATGATTTGAGGGCTTTAGTTGATATTAAGGACAAACCCATCATGGAAATTGCCCAAGTTATACAAGATAAAGAAGCAAACTGGTGGCAAATTGAGGAAAGTAGGCTGCTACACTTTGATGGAGTACACAAGACAAGATTCCTGATTTATGAGGAAGTCTTTGCAAAGCTGGTAGCAGACAAGATTGCTGAAGAGAAGGACATAATTGCCAAAGGGATCAAACACCCTGAAAGTAGCTCAATTGATGATGACAGTGATGATCCCACTGATCCCAACCCCCTGGTCCCAAACAGCCAATCATCCATTACCTTACCTACCATAGGAGGGGCTCTGTATCTTCAGAGGTGTTGACCAAAGATGGTAACATAACCAAAGATGCATCAGCCAATGAAGGTTCTTCTGAACCCAAGGCACAACTTAATGATGTTGAGGCTTCCCACTTAGAAGCTGGTTTGGTTAAGACCTCATCAGTGTCAGCAGAGCTGGACACTGACCAGCTCTTAACCATTCAGCATGACTCAGTGGCTTTAGAACCAAGCATTGTGATCTCCCAAAAACTGCCTTCTTTGAACCCTATTGAGGGTGAAGAAGCTGCAGGTTTCGGTGGTGGAGTTGAAAATGATAAGTTAGTTAAAAAATCAGAGGGAGTTGAGGATGAGAGAGATGTGATCATGACTAGGATAGTGAGTGTACCCCAAAATGAGGGTGGTATAAGTGGGGAGGGGTAGGTTATTCTTGAACTCAAATCTGAACTTCAAGAAACCCTCGAGGAGAGGAGGCCTGACCCTGAGTGTGAGGAAATTATTAATGAAGGAAGAAAATAATTAGTTGAAAATGAGAAGAAGATTGCTGATGTATCAGAGTCTTATGCAAAAGAATATGAGGGTGGTGAGAGTATTTTTGCTAACAAGTTTGATCTTTCTGACATTGCAGGTGTTACATTTGATTAAATCTTTGCTGATGAACTTCTTACAGATGCTCCTATACAAATTGACTCAAGTTCAGCTCAAGCCATCCTTGGAGAGCAATCATCAAAGTTTGACATCTTGGTCCATCAAGTAGAATCTGCACATGCTGAAACTTCAGAAGCCTTGGATGAGCAAGGTAGAACCTTGACATCAGTAGAGATGAGGCTGACTGGCTCTGAAGAAGTGGTGTTACCCACCATTGAAGCAAAGATCAGTGGGGTAGAATTTGGTTTGCAAACCGTCTCCACTGAACTTCAGAAAGCTAAGGAGAGCATGGAGTCTTTCACCAAGGAAGTCAGAAAAGATCAAAAGCTGCTCATGGACAACCACAATAACACTGTAAAGGCTCTGAAACTTGTTGTCAAGCAAGAAATAGGCAAGAAGAGTGCCCTTCAGAAGAAAAGGGCAGAGGAGATGAGGCTAGCTATGGTCAAAGCAGCGTTAGAAAAGTTCACTCAGGAGGTGATGGTCAAGATTGTTGAATCTGCAGTAACCAACCTCACTAATTTCCTTAAGGCTACCCTTGATGCATCCCTCAAAACAACCATGTAGCAGGTTGTGGAGCAGAAAATGAAGCTTGTTCTTGCTTTTCTAAGCTTGAGCAGTGACAGAATGCAGAACATACATGATGAGAATGTATATCTGCTTGAGGAGATAAAATCACTGATACTGGCACAGTCCCTTATGGCATCTACAATGAGTGATCTCAAGCCCCAGTGCTTTGATGTTGCCAAAAAGGGGGAAAGAGAAAGAGCAAGGGCAAAAGGTGCCTTGACTATTGGAGAAGGGATCAAAGGAAAAGAAAAGTTGCCTGAAACCAAAGGAAAAGGAAAAGCAGTGCAGAACTTAGAAGATTTAGATGAAGATGAGCAACTAGCTATTGCTCTGAAAAACTCAGTGGCATCAGCTCAGGAAGAAGGAGCAAGACTTCAGCAAAGGCCTGGAGGTGGAGTGTCAGGATTGGACAAAACTGCTGAAGGTGTCCAGACTAGAGGACAAATCAAGAAGGCCAAGGGAAAGAAGAGAAAAGCTGAAACATTCACTGACTTCCCCAACAGCCTAGAACTTCCTGCTGAGTTCAGAGTGATGGAAGAGCCTACTCCAAAGAAGGCCAATAAAAAAGGTATGGAATATAAAAGAAAAAAGAAAACCTAAAACCATAAGCTCACAAGTCGAGCCAGAGGCCGGAGTGTTGTTAAAACCTTACCTGGGAAAACCCTCCTTAGGGACAAAACCCAGGTGAAGGAAAAAGGCAAACCCCTCTAACAATCAATGTCTGTAAAAGACAGTATACAAATCTTTATGCAAGAAATTGAAGAAACTGCTGAAAAGGACAAATCTACTGAGATTGCCAAGTCTGCTGAAACTGAGTTTGCAGAAGGTTTTGGAGCTGAACCAAAGAAAGCCCCAAGCCTAATAAAACTCCAGTGCCCCAAGCCCCAAGCCTAATAAAACTCTAGTGCCCCAAATAAGGTTTTGGAGCTGAACCAAAGAAAGCCCCAAGCCCCAAGTCTGCTGAAACTGAGTTTGCAGAATGTTGAGATATTATTTGAAGAAGGTTTTGGAGCTGAACCAAAGAAAAAGACTCAAGTGTTGGCAAATGATCCATCCAAGCTCTTTGTGGAAGGCTATGGGAAAGATGCTGAAACTCAGCAGAAGCTGGCCATGATGAGAGCCCAAGAGAAAATGGATCAACTTATGGAAGCCAACAGGGCAAGAGACAAAGAAGAGCACATTTCCAGAAGCCAAGGAGGAAGAGGGCTACCTACAACAAACTGAAGCCCCAACTGCTGATTCAGATGAACACCAAATATCCACACATGGATAGATGGGTTCCAATTCAGCTGAATGACAACTGGGAGGAAGCCGAAAGGGAGTTTATCTATGATTACTATGTCATAGGCAGATGGATGGAAGAAGATCCCAACTCCACTTTTACTCAGTTTATGATTGATTATCACAAGGAACTCTATCAACAACTTCTTGATGTTGCAGATATGGCAAGAATTGAGTTCAAAGCTCCTAAACCAATCATTTACATGCCCCCAAAGAAAGATGGCTTCATTGACTAATCTCAGATTTTTCAAGAGTTCATCCAGATTCTAAAGCTGAATAGGATGGTACTTGGGCCCAAGGGAACCAATCAAGAGGCAATGGAACTGAAGAAGAGGGTTTAGGCACAATATGGGATGGTGCCACCTCCTGAAGATAGTCTATGAACTTGCTAAGTCCTCATGACCCTTATTTGCCTTAAGTGCTGAACTGGATGAATATTTGCTCATGGCTGTTGATGTTGCTGAAATGGTTGTCTCTACTGATATCTGATTCAAGTCTGCTGATCTATGTTGTGCTCTGATCACATATTTTCTTATGTCATATGTTTGCTCTGATCAAATGATGTATCTCTGTAATTGCTCTGATTCATGCTCTGATAAGTTTATTTGACTATCATCATGCTTGTAATACCAATGATTATATGAATGATAGTTGAATATTTATGTGAATCAAGAGATAACATCTCATTGTCTCAACTTGCCTGACTTACACCTATATGCACTTAAACTTTTATTACACTAATATGTTTCTTTCAGGAAATTTGACCTTAGTCACATCTACTGAAGTTATATGTAATAAGTGTAGTCAAGTCACCTTTGCATAGATTGTATAGGTTTTGGCATCATCAAAAAGGGGGAAATTGTTGGGAATAAAATGAGAATTTTGATTAAGATACCAAAACCCCTTAAGAATTTTGGAACAAGTAGTATAGGCTAGTTGAGAAGTTGGAACGTTAGGCAGCTCTTAGTACATTAGATGCACAAGTTGAGGGGGAACATATGCCGAGAAGATTACAAGAATCAAGTCTCCTCAAGGCTCAGAATCAATTTGACCTTAAGTCTGCTGAAGTACTTAAATGGACAACTGTGCTGATCAAGTCAGCACAGTAGAAAAGACAGCCTTTCTGAAGATCATTTGAATGGAATACATCATCAAGACCAAGTCTACTAATGTATATGTCAAAGCGCAGAAGAGTTGAACAGCAGAAATGTCTCAGCACACTTGAACCCGAACAATTCAAAGACAAGCCCAACTATGCTGATAAGGTCAAAGCTACTGATATGAAGTCATGAATGATCAAGAACCATCAAGAGACATGACTTAAAAGAGAAAGAGCCAAGTCATCTGAAGAGCAAAGCCAACATTGCTAATAAGCAAAGTCTGCTGAATTTGATAAGCAGAATTGTCCAGTTGATAAGAAATGTTGTCCTTATCATAGGACCAATGATCAGAAGTAATGTCCTTGTTTGATCAAGTGAATCTTGAAGTCAGACATTGGGAAGAGTGCTTCAAAGTCAAGACAAAGTGCCCAAATTAAGGACATGTTACTATCAAGAAACTGTCTTCCAGTTGCAGAGTTCAAGGAGGAAAAAAAAAAGGCAATTTGAGGATGTCTTTCCAACGGGCAAATCCTCAAATTGTTCTATAAATATATGAAGAGTGGAAACCATTGAAGGCATCCAACAAGCACCTGCATTGCTGAAGAAACTCAAAGCCTTCAAGCTTTCTTAGAACATTCATAGTTTTCAGAAACACTTCAACCTAAGCTGAATATCATTGTATATCCATACAAAGCTTAGAGAGATATCCTATCCTTTTTACACTGAGCTCATTGTAAAGGATATCTCAAACTATTTTGGGTAGTGGCATCGCTCGCATGATGTCTACTTATTGGCATTAGCGAGGATCACGAGTTGAAAAAGCAAAGAGTGGGTGAATTGGCAGGGGAACAGCCCAAAATCAAAGCAGATGAGGAGCTGATGAATATTGAGCTCTATCAAGGGAAAGAAGGATTCACAACCAGAATTGGCACCCATATGGACCGAGAACTTAAAGAGAGAATGATAGGCACTCTCCGAGAAAATGAAGACATATTTGCTTTTGCCCCAACGGATATGACGGGTATCCCTCAAGAGATAGCAATACACCACCTCAATGTATATCCCAGAGCGAAACCAATAAAGCAGAAACTGAGGAATTTTGGTAAGGAAAAGAATCTTATTGTGAAAGAAGAGATTGATAAATTGTTAAATGCAGGACATGTAAAGAGGGTGCAGTTCCCTGAAAGGCTCTCAAACGCAGTGTTGGTGTCTAAAGGAGCCGGTAATGGAGAATGTGCATTGATTTTGGGGATTTGAACAAGGCATGTCCTAAAGACCATTACCCCCTAACCAGAATCGATCAGCTAGTAGACGCGACATCGGGATTCGAGTTGCTCAACATGATGGATGCTTATCAGGGATAACGTCAGATCCAGTTGAATCCCCTTGATATCCCGAAGGTATGTTTTATTGCAGCCTGTGGTACCTTTGGTTATATACGTATGCCCTTTGGACTGATAAATGCAGGAGCCACCTACCAAAGAATGGTAGACTCAGTATTTCGAGAACAAATCGGTAGGAACATGGAAATCTATGTGGACGACATGTTGGCCCAAAGCATTAAGGCAGAAGAACACATAAAGGATCTACAAGAGATATTTCAAGTAATCAGGGGTAATGGCATTAAGTTGAATCCAGCTAAATGTTCCTTTGGAGTGAGGTCAGGAAAGTTCTTAGGATACATGGTGACCTAGAGGGGAATAGAAGTTAACCCTGCGAAAGTGAAGGTCGTACTTCACATGCAACCCCCTCGAAACTTGAAAGAACTACAGACCCTAAATGGCAGAATAGCAGCCCTGAGCAGATTCATAGCAAGATCGGTGGAGAAAAGTCATCATTTCTTCAGGACATTAAGGAAGGGGTCAAAATTTGAATGGGATGAGACTACCAAAGAGCTTTCGAAGAACTCAAGCTTCATCTGGAACAACTCCCGAAATTAACCAAACCTTCTCAGGGAGATATCCTACTTTTGTATCTCTCAGTGGGGGAGCACTCCTTAAGCAAAACCTTGATGAATGAAGAAGGCTCCACACAACAGCCTATATACTATGTGAGTAAGGTAATCCAAGGAGCAGAGACCAGGTACTCAGAGGTGGAAAAGGCAGCCCTAGCGGTAGTAGTGACGGCTAGGCGGTTACGCCCTTATTTCTTGTCGTATAAAATCATTGACGGACCAACTACCCGTTGAAACAGGTATTAGGGAGAGCCGATTTGTGAGGAAGAATGGTCAAATGGGTCGTTGAATTGCAGGAATATGATATTTATTATGAACCCAGGAGGGCCATTAAGGCCCAAACTCTGACAGACTTTATTCAAGAATCTACTAGAGCAGAGGAGATAGAGGGCTGGAAAGTGTATGTCGATGGCTCCGCATCCGCACTTGGGTGTGGGGTAGGGATAGTACTGATAGACCCTGAAGGTTATGAGATACAAGTGGCCGTTAAGTTCCGATTCTCAACCTCTAACAACGGAGCCGAGTATGAGGCCCTGATCAGGGGGGCAGACATGGTAGCATAACTGGGAGCGCAAAAGATTACTCTATATTCAGATTCACAATTGGTGGTGCAACAGGTAACAGGGGAATACCTTGCCAAAGATGAAAAGATGATTGCGTATTTGGAGAAGGTGAGGAACTTGAGGAATAAATTTCATGCTTTCGAAGTAATACAGATACCAAGAGAGGAGAACACGAAAGCAGATGGGTTGTCTAAGTTGGCTAGTTCTACTGAGTTTGAGGGTCAAGGGAAGATAACCTTGTTAGTTGCGGATCGGCTGGCGACTGAGGCTTTCGTGGGAGAGATAACAGAGAGAGACGACTGAAGAAAGGAGATATGGGACGAATTGAGCAAGGATCCCACGACTCCGACATCCAGGGAAGCTAAAGTTTTGAGGTTGAAATACTGTGTCATTGGAGATCAACTATACAAAAGAGTCTTTATTTACTCAACCATACCTGAAATGCCTCTCAAAATAAGAAGCGGAGTTCGTGATCAAGGATATTCATGAAGGTTGTGCAGCCAGTCACGAGGGCTATAAGACTATTGTGAAGAAGGTGTTCAGGGCAGGTTTCTACTGGCCTAGTGTGACGAGGGATAAAATATATTTACGAGAACCATGATTCAGAAGCTTCCTCTGAGAAAATGCGTAGGTTCCAAAGAACCTCACCCTGAGAAAATGAGTACGTTCTGATGAACCTTCCTCTGAGAAAATGCGTAGGTTCCAAAGAACCTCACCCTGAGAAAATGAGTAGGTTCTGATGAACCTTCCTCTGAGAAAATGCGTAGGTTCCAAAGAACCTCACCATGAGAAAATGAGTAGGTTCTGATGAACCTTACTGTAAGAAAATGCATAGGTTCAGATGAACCTCACCCTGAGAAAATGAGTAGGTTCGGATGAACCTTACTCTAAGAAAATGCGTAGGTTTAGATAAACCTCACCCTGAGAAAATGAGTAGGTTCTGATGAACCTTACTCTAAGAAAATACGTGGATTTAGATGAACCTCGCCCTGAGAAAATGAGTAGGTTCTGATGAACCTTGCTCTGAAGAAATGCGTAGGTTCTGATGAACCTCACCCTGAGAAAATTAGTAGGTTCCAGAGAACCTCACTCTAAGAAAGTGTGCAGGTTTAGATGGACCTCACTCTGAGAAAATTTGAAGGTTCTAATGAACCTTATCATGAGATGAGACCTACTCTGAGAACTAACGTGAATCCAAAATAAACTTCATCCTAATGGAGGCATTCAAAGCTCTAAGATCTAACATGTTCCTAAGGTTCATCCACTATAGCCTCTGAGGCTAGGGGGAGTAGGAGCTATGTGGAGATTCTACAAGAATTATCAAGAGCAAAATCAAGTAAGTACAAAAACTTGAATTCTCTATTTTTTACGATAATAAAGCCTCAAAGCCTATATGTGTTAGAAGAATACTAGAGATATGCACTGCAAGAATACGCTCAGAAGCACAGAAACCTAGCTAAGAGATGATAATCATGACGCATAACATGATCATTATCCTAAGCATAATACACGACATACTTATGAAGAAAAAGCAACATATATATATGCATACAATGAGAGAAAATGCAGGTATGATAAGAAGAAATAAGATAAAGCATCAAGGATCAGGGAACATTCAAGACCAAAGGCATCATACCCTAGCCCTCCACAGAAAAACACAGGAGTGTGGAGTCTCCTGAAAATACCAAAAAGGCACGAAGGCCCTAAAAAAGTGTTTTAAAATTACCAGAAATATGTATTTATCAGAGAGAGTAAAGAAAGTTTATCAAGAGGAAGGAATTTCGGCCCTTCCAGTGCCTTCAACCGCCTCATTGACTTGTCCGCTGGAACCACCACCCTCCTCTTTCTCCTCCGAGGCGTCAGCAACTACGGTAGCCAGTGGATCGGGGTTAGCTATATTAATAGGGAACTCCAGATCGCTCACAGGCACCAAGTCCCCTACTCTTAGGGCTGCACTTTTCAGCTCTAAGACAGCCCTTCTCATACCAGGCAACCACCAAGGGGTATTGATATCCTCCTTGGGATCTCCAGGAAACTTGGGGGGAGCAGCTAACTCGTCCAGACGGAGGGCACGGGTGTAATGGATGTCAAATCCTGCAGCGGAGTGTTCTGCTACAGCATTGGAGAAACCATGATCAATGAAATGCGAAATGTACGCCCCCATAGCCCCCAAAAAGCTGGCACTCTTGAGAAAAGCCTCCAGCCACTCCCGGTGCAAAGTACCCAGAAAAGTCTGCCCTGCCGAGGATGTAAAAAGAGACTCGACACAGAGTTTTACCCCAGTCGAGGGCAATTCAGCCTTCAAACGCTGGATCTTTGTATCCTTCTCAGCAACTTGGGCCCGAAGTAGTGAGAGCTCTCCAGACAAGACCTGGTTCTGTGGTAAGACTTGGACCTTTTCAGCCATCATTGCCTTTCTCCCCAAGGTAGCCTCCTGAAGCTCTGCCTCGACCATCTCCTTTTTCACCTTCTCCTGCTCTATCTGGCTGCGGAGATCCTCATGAAATCGAAGAGACTAAAGGGTTTGGTCGAACACATCAGAATATAGAAGGCCGAACTGTGCAAGGGCATGAAGTGATAAATAAAGTCAAGAGACCCATTTCTCCCTTTGTAGACTATATAATGAAAACGTATGGTAAAGACTTACCTGGGAAAAGTTGTGAGCGGTATACACCATCCTTTCTTCCAGGGTCAGGGTGCTAAAAGCTTTGACAGCAGGCAAAGGAACGTGGCGCTCCACAAAGGCAGTGAACCGTTCGATACTGATATCATTTGTAGCTTCTAGATCAATGGTTTCTAAAGGAACGGCAGAGGACTTACCCTTAGTTTTCTTCTTCTTAGAGGCCCCAAAAGTAGCGAGTCCGGAAGAAAAGGCAGCTTTTCCGGTGGACGACCTGGTCCGTTTGGCAACGGACCCCACCGAGGGCTTCATCGGAGAAGGGGGAAGGGGAGCCTTTGAGGAACTCTCGGGAGCAGACAGTTTGTTCGCCATAGAGAGGGGAGTAGCATCGCGGGAGATCTGGGATAACCAACTCATAGCTGCGATAAGAAAACAAAGACATCAGAGGCCATAAAGTCATGAACAAAGAGAGTAGCAACAGGGGAAGGAAATGGTATTACCATCATCTGGACCTAAGGGATAGTCAGTGCGACTAAAACAGAAATGGGATAGAGCCCTAAGATTTTTACATATACCCATCACATCAAAATATCTGTGATGAGTTACATGCTTGTTCAGATTTTTCATTACAGTCAAATTAAGAGGGGAACAAGTAGTGAGGGGAGGACAGGGCACCCCCCGGATTTTCATAGAACCACTTTTCGTGAGGGAAATCCCAAGGAGAAGGGTTAGTAACGAAGAAATAATAATCCCGCCATTCTTGAACCCCCTCATGGAGTTTTTCCATGAATTTCCCGGTTCTGAAAGCACGACTGCACACATAAAAAAAACCCGTATGCAAGCTTGCAGGTGTATTGAGTCAAAAAGAGTTGGGCAGAAGGTTCTCCCCTGTTCCCCTTTACCAAAATATAAAACCCTAGCATCGCTCGAATGGCATTGGGGGTGAATTGGTTGATAGGTATGCGGAGGTAAGAGGCAATTTCAGCCATGTAAGGGTTAATGGGGAAACGAAGCCCGACTTTTAATTGAGCTTCCCAAAAGGCCAAGCTCCGGGGATTAGTGAAATTTGGGGGTTCTCTCGGATGGGCGGCCCTAACTATGTACTCTGTCGGAAACATTCCCGACCGAATGAAGGAGGCCAAACGCTCTTTCGAGAGAGAAGATGAAGAAGATATTTTGTTTTTTAAGGCGGGGATGGTTATAGGAAATCGCAAAATCAAATTAGAAGAGGAACTAGAAGTTTCTTTGGGAGCATCCTCCGATGAATAGTGAGAAGAAGAGGACATGACGATAAAGTAAAAGAGGAGAAGGAAGCGAAGATGGATACCTAAGAACGAAAGGACCTCTCGAATGTAAATGATGTGCCAGCGAACGTGCGAAGGAGGCGTTTAGTCGCAGAAACAAAAGGAAAACACTGGAGATGCCCTGAGGAGAGATGAAGAACTGTAGAAGGGAAGTTTGCACAAGTGAGAGAGGTTTTTTAATTTTTGAATTGGGGAGTTATGATGGTAATTCGGAGTGTAGCGAGAAAATCGAGGAAGGTGGCATCGAGGACCAATGGGAGGGCGCATGACTATGACGATGGCGGCTGGCTGTCCTTCCTATTACAGGCGCGTGAGGAAAGCAGATGTGGAATTCAAAGCGGTGAGAAAATCAAAATATGGGATGATTATCGCTTGGCGGCAAAAGGAGGGATTTAAAAGAAGAATTAAATTCCTTTGTCTAAAAACCAGAGGGCATGTTTTCCTAGGGATGTACAGCATATTCTATGAGTTTAAAGGGAAAAATAGTGGCAGTTTACGTGAAATGATCCATAGGGTGAATTCATCCTATCCTTTCTTTTTTTTTTTTCCTACTCTCACAAAGCGGATATATTTTACGAGAGCAGGGGGTAGTAGTTGATGCGGCCAACATATGTCGTGCCCGGAGATAACGACACGTGGATATAGGATGAATTAAATCTGTCTTATTATGAATGATAGTTTGGCCAATAAAAAGGTATGGGATATAGAAGACAAAAGAAAACCTTAAACCATAAGCTCACAAGTCGAGCCAGAGGCCGGAGTGCCATTAAAACCTTGCCTGGGAAAACCCTCCTTAGGGACAAAACCCAGGCTAAGGAAAAAGGTACACTCCTCTAACAATCAATGTCTGTAAAAGACGTTATACAAATCTTTATGCAAGAAAGTAAGTAAGAAATCTGGAGGATATCCCCTCCAAATGCAGTTGCTCTTCGTCTTGGCCACTGCGTCAGCCGCCTGGTTGGCCTCTCTAAAAGTGTGGGAATACCGAATGTGCATGTCTGTGGTAAGAGGATGAACTTGACTCCAGAGACCCTGCAGACGCCAAGGGATAGAAGGAGCAGAGCTCATCAGAGTGTTAACTGTCAGAATTGAGACCGACTCAATCCATAAGAACCGCCACCCTTGGGCATGGGCATACTGAATAGCAATGAGTGCCGCTGCTAATTCCGCCTCAAAAGGAATACCCCAACCAACTTCTTGGGCAATAACCGCAACAAAGAACCCCCTAAAGTTCCTAAACACCGCCCCTGCATGCAAACTACCTGGAGAGGATGTTGCACTGCCGTCTGTGTTGATCTTGTACCAATCTGGATCCGGAGGGATCCATCTAACAGACGAACCCTGTCGAGTCGGCTTGTGCCTGCCCAAGACACCAAGAGACCTGGCAATCAAGAGATCCCGAACTGAACTGTCAGCATAACCCCGAGAGATACTATTTGCTCCCCTAATACCAGCAACGATTTGCGCCATGCGTCGTCTGACTGAGGGGGAGACCCCATCAAAGACCACTCTGTTCCGCAGAGCCCAAATAGCCCAAACTGTAGTGACAAAAGCCGCTCTCCATAACTCCAAGGACTGCGGACCCAAACGCACTCTAGTAGCCTAGAGGAAGATATCAAGAAAGCTAATCCCCGTGTGGATGGTGACTCCAAAAAGCTGAGTCAGATGCTGAAGAATCTCCAGAGTGAATGGACAATGAGCTAATAGGTGATCTAAGGACTCAGAGTCACTGCGACAGAGCATACACATCGAAGGACCGTGAATCCCAAATGAGACCAGCCAATCAGAAGTAGGGAGCTTGCCCCATATTGCCCTCCAAATAACCGTAGAACGACACATCGGAATGAAGGAACTCCAAATCCACGACGACCAGCTAAGACGAGGGAGAGGAGATCTGAGCATGTCATAGGCCACCCGAGAGGTAAGCTCACCTGAGGTGGTACCTTCCCAAATACGTTTGTCAGGGCCATGAAGAACCCTAATCTGAAGAATGTCTCTGACGATATCTGTGAAGTCCGTAACGAAGCACTCCTCAAAGTGCCAACAATCGTCATAGAAGAAGTCCCCGACCGTGCTCTTCAGGGTAGCAGCAAACCAATCCGGGAGGCCAATCTTATCAGAAATAATGTAACCCAACCAGTTATCATGCCAAAAGCTGACTGTCGAACCCCTACCAATCAGCCATCTTGACCCATCAGAAAGCCTCGAAACGTGAGGACGAATACCCGGCCCAATAGATGAAATCCTCCCATGGGAACGCAATCTGCCATCCGAGGTAAAGTGTCTCCTGTGAAGCAGAGTTGTATCAGGAGATCTGTGCTGAAGAATGTCCCAACTCAACTTACAGAGAAAGGAGGCATTCGCCAATCTAATGGAGCGAACCCCCATCCCTCCTTCTCCAAAGGGAGCACAAACCCTCTTCCACGAGACCGAACAAGAACCACTCTTACGATTGATGTCTCCCTTCCAAAGAAAGTTGCGCATAGCAGATTCCACCTGGCGAAGTAGTGAAATGGGCCATTTGTAAACCATCATGGAGTGGACCATAGATCCCGTGATAATCGAGTTAATCAAGCATCGTCTCCCAGCCAAGGAAAGGGAGCTGCCCTTCCAACGACTAAACTTAGCAATAACATCGTCAGCCACTGGCTGTAAATGAGCCTTCCTGGGGCAACCACGAAAGATCGGGACTCCTAGGTAGGTGAAAGGAAGGGATCCTTCTACGATGCTTGTGACCCTGTGCATCCGACGACGAAGTCTTTGGGGAACAACACGCCCAAAGAAGGCCCTAGACTTCGGAGGACTATAGATCTGACCTGAAAGATGACCATACCCCTGTAAAACAGCATGTAGGTTCCTGATATTAGACTCCGTGGCCCTCAAAAATATCATGATGTCGTCCGCATAGAAGAGATAACGAGGGACAAAACGGATGGGACGAAGACGGCCTCTATCGATCTCCCAATCAATCCATCTACCAAGCGCCTCCTCCGCAATACAAAAAAGCAATGGTGATAGAGAACTGAAATCCTAGCCGAATCCAGGACTCCTCTCACCATAGATATGAAAGTAGTACAGAAGCCCATCCTTGCCATGACAGCCTCCAGAAACCGCCAAGAGATGGTGTCAAACGCTTTGATCATATCAATCTTCAAGGCCATATGCCCGTGAACTCTCGGGTAGTCCAGGGTATTAATGGCGTCAGATGCAAGAGCGATGCAGGTGTGAATCCGCTTGCCCGGGACGAAACCAAACTGATATGCAGAGAGACAACTACTAACAAAAGTGCCCAATCTCGAAGATAAAACTCTGGTCATGACCTTAAAGATGAAGTTTCCCATCACAATCGGACGAGAATCCTCAACTTTACTGGCCCCTTCCGTCTTGGGAACAAGCGTCATGAAACAGGAGTTTAGCCCGGGAGGTAAAAGTCTGGAAATGAAGTAGTGTCTGACAGCATCAACCACCTCCTGGCCCACAATGTCCCAACATCCCTGATAAAAACAGCCCCCAAAGCCATCCGGACCCGGAGCGCTCGAAGCATCCATATCAAAGACAGCCCTTCGAACCTCTTCCGCTGATGGAACACTCACAAGGAGACCATTATGGGCATCATTCACAACAGTGTCCATAAAGCTGTCCAGAATACTTGCATCGAAAGGAGACGATCGATCATCCGCAAACAACTGAGAATAGTAAGTAACCACATGGGAACTGATGGTGTCCAAGTCCGTAGTAAGGATGTCGTCAATGAGCAAAGACTTGATACCCCCCCTAGCTATCCTGGTCTGCTGAGAAATGTGAAAGAATCTGGTGTTTCGATCTCCATCAGTCAACCACTGAAAACGATTCCTCTGAGTGTAGTATTCGTGCCTGGCTGTCAACAACACATCAAGATCAACCTGTGCCTGAATCTCTTCTGCAAAGGCGGCCTCAAAATCACCCTCCAACTCTATACGGTGCTGAATGTCAGCCAGGCGACGGGTGGCAGACTCAATCTGAGTGAAGACATTCCTGAACACAGTCCTATTCCAGATCTTCAAAGCAGACTTGAGCCTCTTCAACTTCCACATAACACAGACAATAGGGTTCTGGTGCATCAACGGTTGGGTCCATGAAGACTCTACAACTGATCTGAAGGAATCATGCTGACACCACATACTAAGGAATCGAAATGGACGACGAACCTGAACCCAGTCTGATCTGACAGTAAGGAGCAGGGGATGATGATCTGACTTATGTCTGGGAAGAGCAATAACCTCCATGCCTGCCCATAAATCCAGAAAATCTTGATTAGCTAACACTCTGTCCAACCTAGCAGCTTGAAAACCCCTAGGACCCCGGCGAATAGACCACGTGAACTGAGACCCAGCAGTATCCAAATCAATCAAGCCCGACTCATCCATGAATTCCCTGAAATCAAGAGAAGCTCTAGGAGTAGCCACAGAACCCGTACTTCTCTCATGCGTCCCTGTCACCACATTAAAGTCACCCAAAACACAGAGACTAGTAGCAGAAAAAGCTAAGACATCAGACCACAACAAACGACGAGTAATATAAGAATTACTAGCATGCGTAAAACCAAAAGACCAAGAACGAGAGGCATCCCTAGTCTCAATCATAACAATCTGATCTGAGCTATGACAAACTCTAGATGTAGAAACATGAGTAGGCTTACAAAGAATCCAAATATTGGGAACCGATGCAACTCTATTGTTAACAGTAAACACAACCAAATTCAAAGACTGCAAATAACGAGAGGAAAGGCTAGAAATCATAACCTTAGGCTCGTAGATGGCGACCCAATCAGGGTTATGAGTGCGGCAAAGCTCCTGAAGGGCATTCCTCGTCCGAATATGCCCCACCCCACAAATGTTCCAAGACAACACTATCATCGATCACTCATCGAGCCGTGCATCGGCGGCTGATAGCAAGAATCCTCCCCAGACCAGCGTCTTGTATGCCTCGAAACACTCGATTGCTCTGTCAAACTAGTTTCCTCTACTATAAAAGGCTCCTTAGCAGTTTCCCTGAGGGAATCATGAGCCGGTGCACTCCGGCCCCTGACAGGACGTCGAAGTGGCAATGCTATGGGTCTAACATATCTACTGCGAGCGTGCTCCAAGATGGAAGAGACCAAAGGAGGTGGCGCCATCTGAAAGTTGTTCAGTCCAATAGAACCAGAATCTGACTCGTCACCTTGATGCTGCTCGGAATCAGGGTTTTCATCTGAAAGGGCCTCGAAAGTGTTCCCTACAGGAACTAGTGCTGAGTTGGGGTCCTCCACATGTTCCCCATCAGTAGGCCTGGAGCCCCTCTTAGACTTGCTCCGTCCCCGACGGGCAGAAGCCCTCCGTTCACGTCGCTTGGCAGATTTCCTACAAACAGCGAGAGAATGGCCTACGATCTTACAGGAGCTACAAAATTCAGGAAGAGTCTCAAAATGGACCTGAGCGAAGTATCGGTGACCATCCAACTGAAATGGAATGTTGTCTGGGGGGGCGGTAAGCATATCCACCTCGACTAGTAATCTGGCATAGTGTCCCATCGTGCCCTGTAAGGTACGCTCATCAATCGTCACTAGAGTACCTAACACAGATGTCAATGCCTCTAATATCAAAGGGTCCCAAAACACAATTGGGAGATCCGAAAGACGAACCCAGACCTGGGCCAGCGAAGACCTAAAAGTGTTCGGATTGAAGTGAGGAGACCATGTCATAAGATGAATGACCCCTGGCCTTAACTGCCAAGACCGGGTCTCGAATATCCGATCCTTATCCTCTAAAGTGGGAAAGCTGATATTGAAAAAACCCTTGCCCAAAGAGACAACCTTGAGGTCCGTAATCTGCCATGAGGATTGAAGTGTCTCGAGCAGGTGTGCATGCTCGTAAGGTTTCTCCCCTGACTGGATGATGACCCTACCAATCACCGTGTTCACAAATTGGGAAGCCCTCCTCTGAAATATGCCCTTGTCAACATTGACTACCAGGACATCTCCATCTAACACTGGCCTCATAGATTCTGGCAAACTGGCACTAGGCCGTGAGGGCCCCTGTTTTTTGCTGGCTGCGACCTTGGCATATGAGACACCCGTGTGGGTGTGTACCTGCGAAGGAATGGAAGACGGAGCAGTACCAGAAGTAGGGGTGAAAGTAGGGAATTCACTTTGATAAGTGGACGTACCCTGTATGCCGGAGGGATGAGAGTGACCATCCCGTCCGGCTTTGGTTGCGCCAATCTGCCTAGGGGCAGAAGCATGATCAAGCATAGGAGCCTTTCCGCGAGATTTATCCCTTTGATCTCTCGGACGTGCAGGTGCATGTACATCGTGCACGGCAGCCTGCGGAGAAACGGAGGAAGGAGCAAATCCAATGGAAGAAGTGACAATATCAGAATCAGATACATATGACGTACCCGGTTTGCCGGAAAGACGAAGGGAGTCGTCATTTCCGACCGAGATATAGCATGGCTGCCTCGATGCAGCAACAAGAGGTGGAGTATCCACTAGAGTGATTGTCGGTATGGCACAATAGACATCAACTCCCGTGGGCCCAGAAATGAGAGGAGACTCGACGTTTCCAGCAAGGTGTTCGCCAATCCACGACGTGGCTGAATGAGTAGTGGCCAAAGGAGCTGGGTGTATTGAGGAAATTGGTTGGTGCGCATCTGGGTGTATATAGTAAAGTTCTGGGTGCGTATCTTGGTGAACTGAGTAAAGTTGTGGGTGCATGGCTGAGCTGTGAAACCCAAGCCCATGGACAGGCCCACTTGGAGAGAGCCCTAGATGAAAGTCACCCGCTGCCACCAACGGAAAATGCGCCGGCAAGGTTGAGGGCTGCAATGGCCGGAAGGACAAGCTGCACTCGGCAACACCCTCAATCTGGCCGTCGATGGCCTGGGTCGACGGCGTGGTGACGCAATCGGACGGCGTAGGCGCATCGTGAGATACAGGTGACGGCAGAGCCTTGGAGAACAACCGGCCGATGGACTTGTCAATCTGTGCGGAGATTAGCGACGAGATAAATGCCCAAGCGGGGGCGTCCAGCGTGGCCCCTGAATACAAAGAGAGAAATAGGCCTAACTGGGCCTTTGGCCCATCTTTAGCCCAATTCTTTTGGGGCTAAGTATTTCCAGCCCAAGAGGGGATTCCTAAGATCCAGTTTTGATTGATGAGGCCCGAAAGAAGATAATCAGAGGAAATAGGGGAAGTCCACCGAAAGACCGAGTCTTAAGGGGCGGTTGCGAGAGAAGGGCGAGAGGGATTCCCCTCTCTCCCAAGGAAATCGGCAGGTATTAAGAACAGGTTTATTTTACTATATTGACTACGTTTTATATGCTAAGAAGGTACACTTTACTTTTTACAAGAATATATACAGAAAATACACTGAAAATATAGAAAAACCCTACGATTCTTGCGAGAATTTCCCTTGATTTACAGGTAAATTCCTCTTTAATTCTCCCGAGAAAGCTTCTGACTTGAGCGTCGGAGATTCCACGCCGGAATCCCCTCCGGTGTATTTTTGCAGGTCTTACGGGAGCTTAGAAGACGATCGTTCGTGAGAAAACTTACAGAAAAGTGATGATTTAAGCCCGTATCTACTACAATCCACATGAGAAGATTTGGTATCCTTCATCGTTACTTTTTGACGCAACAATGACTATTAAAGATACACCTTTTGTTATTAGTACTCGTTACCTTGTGGTAAAAAATTCAAGGGGCGACTAGTAGGCTGTAACGACTACTAAGTAATTGTGCGTGCAATATCCTATTTATCCGCATGTTTGACCTAGTTTACAAGTGGACTCAAGTACACCGTGTACTTGAGTACACATCAAACCTACCCTTTCATGGCAGGCATGACAGGCATTCTTCTAAGGTGAAAGATCCAGATCCGAAGTCGTTCGAGGGTGCTCGAAGTTCTAAAGAGTTGGAAAATTTTATGTGGGACATGGAGACGTATTTCCAGGCTGCTCGTGTCCCCGAGGCTGAATAGGTGTCCATAACTAGCATGTACTTGCAGGGTTATGCGAAATTATGGTGGAGGTCTCGTCTATCTGATGATGCCAGTGCAAATCGTGACCCAATTGATATGTGGGATGCACTAAAGAAAGAGTTGAAAGATCAGTTTTTATCTTGCAATACTTCGTGGATTGCAAGGGATGCCCTGAGGAAACTGAAGCACATCAGTTTTGTTCGTGATTATGTGAAAGATTTCAGTTCGTTGATGTTTGATATTTGGGAGATGTTCGAGGAGGATAAGTTGTTTAATTTTATGGCAGGTTTGCAGTCTTGGGCTTAGGCTGAGTTGAGACGACAAGGAATCAAAGACTTGCACACTGCCATTGCAGCCGCTGATCAGCTTGTTGATTTCAAGACGGTGAGTGCCCCTGAGTCTGGTCAAAAGAAGAAGGATGCAGGCAAGGGGAAGGACAAGGATAAATTGGGGAAAACTGGAAAAATAAAAGAAAGGTAACGATGGGAATTCGGGGGTGAGTAATTCCAAGGAGTCTTCGTCCCAACAACCTTTTGGTGACAAGAAAAAGAATGGTTGTTTCATTTGTAGTGGGGATCACCGAATGAAAGACTGTCCGAAGCGAGGGAAGTTGAATGCACTGATTGCCGAGTCGGAGAGGGACGACGCTGCTAGTGGACCTCGTGTGAACCCTTTGCAGTTGCTGAATGCTATACAGGGGAGTTTGAAAAATCACAAAGGGTTGATGTACGTCAATGTTTTTGTTAATGTGAAAGAAGTTATGGCAATGGTAGAAAGTGGGGCTACTCATAACTTCGTTGCTGAACGTGAGGGGAAAAGGCTGGGATTGGAGTTGACACCACACGCTAGCCGAATTAAAGTTATTAATTCGGAGGTAAAACCAATTTAGGGCATAGCCAACATAGAGATGAATGTTGGTGCGTGGAAGGGGCAATGTCCGTTGATGGTTGTTCCCTTGGACGATTTTGATGTAATACTTAGCAACGAGGTCTTGACGCTTGTTAAAGTTGCTGTGATGCCTTACTTGGGCGGTCTCATGATTCATGATGAGAGTTGTCCTACTTTTGTGAAAGGGGTGTATGCAGCGGATGAGACGAAGGCTGGTGGGAAGAATGGTGCCTTGATCTTGGCCATTCAGTTGAAGGCTGGGTTGAAGTGGGGTGAATTGACGTATCTTGCTGCTTTAGTCGAGATCAAGCCGGGTGTTTGCCAAGAGGTACCAGATGCTGTTGCACATTTATTGACCGAGTTTCAGGATGTGATGCCTGCTGAGTTATCGAAGGAATTGCCACCGAGACGGGCCACTGATCACAGGATTGAGTTGGTGTCGGGGGCAAGGGCGCCTACCCAAGCCCCATATCGGATGCCGCCTGAACAGTTGGCGGAATTGAGGAAGCAGTTGGGAGAGTTGCTGGAATCAGGGTTGGTACAGCCGTCCAAGGCTCCTAATAGTGCTCCGGTGTTGTTCCAAAAAAAAGGTAACGGGTCGTGGAGGATGTGTGTGGATTACAGGGTATTGAAATAAGGTTACGATTAAAAATAAGTATCCTATTCCGAATGCCATGGATCTGTTTGACAAGCTGACTAGTGCACGTTATTACACGAAAATCGATCTTCGGTCTGGATATTGGCAACTCAGAATTGCACCAGGTGATGAGGCAAAGACGACTTGTGTAACGAGGTACGGTTCATTTGAGTTTTTAGTTATGCCTTTCAGCCTAACTAATGCCCCTGCTACGTTCTGTAATTTGATGAATGATGTGTTGTACGAATTTCTGGATCGATTTGTTGTTGTATATCTTGATGATATTGTGATTTATTCGGAGTCGTTGGATGATTCGCATTTGAGGGTTGTTTTTCTGAAACTGAGGGAAAATAAGTTATATGCGAAGAAAGAGAAGTGTGAATTTTGTAGTAAACAGATTACATTTCTTGGCCACATAATTAGTCAAGGACGAATTATGATGGATCGGAAGAAGGTGCAGGCTGTGGTTAATTGGTCTGTTCCTTGTAAGGTTGCTGAACTTCGAGCGTTTCTTGGCTTGGCAAATTATTATAGGCGATTCATCAAAGGCTATTCTAAAATTGTTATCCCTTTGATGGATTTGCTTAAGAAAGATGTGAAGTGGGAGTGGACGGATGCATGTCAGGATGCCTTTGATCGGTTGAAGCAGGTGTTGTCAACCGAGCCCGTTTTGAGAGTGCCCATGTTTGATCAGTCGTTTGAAGTTCAGGTGGATGCTTCAGATCATGCTATTGGGGGTGTGTTGGTCCAGGACAAGCACCCTATTTCCTATGAAAGTCGGAAACTGAAAGATGCCAAGTACCGTTACAACACGCATGAAAAGGAGATGACAGCGGTAATTCACTGTTTGGAGGCGTGGAAGCATTATTTGTTGGGTACAAAATTCACTGTTGTGACCGACAATGTTGCCAACACGTACTTCAAAACTCAAAAGAAGTTATCACCCAAGCAGGCTCGTTGGCAGGAGTATTTGGGTGAGTTTGATTTCGATTGGGTACATCGTCCAGGAAGGCATAACAATGTTGCTGATGCCTTGAGCCGGAAGGTGGTTGAAGATTACGTGGCTGCTCTCACCCTTGTTGAGACAGATTTGTTGGGAAGAATTCGTGAGATTTCCCAAATTGATTTAGTTTATAAGAGACTTGTTGAGCAAGTGAAGGCTGGTGAAGTTAGAAAATATTGGCTGGAAGATGATTAGTTGTATGCGAATGGGGCACGTGCATATGTTCCGAGTGGTGCGTTGAGGCAACAGCTCTTGAGGGAAACACATGATCCTCAATGGGCTGGTCACCCGGGGGTGGAGCGCATGCATGCCTTGCTGTCCCGTCGATACTATTGGCCAAAGATGGAGGACGATGTTGAGGCATATGTCCGAACTTGTTTAGTTTGTCAACTGGACAAGTTGGAAAGGAAGAAGGAGGTCGGCTTGTTGCAGCCCTTGCCTATTCCTGAGAAGCCGTTTCAGTCCGTGTCTATGGACTTCATTTCTGGATTTCCTAAGGCATGAGGTATGGCTTCAATATTTGTTGTGGTGGACAGATTTTCGAAGTATGGGATCTTCATTGCTGCACCTAATGCTTGTCCCGCGGAAGTAGCTGTTGAGTTGTTTTTGAAATATGTGGTGAAATACTTTGGTATCCCGGAGGACATCATCAGTGATCGTGACACTCGATTCACTGGTCGGTTTTGGACTGCGTTGTTCAATATGTTGGGGACGGAACTGAAATTCTCGATCGCTAACCATCCACAAACCGATGGCCAAACGGAGAGAATGAACCAGTTGTTTGAGGAGTACTTGAGGCATTATGTTTCAGCAAGTCAGAAATATTGGGTGGAGTTGCTTGATGTGGCACAGTTTAGTTACAATTTGCATCGATCGTCGGCTACGAGGATGAGTCCGTTTGAGACTGTGTATGGGCAGCAGCCGTTGGCTCCTCATGAGATTGCGGTGCAACGGACAGGGGGTAAATGTCCAGCAGCTTACAGATTTGCTAAAGATAGACAGGAGATGTTGGACGATGCCAAAGACAGTTTGGCGATAGCACAACGTCTTATGAAGAAGTATGTTGATAAACATCGACGTGATGTGAACTTTGAGATTGGAGAGCAGGTTCTGTTGAAGCTGGCTCCCCAAATTTGGAAGAAGATTTCTTCCAAGTCCGTGCATAGGGGATTGATTCCGAAATATGATGGCCCGTTTTTTAGATCCTAAAGAAGGTGGGTAGAGTGGCCTATAGTCTGAAATTGCCGGACAGATTGAAGGTGCATCCGACATTTCATATTTCCTTTTTGAAGAAATTCAACGCTGATTTGCTAGATGCTTCGAGGAAGCAAGCGAGGCGGGCGCCTCCAGTGATAAGGAAGCAGTTTTATAAGGTAGTGGAGAAAGTCCTTGATCACCGTACCATGGGACAAAGCAAGAAAAATCGAAGGACAGATTACTTAGTTCATTGGGCTAGAGAATCAGAGGCTGGTGCTACTTGGGAGAGGAATGTTACTTTGTGGCAATTCGAGAAAGAGATTGTTGAATATTGGGACGCTAAGGGTGGAGCTCCATCAGCGACGAGGACGTCGTCGAGTTCTGGTGGGGGTGGTTTGTTAGAATCTTAGATGTTGGTTGCCGAGACGTGCCTAGTTCATGGGGCGTCTCGGCTGGACGGTGTCAAGACGTTCTCGGCAGTGGACGTCTTGGCTGGTTTTGGTGTGGCATGCGGCTACACTTAGTCCGGATGCGCTGGACTAATATTGGGGCAGACGAAATTGGTGTTGAAGGCAGTTGGTGGTCGGCCAAGTACTAGGCAGTGGCCTAATGCTGGCCGAGCGGCTGGACGGTGCGCGTCTAGGCGGCAGTTGAGGCACTTTGTCGGACGATGAGCGAACGGTGTGCGTCTAACTCATCTTAGGCAGCTTACTCAGTGGAGTAGACGGATTTGGATGTTGCTGGGCGGTTGGCAAGTAGTTGCAAGGTAGTTTTGGGGCAGAAAACTGCCTATGAAGCCACATTCTGTAGGATTGCGACACTTGGCGGAATTCTGATCCGATGGTTGTAATTAATTCGTCCTATTGATGGGGGTTGTCCATCACATTACATATATTGTAATTAGGCCCTGAGTTGCACATAATTCGTGTGTGCAACCCTTGGCATTCCTTTGTAATTTGTGAGTTAATTCAAAGGTTGGGAAATGGGTTCCCGTATGTGTTGTGTGTGTTGTATGTTCTAATTCCGCTGCGTGATTTACAAACTTTCTTGCATAAATCGAATTAAACATACTCTGATAATTAAACACGAGTGTTGGTGAGTTTGTGGGCTGACTGATTGTGCGTGATCAGTGCCGCACAAGGCGAAAATTCTATGGCAGAAAATAACCTTGTGACACTAACCATAGTCATTCTTGACAAATTTTTGTGTTCATTCCTTTCATTCCTATTATTTTCTCCTATCAACTAAAGTTGAATTCCCAACAAAATCCTAATTAATAATCCATATACCAGACAACCTGGGTAGAGTGTATCAAATCAGCAAGGCTTTAAGAATGATCCATTTCAACTTGGTTGTTTTATAGGCAAAAAAACGTGAGCATATCAAATCATAAACATCAAGAAATACAGGACTTGTATATATCAATGCTTAGCTAGCTACTTATGTACAAACTGCAATATTAGAAGTATAAACACAATATAGACAAGAAGAGAAAACCAGACAACAAACACACATCTTACAGTTACACCATAAAAACAAATAAAGGCTGAAGATTCAGGTAGATCCAGAGACGGCCCTGAAATCAGAAACAGTGTCCAAAAGATGGTGTGACGCTTTCTCAAAGTTGACGAATCCCATGAACCAGAATTCGTGACCATCCGTTGTTACCACGTGAATATAATTCTCTGGTGGATCTTGTTTCATCGTAACAGGGTTCACATTCTCTATTTGCCCCAATGGTATTGTCACCTGCACAAATTCCAAATTCAACAGTTTGGGTGTTTGCAACTTGACCTATTCACTAGTGCTTGAGCTTGAAAACACACCCTAAATACACCACAAGGGCAGTAGGAGAATTGGGTGAACATAAAACATCATATAAATGTTTAGGAAGCTCTTAAAATTAATTTTACCAACTTATAAATAAGCCCTTCACATGATCTTCAAGGAAAACAACTACTAACAGTTTTCTAAAATCTTTTAAACTACACCTAATAATAGATTTTTTTACAAATATTACATTCACACCCGTACAATAAAAATTTAATTAATTCTAATGAATCTTTAACACATGTCGTCAACACAAAATAACATAACTTGTGATTGTTTTAGAGAATGGTTTTCCTCCCCTCTAAATGAATCATGAGGGAGGAATTCAGTTTCGGCCTAGTATCACACCCAAATCCAATACAACCACCTCTCTGTTCCAAAACCACAATAAACGCTTTAAGAAATCAATTTACTCCCATATCTGGCCACTATTGCAAAGTTTGATATATATATATATATATATATATATATATATATTTAGCATGCTCAATTAAAAATAAAAAATATAGTACAGTAATAGTTCTATATTTAAATTAAAATTGAAATTGAAAAATAATTTTCTCAAATGATCAAAATAGGCTGAAAAGTAATTAATTACCTTGTAGTAGCTCCATGTGTCTTGGCCGGAAGGGGCTCTGAAAGAGAGGGGACGATCGCTGCAGAAAGCGAGTCGGGCGGTGGACAGGTAGAGGGTTCCGGCGACAGGCCCCGTCGTCGTGGAAAGGTAACAGGCGAATGTCTTCTTCAGTTTCTCATTCGGATCTGCTGTGAATATCTGCTTGAAATTGAAAAATAATTTTCTCAAATGATCAAAATAGGCTGAAAAGTAATTAATTACCTTGTAGTAGCTCCATGTGTCTTGGCCGGAAGGGGCTCTGAAAGAGAGGGGACGATCGCTGCAGAAAGCGAGTCGGGCGGTGGACAGGTAGAGGGTTCCGGCGACAGGCCCCGTCGTCGTGGAAAGGTAACAGGCGAATGTCTTCTTCAGTTTCTCATTCGGATCTGCTGTGAATATCTGCTTGAAAAGCGACTCGAATCCCCCTTCTGTGATGGCCTTCGCTGTCAGATTAACTTTCCCCCAAGCTGCCTCCGATACTGACGGCCCCGTTTTAACTGCAAACAGATGAACAATGAAATTTAAATCTCTAATTGGAACCGAACAACAATCAATTCATAATTACAAACTTACGATTGTGCCATAAATTGCGGGCAATATCCTCAGCTCGGTGACTCCATGAATTGAAGATGTTGATGACGTATTCGACGGGGTTGTCGGCGGGCTTTTCGACAGGGGAATAAACGACGTAAGGCTGGTGAAGGGCCGGGCCTTGGGCTTGCCAGAGGGCCGCTTGCTGATTGTCGGGGTGAACTGTTGGAGCCGCCGGTGCGCCCATTAGGTGAGTGCCCCATTTCTTCGTTTCTTCTTCCGATTGTGAACTCGCCATGATCGATGATCACAAAGAAAAACACTAATTATCAACGATTTGGATGAATAGACGCAGGCGTATAAATAAAATAATAGTGCAGCTGTAGAAGAAAACTTAGCCGAGTAAACCAGAATGTTCCAGATGGGAGTACTAATGTACAGTATCAATTTGAAAGAAAACAGAGAAAATGTAATCGAAAAGGAAAAATAGTTTATTTTAGAGGGAATTACAATTTTTTTTTTTTTTTTTTGACTCCATTTGAACGGAGGGATTTGATTTATATATTTCAAATTCACCATTTAAATTCACTCTCATTGTTTGAATTAAAAAAAAAAGTAAATGAATGGATTTAAAATTTTAAACATATTTTTTTTAGTTAAAATTGAGAGAATTTTAAATTCTCCCTAAATCCATATCATTTAAAATCCATTTATTTTCAAAACATATTACTCCCTCTGTCCGTCTATAAGTTTCTCATTTTACCATTTTAGTACGTCCGCCTATAAGCTTCTCATACCCTTTTTGGTAAGTACTTTTTCTTACACTTCACTTTATATTTTACTTTTTCTCTCTATTTCTCTCCTTCTTCCAATCACATCACTTGTACTATATCTATTATTTAATCACTTTTCTTAATCCTTGTGCCAAAAAGTAGCGGGAAGCTTATAGGCGGACGGTGGGAGTATTTGAAATAACTTGTCAAATCAAATCTCTCCATTCAAACACAACCTTAAATTTATAAGGGTTCAACCCCATCTTATAATTGATTTCATGAATCACAGAGGGGTTTGACTATTTACACCTCCATTTCGGAGAGATGCACTCCCTCAACTTATACACTCCACCTAAAATCAGTCACACCCCTTCTAATTGTCTCAAATGCACTTATCTTCATAAAATTTCTACTACTATTCACACCCCCACTAAACCCTAAGTTCATCTTCTCCATTCCATTTCCCCCACCAATCCACTACCCCTTTTCTTCACCGGCGTGACCCCCTCCCTCGGCAGCCGCGACTCCCATTTCTGTAAAAAAAATAAAATAAATAAACTTCTCAGCAGTCGCGCAACCGCCCCCTTTCTCTTCTCTCCCTCTCTTCACCGGCCCATCCCCTCCCTTGGCCGCTACCACTCACTCTCTCTTCTCTCTTTTTTCTATTTTTTTTTCTTCCCCCGTTTCGCCGGCTCACCCCGGTTTGTTCGCCCCGTTTGTTAGGGTTTTCAACTTTTACAGAAACCCTCATTTTTTTAAATTCGACTATGTAATGTCGACCAAATACACTCTCGTTGATAACATTTGTCGACGAGAGTATTTGGTCGACATTACATAGTCGATTTTTTTTTAAAAATTATTTTTTTCCGACCATATCCACTTTCGTCGACAACGATTTGTCGATGGAAGTGAATATGGTCGACATTGGTTGGTCGAAATTTATAAAAAAATTGTGATTTTTTTAAGTATATTTTGGAATTTCTGGATTTTTTTTGTTTATAGTCGTCAAAAATGGTGTCAACGACGATCAGAAGTAGTGATTTATGAAGAAGGTGAAAGAAATGACAGAAGGGGATTGCGTTCAGCAGGGAATGCATGTATTTTTAGTTTTTTTTCCTATTATTTTATTAATAAACTAATTGGTAGAGTGTATCTCTAACCCATCACAAAGTGATGTTTGTTTTGGAATTGATCAATTTGAATTTCTCAATTTAATAATCTCTCCCAATTTCACTTATTCCAAATACAATTGTCAATTCATTTGAGAGGCGTATAAATAAAATAATAGTATAGCTGTAGAAGAAAACTTAAGCCGAGTAAACTAGAATGTTCCGGATAGAAGTAATGTACAATATTATTTGAAATAGAGAAAATGTGATCAAAAAGGAAAAATATATTATTTTACCACAAAAATTTATATGCAATTTTGTATACATGCAATATACCAATTAAGTCAACTAGACTGAAAATATTGACTTATTAAGTCAATTGGCTAAAAATATATGTTATTGGGCCACCATTAATTCATTTGGGTTAATTATTTTATTTGTCAATTGGCCCACTTGTGTAATAATTTTGACTGACGTTTATTTTACCCGTTTCTATAATTTTTTATTTTATTTTATTGTCGAACGCGGGCTATTAAATGTAGTAATTGAAATTGTAATATGTACTAACACGAACTATTTTATATAGTAATAACACAAACTATTTTATATAGTAATACAAATTCTTTTATCTAGTAACACATTTTTTCTAGTGTTTTTGTTGATGTAGTAACTCACATTATAATATGTAGTAACATATATTATCGCATGTAGTAAACACAATAACCATGTTTTAATACAGATTGTTTTATTGTAGGATGATGCAAAAATATTAGATCATTTGATAAAGTTACATATAGTAACAAACGCCTATTCAATGTAGTAATTCAAACTGTAGTATATAGTAACATATAGTTTTTTTATGTAGTTAAACACATTATTACATGTAGTAATAACACAAACTATTTTATATAGTAATACAAATTCGTTTATGTAGTAAAACATTTTTTTTGTATTTTTGTTGAAGTAGTAACTCACATTATAATATGTAGTAACATATATTATTGCATGTATTGAGATATATTATTGTCTGTAATAATTCAAAATAACCTTGACTCATAATAATTATTAAAGAATATTCAAAGAAATAGAAAATATTTAAAGATTAAGATCGTCGTAAATTATAGCGTCCGGCCGCGGTTTGGGGTGGCCTGAAACTGTCCGAAGAAGACGACCGGGTACAGTTTCTGTCAGTGGGTGTGTTTATAAAAAACGTGGGTGTGAATTGTGCTGTCAGTTAGTGTATTTATAAAGAATGTGAGTGTGAATTGTGCTGTCAGTAAATGTATGTATAAAGAACGTGGGTGTGAATTAGGTTGATGCATATATGCAATATTTCAACAAGATCACCCCTTATTTTAGGGGGCCCAATAAAAAGGTATGGAATATAAAAGAAAAAAGAAAACCTAAAACCATAAGCTCACAAGTCGAGCCAGAGGCCGGAGTGCCGGTAAAACCTTGTCTGGGAAAACCCTCCTTAGGGACAAAACCCAGGCGAAGGAAAAAGGTAAACCTCTCTAACAATCACCGTCTGTAAAAAAAGGTATACAAATCTTTATGCAAGAAAGTAAGTAAGAAATGTGGAGGACATCCCCTCCAAATGCAGTTGATCTTCGTCTTGGCCACTGCGTCAGCCGCCTGGTTGGCCTCTCTAAAAGTGTGAGAATACCGAATGTGCATGTCTGTGGTAAGAGGATTAACCTGACTCCAGAGACCCTGCAGATACCAAGGGACAGAGTGCTAACTGAATAGCAACGAGTGTCGCTGCTAACTCCGGCTCAAAAGGAATACCCCAACCAACCTTTTGGGCAATAGCCGCAACAAAGAACCCCCTGAAGTTCCTAAACACCGCCCCTGCATGCAAACTACCTGGAGAGGATGTTGCACTGCCGTCTGTGTTGATCTTGTACCAATCCGGATCCAGGGGGATCCATCTAACAGATGAACCCTGTCGAGTCGGCTTGTGTCTGCCCAAGACACCAAGAGACTTGGCAATCAAGTGATCCCGAACTGAACCGTCAGCATAACCCCGAGAGATGTTATTGGCTTCCCTAATACCAGCAACGATTTGCGCCATGCATCGTCTGACTGAGGGGGAGATCCCATCAAAGACCACCCTATTCCGCAGAGCCCAAATAGCCCAAAATTTTTATAGGCATACGTTTCTTGACCCAAAATACAACCAAACTCATTAAATAAACATGCTAGATTTACTTGTTTATTTTTTATAGACAGTAAAAGAATAAGTATTCATATATATATATATATATATATATATATATATATATATATATATATATATCTTAAAATTTGAAATCTATCTCTACCATGGTCTTGATAGTTTAGTTGTTTACAAATAATCTTTACCTTTAATATTACCTATTTGAACCAAAGATATAACTTTTTCCTCTTTCATTTTTAGCAATTTTTAAAAGTCCTACAAATTGGGTTTTGTATTGAATCTGTGCAAAAATTGTTGACATTGTGTCATATAATATTTGAGTACCGTTCATATTCGAAATGCTTTCGAAAGTTACTAAGGACAATGATGAAGTTTATTGTACTAATTGCGGGAAGGATAATATTCTGTTGTTATTAAGTAAAAAAAAAAATTATATTTAAATCGAATATGTATAAATTTATTGATTTATTTATGTTTAAAACATTATTTATAAGTATTATTCCAATTATTCTATTTAGGGTTCAAGTTAAATAAATACCCCACATTTAGTTTCAGTATTAATTTAATGTAGACATTTACGATTATTTTAAAAAATCACAACCTTTCATTGTGTTGCAATTCGATATACATTTTTTTTCTCCGGCCAACAATCGATGACATGGCTTGCGGGCGCTCGCTACGTTAGATTACACATATTTTTTTAATTTTTCACATCAGATAACACTTTATAAAAATAAAAAATAAAAGGTTATTAAAAAAAATGAAGAAGCAGCAATCACAAGATGATTCATACATTCAACATATTTTTTTTCTGAAAAAGCACATTCAACATAAATACTACTCTAGTATGGGTTCTGTTGGGAATAAAATGAGATATGTTTTGATCTAATACCAAAACCCCCTGAGACATGCCTAAGTCAATATAAATATGTTCTAAGAATGTTAGAACATATAGATTATAGGCTAGATAAGAAGCTGAAATGTTAGGTAGCTCTTAGAAAATTAGATGCACAATTTGAGGGGGAACCTATGCTTTGAAGATGATCAAGATCAAGTCCCCTCAAGGCTCAAATTCTGGAACAATCACTTAAGAACAAGGACACTCTATGAAATCTAAGATGCTCTTATCAGGAGAGTTGTCCAGGGAAGATGCTCTTATGAAAGAACAAGATTGTAAAACTCAAAAGGACAAGTCCAATGAAGATGCTCTGATCAGGAGAGTTGTCCAGAGAAAATATTCATATGCTCTGATCAGGAGAGTTGTCCAAAGAAGCTAGCCATATGCAAGAACAAGCTTACCTAGCTCAAAAGGACAAGACTACTCAAAGGTTTTTATCAGGAGAGTTGTCCAGAGAAGTCAACTCTATGCATAAAGTGCTCTGATGCAAAAAGATTAAATATACTGATCAGGAGAGTTGTCCAGAGGAGTTGTCTCAGCTAAATTGATCAAGATCAAGTGCTCTGAAAGCCTGAGATCAACTATGCTGAAGAGTTTGAGACAACCAGTCCCTAAAGGTCCTCAAAGAAATAAGCTAAGACCATTCTCAAGAGAAATAAAGGGAAAGAGCCAAGTCATCTGAAGAAGAGCAAGCCAACCATGCTGAAAAGCAAAACTGCTGATAGTGATAAGGAGAGTTGTCCAGATGATAAGGAATGTTGTCCTATCATTGGATCAACCTTCAGAAGCCATGTCCAAGTCCTAACAAGAAGTCAAACATTGGGAAAAGTGCTGCAGAATGAAGACAAAACTGTTACAGCCGTTTATTACCCAAATGAGGACATGTCACTATCAAGAATCTGTCTTCCAGTTTGAAGAACTCAAGGAAGACATTTATAGCAATTTGGGGCTGCCTCTCCAACGGGCAAATCCTCAATTTTGTCTATAAATACAGAAGTGTGAAGACCATTTGAAAGCAATCCAACTAACCTCAACACAATCCATCTAAGCTCAAAGTTCTTACAAGCTAGAGTGCTTTCAAAGCTTTCAAAGACTATCTTAGTCTTCAAACACTTCATCTAAGCTGAACTTCATTGTATATCCATACACAAGCTTAGAGAGATATCCTATCCTTATACACTGATCTTCATTGTAAAGGATATCTCATTAGTTGGAACCTTACTTCAACCCTTACACCTTTCAAGAGTGAAAGTGAGAAGGTTGTAGTAGTAGAAGTGGTAGGAGCTGACTGTTGAGAGAAGAACAGTTCAGTTCTGAGTTGAGAAGAGGGTACTAGGACTCTAGACATCCTAGGGATCAATTCACCAAGGAGTGGTGTTCTTGATCAAGTTCACCTTGGCACTATAAAACAAGTTAATTCCAAGAGTGAAGGAATTATCCTGTTAAATCAGGGAAAGTGGATGTAGGAGCTTGAGTCTCTGAACCACTATAAACTCTTGTGTTGATTTGCTTTACAAGTACTTACATTCATTCAACACTGCACACAAAACTGATCTTTCAAAGATACATATTCAAAGACTGTGCAAAACTGATTTGGACAAGTTCCCTGAAGCTAAACTGAATTGTGTTGCATTGACTAAGTGATTTCAGAAATTAAAGGAGTCTAAACTTAAAGGGCCAACCATTATTCCGCACATATAACTCCCCTAGATAGTCAATCAACTAAGTACTCAATAGTACTTAGTAGTCTGATTATCTTAGAAAAGTTAATCTTCTTCAGCAGAGTTGTCCAAGACAACCTTGCTGAACTCTGGTTTGATCAAAGTTGAAAAAGAATTGCATACAAGTGTATTCCCCCCCCCCCATACACTTGTTATATACTCCTTTCAGGACCAACAAGTGGTATCAGAGCAGGGGTTCATAGACCACTGCTTCTGAAAATCCATCATGATTTTCAAAACTCTCATATTTGTGTGGTCACTGAACTGATCTCTTTCTGAAATCCATCATTTGTTGACTAACTGATTATTTGTGAGATATGGCCAACAACAATGCTGTTCCTCCACCTGCTGTTCAAGGATTAGACAACATGGCCACAAATCCAGTCAACCACATTTCTCATCACAAACTGCCCATGTTTTCAATAGACAATTATGATTTCTGGAAAATTAGAATGAGGGCTCATCTTGCATCTCTTCATACTGATATGCTTAGAGTAATCACAAGAGGACCTTTTGTGTTTACTCAAACTAACCCCAGATTGACAGATGAACAAAGAGCAGATATAAGGGAACTGATTCCCAAAGATGAGGATGACTTCACTGCTGATGAAAAGAGGAAAGATAATTTGAATTATCTTGCCATGAACACCCTCTATCAAACAATTCCAGATGCAGTTATGGGTAGAGTCTACCACTGCACCACAGCTAAAGAAATTTGGGATACCCTTGCTGAAATGTGTGAGGGCACTGAAAAAATCAAGGAGAACAAGCTCCAAGTTGCTGTGCAGAAGTTTGAACAATTCTCAATGGAGTCTGATGAGTCCATTGACAAATTTGCTGGTAGATTCACTGATGTGATGAATGAGATTAACTCATTGGGCAAGGTCTACACCAAGAGAGAGGTTGGACTGAAAATCCTAAGGAGTCTCACTCAAAAGTGGGATGTCTATGCTGTGATGATGCAGAATACCAAAGATCTCTCCACCATGCCCATGCAACAAATATTCTCAGAACTTAAAGCCTATGAGTTTGACCTCAATAGAAGAAAGCCTGTTGAGGAATCTTCAAATCCTACTAAGGGAGTGGCATTCAAAGCCAAAGTTGCTGAACCAGAAATGCAACCCACTCCCAGATCATCAAAGACAGTCTCCAAGACTGAAATGAAGGAAGAACTAGCCTTGATGGCTAGAAGGTTTGACAAGCTCAACACAAGGTTTGGTAGATACAAGAAATTCTACCAAGACAACAAATTCAGGAGAAGATACAATTCCCCTGAAGATCAGGCTGAGGACAAAAAGCCTGAAGAGAAAAGATCAGAGGACAAGTCCTCTGATAAGAGAAGATCCAGTAGAGCTGATCCTTCTTCATCTAAGAGGAGAGAAGAATCCAAGAAGGATGATGATGAAGACCTGTGCTATAACTGCAAAAAGAAAGGGCACTTCCAGTATGACTGCCCTGAATTGAGCTCTAAAGAAAGAAGAGAGAGACAAGCTAAAAGAAACAGAAAGTTCACCAATAGAAAGGCCATGATGGCTGGTGAAGAATCTGATAGTGCTGAAAGCTTCAACTCTTCTGATGGACTATTCTCCAACAGTGATGATGATGATGATGTTTGCAACATGGCTCTTGAGGATGATGAGGTATCCTCTACTTCTAGTTCACCATCATTCATCTCACAAAACACTAGTGAGGTTAACCTGAAACTTTCCTTGGGAAAGTTGATGGAAGATTTCACTAGATTACAAGAATTTCATGACAATTGTGTGAGAGAAAATGAAAGATTGGCTACTGAACTCACCAAGAACTCTGAGGTAGCTGTTGATGTCAAGTCTACTGAGTTGTATCAACAAGTCTTGAGAAAGCTTGAGGAAGCAAATCTCAGGATAGTTGACCAACAAAAGGAGATTGATGATCAACTTCTCTCTCAGAAGAGAAAAGAATTTGAACTTAAAATTCTAAATGCCAAATTTGAAAATCTCTCACATGAGTATGATATTCTTAAATCAAGTGAAGAGAGCCTGAAATTAAAGATGTCTGCTTTGAACAAATCCTCTAGAGCAATAGAGGAAATTCAAAGTTATCAAAGACCTATGGCTCAAAGAAGTGAATTGGGTTTTGATCCATTTGAATCTTCACCTTGTCTTAGTGTTGCGTCGACAAGTAACACTAAGAGAATCTTTGTTAAGTCAGTGGCACAACAAGCTGAAAATGAAGTAATTCAGCCACTGAACAAAGGAAAGGGCAAATTGAATGAAATGCCTACTCAAGTGATTCAGGAGAATAGGCCAAAACCTAAGGAAATGGCCAAAGCTCCTGAGCACAAGAGGAATATTGGTCAGCAGAGTAGACCCAATGGAAGGGCAACTCTCCTGAACAATGTTCAGAGGAACTATCCAAGGTATAATCAGCCTAGGCCAACTCATCTGAGAAAGCCTCAGCTGAATAGACCTAAGGACAACTATCCTCAAAGGCAGAATAAAATGAGACAACCAAAACCCTTTATGCCAAAGGGTAATGGTCATAAAAATACCTTTCCTCAAAGACTTCATCAAGCTGCACAAAGAACTCATAAGTTCAGGAAAGTGGTCAACTCTCCTGAAACTTACAGAGTTAACACAATCACACATACTTTCCCAAAGGCATTTAAGGGAAAGACAGTGTATGTTGATACACTAGGAAATCAACTTAGCCACCTTGAATCAATCAGGGTTATTAGGCAAGTTTGGGTTCCCAAAGGTACAGCTAACCTCTCAGGACCCAAAACTCAAAGGGTACCTAAACCTATCTAATTGCAGGTACCAATGGGCCACAAGAAGAGGAGCATGAACAAAAAGACAGCATGGTACCTTGACAGTGGATGCTCAAGGCACATGACTGGAAACAAGGAACTCCTCTCTGATTTTATTGAAAAAGAAGGCCCAAATGTCACCTTTGGAGACAGCTCACAAGCAACAACAAAAGGTTATGGTACTTTGATGATTGGTAACATCAAAGTAACCAATATATCTTATGTAGCTGGTCTCAAATATAACCTCCTGAGTATCAGTCAATTCTGTGATAAAGATTTTAATGTTGAGTTCTCAAGTGGAAAATGTCTAATCAAGGATAAGACTCAACAAACCCTATTGACTGGAACTAGGAAGGGAAATGTGTATTTTGCAGACTGGGACAAGTCTACTGATGCTGCATGTTTTATTGCTAAAAGTTCTAGTGAACAAAGTTGGTTATGGCATAAGAGGCTAAACCACCTGAACTTCAAATCTATGAATAAACTTGCTAGAAATGCATTAGTTAAAGGACTACCTAATGAGGTTTTCATTAAAGAACATGTGTGTAAGCCATGTCAAGAAGGAAAACAGATTAAAGCCTCATTTAAGGGAAAACCAGTCATCTCCACTGAAAGGGTACTTGAACTTCTACATATGGATCTGTTTGGACCAATTACCCCTTCAAGCATAAATGGTAGAAAATACACATTAGTGGTAGTAGATGACTTCTCTAGGTTCACATGGGTAGTATTTCTCCTTAATAAGAAGGAAACACAAGTCAAACTACCTGAACTTCTCAAGAGATTGTCAAATGAGAAAAGCCTTAGCATTATCAAGATAAGATCTGATAAAGGCACTGAGTTCATTAATTCATACATCAATGAGTACTGCACATCAAATGGAATAGCTCATGAAACCTCAGCAGCTAGAACTCCCCAACAAAATGGAGTTGCAGAAAGAAGGAATAGAACTTTAAAAGAAGCTGCTAGAACTCTAATTGCTGACTCAAATTTACCTAAGAGGTTTTGGGCTGAAGCTATAAACACTGCATGCCATACTCAAAATAGATGTTTGATCACTAAGGGGCAAGGCAAAACCCCCTATGAACTCTGGAAAGGAAGAATGCCCAAAGTGTCATACTTTCATATATTTGGTTGTAAATGTTTCATTCACAATAATGGGAAAGAACAGTTGAAAGCTTTTGACAGCAAAGCTGATGAGGGAGTATTTCTTGGATACTCTCAAATCAGTAGAGCTTTCAGAGTTTACAACAAGAAAACCCTTATAGTGGAAGAAACACCTCATGTTGTGTTTGATGAATCTATCTTTGAGATCAGGAATGATCATTTAGAACCTGAAGAAATCACACAAAGGACAACCAGATTAAGCCTAAAAGACAAAGACACTGAATTCATAGATGTTGTTCAAGTCAATCTGCCTGAAAAATCCACATTGGACAACAATCCTGAAGGCAACCTTCCTGAGACAAATCCCACTGATGGAAATGGTGAACTGAATGATCCAATCCCAGTTCACATCCAGGTAACAACTACCAATGAAGAAGCAGTTCCTGCTGAGGTAGTTAATGGGTCAAATAATCAAGGGGGAACTCAAAATGTTGAAAATGCCAATGTCCCTGACATTGAGGACAACATCCCTGATTATGATCCTGAATTAGATCCTGCATTAAATTATCCTGAATTCTATGATCAAAATGACTCACCTTCAGTAGAGGACAACTCTACTGAAGAGATCAGGAAAAGAAGGACTTGGTTATCTGACCATCCTACTGATCTAATACTTGGTGATCCAAGTATAGGAGTCAGAACCAGAAAGTTTCATGGTGAAAGTGCTATGTTTTGTTGTTTCTTGTCAGAGCAAGAACCAAGTGATATTGAGGAAGCACTTCAAGATGCCAATTGGATCACAGCCATGCAGGAAGAACTGAACCAATTCACCAGAAATGAAGTATGGGAGCTGGTGGATAGGCCTTCACATCAAGATGTTATTGGAACAAAGTGGGTGTTCAAGAACAAGAAAAATGAAAATGATGTGATTGTCAGAAACAAAGCAAGACTTGTGGCAAAAGGGTATTGCCAACATGAAGGCATTGACTATGATGAGACATTTGCACCTGTGGCAAGGCTAGAAGCAATAAGGCTCTTTCTAGCCTATGCAGCCCACAAGAGGTTCAAAGTGTACCAAATGGATGTCAAGAGTGCCTTCCTGAATGGAGTCTTGAAAGAAGAAGTCTATGTGGAGCAACCACCAGGTTTTGAAGTTGGAAACCAAGTTTACAGACTTAAGAAAGCTCTATATGGACTCAAACAAGCCCCTAGGGCTTGGTATGATACACTGTCACAATTCCTCTTGGATCATGGATTCACCAAGGGAACTGTAGACAGAACTCTCTTCAGAATCTCTGAAGGAGAGGACATCTTGCTTGTCCAAATTTATGTGGATGACATAATTTTTGGATCCCCTAATGAGAAGCTGTGTGAGAAATTCTCCAAGCTCATGCAAAGCAAGTTTGAGATGTCAATGATGGGGTTGATGAACTTCTTTTTGGGTCTACAAGTCAAGCAATTTAAAGAAGGAATCTTCATCAACCAAGCTAAGTACACCAGAGAAATGATCAAGAAGTTTGGGTGTACAACTAGCAAGCCAGTAAGGATCCCAATGAACACAAATTGGAAGATGGATCCTGATGAGAGTGGTATTCCAACCAATTCCACTGAGTATAGAGGAATCATTGGATCACTCCTCTATCTCACTGCCAGCAGACCTGATATCACCTTTGCAGTAGGTGTTTGTGCAAGATTTCAAGCAAATCCTAAGAAAAGCCACCTTGAGGCTGCAAAGAGGATTTTGAGGTACCTCAAAGGCACTGAGAATCTAGGCCTTTGGTACCCTGCTGATGACAATATTGAGCTAACTGGCTACTCAGATGCTGATTATGGAGGATGTAGGATTGACAGAAAGTCCACTTCAGGGAAGTTGGACAAATAAGTCCAAAGAAGCTCATTGATTAAGGGGGAAACAAACTCAAACTTCAGCAGACTTGGTCAAGTCTACTGAAATTCAGACACATGACCTTACCTCTTCAGGACACTTGTCTCTTGAAATTCAGGACACTTGTCCACAATTCTTCAGGACACTTGTCCATGTAGGGTCAGATAAGTTGTCCTAGCTATCAAACCAAATCTTGGTATGATAAGCACCTATTTTTGGTGATCAATACCTATTTCGAAATCTGTCCCATTGAAATACAGTTTTCACCTTTTTGGGATTTAATTTGTCTCCCACCAAAAGGTCACTTTCCATGCATTAAATGCCAAGATTTAACTCTTGTTTGCATTAAACTTTTTGGGACATGATCTATCTCGAAAAACCCCCAGCCTTAAACAAACATTAAAAACCACCCACGTTTTGAATAAAACAGTTATTTCACTGTTACATTGGTTTTTGACCATTGGATCAAAAATGGACAACTCCCCTGAATTCAATCCTAGCCGTCCATTTTGGATTTCCATTTTTGTTCACCTTTGAATTGTCTCAAGACCTTACCAACTCATTGACAAACATTCGTTTTAGAATATTCACAAGTCTTAAGATACCCACAAACACTTCTTCCCCAAGTATTCGAAACCCTAACTCAAAAGTTCTTCAAACTCTCTCATTCTTCATCAAACTTTTCTCTGCAACTTTCAATGGCCCCCAAGGTTAGACTTGAGATGCTTGTTGATTTCTCCAACAAGGATCTAGACCTAGATTTTGCCTATCTTAGCAACAAAAACAATCTTCACTTTGAGCCCATAATTTCCTTTGAAAGTGAAGATCCTGAGATAACTCCAACCCTAAGGTGGTTGAGAAGGGCTGGTCTCCAAAAGTTCTTGGAAGAAAGACCAAGCTCTTGCTTGGAAAGCTACATGGCAGAATTCTTTGCCTTCCTCAAGTGGAGAGGCAAGCCTGAAGATGGTGAAGTATCAACCAGGCTATCTTACACTGCAGAAAGAGAGGAGGAGGAGAGATTCCACAGAGTAAAATTCTCCTCAGAGGATCTGGAAGGAGCCTTTGGATTGCCTTACGAAGGAAGGAATCCAGAAGTCTATGGTACTGGACATGAAGAGGAAATAGCCCAAGAATGGCTATTAGTTCCAGGCCCTCTCTCCTCAACTCAAAACAAGAAAACTCTCAAGCCAGAGTTTCTCAATCTTTTTGAGGTAGTTGCTAAAAGCCTCCTAAGCAACACTGGAAGCTTAGAGCAGGTCAGCCATCCAAGGATCAGAATCATGGCTGCCATTATTGATGCCAGTGATAAGGGCATCAAGTTTGATTGGAGGACCTTCATTATGTCTGAAATGATGAAGGAGAAGGCTAAATTTAAGGTGAAAGCCCACAATAAGGTGGTGCTAGAAGGGAAAATCAAGTATTGCACCAGGGCAAGCTTGTTGATTGAGAGGTTTTCCCACTATTCCCAGATGCAGACCTTTGCAAAACCCCTCCCAGCCCAAAAGATCCTATTCAGAAAGCTCAGCAAGAAAACTGAGAAAAGAAGGATGTTACTGGCCAAGCCTGCTGAAGAACAGGAGGAAGAGAAGCCTAAAATGAAAAGGAGAACAAAGGCCAGGGCTGTCAAAACAAGAAAGATGTCTCAATTGTCTTCAAAAGAAGCCTCAGGAGCATCAGCTGAAGTTGATGCAGTGGCAGAAGAGGGAGTGAGTGTGCCTTCTGACCACTCAGAAGAATTGAGGAGAAAGTACAATGAGACTAGGCAAAAGAAGAAGGGTGATAAGAGAATCAGGGAAATTGTCCCTGAGAAGGAAGGAAATGGAAGCAGTAGGGCCAGCAAGAGAAGGGCCAAACCTACTGAGAAGGTGTTGGAGTTTCAAGAAGAAAGGTCTCTTCAATTGGCTCTTAGGGAGAGCAGAGCTGAAAGCAGGGCCAAATCCATGTCAAGGACCAATTCATCTGGTTCTGGAACTCCAGAATCCAAAGTCCCTGAAGGTCAACTCATAGAGGTCAACCTCCCTGAAATTCAGTACCTTGAGCCCAACTCCCCTGAAACCAATGTCACCCCTTCCAACCAACCCATTACCCCTGTAAATCTCACTAAGAGGTATTCTCCAGAAGGGAATGAGCAAAGAAGTGGCATTGATGTGCTTGCTGACCTAGCAGTAGATGAGACAAGACTCCTGTCTCCCCTTGACTCATCCATGCTGAATTACTCAAAGCTCTTAGAACATGCACTCAATGAGCCAACCCCTCTGAGTAAAGCCCCTTCAGACCCATTGCTCTCAAAAGCAACTGAAGATCCTTCTACTGCACCCAACCCTTCTGAGACCATTATCCCTGAAATCAATTTGCCTGAAGCCATATTAGGAGAACCCAGAGCCAACTCCCCTATAACCCAAAGTCCCCATTTAAGTGGAGATGAGGAGGAGTATACTTATGAAAGTATGCTCAGAGGAGGAGCCAAGGCTACTGTGGACAGTTTGTATCCACAACTTGCTGAATTTCCAAGAATTCAGAAGGCCTTTCATGATTTGAGGATGCTTGTTGATGTGAAAGATAAATCTATGATGGAGATATCACAAGTCATCCAAGATAAAGGTGCAAACTGGTGGCAAATAGAGGAAAACAGATTGCTACACTTTGCTGGAGTTTCAAAGACAAGATTCCTCATTGATGAGGAGATTTTTGCAAAGTTGGTAGCCGATAAGATTGAAGAGGAGAAAGAAAGAAAAGCCAAGGGAATCAAACACCCTGACAGTAGCTCAAATGATGATGATTCCCATGATGATCCCTCAAACCCTTCAAATCTCAACCCTCCTGAAACCCCTCAAGCCAACCTCCCTGAACCCCTTCAACCCAAGTCTTCTGTAGCAGATAGACTTTCCAATCCTCCTAAAACCTATCATAGGAAAGGCTCTGTAACCTCAGAGGTGTTGACCAAGGGTGGTAACACAACCAAAGACACATCTGCCAATGAAGGTTCTTCTGAACCCAAGGCACAGCCTAAAGATGTTGAGGTTCCTGTACTAGAGGCTAGTTTGATTAAGGCCTATTCAGTGTCAGAGGTGTTGGACATTGATCAGCCCTTAATCATTCAGGATGACTCAGTGGCTGTTGATATAAGCACTGTGATCTCCCCACAACTGCCATCTTTGAACCTTGTTGAAGGTGGAGATGTTGCAGGATTAGGAGAAGGAGTTGAAAAGGAGAGATTAGTTGAAAAATCAGAGGGAGTTGTGGATGAAAGAGAGGTAGTCATCACTAAGATAGTGAGTGTACCACCAAATGAGGGTGAAATAAGTAAGGAAGGACAGGTTATTCTTGAAGTCAAATCTGAACTTCAAGAATCCCTTGATGAGAGGAGGCCTGATTCCTTGAGTGAGAACATCAATTATGAAGGGAGAAAAGAACAAGTTGAAAATGAGAAGAAGACTGCTGATGTATCAGAGTCTTATGCAAAAGAAATTGAGGGTGATGAGTGCTTATTTCCTAACTTGTTTGATTTATCTGATGTTGCAGGTATTTCTCTTGACCAAATTTTTGCAGATGAGTTCCTCACAGATGCACCTATCCAAGTTGATACAGGCTCAGCTCAGGCCCTACTTGGAATGCAATCAGAGAAGTTGGACTCCTTGGCTCATCAAGTCCAATCTGCTCATGCTGAAACTTCAGGAGCATTGAATGAGCAAGGAATGACTCTAGCATCTGTAGAAATGAGGCTCACTGGCTCTGAAGATGTTGTGCTACCAACTCTTGAGACAAGAATCAGTGGTGTGGAATCTGGTCTCCAAACCATCTCCACTGAAGTTCAAAGTGCCAAATCAACCATGGAAGCCATCTCAGAGGAGGTCAAGAAAGAACAAAAGCTGCTGAGAGACAATCACAATGCTAATGTCAAAGCTCTCAGGCTAACTATCAAACAAGCTATTGGAAAGAAGACTGCACTGCAAAAGAGAAGAGCTGAAGAGCAACGGCTAGCTATGGTCAAAGCTGCCTCAGAAAAATTTTCCCAAGAAGTGTTGGCCAACATTGCTGAAGGTGCAGTGGCCAACCTCACTGAGCTCTTAAAAGCCCAACTGGATGCATCTCTGAAAACAGCCATGGAAGAGGTTGTCCAACAAAAGATGAAGCCTGTTCTAGCTTTCCTTAGCTTGAGCAGTGATAGAATGCAGAATATACATGATGAGAATGTATATTTGTTGGAGGAGATGAAGTCCCTAAACCAGGCCCAATCCCTGATGGCCTCAACAATGAGTGACCTCAAGCCCCAGTGTTTTGATGCTGCCAAAAAGGGGGAAAGGGAAAGAGCAAGGGCAAAAGGTGCCTTAGTAATTGGGAGTCCAGTGAAAGGGAAGGACAAAGTCCCTGAAGGAAAGGGAAAAGAGCCAGAAATGCTGAATTTGGAAGAATTGGATGAAGAGGAGCAGTTAGCATTGGCATTGAAAAACTCAATGGCCTCAGCTCAAGAGGAAAGAGTAAGGCTACAACAAAGACCAGGTGGTGAAGTGTCAGGTTTGGACAAAGATGCTGAAGGTTTCCAAACCAGAGGAAAGATCAAGAAGGCCCAAGGAAAGAAGAGACAAATTGAGAAATTCACTGACTTTCCTAGCAGCCTTGATCTTCCACCTGAATTCAGAATTGATGAAGATGAGCCTACATCAAAGAAAGCCAAAGCTGCTGAAAAGGACAAATCTTCTGAATCTGGCAAAACTGTTGAAGGAACCAAGTCCTCTGAAGACACTGAAGAGTTATTTGCTGAAGGATTTGGACCTGAACCTAAGAAGAAGACAACTGTTCTAGCCCATGATCCATCAAAGCTGTTTCATGAAGGGTATGGCAAAGACCCTGAAACACAACAGAAACTGGCCATGATGAGGGCCCATGAGAAAATGGATCTGATGGAAGAAGCCAACAGAGCAAGAGATGAAAGGAGAGCAAACTTTCAGAAACCAAGAAGGAGAAGAGCAACTTACAGCAAGATATGAATCCTCAGCTTCTAATCCCAATGGACACCAAATATCCACACTTGGATAAATGGGTGCCAATTCAACTGAATGATACATGGGAAGAAGGCAAAAGGGAGTTTGTCTATGACTATTATGTCATTGACAGATGGAATGGAGGAGATGCAAACTCTGCCTTCACTGAGTTCATGCTAGAATACTACAGAGAGTTGTATCAACAACTACTTGCAGCTGCTGACATTGCAAGATTTGAACTCACAGCTCCCAAGCCAATCATATACATGCCTCCAAAGCTTGAAGGATGGATTGACCAAGCAAGAATTCTGAGGGAATTCACTGAGATCCTTAAGCTGAACAAGATGGTTCTTGGACCTAAGGGAACCAACCAAGAAGCCATGGCACTGAAAAGAAGAGTGTGGGCACAGTATGGAATGCTGCCACCTCCTGAGGATGATCTTTGAAATGGCTAAGTCTTCTGACCTTTCTTGATTGATCAACTATGCTAAAATATGGTCAAGATTGCTGATATGGTGTGCTAATCTGGTTGCTCTGATCTGTTAAAAATTGCTCTGATACAAGTTCTGTGCTCTGATGCTGAAAATATTATTTTGAATTATTGTAATGAATTGCTCTGATGTATTGATTCATGCTCTGATATGTTAATTTCAACTATCAACATGCCTGTAATGATTTTTGAATGAATGATAGTTGAACTTATTTTGAATCAAGAAACACAAATCTCTCTATGACTATCCTTGAAACCTACTTGCAACAAAAACAGTGAATACACTAACACATTATTTTTTCAGGAATATTGACCTTAGTCATGTCTTCTGAAGATATATGTAATAGATGTAAACAAGTCATTTTTGCTTAGATTGTGTAGGTTTTGGCATCATCAAAAAGGGGGAAATTGTTGGGAATAAAATGAGATATGTTTTGATCTAATACCAAAACCCCCTGAGACATGCCTAAGTCAATATAAATATGTTCTAAGAATGTTAGAACATATAGATTATAGGCTAGATAAGAAGCTGAAATGTTAGGTAGCTCTTAGAAAATTAGATGCACAATTTGATGGGGAACCTATGCTTTGAAGATGATCAAGATCAAGTCCCCTCAAGGCTCAAATTCTGGAACAATCACTTAAGAACAAGGACACTCTATGAAATCTAAGATGCTCTTATCAGGAGAGTTGTCCAGGGAAGATGCTCTTATGAAAGAACAAGATTGTAAAACTCAAAAGGACAAGTCCAATGAAGATGCTCTGATCAGGAGAGTTGTCCAGAGAAAATATTCATATGCTCTGATCAGGAGAGTTGTCCAAAGAAGCTAGCCATATGCAAGAACAAGCTTACCTAGCTCAAAAGGACAAGACTACTCAAAGGTTTTTATCAGGAGAGTTGTCCAGAGAAGTCAACTCTATGCATAAAGTGCTCCGATGCAAAAAGATTAAATATACTGATCAGGAGAGTTGTCCAAAGGAGTTGTCTCAGCTAAATTGATCAAGATCAAGTGCTCTGAAAGCCTGAGATCAACTATGCTGAAGAGTTTGAGACAACCAGTCCCTAAAGGTCCTCAAAGAAATAAGCTAAGACCATTCTCAAGAGAAATAAAGGGAAAGAGCCAAGTCATCTGAAGAAGAGCAAGCCAACCATGCTGAAAAGCAAAACTGCTGATAGTGATAAGGAGAGTTGTCCAGATGATAAGGAATGTTGTCCTATCATTGGATCAACCTTCAGAAGCCATGTCCAAGTCCTAACAAGAAGTCAAACATTGGGAAAAGTGCTGCAGAATGAAGACAAAACTGTTACAGCCGTTTATTACCCAAATGAGGACATGTCACTATCAAGAATCTGTCTTCCAGTTTGAAGAACTCAAGGAAGACATTTATAGCAATTTGGGGCTGCCTCTCCAACGGGCAAATCCTCAATTTTGTCTATAAATACAGAAGTGTGAAGACCATTTGAAAGCAATCCAACTAACCTCAACACAATCCATCTAAGCTCAAAGTTCTTACAAGCTAGAGTGCTTTCAAAGCTTTCAAAGACTATCTTAGTCTTCAAACACTTCATCTAAGCTGAACTTCATTGTATATCCATACACAAGCTTAGAGAGATATCCTATCCTTATACACTGATCTTCATTGTAAAGGATATCTCATTAGTTGGAACCTTACTTCAACCCTTACACCTTTCAAGAGTGAAAGTGAGAAGGTTGTAGTAGTAGAAGTGGTAGGAGCTGACTGTTGAGAGAAGAACAGTTCAGTTCTGAGTTGAGAAGAGGGTACTAGGACTCTAGACATCCTAGGGATCAATTCACCAAGGAGTGGTGTTCTTGATCAAGTGCACCTTGGCACTATAAAACAAGTTAATTCCAAGAGTGAAGGAATTATCCTGTTAAATCAGGGAAAGTGGATGTAGGAGCTTGAGTCTCTAAACCACTATAAACTCTTGTGTTGATTTGCTTTACAAGTACTTACATTCATTCAACACTGCACACAAAACTGATCTTTCAAAGATACATATTCAAAGACTGTGCAAAACTGATTTGGACAAGTTCCCTGAAGCTAAACTGAACTGTGTTGCATTGACTAAGTGATTTCAGAAATTAAAGGAGTCTAAACTTAAAGGGCCAACCATTATTCCGCACATATAACTCCCCTAGATAGTCAATCAACTAAGTACTCAATAGTACTTAGTAGTCTGATTATCTTAGAAAAGTTAATCTTCTTCAGCAGAGTTGTCCAAGACAACCTTGCTGAACTCTGGTTTGATCAAAGTTGAAAAAGAATTGCATACAAGTGTATTCCCCCCCCCATACACTTGTTATATACTCCTTTCAGGACCAACAGGTTCCGCGAGAATCCCCAATTCTCCCAAAATTGAAATCTTCTCCTCAAAAACCTCAACGACGACATTGGCGGTTTCGGGTAGCTCCGACGGGCCAGCGTCGAGAGTAATAGTAACCGAATCAAATACACCGAGTTTATGCCGCCACGAATTGGTGACAGTGGCAGCGCGTAGCAACTGCTTGAAGCTGGTGGCGTGCCTGAAGATCGGTTCCACCTCGGATGCGATCAAAGAGTCATTGGTCTTGGTGTTTCCCCTGATGATGACGTCATTAACCTGGACGACGAACCTCTCCGAAGATAGCCGTCCGAGGAGTGTCTCCATCTCTGGTGCGATTGAGAGAATGGAAGAATAAAGCCCAATTTTTTATTTTTTATTTTATTAAAGTGTTAACTGATGTGGAAAAAAAATGTGTGTAATCTGACGTGGCGAGTTTCGGCAAGCCACGTCATCGATTGCTGGTCGAAAAATAAAAATGTGAATAAAATTGCAATACGATGAAAGGTTGGGATTTCTTGTCCAAAAAAAAAAAAAGGTTGGGATTTTTTATAATAATTGTAAAGACCGTGATAAAATTAATTAACCCTTCTATTTATTTTTAGGTATTGAATGAAGGTTATCGTACTCGATGGTACTAATAATGTTACCTTAAACCTCTTGGATAATATATATAATGATTTGGGTCATAAAAACATTTAAATTACTATAGAATGATGAGAATGTATGTTAAATTGTTTTTATATTTAAAAATACAATATTACTGTATTACTCTAATTATTTTTATTATTCTGAAATTTATTAAAAAAATGTGTTATTAATTTTTATGTATTTTTTATTTTTATATTATTATGCCCTCATTATATTATTATGTTTTTAAATATGTTTAATTTTGTATATTTATTAAGTTGAATTATAATTAATTATAATGTTTGCTTAAAAAATTCATTTAGTAATATTTTTGGTATAATTATTTAATTAAATCCTATAAGATATTTTTATGGTATGTATTTAACATCTTTTGTGATTAAATATCTTTTTAAGATTTGAATTATTTTTAACATGATATATAATTATGTTTTATATTCACCTTTTGTTTGTTATGTTTACTTATAAAAAAAATTGGAAATATTTTAATAAAGTAGTGATATACGTAATTATTATTTATATAATTTTGATTGTAGGATGGATGTCGGTTGCTCCATTTTAAATTCAAGATTTAGTTGAGTGTGTCACGTTGTATAAAATTCAAGTTAAACCTGATGATATTATACGTCAGAACGACACTTTTAACGTTTTCAAGGTTAATACAAATTCATATATAATAGATAAATGTTTAAAAAATTTGGATAATACAAATTCATATATAATAGATAAATGTTCAAAAAATTTGGATGAACAACAAGTATTTTTTTTCTACGAATGTTTTCTCTATATGAATTTTATCAACTTTTTATTTATGTTAGTCCACTATAACGATTGATTACTTATTTTTTATAATATATTAAATAAAAGTCATTACTTTCTTTTTATTATGGTTATTTTTTTTGTTTAATATAATTTTCCAACAAATCTTTGAAAAAGGAAAAATGTTTGATAGATATCGATTTAACTAGATTTCAAGCTAATATAATTTAATCTAAAAATATATTAGTAAAATCTTAAAAATTAAAAATTTATTATTTTTTAAAGTATGTTGATCATGATGACGATTTTAATCGTGTTGGAATTACTGGTGATAAGATGGAAAATAAGTATGTGAGTGAGAAGGTTTATGCTAGGCTAGAGGGTGAAAACAAGACATTTGATAATAGTAGTGATGAGTTTGAGAGTATTCAGGGGTCTGATGAAGAAGATCGATTGGCCTAAATTCCCCAAATTTAATGAAGTGACTGAATCTAGAAAGCCTGAGTAGTAGAAGGTTGGACTTATCTTTTCAAAAAAAAAAAAAAAAAGTAGAAGTTAAGGAAGTCATTACCACTTTTTGTATTAAGAGGGGAATGAGTTTCGGGTTTAACAATAATGACAAAAAAGACTACAAGGTGTATGTAGAAAAGAGGGTTGTGAGTGGTATGTGTGGGTATTTCCAATGCAAAATGACATATCATGGCACATTAAAGCTTACAATCCACAACACACAAAATGCTCTTGGAATTACAAGAATGAAAGTATTAAGTCAAATTGGGTTGGCAAGAATATGAAGAAGTTAAAAAATAATCTCAAGTTAAAAGCAAGTGAGTTTAGAGTTGAGGTATGCACCAAACTGAAAGTCAATATCTCAATGCAACAAGTATATAAAGCAAGAAAGAAAGCATTGGAGCTAATAGAGGGTACGGTGTGAAAGAGCAATTTGGTCAAATCAAGATTATTGTGAAGAGTTGTTAAGGATTAATCTTGGGTCATTTGTGGTGTTGAAATTGACTGACAGTAATGGTGAAGGTAATGCTTTCAGAGGTTGTATATATGTTTTGAGGCCTGCAAACAAGGTTTTAAAGGTTGTAGGAAGGTTATTGGAGTTGATGGTTATTTTCTAAAAGGGCATTATGGTGGTCAGCTTTTAACTGCAGTTGGGATAGATCTCAATAACAATTTGTTCCCAATTGCATATGTTGTAGTGGAGAGTGAAACCAGAGATATTTGGGAAGTGGTTTTTAACATTGCTAGATATCCCTATGTATTGTATTGATAAACTAAATCTGTTTGTAATATGATAAGTTGTATTGTATAAACAACTTCATTATTCATCTTGTAATATATTGGATCTGGTCAGTATCAGTTAAGTTGGATGTAAGCTGATACGGTGGAGAAACGCGCACAAGCTCATAAAGAGAAGATGAGACCAGAAGAGGAGAATCAGTCGAGGGGGAACTCGACTAAAGATCAGTTGAGGCTTCATCAGCTGAGGAACCAAACACAACTGAGAACCAAGTCTACATTACTAGACAACAAGGTTCATACAGCTGATGAAACAATCAGAAGCTCAAGTGCCAAGATCAGAAGATGTAGAACCGAGAATTAGGAGAGGCAATCAGCTGAGGCAAAGATCATCTGTTTCTATGTACTGAAGAGTCAAATCAGAGCTAACATGGACCAATAGGAAGACGACAACAGACACCTAAAAGCTGATACGACACAGAACCCAAGAATGGAAACTCAAAGATACACTGAATATTACATGGAAATGTAATATTCATAATATCAATCAAAAGTTGTGTTTCCGGAAGTAGTGGAGATTTGAATGTTATTCTCCAACGGTAATATTTCAAATCTACACTATATATATATATATATATATATATGAGTTCTCAAGAGAGTGAAGTGATGCCAAGGTGAAGTAAATGTGCTTAAGTATTCATCATCAAGAATAGTTCAAGAGAACCTCAATGAAGAATCAACACGCATCATCTTCCCAGTGAGTGAGCTCATCTAAACGAGCATTGTTATATACATATCCAAAGCTTAGAGAGAAATTCACAATCTTAGGAGGGTGTATTGGTTGTGGATTCTGTATGATTTTTTTGAACTTTAAAAGTCTTCGGATTTTCAAAAGTCTATAAAAATTCTGAGGTATTCAATATGGATTTTAAAAAATTTTTAAAAATCTTTAGCTATTCAAGAGTCTATGGATTTTAATACTCTATGGATTTTGTTGGATTCTACTTAAAAATATAAATAAATTTCACTATCCAAAATCTCTTCTAAAAACAAGAGATTTCAACGGATTCTCTTAAAGAACTCTGAAGACGAAAGGTCAGAACTCAGAAGTAAGGATAACAATTTTGACCCGAGGGTACCCGCCCCACCCCACGAGTTTTGGGTCAGGTCGGATCCGCCCCGTATTTAGAATGGGTCGGATCAGATATGCGAATATTTCTGAATTAATATATAAATTAATAATATATATATTATTGATAAAATAATATTTCGTGAATATATATATATATATATATATATATATATATATATTATTGATAAAATACTTTATTTAAAAAAAATCTTCACATTAATACTTTCAACACCGGAATTTATGAAAATATATGTAAATCAATAAAAAAAATATTTCACAATCTTGTCAAATCTATCAAAATCCATATAAATCAATTAAAAAAGTCAGTCAAACTCTGCATGAACTCTATGGATTTTATAAATCAACGTACTTTTTAAAGTCCAAAAAAATCCAATAGAATCCTAATTTAATACACCCCCCTTAGCTTGAGGCTAAATCAAATTGTAAGGGAATTTTTCATCATCTAGTTCTATACACGAAACTCACCTTCTATCTTAAACCCTTAGAAGATAGGTCGAGTGACACACAAAGAAGAAACATCAAAACCATCACTGTAAGAGTGCTAGCCCCTCCTAGCTAATGACTTGTAGGATCGAGTACACTTGGAAGTGTCAAAGGATCCAAAGTCTTCTCTTGGGACTCTAAAGTAGCAAGACGTGTTACTCTTGACACGTTAAATATTACAAGTCCTTGGAAGGGATTAACTTCACGTTTGGAACGTAAGAGTGGATGTAGGTCTAGAGGCCGAACCACTATAAATAACTGTGTTATTTATTTCTTTAGCATGCATGTTTACATTTTGCATAACATAGTTTTAAAGAACATTTTTGTATCAACTGTGTTATTTAAAGAACGTTTTTAATCGTCGTTCTGAGTCCGAAAACATATTATGGAGAAAAATCTGACACCGGAGTCAAGAGTTCGGTCCGTTTTAATAAGGTGATCATGCATAAAATTATTTACAACGGTTTTAATAAGCAGTAGACAAGTATAATCTTTAAATGGGCACACTACATTTTTCGCACGCTTCTTTATCAGCTGATATAATTAATTGACTAACTAGTTCTAGACTCCTAGTGAATCAGCTGACCAAGTCATTTGATAGAGATAACTGATTTATTTACACTGTTAAAACACTCGTCTGATGTATACCCCCTGGGTAGGGACCATCAGTAGTGGAGAGTGAAACCAGATATACTTGGGAAGTGGTTTCTAATATTGCTAGATGCATTTGAGAGTCTATTTCCTTATGCATTTGAGAGTCTATTTCCTGATGCAGATAATAGATTTTGTGTACAACATGGAAAAATATGGATTTTCATGGTTTGCGGTTAAGAAATGCTCATCATCCCGAGTTCATCAAGAAATGCTCTCTCATCTGGTATTGGGCTAGAATACATAAGACATGAATTAAAAAACAACAAATATAAGTTGCAATATGAAAATATCACCGAGTAATATTAATTGAAGATAAATTCAGTAGAAATTGAAAAAAGAAATTGAGCTTTAGGGTTTAGGAATCAAAAGAGATGAAATGGTGTAAAAAAGAATTCGCGCTCAAAACCCTTTCTCTGTTAGTAAATGATAGATTGACTAACAGCAGCATCAATATTGATAGAAAAGAATAATTGAGTGACCAATTTTGATAGGGACTAAATGTGGGTGACCAAATCTGAAAAGAGGTAAACTTCGATGACCAAAAGTGATGTTTTCCCTATAATATATATGAGTTAACAATAACTAATGTTATACTTACGATAATAAATTATTCGTTCCAAGGATTAACTAATTTGGGGGACCAATACCATTGTTCGCTTGTGTGGGTCCCATTTAAAATTAGAGCAAAACCTAGAGAGGAACACACTATAAATAATAATTTAATTTTAAAATGTGCTGACTAGTAGTAAGAACATACCAAATTTAAAATGTGCTGATAAAATTTTAAAAATAAAAAACCTAGAGAGGAACATACTAAGCCGTTCATTAGCACGGGAGCCTTACTAGCAGTAAGAAAATAAGCAAAAATAATCAGAATATTTTGTCGTCTCGTCCCCTTCCTCATGCAATGTTATTAAGCTGCTCAAATTATGTGCATTTCTCTTTATTAGTACTTTTTTCTTTTCCCGTTCCACTTCAGCGAGAATCTTATACATGCAGGTCCAAGCCTACAATACTTACTTTACGGAAAGAATTCATGCAATATGAGGGCCTTCATCTGAGTACAAGTGTTCACAAGATGCCTATAATCATAGGGATGCGATTATTTGTAATTGCCTACCACGATAAGATAAATATATTTTCTCTGCAATTGTGTAAACGAAAAAAATAGCCACAAAAAATAACTAAAGTTAATTACAAATTTTGATAAAATATATAAACTTGCATTGTTTTAATGATTAAAAAATCTTTGTCACAAGGATATCCGTTAGGACACTACCAAGCAGCAGTATTTTATTTGACCCTCCTATACCTTAGGCTAAACATTTGGAATCATGGTAATGAAATCTCATTCCCAATTTGCAACCTATACATATTTTATTTACGTACATATTTTCAGGTTAAAAGCCAAAACAAATATGTGGTGAGAATTGTGTCAGAAAAGTTGTATAACAAGGAGAACCAAGTCAAATACAAGCCACTAGATTCACAAGTTCGGAAAATCAGTCAAATTTTAAGCCTAATTGAAACAGTACTTTAAAGTTGATGCATTTGTTGCTTATTTAAATTTTAATTGAACTAATACTAACAAAAACAAAATTCCGGTCACATATTAAATCCTTTTGGATCAAATCTACACTTCAAGTTATTAAACCCAACCATCGTTTCTACTTCTTAGACTGTCCAGGTTTTTGAAACCAAAACCTTCCAACACTTTTGTCATGTACGTTACATCTTTAACTTTTGTCCAAATCTTAATAAAATGTGTGGCCATGTTAATTTGGAGCCTTAGTTTGACGATTTCAATTTTTAATGTCATTTTTAATTCTTGAGTGAGTAGTAATTAAGGGGAAATAGATTTGTGCGTCCTAAACATGTCGGTAATTTAAGAAATGAGACTGAATGTACACACCTTGTACAATAATAAATTAGTGATGAAGTTGCTTTCCTTTATTTTGTATAATGTAGTTAAAAACTTTTTATAGGCATATGCCTATTAAATTCACTTATTTTTATTTTTTATCAAATGATCTTTGCACTATTATGTGAGGGTAATTAATCAATCGTTTTTTCTCATCTTTTATTGTTTAGATTATTGAATATTATTGGTTCTTACATATGTTCATTTACATTAATTTATGCATTTTTTAAGACTTTCACAAGCAACGATCTTGATTGTTTTTTTTATATGTTCATTTAAAAAAAAATTAATAGTGGAAGATTCATGGAAATCAGTTTTATATTAGTTTTTAAATTTAATAGCACACTAATGCATTTGAACTATTCATTTAAACTTCTCATCGTCATTATGTAAATATTTTCTTATTCTTTTTGAAATTGCATCTTTGTCGGTCAGACAATAAGTAAATCTCATTTTGGTAGAATGTAAATATATGTAAATAATAGCTTACCGTCGACTACCCACGAGTGCAATGTTTGCATTATGTAAAATACTTCAAAGACAAACCTTGTTTACTGGTTGTACGTGGTTTAACTTACTACTTTTTTTAGCATTGACTTAATGCTTATAATTCCAGCTTTTTTAACATGCACACTATCATACTTTCATCATATTTGCATTACTACTTATATTGTTAAATTATACTCCATCCGTCCCACAAAGATAGCCACATCTGACTTTACACACAAATTAAAAAAATTAATAAATGTGGTCAAGTTTAACTAATATGTCTATTTTACCCTTGATATTACATAAATTTGGTGTAAATTCCAAAAGTAGTTGAGTCTTAAAAGTAATTATGGAGTGAGTTTAATTAAGGGTAAAATTGTAAATAAAATATTTAATACTTAAATAAAAGAGGAAATGTGACTATAATTTGGGACATCCAAAAAAGGAAAACGTGGCTATTTTTTTGGGACAGATGAAGTACAAAATTCGGGTAAACACCTCTAGGATTGAGGTGCACCAATAACTAGTTAGTCAAAAAGTGACTACAGTGACACAGACTGACGTTAAATCAAATAGAGTCTAAACTAAATATACATTGTGTAGGCATGTTGTTGGGAATAAAATGAGTTTTGATGAATATACCAAAACCCCTTTAGACATGCCAAGTAGACAAGTCATTTTCAATGAACATGTTTCAGGACTGTTGGAACAGGTAGACTAGGACAAGTGTAAAAGCTGATGTGTTAGGCATCTCTTAGTTATTAGATGCAGTAGTTGAGGGGGAACACTTACTTAACAGCTTAAAACAACATCAGTCCCCTCAAGGCTCAATTATGGAATGACCTCAATACTGCTGAAGGACAAGTATGCTGATCCTTGGAAGTTCAGTCAAAAGACAACTTAGTGGATGCCATCATAAGGATAAGGTGCAACATCAAAGCATCAATGTACTCCATCAGAATGATTCAGAAGAGTTGTCCATCAAAATGATTCAGAAGAGTTGTCCATCAGAATAGTTCAGAAGAGTTGTCCCAGTACACTTGAACCAGAATATGTCTATCAAGACAACCATGCTGAAAAGGTCAAGTTCACTTTCCAAGACTCAAACATCCAAAGAACTGTTCTAAGAAGTCATGGAAGAGCCAAAAACATCTGAAGAGCTTATTAAGCCAACACTACTGATGAATGAACCCTGCTGAGTCTGATAAGCAGAGTTGTCCTATTGATAAGGAAGGTTTCCCTTATCTCAGGAATGTTCATAAGAAGAGATGTCCATGTTTGACCAAGTGAATCTTGAAGTCAGACATTGGGAAAAGTGCTCAGAATGAAGACAAAGTTGTTACAACCGTTTATTTCCCAAACCAAGGACATGTCACTATCAGAATCTGTCTTCCAGTTTGAAGAACTCAAGGAAGACATTTATAGCAATTTGGGACTGCCTTTCCAACGGGCAAATCCTCAAATTTGCCTATAAATACAAGAAGTGTGAAGGCCATTTGAAGTATCCAATTCTACATCCAACTGAGCAATCATTCTGAAAGCTTCAAAGTCCTCAAAAGACATTCTTAGTCTTGAAACACTTCTTCTAAGCTGAACTCACTGTATATCCATACAAAGCTTAGAGAGATATCCTAATCCTTATACACTGATCTTTATTGTAAAGGATATCTCATTAGTTGGAACCTTACTTCAACCCTTACCCCTCTCAAGTGAGAAAGTGAGAAGGTTGTAGTAGTAGAAGTGGTAGGAGCTGACTGTTGAGAGAAGAATAGTTCAGTTCTGAGTTGAGAAGAGGGTACTAGGACTCTAGACATCCTAGGGATCAATTCACCAAGGAGAGGTGTTATTGATCAAGTGCACCTTGGCACTATAAAACAAGTTAATTCCAAGAGTGAAGGAATTATCCTGTTAAATCAGGGAAAGTGGATGTAGGAGCTTGAGTCTCTAAACCACTATAAACTCTTGTGATGATTTACTTTCAAGCACTGTCATACATTCAACACTGCACACAAAACTGATTTACAAAAGAACTTATATTCAAAGACTGTGCAAAATTGTATTGGACAAGTTCCCTGAAAACTGGACTGTATTGAATTGACAAAGTGATCTCAGAAACTAAAGGAGTCTAAACTAAAAGGGCCAACCACTATTCCGCACATATAACTCCCCTAGATAGTTATTCAACTAAGTACTCAATAGTACTTAGTAGTTTGATTATCTTAAAATAGTTAATCATCTTCAGTAGAGTTGTCCAAGACAACCTTGCTGAGCTCTGGTTTGATCAAAAGTTGAAAAGAATTGCATACAAGTGTATTCCCCCCCCCCATACACTTGTTATATACTCCTTTCAGGACCAACAAGTGGTATCAGAGCAGGGGTTCAAAGACCACTGCTTCTGAAAATCCATCTTGATTTTCAAAATCACATACTTGGTGTGGTCACTGAACTAATCTCTATCTGAAATCTATCTCATCTGTTGACTAACTGTTTGTTCTTGAGATATGGCCAACAACAATGCTGTTGTTCCTCCACCTGCTGTTCAAGGATTGGACAACATGGCCACAAATCCAGTCAACCACATCTCACATCATAAACTGCCCATGTTCTCAATAGACAATTATGATTTCTGGAAAATTAGAATGAGGGCTCATCTTGCATCTCTTCATACTGACATGTTAAGAGTAATCACAAGAGGACCTTTTGTGTTTACTCAAACTAACCCCAGGGTGACAGATGAGCAAAGAGCTGATATAAGGGAACTGATTCCCAAAGATGAAGATGACTTCACTGCTGATGAAAAGAGGAAAGATAACTTGAATTATCTTGCCATGAACACCCTCTACCAAACAATTCCAGATGCAATCATGGGTAGAGTCTACCACTGCACCACAGCCAAAGAAATTTGGGATACCCTTGCTGAGATGTGTGAGGGTACAGAAAAGATCAAGGAGAACAAGCTCCAAGTTGCTGTACAAAAGTTTGAGCAATTCTCAATGGAAGCTGATGAGTCCATTGACAAATTTGCTGGTAGATTCACTGATGTGATGAATGAAATCAACTCATTGGGCAAGGTGTACTCCAGGAGAGAAGTTGGATTGAAGATCTTGAGAAGCCTCACTCAAAAGTGGGATGTCTATGCTGTGATGATGCAGAATACCAAGGATCTCTCCTCCATGCCCATGCAACAAATCTTCTCTGAACTCAAAGCCTATGAGTTCGACCTCAACAGAAGAAAGCTTGTTGAGGAACCTTCAAATCCTACTAAAGGAGTGACATTCAAAGCCAAAGTTGTTGAACCTGAAATGCAACCCACTCCCAGATCATCAAAGTCAGTCTCAAAGACTGAAATGAAGGAAGAACTAGCCTTGATGGCTAGAAGATTTGACAAGCTCAACTCAAGGTTTGGTAGATACAAGAAATTCTACCAAGACAATAAATTCAGGAGAAGATACAACTCCCCTGAAGATCAGGCCAAGGACAAAAAGCCTGAAGAGAAAAGATCAGAGGACAAGTACTCTGATAGGAGAAGGTCCATTAGAGCTGACCCTTCATCATCAAAAGGAAGAGATGAATCCAAGAAGGATGATGATGAAGACCTGTGCTATAATTGCAAGAAGAAAGAGCACTTCCAGTATGACTGCCTTGAATTGAGCTCTAAAGAAAGAAGAGAGAGGCAAGCCAAAAGAGACAGGAAGTTCACCAACAGAAAGGTCATGATGGCTGGTGATGAATCTGATAGTGCTGAAAGCTTCAACTCTTCTGATGGACTGTTCTCAAACAGTGATGATGATGATGATGATGTGTGCAACATGGCTATTCAGGATGATGAGGTATCCTCCACTTCTAGCTCACCATCATTCTTATCACAGAACACTAGTGAAGTCAACTTGAAACTTTCCTTTGGGAAGTTGATGGAAGATTTCACTAGATTACAAGAATTTCATGATAATTGTGTGAGAGAAAATGAAAGACTTTCAATTGAGCTTTCAAAACCTGCTGAAATAGTAGTTGACATTAAATCTACTGAGTTGTATCAACAAGTCTTGAGAGAGCTTGAGGAAGCAAATCTCAGGATAGTTGACCAACAAGGACAGATTGATGCTCAATTACTTACTCAGAAGAGAAAAGATTTTGAACTAAAAATTCTTCAAGCTAAGTTTGAAAATCTCTCACATGAGTATGACATTCTTAAATCAAGTGAAGAGAGCCTGAAATTAAAGATGTCTGCTTTGAACAAATCCTCTAGAGCAATAGAGGAAATTCAGAGTTATCAAAGACCTATGGCTCAAAGAAGTGGATTAGGTTTTGATCCATTTGAAACTTCACCTTGTCTTAGTGTTGCTTCAACAAGTAACACTAAGAAAATCTTTGTTAAGTCAGTGGCACAACAAGCTGAAAATGAAATAATTCAGCCACTGAACAAAGAAAAGGGTAAAATGAATGAAATGCCTACTCAAGTGCTTCAGGAGACTAGACCTAAACCTAAGGAAATGGCCAAAGTCCCTGAACACAAGAGGAATATTGGTCAGCAGAGTAGACCCAATGGAAGGGCAACTCTCCTGAACAATGTTCAGAGGAATTATCCAAGGTATAATCAGCCAAGGCCAACTCTTCTGAGAAAGCCTCAGCTGAATAGACCTAAGGACAACTATCCTCAAAGGCAGAATAATATGAGACAACCAAAACCCTTCATGCCAAAGGGTAATGGTCATAAAAATGCCTTTCCTCAAAGATTTCATCAAGCTGCACAAAGAACTCATAAGTTCAGGAGAGTTGACAACTCCCCTGAAACTTACAGAGTTAATACTTTCACACACACCTTCCCAAAGGCATTTAAGGGAAAGACAGTGTATGTTTATACACAAGGAAAACAACTTAGCCACCTTGAATCAATTAGGGTGATCAGGTAAGTTTGGGTTCCTAAAGGCACTGCTAACCTCTCAGGACCCAAAACTCAAAGGGTACCTAAACCTATCTAATTGCAGGTACCAATGGGCCACAAGAAGAGGAGTATGAGCAAAAAGACAGCATGGTACCTTGACAGTGGATGCTCAAGGCACATGACTGGAAACAAGGAACTCCTCACTGATTTTATTGAAAAAGAAGGCCCAAATGTCACTTTTGGAGACAACTCACAAGCAACAACAAAAGGCCAGAAGACCTACTTCTCAAACTTCTCATTTATAAAGGTCAGAAGACCTACTTACCAAACATGTAACCATGAATCTTGTGTAATAATATTACTTCTTTCCTTCTCGTTTATAGAGGTCAGAAGACCTACTTCTCAAACTTCTCATTTATAAAGGTCAGAAGACCTACTTCTCAACTTCTCGTTTATAAAGGTCAAATGACCTGTGTTGGTCCTGAAAGGAGTATATAACAAGTGTATGGGGGGTGGGGAATACACTTGTATACAATTCTTTTCAACTTTTGATCAAACCAGAGCGGAGCAAGGTTGTCTTGGACAACTCTGCTGAAGATGATTAACTCTTCTAAGATAATCAAACTACTAAGTACTATTGAGTACTTAGTTGAATAACTATCTAGGGGAGTTATATGTGCGGAATAGTGGTTGGCCCTTGTAGTTTAGACTCCTTTAGTTTCTGAAATCACTTTGTTAAATCAATACAGTCCAGTTTTTCAGGGAACTTGTCCAATATAGTTTTTGCACAGTCTTTTAATATAAGTTCTTTGAAAGATCAGTTTTGTGTGCAGTGTTGAATGTATGAAAGTACTTGTAAAGCAAATCAACACAAGAGTTTATAGTGGTTCAGAGACTCAAGCTCCTACATCCACTTTCCCTGATTTAACAGGATAATTCCTTCACTCTTGGAATTAACTTGTTTTATAGTGCCAAGGTGCACTTGATCAAGAACACCACTCCTTGGTGAATTGATCCCTAGGATGTCTAGAGTCCTAGTACCCTCTTCTCAACTCAGAACTGAATTGTTCTTCTCTCAACAGTCAGCTCCTACCACTTCTACTACTACAACCTTCTTACTTTCTCACTTGAAAGGGGTAAGGGTTGAAGTAAGGTTCCAACTAATGAGATATTCTTTACAATGAAGATCAGTGTATAAGGATAGGATATCTCTCTAAGCTTGTGTATGAATATATAATTGGGTACATCTTAGAAGAAGTGTATGAAGACTAAGATAGTCTTTGAAAGCTTTTAGTGTTCTATGAGCTTCAGAATACTTGAGTAGTTGGATTCTGTTGAGGTGCTTTCAAATGGTCTTTACACTTCTGTATTTATAGACAAATTTGAGGATTTGCCCGTTGGAGAGGCAGTCCCAAATTGCTATAAATGTCTTTCTTGAGTTCTTCAAACTGGAAGACAGATTCTTGATAGTGACATGTCCTCATTTGGGTAATAAACGGCTTGTAAGACTTTGTCTTCATTCTGCAGCACTCTTCCCAATGTCTGACTTTAAGATTCACTTGTTAGGACTTGGACATGGCTTCTGAAGGTTGATCCAATGATAGGACAACATTCCTTATCAACTGGACAACTCTCCTTATCACTATCAGCAGTCTTGCTCATCAGCAAGGTTGGCTAGCTCTTCTTCAGATGACTTGGCTCTTATCTTTTGCTTCACTTGAAAGTGATCTTAGCATGATTCATTGTAGTTCTTTAAAGTGTGGTTGTCTCTATTTCTTCAGCATAGTTGACCTCAAACAAATTCAGAGTACTTGATCTTGATTATGCTGAGACAACTCTTCTGGACAACTCTCCTGATCAGCATGCTTGGCCTTTGAGCTTTAGAACTTTTGTTCTTGTACATAGACAATCTCTCTGGACAGTTCTCCTCATCAGAAAATTTGAATATACTTGGCCTTTTGGGCTTCAGAACCTTTGTTCTTGACTTTAATTGTGCAGAGACAACTTCTCTGGACAACTCTCCTGATCAGCATTCTTGAGCTTAAGTGGATGTTCCAGAATTTGAGCCTTGAGGGGACTAGTTCTAGATAAACTTCAAAGCATAGGTTCCCCCTCACATTGTGCATCTATACAACTAAGAGCTGCCTAACATATCAGCTTCTCATCTAGCCTTATACTATATGTTCTATCATCTCTAGAACATAGTCAACTTGACTTAGGCATGTCTCAGGGGGTTTTGGTATTTAATCAAAACATATCTCATTTTATTCCTAACAATTTCCCCCTTTTTGATGATGCCAAAACCTACACATCCTATGCAAAAGTGACTTGACTACACCTATTACATTTATCTTCAGAGGACATGACTAGGTCAATATTCCTGAAAAACAATGTGTTAGTGTATTCACTATTTATGTTGCAAGTAGGTTTCAAAAATAGGCATAGAGAGATTTCTGTAATAATGTATCTTGATTCAACGGTAGTTCAACTATCATTCATATAAAAATCATTACAGGCATGTTGATAGTTGAAGATAACTTATCAGAGCATGAATTCAAGATATCATTTCATTACAACAATTCATTTCATATACTAGACATAAGATCTAGAGTATTAAGGCAAAACAACTGAACACTTAGGAGTATCTAGATCTTCAAGTTTTAGAGCATCTTCTAGTATCAGAGCAAAAACAAAATACTTCAAGTATCAGAGCAGAAACTGGATATCAGGACATATGCTTGTATCAAAGCAACCAATGCATATCAGAGCAAATACTTGTATCAAAGTATCCAGATCATAAACAGTCTGTCAAAGCACACCACATCAGCAGGCTTGTCCAAATTTCAGCATACTTGACCAATTAAAGAGAATATCTTCAGATAAGATAAGTTTCTATCCAAAAAGAGTCAGAAGACTTAGCCAATTTTCAGAGATCATCCTCAGGAGGTGGCACCATCCCATATTGTGCCCACACTCTCCTTTTCAAGGCCATGGCTTCTTGGTTTGTTCCCTTGGGTCCAAGAACCATCTTGTCCAGCTTGAGGATTTCAGTAAATTCCTTCAGGATTCTTGCCTGGTCAATCCATCCTTCAAGCTTTGGAGGCATGTATATGATTGGCTTGGGAGCTGTGAGTTCAAATCTTGCAATATCAGCAGCTGCAAGTAGTTGTTGATAAAACTCTCTGTAATACTCTATCATGAACTCAGCAAAAGTGGAGTTGGCATCTCTTCCATTCCATCTGTCAATGACATAATAATCATAGACAAACTCCCTTTTGGCTTCCTCCCATGAGTCATTCAACTGAATTGGCACCCATTTATCCAAGTGTGGATATTTGGTGTCCATTGGGATCAGTAGCTGAGGCTTCATCTTGCTGTAGGTTGCTCTCCTTCTTCTTGGTTTCTGGAAGTCTACTCTCCTTTTATCTCTTGCTCTGTTGGCTTCATCCATCAAATCCATCTTTTCTTGGGCCCTCATCATGGCCAGTTTTTGTTGTGTTTCAGGGTCTTTGCCATACCCTTCATGAGACAGCTTTGATGGATCATGAGCTAGGACAGTTGTCTTCTTCTTAGGTTCAGGTCCAAATCCTTCAGCAAATAGCTCTTCAACATCTTCAGTGGACTTGGGACCTTCAGCACTTCTGACAGATTCAGAGGACTGGTCCTTTTCAGCAGTCTTGGGTTCTTTAGCAGTCTTGTCTTCTTCAGCAGATTTGGCCTTCTTTGAGATAGGCTCATCATCATCAATTCTGAATTCAGGTGGTAGATCAAGACTGTTAGGAAAATCAGTGAATGTTTCAGCTTGTCTTTTCTTTCCTTTTGCCCTTTTGATCTTTCCTCTAGTTTGGACACCTTCAACATCTTTGTCCAAACCAGACACCTCACCACCTGGTCTCTGTTGTAACCTCACTCTTTCCTCTTGAGCTGAGGCCATTGAGTTTTTCAAAGCAAGTGCTAACTGCTCTTCTTCATCCAACTCTTCCAAGTTCAGCACTGCTGGTTCTTTTCCATTTCTTTCAGCAGCTTTGTCTTTTCCCTTGTCTGGGCTCCCAATCACCAAGACACCTTTTGCTCTAGCTCTTTCTCTTTCCCCCTTTTTGGTAGCATCAAAACACTGGGGTTTGAGCTCACTCATTGTTGTAGCCATTAGGGATTGGGCTTGGTTTAGAGACTTCATCTCCTCCAACAAATATACATTCTCATCATGTATATTTTGCATCCTATCACTGCTCAAGCTAAGAAAAGCTAGAACAGGCTTCATCTTTTGTTGGACAACCTCCTCCAAGGTTGCTTTCAGAGATGCATCAAGTTGGGCCTTAAGGAGCTCAGTGAGGTTGGCCACTGCACCTTCAGCAATGTTGGCCATCACCTCTTGGGAAAATTTCTCAGAGGCTGCTTTCACCATAGCAAGTCTTTGTGCCTCTGCCCTTTTCTTTTGGAGTGTTGTCTTCTTGCCAAGAGCTTGCTTAATGGCCAGTCTGATAGCTTGAACATTTGCATTGTGATTATCTCTAAGCAGCTTTTGATCTTTCTTGACCTCCTTTGAGATGTTCTCCATACTGACTTTGGCTTTGTGAACTTCAGTGGAAATGGTTTGAAGACCAGATTCCACTCCTTCAAGTCTTGCTTCTAATGTGGGTAACACCACATCCTCAGAGCCTGTCAGCCTCATTTCCAGAGATGCCAAGGTTCTTCCATGCTCATTTAATGCTCCAGAAGTTTCTGCATGAGCTGATTGAACTTGTTGAGCTAAGGAATCCATCTTTGTTGATTGCAAACTAAGAAGAGCTTGTGCTGATCCAGAATCAACATGAATGGGAGCATTTGTCAATAAGTCATCTGCAAAGATTTGATCAAAACTTATACCTGCAATGTTAGACAAATCAAACAGGTTAGGGAATAAGCACTTATCACCATCAATTTCTTTTGCATAAGACTCTAATACATCAGCAGTCTTCTTCTCATTTTCAACTACTTCTTTTCTTCCTTCATTAGTAATTTCCTCACTTAAAGAAACAGGCCTCCTCTCATCAAGGGATTCCTGAAGTTCAGATTTGACTTCAAGAATAGCCTGCCCTTCCTCACTTATATCACCCTCATTTGGTGGTACACTCACTATTCTAGTGATCACCACATCTCTTTCATCTACTACTCCCTCTGGTTTTTCCACTAAATTCTCCTTTTCAACTCCATCACCTAAACCTGCATCATCTCTACCTTCAACAAGGTTCAAAGATGGCAGTTGTGGGGAGATCACAGTGCTTGTTTCAACAGCCACTGAGTCATCCTGAATGATTAAGGGCTGATCAGTGTCCAACTCTCCTGACACTGAATAGGCCTTAACCAAACCAGCCTCTAGTGTAGGAACCTCAACATCTTTAGGCTGTGCCTTGGGTTCAGAAGAACCTTCATTGGCAGATGTGTCTTTGGTTGTGTTACCACCCTTGGTCAACACCTCTGAAGATACAGAGCCTTTCCTATGATAGGTTCTAGGAGGATTTGAAAGTCTGTTTGCTACAGAAGACTTGGATTGAGAGGGTTCAGGGAGGTTGGCTTGAGGGGTTTCAGGAGGATTCGGGTTTGAGGGGTTTGAGGGATCATCAGGGGAATCATCATCATCTGAGCTGCTATCAGGTTGTTTGATGCCCTTAGCTTTTCTCTCTTTCTCCTCAATGATTTTATCATCTACCAACTTTGCAAAAACTTCCTCATCAGTGAGGAATCTTATTTTCATCATACCAGCAAAGTGTAGCAATTTGCTCTCCTCTACTTGCCACCAGTTTGCACCCTTATCTTGGATGACTTGTGATATCTCCATTATGGTTTTGTCTTTTACATCCACAAGCATCCTCAAATCATGAAATGTCTTCTGAATTCTTGGAAACTCAGCAAGTTGTGGATACAAACTGTCCACAGTGGCCTTGGCTCCACCTCTGAGCATACTTTCATAAGTATACTCCTCCTCATTCTCATTTGATGGAGAACTTTGGGCTATAGGGGAGTGGGCTGTGGTTTCATTAATTGCAGCTTTAGGCAAGTTAAGTTCAGGGGGGTTGGCTTTAGAAGGATTAGGCTCAAATGAAGGTACTTCAGTTGCTTTAGAGAGCAATGGATCTGAAGGGGCTTTGCTCAGGGGAGTTGGCTCATTGAGTGCATGTTCTAAAAGTTTGGAGTAATTTAGCATAGATGAATCAAGGAGGGATAGAAGCCTTGTCTCATCCACTGCTAAGTCTGCTAGCACATCAATGCCACTTCTCTGCACACTTCCTTCTGGAGAGTATCTCTTAGTGAGATTTACAGGGGTGATGGATTGGTTGGGAGGGGTAACATGGGTTTCAGGGGAGTTGGGTTCAGGATTCTGAATTTCAGGGATGTTGGCCTCTATTGGTTGACCTTCAGGGACCTTGGATTCTGGAGTTCCAGAACCAGATGAGTTGGTCCTTGACTCGGATTTGGTCCTGCTTTCAGCTCTGCTCTCTCTTAGAGCAAGTTGGAGAGACCTTTCTTCCTGAAGCTCCAACACTTTATCAGTAGGCTTGACCCTTCTCTTGCTGGCCCTACTGCTCCCACTTCCTTCACCATCCTTTTCAGGGACAGCTTCCCTGATCCTCTTATCACCTCTAGACTTTTGTCTAGTCTCATTATACTTCTGTCTCAGTTCTTCTGAATGATCAGAGGGCACACTTACTCCTTCTTTAGCAACTTCTTCAATCTCAGTTGAAGCTCCTGAGTTCTCCTCTGAGGGAATTTGAGACATTTTCCTTGTTTTCACCACTCTGGCCTTTGTCCTCTTTTTCAATTTTGGCTTTTCCTCCTCCTTCTCTTCAGCAGGTTTGGCCATAAGCATCCTCCTTTGCTCAGTTTTCTTGCTAAGCTTTCTAAACAAAATCTTTTGGGCTGGGAGGGGCTTTGCAAAGGTTTGCATTTGAGAATAGTGGAAAAATCTTTCAATCAACAAGCTTGCCCTAGTGCAATACTTGAGCTTCCCTTCTAGCACAACCTTGTTGTGGGCTTTCACCTTAAACTTGGCCTTTTCCTTCATCATCTCAGACAAGATGAAGGTTCTCCAATCAAATCTGATGCCTTGGTCACTAGCATCAATAATTGCAGCCATAATTCTGATTCTAGGATGGCTGACCTGCTCCAAGCTTCCAGTATTGCTCATAAGACTCTTAGTGATTACCTCAAATAGATTAAGAAATTTTGGCTTGAGAGTCTTCTTGTTTTATGTTGAAGAGATGGGACCTGGAACCAGAAGCCATTCTTGTGCTATCTCCTCTTCATGATCAGCACCATAAAGTTCTGGATTCCTTCCCTCAGAAGGCAATCCAAAGGCTCCTTCAAGATCTTCTGAAGAGAATTTCACTCTATGAAATTTCTCTTCCTCCTCTCCTTCTGCTACATATGAAAGTTTTGTAGAGACTTCACCATCTCCAGGCTTACCTCTCCACTTGAGGAAAGCAAAGAACTCAGCCATGTAGCTTTCTAAACAAGAGGTTGGCCTTCCCTCCATAAACTTCTGCAATCCAGCTCTCCTCAACCATCTCAGGGTTGGTGTAATCTCAGGTTCCTCACTTTCAAATGATACTATGGGCTCAAAGTGAAGACTGTTTTTGTTGCTTAAGTATCCAAAATCAAGGTCTAGAGCCTTGTTGGAGAAATCAATGATCATTTCTGGTCTAACTTTGGGGGCCCTTGAAGGTTTACAGAAATGAAATTGAGAGAGTTTTGAGAGAAAATTTGAGAGAGTATGAAAAACTAGGGTTTCAAAGAGCTTGAGTGCGTGGGGGAGAAGTGATGTGAATATGGCTTCTTAAGACTTGTGAATATTCTAAAAAGAATGTTTGTCAATGAGTTGGTGAGGTCTTGATGCAATTCACAGGTGAACAAAAGTGGAAATCAAAATGGACGGCCAGGATTGTCTTCTGGGGAGTTGTCCAATTTTGATCCAATGGTCAAAGATCAATGTAACAGTGAGTGGTTGGTTTTATTCAAAATCTGGAGGCTATTTAATATTAGTTAATGGTTGGGGAGTTTTCAAGGTAGATCATGGCTTGAAAAGGTGTAATGCAAACAAGAGTTAAATCTTGGCATTTAATGCATGGAAAGTGACCTTTTGGGTAGGAGACAAATTAAATCCCAAAAAGGTGAAATCTGTAATTGGAATGGGACATATTTCGAAATAGGCAATGATTACCCAAAATAGGTGCTTATCAGACCAAGATTTGGTTTGATAGCTGGGACAACTTATCTGACCCCACAAGGACAAGTGTCCTGAAAAGATGTGGACAACTGTCCTGAGATTCAATGGACAAGTGTCCTGAGGATCATCTCTTCTGAGTTTCAGTAGACTTGACCAAGTCTGCTGAAGTTTGAAATGAGTTCCCCCTTAATGAATGAACTCCTTTGGATTCATTTGTCCAACTTCCCTAGATCAAGTAGACCCAACTCTGCTGATAATTCCAGAAATCTTGCCTCAGCAAGTGGGTTTATCAATATATCAGCTTTTTGATGATCTGTGTGGATCTTTACCAACTTGATATCTTTCTTCTCCACATGATCTCTAATGAAGTGATGCTTGATGTCCACATGTTTGCATCTTGTGTGCAAGACAGGATTTTGTGATATTGCAATTGCACTGTTGTTGTCACAAAATATTGACACTTCAGTAGAGTTGACTTTGTAGTCTCTTAGTTGTTGTCTCAACCACAGGATTTGAGCACAACAACTACCAGCAGCAACATATTCAGCTTCAGTGGTGGAAGTAGCCATTGTGTTTTGCTTCTTGGAAAACCAAGATATGAGTTTGTTGCCTAAGAATTGACAAGTCCCTGAAGTGGATTTTCTGTCAATTCTGCATCCTCCATAATCAGCATCTGAGTAACCAGTTAACTCAATGTTGTCATCAGCAGGGTACCAAAGGCCTAGATTTTCAGTGCCTTTGAGATACCTCAAGATCCTTTTTGCAGCCTCAAGGTGGCTTTTCTGAGGATTTGCTTGAAACCTTGCACACACACCTACTGCAAAGGTGATGTCAGGCCTACTGGCAGTGAGATAGAGAAGTGAGCCAATTATTCCTCTATACTCAGTGGAATTGGTTGGAACACCACTCTCATCAGGATCCATCTTCCAATTTGTGTTCATTGGGATCCTTACTGACTTGCTTGTTGCACACCCAAACTTCTTTATCATTTCTCTGGTGTACTTGGCTTGGTTGATGAAGATTCCTTCTTTTGATTGCTTGACTTGTAGACCCAAAAAGAAATTCATCAACCCCATCATGGACATCTCAAACTTGCTTTGCATCAGCTTGGAGAACTTTTCACACAGCTTCTCATTGGGGGATCCAAATATGATGTCATCCACATATATTTGGACAAGCATGATGTCCTCTCCTTCAGAGATTCTGAAGAGGGTTCTGTCCACAGTTCCATTGGTGAATCCATGATCCAAGAGGAATTGTGACAGTGTGTCATACCAAGCCCTAGGGGCTTGCTTGAGTCCATATAGAGCCTTCTTCAGTCTGTATACTTGGTTTCCAACCTCAAAACCTGGTGGTTGCTCCACATAGACTTCTTCTTTCAAGACTCCATTCAGAAAAGCACTCTTGACATCCATTTGGTACACTTTGAACCTCTTGTGGGCTGCATAGGCTAGGAAGAGCCTTATTGCTTCTAGCCTTGCCACAGGTGCAAAGGTCTCATCATAGTCAATGCCTTCATGCTGACAATAACCTTTTGCCACTAGTCTTGCTTTATTTCTGACAATCACATCATTCTCATTCTTTTTGTTCTTGAACACCCACTTGGTTCCAATAACATCTTGATGTGAAGGTCTATCTACCAGCTCCCAAACTTCATTTCTGGTGAATTGATTGAGTTCTTCTTGCATTGCTGTTATCCAGTTTGCATCTTGAAGTGCTTCATCAATGTCTTTTGGTTCCTTTTCTGACAAGAAACAACAGAACATAGCACTTTCACCATGAAAACTTCTGGTTTTGACTCCTGTACTTGGATCACCAAGTATCAGATCAGTAGGATGGTCAGACAACCAAGTCCTTCTTTTTCTGATCCCTTCAGTAGAGTTGTCCTCTACTAAGGTTGAGTCACCAGTGTTATAGAATTCAGGATAATTGAATGCAGGATCTAATTCAGGATCATATTCAGGGGTGTTGTCCTCAATGTCAGGGATATTGGTATTTTCAACATTTTGAGTTCCCCCTTGAATATTGGATCCATTAACTATCTCAGCAGAGCCTGCTTCTTCATTGGTAGTTGTTACCTGGATGTGAACTGGGATTGGATCATTCAGTTCACCATTTCCATCAGTGGGATTTGCTTCAGGAATATTGTTTTCAGGATAGTTGTCCAGTATAGCATTTTCAGGGAGATTGGCTTGGACAACATCTATGAATTCAATGTCCTTGTCTTTTAGGCTTAATCTGGTTGTTCTTTGTGTGATTTCTTCAGGGTCCAAGTTTTTGTTCCTGATCTCAAAGATAGATTCATCAAACACAACATGGGGTGTTTCTTCCACTATAAGGGTTTTCTTGTTGTAGACTCTGAAAGCTTTACTGATTTGAGAGTATCCAAGAAATACTCCCTCATCAGCTTTGCTGTCAAAAGCTTTCAACTGTTCTTTCCCATTATTGTGAATGAAACACTTACAACTAAATATGTGAAAGTATGATACTTTAGGTAATCTTCCTTTCCAGAGTTCATAGGGGGTTTTGCCTTGCCCCTTAGTAATCAAGCATCTATTTTGAGTATGGCATGCAGTGTTTATAGCTTCAGCCCAAAACCTCTTAGGTAAATTTGAATCAGCAATTAAGGTTCTAGCAGCTTCTTTTAAGGTTCTATTCCTTCTTTCTGCAACTCCATTTTGTTGGGGAGTTCTAGCTGCTGAGGTTTCATGAGTTATTCCATTAGATGTGCAATACTCATTGATGTATGAATTTATGAACTCAGTGCCTTTATCAGATCTTATCTTGATAATGCTAAGGCTTTTCTCATTTGACAGTCTCTTAAGAAGTTCAGGTAGTTTGACTTGTGCTTCCTTCTTATTAAGGAGAAATACTACCCATGTGAACCTAGAGAAGTAATCTACTACTACCAATGTGTATTTTCTACCATTTATGCTTGCAGGGGTAATTGGTCCAAATAGGTCCATGTGTAGGAGTTCAAGTACCCTTTCAGTAGAGATGACTGGTTTTCCTTTGAATGAGGCTTTAATCTGTTTTCCTTCTTGACATGGTTTGCACACATGTTCTTTAATGAAAACCTCATTAGGTAGTCCTTTTACTAATGCATTTCTAGCAAGTTTGTTCATTGATTTGAAGTTTAGATGGTTTAGCCTCTTATGCCATAACCAGCTTTGTTCACTAGTGCTCTTAGCAATGAAACATGCAGCATCAGTAGACTTGTCCCAGTCTGCAAAATACACATTTCCTTTCCTAGTTCCAGTCAGTAGAGTTTGTTGAGCCTTATCTCTGATTAAGCATTTTCCACTAGAAAACTCAACATTGAAATCTTTATCACATAATTGACTGATACTTAGGAGATTATATTTGAGACCAGCTACATAAGATACATTGGTCACTTTGATGTTACCAATCATCAAAGTACCATAACCTTTAGTTGTTGCTTGTGAGCTGTCTCCAAAAGTGACATTTGGGCCTTCTTTTTCAATAAAATCAGTGAGGAGTTCCTTGTTTCCAGTCATGTGCCTTGAGCATCCACTGTCAAGGTACCATGCTATTTTTTTGCTCATACTCCTCTTCTTGTGGCCCATTGGTACCTGCAATTAGATAGGTTTAGGTACCCTTTGAGTTTTGGGTCCTGAGAGGTTAGCAGTACCTTTAGGAACCCAAACTTGCCTAATCACCCTGATTGATTCAAGGTGGCTAAGTTGTTTTCCTTGTGCATAAACATACACTGTCTTTCCCTTAAATGCCTTTGGGAAAGTGTGTGTGAAGGTGTTAACTCTGTAAGTTTCAGGGGAGTTGTCAACTCTCCTGAACTTATGAGTTCTTTGTGCAGCTTGATGAAATCTTTGAGGAAAGGCATTTTTATGACCATTACCCTTTGGCATGAAGGGTTTTGGTTGTCTCATTTTATTCTGACTTTGAGGATAGTTGTCCTTAGGTCTATTCAGCTGAGGCTTTCTCAGAGGAGTTGGCCTAGGCTGATTATACCTTGAATAACTCCTCTGAACATTGTTCGGGAGAGTTGCCCTTCCATTGGGTCTACTCTGCTGACCAACATTCCTCTTGTGATCAGGAGCTTTGGCCATTTCCTTAGGTTTTGGCCTAGTCTCCTGAGGCACTTGAGTAGGCAAATCATCCATTTTGCCCTTTCCTTTGTTCAGTGGCTGTTTATTTTCATTTACAGCTTGTTGTGCCACTGATTTAACAAAGATTTTCTTAGTGTTACTTGTAGAAGCAACACTAAGACAAGGTGAAGATTCAAATGGATTGAAGCCTAATCCACTTCTTTGAGCCATAGGTCTTTGATAACTCTGAATTTCCTCTATTGCTCTAGAGGATTTGTTCAAAGCAGACATCTTTTGTTTCAGGCTCTCTTCACTTGATTTAAGAATGTCATACTCATGTGAGAGGTTTTCAAACTTAGCTTGAAGAATTTTTACTTCTAAATCTTTTCTCTTCTGAGTAAGTAATTGAGCATCAATCTGTCCTTGTTGGTCAACTACCCTGAGATTTGCTTCCTCAAGCTCTCTCAAGACTTGTTGATACAACTCAGTAGATTTAATGTCAATTACTGTCTCAGCAGGTTTTGAAAGCTCAATTGAAAGTCTTTCATTTTCTCTCACACAATTATCATGAAATTCTTGTAATCTAGTGAAATCTTCCATCAACTTCCCAAAGGAAAGTTTCAAGTTGACTTCACTAGTGTTCTGTGATAAGAATGATGGTGAACTAGAAGAGGAGGATACCTCATCATCCTCAATAGCCATGTTGCACACATCATCATCATCATCACCACTGTTAGAGAACAGTCCATCAGAAGAGTTGAGACTTTCAGCACTATCAGATTCATCACCAGCCATCATAGCTTTTCTGTTGGTGAACTTCCTGTCTCTTTTAGCTTGTCTCTCTCTTCTTTCCTTAGAGCTCAATTCAGGGCAGTCATACTGGAAGTGCCCTTTCTTCTTGCAATTATAGCACAGGTCTTCATCATCATCCTTCTTGGATTCATCTCTTCTTTTAGATGATGAAGGGTCAGCTCTACTGGACCTTCTTCTATCAGAGGACTTGTCCTCTGATCTTTTCTCTTCAGGCTTTTTGTCCTCAGACTGAGCTTCAGGGAAGTTGTACCTTCTCCTGAATTGTTGTCTTGGTAGAATTTCTTGTATCTACCAAACCTTGAGTTGAGTTTGTCAAACCTTCTAGCCATGAGGGCCATCTCTTCCTTCATTTCAGTCTTAGAGACTGACTTTGATAATCTTGGAGTCGGCTGCATTTCTGGTTCAGCAATTTTGGCTTTGAATGCCACTCCCTTGGTTGGTAAGGCAGATTCCTCAGCTGGCTTTCTTCTATTGAGGTCAAACTCATAGGTTTTGAGTTTGAGAAGATTTGTTGCATGGGCATGGAGGAGAGATCCTTGGTATTTTGCATCATCACAGCATAGACATCCCATTTTTGAGTGAGACTTCTCAAGATCTTTAATCCAACTTCTCTCCTGGAGTACACCTTGCCCAGTGAGTTGATTTCATTCATCACATCAGTGAATCTACCAGCAAATTTGTCAATGGACTCATCAGCTTCCATTGAGAATTGCTCAAACTTTTGCACAGCAACTTGGAGCTTGTTCTCCTTGATCTTTTCTGTACCCTCACACATCTCAGCAAGAGTATCCCAAATTTCTTTGGATGTGGTGCAGTGGTAGACTCTAACCATGATTGCATCTGGAATTGTTTGATAGAGGGTGTTCATGGCAAGATAATTCAGATTATCTTTCCTCTTTTCATCAGTAGTGAAGTCATCTTCATCTTTGGGAATCAGTTCCCTTATATCAGCTCTTTGCTCATCTGTCACCCTGGGGTTAGTTTGAGTAAACACAAAAGGACCTCTTGTGATTACTCTCAAGGTGTCAGTATGAAGAGAAGCAAGATGAGCTCTCATTCTGATTTTCCAGAAATCATAATTGTCTATAGAGAACATGGGCAGTTTATGATGTGAAATATGGTTGACTGGGTTTGTGGCCATGTTGTCCAAACCTTGAACAGCAGGTGGAGGAACAGCATTGTTGTTGGCCATATCTCAAGAATAAACAGTTAGTTAACAGGTAATAGATTTCAGATAGAGATCAGTTCAGTGACCACACGAATATGTGATTTTTGAAAATCAAGATGGATTTTCAGAAGCAGTGGTCTTTGAACCCCTGCTCTGATACCACTTGTTGGTCCTGAAAGGAGTATATAACAAGTGTATGGGGGGGGGAATACACTTGTATGCAATTCTTTTCAACTTTTGATCAAACCAGAGCTCAGCAAGGTTGTCTTGGACAACTCTGCTGAAGATGATTAACTCTTCTAAGATAATCAAACTACTAAGTACTATTGAGTACATAGTTGAATAATTATCTAGGGGAGTTATATGTGCGGAATAGTGGTTGGCCCTTGTAGTTTAGACTCCTTTAGTTTCTGAAATCACTTTGTCAAATCAATACAGTCCAGTTTTTCAGGGAACTTGTCCAATATAGTTTTTGCACAGTCTTTTAATATAAGTTCTTTGAAAGATCAGTTTTGTGTGTAGTGTTGAATGTATGAAAGTACTTGTAAAGCAAATCAACACAAGAGTTTATAGTGGTTCAGAGACTCAAGCTCCTACATCCACTTTCCCTGATTTAACAGGATAATTCCTTCACTCTTGGAATTAACTTGTTTTATAGTGCCAAGGTGCACTTGATCAAGAACACCACTCCTTGGTGAATTGATCCCTAGGATGTCTAGAGTCCTAGTACCCTCTTCTCAACTCAGAACTGAACTGTTCTTCTCTCAACAGTCAGCTCCTACCACTTCTACTACTACAACCTTCTCACTTTCTCACTTGAAAGGGGTAAGGGTTGAAGTAAGGTTCCAACTAATGAGATATTCTTTACAATGAAGACCAGTGTATAAGGATATGATATCTCTCTAAGCTTGTGTATGAATATACAATTGGGTACAGCTTAGAAGAAGTGTATGAAGACTAAGATAGTCTTTGAAAGCTTTTAGTGTTCTATGAGCTTCAGAATACTTGAGTAGTTGGATTCTGTTGAGGTGCTTTCAAATGGTCTTCACACTTCTGTATTTATAGACAAATTTGAGGATTTGCCCGTTGGACAGGCAGTCCCAAATTGCTATAAATGTCTTCCTTGAGTTCTTCAAACTGGAAGACAGATTCTTGATAGTGACATGTCCTCATTTGGGTAATAAACGGCTTGTAAGACTTTGTCTTCATTCTGTAGCACTCTTCCCAATGTCTGACTTTAAGATTCACTTGTTAGGACTTGGACATGGCTTCTGAAGGTTGATCCAATGATAGGACAACATTCCTTATCAACTGGACAACTCTCCTTATCACTATCAGCAGTCTTGCTCATCAACAAGGTTGGCTAGCTCTTCTTCAGATGACTTGGCTCTTATCTTTTGCTTCACTTGAAAGTGATCTTAGCATGATTCATTGTAGTTCTTTAAAGTGTGGTTGTCTCTATTTCTTCAGCATAGTTGACCTCAAACAAATTCAGAGTACTTGATCTTGATTATGCTGAGACAACTCTTCTGGACAACTCTCCTGATCAGCATGCTTGGCCTTTGAGCTTTAGAACTTTTGTTCTTGTACATAGACAATCTCTCTGGACAGTTCTCCTCATCAGAGAATTTGAATATACTTGGCCTTTTGGGCTTCAGAACCTTTGTTCTTGACTTTAATTGTGCAGAGACAACTTCTTTGGACAACTCTCCTGATCAGCATTCTTGAGCTTAAGTGGTTGTTCCAGAATTTGCGCCTTGGGGGGACTAGTTCTTGATAAACTTCAAAGCATAGGTTCCCCCTCACATTGTGCATCTATACAACTAAGAGCTGCCTAACATATCAGCTTCTCATCTAGCCTTATACTATATGTTCTATCATCTCTAGAACATAGTCAACTTGAGTTAGGCATGTCTCAGGGGGTTTTGGTATTTAATCAAAACATATCTCATTTTATTCCTAACAACCTGTATTTCTCAACTTCTCGTTTATAATGGTCAAATGACCTATATTTCTCAACTTCTCGTTTATAACGGTCAAATGACCTACTTCTCATACATAGTTCACATGAGTGTTAATAAAATCAAAAATTATGTTTAATAATGACAAATATAGTAAGATAAAAATCTCTACCTTAAAGCCGAGTGAAAAGATTTATGACGAAATTGTAGCTTTAGTCCTCTTTGTGGTTAACGTCACCGTGACTCTTCCACTGCAAGTATTGAGGCGTGAATTTTTTAGGTGAAAGGATTAGGGTAAATCTCATCTATATATATGATGTATATTAAGAATGGGCTTGAGTTTGGGCTTGGATTTAAGTGAGATTAAAATTTAAATGGACTTTCAAAATATTCATATCATTATACTATAATATATACAACCTTAAAATAATTTAAATAAATAATTAAAAATAAATTTAGGGATATTACATTTATGAGTATACTTTTATGAGTGACAAACAAAAAGGTTTTATTCAAGCATTCTGTAAGATTTTTCTATATTCACAACACAAGTTCTATGTGAGACATTTGCATGGAAATACAAAAATTATTAATTTTAGAGGTGTTGCATACAATGAAGCATTGTGGAAAACTGCTCATACCAGTACAATGGTTGAATGGAAGAAAAGAATGGAGTAATTGGAAGAGTTTAACCTCAGTGCATGAAAATGATTAAATGTTAAAGCAGCTGATCAATGAAGCAAGTCTCATTTCAGTGAGCATCCTAAGCGTGACATGCTTGTAAATAATGTGTGTGAAAGTTATAATGTAGGCATTTTGGAGGCAAGGCATGTGCCTATTTTGACAATGCTTAGGTAGATAAAGGAGTGGTTCACGATGTAGTTACCGAATTAGGCAGATTGTTAATAAACACATTATGAAAACTAGCTTTGCATCCCCATCAAGTGTGATAATTTTATTTGAGCACACAAAATTACTCATAAAAAAGTATTCAACACTCTAGAATTATGTTCAGAGATTTAGAGTGTTTTTTTAGCATTCGAAGGAGCTTCAAATGCATTTTTTTGTACAAATCGATCAAAAGTAACGTTCGATCTAGATTTGAAGTGCTAAACTAAATATTAATTTCACGAAATTAATATGTGGAATTTGTAACAACAAATTTTGTGAAATTAATATAAAAACACGAAATCACACACAAAAAAGCATTAGAGACTCTAGAATTCTCTGCAGATATCTAGAGTGTTCTTGAGCATTCGAAGGAGCTTCAAAGGCATTTTTCGTACAAATCGATCAAAAGTAAAATTCAATCTAGAGGTGCTAAACCCTTCATTTCGGCGTTCTTCAAGTTAAATTCAAAGGCGTTTCTTCGCGGGTTCAAAGACGGTTTTCGCAAATTCTCAAAAGTGACATTTAATCCAAAACAAGGTATCCAGCCCTTGAATTAAGCATTGTTGGGATATGAATCCTTGAAACAATATTCTAGTTGATGATATTGAGTTTTGATGGCCAAAAGGAACTTAAAGTTAATAATATATGTGGTTGGAAGTCATCTTAAGTAAGTCATTATTGATACATATTATAATCTGAGTTACTGATCTTATGTGTGATATATGTGAATATTATGAACTGTTTATGAACTAAGCTGATGTTTGAATTGTATAGACAACTTATAGAATAGGACTTAGATATACTCTTCTGTATGTAGTTCAGTTGAAGTATAGATAGGTTTTATATTTGTAAAATTGTATTGAGTTGTAATCAGCATAGTTAGTTCAGAACAGTAGATTAGAGTAAAGATCAGAAGACTACGAGTCAGGAGACTACTCCAAAGTAAGAAGACTTTCAAGAGGAGTAAAAATGAAGCTCAGAAATATAAGAGAAGTATTCTGAAGAAGCTCAGAATAGGAGTTGAGAACTGTGCTGATCGGAGTAAGAACAGTAAAACTAAGAAGAGTAAGTTTATTGTGCTAAGGAGTAATAGGTTTGAAAAACTTATTAGTTGAAGAAAGTAACTGAATATATTGAAGATTTGAAGGCTGACTTTAAAAGGTATGAAGTTAGTTGGAGAAGTTACTAAAGAAACAGTTTTAGAAGTTAGTTGAGCGTTAGTTTCACAAACTACTAACTGTCATACTAAAGTCTATAAATACCGAGAGATCTTCTACTGCAAAGACTACTGATCTAAAAGCATTCAAGAACAATTAAAGTCTAAGAAGCATTTGAAGAAACTCGCAGAGTTTGAAGGAGATCAACACTGGGAAGAAGCTATTGTTTTGAAGAGAAGAATCAAAGGCTACTTTCAGAGAAGTTTTACTTTACTTTTTAGTTTGTGATTTCTGTAAAACAAGTGTGCTAGTTACTTGTAAAATTACTAGTAGATCGAAGATATACCTGGTGGTATAATCGAAAAGATTATAGTCTTAGCTTGGGACTTTAAGCCACAAGAAACTCAAGAAGGAGTTAATAAAACTTCACAACTAGAGTTGTGAGAGTGGATGTAGACATTTATCGAACCACTATAAATCTTGTGTCTCGTTTACTTACTGTTTTGATATTTGTTTAATATTCTTAATACTAAGAACAATATAGTTTACTAAGTAAAAGTTCAAAATCAAAGTTGAGTATAAACTGTAAAGGCTCACACTAATACTAAAAGTACTGATCTGAGTTGTATAACCACAGTACAGTACATAAGAACACTATGTTGGTCCTGAAAGGAGTATATAACAAGTGTATGGGGGGAATACACTTGTATGCAAATCTTTTCTAAACTTAACTAAAACTGGCTTCAGCAAGGTTGTCCAGGACAACTCTTCTGATATGTATAACTCTTAAAAGATATAATCAAACTACTAAGTACTATTGAGTACTTAGTTGAATAACTATCTAGATGAGTTATATGTGCGGAATGGTGGTTGGCCCTTTAGTTTAAACTCCTTTTAAGTTCTGAAATCTTCTTAACACTAATCTGTTTTCAGGGAACTTGTCCAAAACAGTTTTGCACAGTCTTAAGTATATGTCTTTGAAAGGACAGTTGGTGTGCTGTGTATGATTGTGTTGTTTGAATGAAAGTACTTTAAAATTAAATCACCACAAGAGTTATAGTGGTTCAGAGACTCAAGCTCCTACATCCACTTTCCCTGATTGAACAGGATAATTCCTTCACTCTTGGAATTACTTGTTTTATAGTGCCAAGGTGCACTTGATCAACCACACCACTCCTTGGTGCCTTGATCCCTAGGATATCAGAGTCCTAGTACTCTTTCTCAACTCAGAATTGAACTGTTCTTCTCTCAACAGTCAATTCCTACCACTTCTACTACAACAACCTTCTATCTCTCTCTTGGAAAGGTATAAGGTTTGATGTTGGTTCCAACTAGGTTGAGATATCCTTTAAAATGAGCACAGTGTAAAAGGATAGGATATCTCTCTAAGCTTGTATGGATATACAATGTAGTTCAGCTTAAATGAAGTGTTTCTGGAAACTATGAATGTTCTAAGAAAGCTTGAAGGCTTTGAGTTTCTTCAGCAATGTAGATGCTAGTTGGTTCTAGTTGGATGCCTTCAATGGTCTCCACACTTCTATATTTATGGAAAAATTTGAGGATGTGCCCGTTGGAAAGACAACCTCAAATTGCCTATATTTGTCTTCCTTGAACTCTGCAACCGGAAGACAGTTTCTTGATAGTGACATATCCTTAATTTGGGATGTAAACGGCTGTAAGCACTTTGTCTTGACTTTGAATCACTCCTCCCAATGTCTGACTCCAAGATTTACTTGATCAAACATGGACATCACTTCTGATGATTGGTCCTATGATAAGGACAAAATTCCTTATCACTTGGACAGTTCTGCTTGTCACTTTCAGCAGAGTTTGCTTATCAGTAATGTTGGCTTTGCTCTTCAGATGACTTGGCTCATTCTCTTTCCATGCATATCTCTTGCTGGTCATTGATCATTCATGGCTTTAGATCAGTAGCTTTGACCTTATTAGCACAGTTGGGCTTGTCTTGAAACTTTCCTGGTTCAAGTATATTGAAACATTTCTGCTGTTCAAACATTCCGAGCTTTGACATATGCTTCAGTAGACTTGGTCTTGATGATGCATTCTATTCAATTTATCTTCAGATAGGTTGCAACATTACTAAACTGACTTGATCAGCACAGTTGTCCATTGGGTACCTTCAGCAGACTTTAAGGTCAATTTGATTCTGAGCCTTGAGGGGACTTGATTCTTGTAATCTTCTAAGCATGTATTCCCCCTCAACTTGTGCATCTAAATCACTAAGAGCTGCCTAACATTCCTGCTGGAAGGCGCCGGCGAAGGCGGTCCTTCACCGGGATCGTTGTCGGATGCCAAACGTATAAATAACGAATTAAAACCTAAACATGCATCTAAAGCAGAATTTAGATTCGTTACCCTTGAAGATCGAGACGTTGATTCCAATCTACGGATCTTCTAGCCTGTCTCCCAACCTCGCTCGAACACCGGGTGGACGGCGCGCTATCAAACGTGGAGAAGGTGCCTCAGTTTCGTCTCCTTGAAACCCTAGCCGTTTTTCTCAATTTCGTGTGTGCTAGGGTTTCAAAACTATTTTGAGGCTCCTATTTATAATCTCCATAAGTTCATGGGCCAGGCTAGGGATCCATTAGAAGGTATAGGGTTTGGGCTTCTTACAGGCCCAAATACTCTTATGTTCAGCCCAGAACATATAATTTGGCCCGAGAACATTAATTCATTCCACTAGAGATTTAGTGTTGCACTCCCGTCCTATCTCGAACTGAATCAGGGCTTCTATTAGACTTTATAATTCCCCATGTTTAATATATCGCACGTCCATTAATTATTAAAGCTTCTGACTTATTTAAATAATTTATTTCTATAATTCCTTGAGTAGTACCACTCAACCTTGTTGTCGTACGGATTAAATCCACCTGCAGGGTTTAATACGACAATCCTTTATGAGTTTCCTCAAGGGGACATCATCAGCCTAGAAGTACAGGACACGGTGCCCTAATGCCAATAAGTAGACATCATGCGAGCGATGCCACTACCCAAAATACGGAGCGTGAAGAATCTACCAAGATTCTCACCTATGGTACATCAAAGTAGTGAACAAGCACCCCACACATCTAAATATCACACTTAGGGTTAAGAATCATAAAAGTCACTAAGACCTCTAGTTCTTCATAACAGTCAGAACAGAAGAACATGTCTTATCTGTGATCAATTCAATACGCCACAGCGCACTAGTATAAACTAATGGCCAAGACAAACCACTAACAAGTTTACACTACAACTTAAACCAATAGTTTTGTCCATAACTATCTCAGTTGTGAATACTGTTTATATCTTACAAGGAACTGACAATGTGATCTCCTGTGTGACTACAAACCCACCACATCGTCTACAATGCAAGATAAGCAGACATACAAGTAATCACAAAGAATGCAATAATGTGAAAAACCATTTATTTCAGATAAAAGGAAATCGAATATACGTCACAAAAGCCCACTAAAAGTTTGCTTTACAGTATACACCAACAATTCCAGCTTCTCAACTAGCCTCAAGCTACATGTTCCAACATTCCTGAAACATGTTCATTTAAATTCGACTTATCTATTTGGCATGTCTTAAGGGGTTTTGGTATCTTAATCAAAACTTCTCATTTTATTCCCAACAATTTCCCCATTTTTTATGATGCCAAAACCTATACAGTCTATGCAAATGTGACTTGACTACTCTTATTACATATAACTTCAGAAGATGTGACTAAGGTCAAATTTCCTGAAAGAAACATGTTAATGTAATCACAGTTTAAGTGCATATAGGTTTAAGTTAGGCAAGTTGAGACAATGAGATGTTATCTCTTGATTCACAAAACATTCAGCTGTCATTCATATAATCATTGGGATTACAAGCATGATGATAGTCAAACAAACTTATCAGAGCATGAATCAGAGAAATTACATATCATTTGATCAGAGCAAAATAAATAAGAAAAACATATGATCAGAGCAAATGTGAAAACATGTGATTAGAACAAAACATGGATTTAGCAGACTTTGAACAGTTTTCAGCAGATATGACCAAATCATCAATATCAGCAGCCAAGAGCAAGTATTCATCCAATTTAGCACTCAAGGCAAATAAGGGACAGGAGGACTTAGCATGTTCAGAGATTGTCTTCAGGGGGTGGCACCATTCCATATTGTGCCCAAACTCTCTTCTTCAGCTCCATTGCCTCCTGGTTTGTTCTCTTGGGCCCAAGCACCATCCTATTCAGCTTTAGAATTTGGAAGAACTCTTAAAATATATGTGATTGGTCAATGATGCCATCTTTCTTGGGGGGCATATAGATGATTGGTTTAGGGGCTTTGAACTCAATTCTTGCCAAATCTGCAGCAGCAAGAAGTTTTTGGTAGAGTTCCCTATGATAGTCAATCATGAACTGAGTGAAAGTGGAGTTGGGATCTTTTTCCATCCATCTGCCTATGACATAGTAATCATAGACAAACTCCATCTTGGCCTCCTCCCAGTTATCATTTAGCTGGATTGGAACCCATCTATCCATGTGTGGATATTTGGTGTCCATCTGGATCAGCAACTGGGGCTTCAGTTTGTTGTAGGTAGCCCTCTTCCTCCTTGGCTTCTGGAAATCTGCTCTTCTCTTGTCTCTAGCCTTGTTGGCTTCTATAATTTGATCCATTATCTCTTGAGCTCTCATCATGACCAGTTTTTGCTGAGTTTCAGCATCTTTGCCATAGCCTTCCACAAAGAGCTTAGATGGATCATTTGCTAGCACTGGAGTCTTTTTCTTTGGTTCAACTCCAAAACCTTCTTCAAACAATATCTCAACATCCTCTTGAGTTTCAGCAGGTTTGGGGCTTTCAGTAGACTCAGTTTCAGCAGTCTTGTTAATCTCAACAGTTTTGTCCTCTTCAGCAGTTTTGACTTTCTTGGAAGTAGGCACTTCTTCTTCTACTCTGAACTCAGCAGGTGGATCCAAGTTGTTGGGAAAGTCAGTAAATGTTTCAGCTTTTCTCTTCTTTCCCTTAGCCTTCTTGATTTGACCTCTAGTCTGGACACCTTCAGCAGATTTGTCCAATCCTGACACTTCACCTCCAGGTCTTTGCTGAAGTCTTGCTCCTTCTTCCTGAGCAGATGCCACTGAGTTTTTCAGAGCAATAGCTAGTTGCTCATCTTCATCCAAATCTTCCAAGTTTTGGACTGTTTTTCCTTTCCCTTTGGTTTTAGGCTCTTTGTCTTTTCCTTTGCTTCCTTCTCCAATGGTCAAGGCACCTTTTGCCCTTGCTCTTTCTCTTTCCCCCTTTTTGGCACCATCAAAGCACTGGGGCTTGAGATCACTCATTGTAGAGGCCATAAGGGACTGTGCCAGGTTCAGTGATTTCATCTCCTCAAGCAGATATACATTCTCATCATGTATGTTGTGCATTCTGTCACTGCTCAAGCTTAGAAAAGCAAGAACAGGCTTCATTTTCTTCTCTACAACCTGCTCCATGGTTGTTTTGAGGGATGCATCAAGGGTAGCCTTAAGGAAATCAGTGAGGTTGGCCACTGCAGATTCATCAATCTTGGCCATCACCTCTTGAGTGAACTTTTCTGAGGCTAGTTTGACCATGGCTAGCCTCATCTCTTCTGCTCTCTTTTTCTGAAGGGCACTCTTCTTGCCTATTGCTTGCATGACAACCAACTTCAAGGCCTTTACATTCTTATTGTGGTTGTCCATCAACAGCTTTTGATCTTTTCTGACCTCCTTGGTGAAAGACTCCATGTTTTCCTTAGCTTTTTGAACTTCAATGGAGATGGTTTGCAAACCAGATTCTACTCCACTGATCCTAGCTTCAATGGTGGGTAACACCACTTCTTTAGAGCCAGTCAGCCTCATCTCTACTGAAGCCAAGGTTCTACCTTGCTCATCAAAGGCCTCTGAAGTCTCAGCATGGGCAGTTTCCACTTGATGGACCAAGGTGTCCAACTTTGCTGATTGCTCTCCAAGGATAGTTTGAGTTATACTTGTATCAACCTGTACAGGGGCATCTGTAAACACATCATCAGCAAAGATTTGATCAAGGGTTACACCTGCAAAGTCATAAAAATCAAACTTGTTAGAAAAAATGCTCTCATCACCCTCATATTCTTTTTCATAAGACTCTAATACATCAGCAGTCTTCTTCTCATTTTCAACTTTTTCTTTTCTCCCTTCATTGATAATTTCCTCACAATCAGGGTCAGGCCTCCTCTCCTCAAGGGTTTCTTGAAGTTCAGATTTGACTTCAAGAATAACATTCCCCTCCTCACTTATACCACCCTCATTTTGTGGTACACTCACTATCCTAGTTATGATCACTTCTCTCTCACCCTCAACTCCCTCTGATTTTTTGACTAAATCATCCTTTTCAACTCCACCACTTAAACCTGCAGCTTCTTCACCCTCAACAGGGTTTAAAGAAGGCAGTTGTTGAGAAATCACATTGCTTGGTTCCAAAGCCACTGAGTCATCCTGAATGGTTAAGAGCTGGTCAGTGTCCAACTCTCATGACACTGATGAGGTCTTAACCAAACCGGCTTCTAGTGTAGAGGCCTCAACATCATTAAGTTGTGCCTTAGGTTCAGAAGAACCTTCATTGGCTGATGCATCTTTGGTTGTGTTACCATCTTTGGTCAACACCTCTGAAGATACAGAGCCCACCATTGAAGCTAGGATCAGTGGAGTAGAATCTGTGAATTGTGGGTTGTTTGGGACCATGGGGGTTGGGATCTGTGGGATCATTACTGTCATCATCATTTGAGCTACTTTTAGGGTGTTTGATCCCTTTGGCAATTCTTTCCTTCTTTTCAGCAATTTTGTCTGCCACTAGCTTTGCAAAGACTTCCTCATCAGTCAGGAATCTTGTCTTGTTCACTCCTGCAAAGTGTAGCAGCTTACTCTCCTCAATCTGCCACCAGTTTGCACTCTTATCTTGTATAACTTGGGCAATCTCTATGATGGTCTTGTCTTTAATATCAACTAGAGCTCTCAAATCATGGAACTGCCTCTGCAGTCTTGGGAATTCAGCAAGATGGGAATACAGACTATCCACAGTAGCTCTACCTCCACCTCTGAGCATACCTTCATAGGTATACTCCTCCTCATCTCCACTAGATTGGGGACTTTGGGTTATAGGGGAGTTGGCTCTAGGTTTAGAAGGGTTGGCTTCAAGGTTGGCTTCAGGTAGATTGGGTTCAGCAATGGTTTCTTCAGTTGCTTTTGAGAGCAATGGTTCTGAAGTGGTTTTGCTCAGGGGAGTTGGCTCAAATAGGGCAGCTTCTAGGAACTTGGAGTAATTCAGCATAGATGAGTCAAGTGGTGACAGCAATCTTGACTCATCTACTGCAATGTCAACCAATACATCTATTGGGCCTCTTTGAGCAGCTCCCTCAGGAGAATATCTCTTTGTTAGGTTTAGAGGGATGATGGGTTGGTCTTGGGGGGTTATATGGGTTTCAGGAGAGTTGGGGTCAAGGGTTTGGGTTTCAAGAAGCTTGGATTCTGGAGTTCCAGATTCAAGGGAGTTGGATTTGGACTTAGACTTAGACTTTGTTCTACTTTCAGCTCTACTTTCCCTTAGAGCTAATTGCAGAGTCTGCTCCTCCTGAAGCTCTAGCATCTTTTCAGAAGGTTTGGCCTTTCTCTTGCTAGCTCTTGAGCTTCCACTCTCTTCCTCATCAGGGACAACTTCCCTGATCCTCTTCTCTCTTCTTCTTCTTCACCGCCATTGGAAATCTTTCCCTTATCTCCTCAGAATCTGAGGGCACTTGCACTCCTTCAGCAGCAACTTTATCCACCTCTACTGAAGCACCAGAATTCTCTTCTGAAAGAATTTTGGATACTTTCTTTATTTTGACAGCCCTTGCCTTTGTTCTAGTTTTCAGCTTTGGCTTCTTCTCAACCTCTACTTCAGCAGGTTTGGCCAATTGTTGCCTCCTTTGTTCAGACTTCTTGCTAAGTTTCCTGAACATGATTTTCTGGGCTGGAAGGGGTTTTGCAAAAGTCTGCATCTCTGAGTAATGAGAGAACCTTTCAATCAACAGACTTGCCCTTGTGCAATATTTCAGTTTGCTCTCCAACACCACTTTCATGTGGGCTTTCACCTTGAACTTTGCCTTTTCCTTCATCATCTCTCCCAAGATGAAGTCCCTCCAGTTGAAATTTATGCCTTTATCACTGGCATCAATGACAGCAACCATGATTCTGATTCAGGGATAGCTTACTTGCTCCAAGCTCCCAGTGTTGCTTAACAGGCTCTTTGTTACTACCTCAAAGAGTGTGAGGAACTCAGGTTTGAGTATCTTCTTGTGCTGAGTAGATGAAATGGGGCTTGGAACAAGAAGCCAATCTTAAGCAACTTCTTGCTCATTCCCTGTGCCATAAACTTCTGGATTCCTTTTTTATGAGGGCAATCCAAAGGCACCTTCAAGATCCTCTTCAGAGAATTTAACTCTGTGAGACTTCTCCTCCTCTTCACCATCAGCAACATATGTCAACCTAGTTGACACTTCTCCTCCAGTGACCTTGCCTTTCCACTTGAGGAAGGTAAAGAACTCTGCCATGTATTGCTCTAGACAAGAACTGGGCTTGCTCTCCATAAATTTCTGAAGACCAGCTCTTCTCAGCCATCTCAAAGTGGGAGTGATTTCAGGGGCTTCACTCTCAGAGGAGACTATGGGTTCAAAGATGAGGTTATTTTTGTTACTGGGATAGTTGAAATCAATGTCTAATTCCTTGTTGGAGAAATCTACCATCATCTCTGGTCTTACTTTAGGTGCCATTGATAGAATAGTGAAAAGCTTGAGAGTGTTTGAAAAATTAGGGTTTCAAGAGTTGATAGTATGCGTGGGGAAGAAATGAAACTTGGGGGCTTCTTAAGACTTGGAGTATATTCCAAAAGGAATGTTTGTCATTGAGTAGGTAAGTCTTAAGGCAATTCAAAGGTTGGCAAAAGAGGAAATCAAATTTTGAGTGGCCAGGATTAAATCAGGGGAGTTGGCCAAAATTTGATCCAACGGTTGGAATTAATGAAACAATTTTGAAAACTGTTTTTATTCAAAACGTGGGAGGGAGATAATATTAGTTAAAGGTTGGGGGGTTATCAAGGTAGATAGTGGCTCGAAATTTTAATTCAAACAAGAGTTAAATCTTGGCATTTAATGCATTGAAAGTGACTTTTTGGGTAGGGGACAAATTAAATCTTTGTAAAGGTAGATAGTGGTTTAAAGAGGAATGGGACAACCATCAAAGTAGGTAATGATTACCCAAAATAGGTTCTTATCAGACCAAGATTTGGTTTGATAGCGAAGAAAACTTATCTGACCCCACATGGACAAGTGTCCTGAACTCTCATGGTCAAGTGTCTTGGAGTGAGCTTTGATCAACTTCTCTGATGAGAGTAGGATCATTTCATCTGAATTTCAGTAGACTTGCCCAAGTCTGTTGAAGATCACTTTCAGTCCCCCCTTGATTGTTGAACTCCATTGGGCTTACTTGTCCAACTTCCCTAGATCAAGAAGTCCCAATTCTGCTGAAAGTTCCAAGAATCTTGCTTCAGCAAGTGGCTTTGTCAAAATATCAGCCTTTTGGTGATCAATGTGAATTTTCACCAATTTGATGTCCTTCTTCTCCACATGGTCTCTAATGAAGTTATGTTTGATATCCACATCCTTGCATCTTGTGTGTAGCACTGGATTTTGTGAGATTGCTATAGCACTATTGTTATCACAGAAAATTGGCACTTCAGTAGAGTTGACATTGTAGTCTCTAAGTTGTTGTCTCAACCAAAGTATTTGAGCACAACAACTACCAGCTGCAACATATTCAGCTTCAGTAGTGGAAGTGGCCACAGAGTTTTGCTTCTTTGAGAACCAAGAAATGAGCTTGTTTCCCAAGAATTGGCATGTTCCTGAAGTGGACTTCCTATCAATTCTGCATCCTCCATAATCAGCATTTGAGTAGCCAGTTAGCTCAATGTTGTCATCAGCAGGGTACCAAAGGCCTATGTTTTCAGTGCCTTTGAGATACCTCAAGATCCTTTTAGCAGCCTCTAAATGGCTCTTCATAGGATTTGCTTGAAACCTTGCACATACACCTACTGCAAAGGTGAGGTCAGGCCTGCTAGCAGTGAGATAGAGGAGGGAACCAATGATTCCTCTATACTCAGTAGGGTTGGTTGGAACTCCACTCTCATCTGGATCCATTTTCCAGTTTGTGTTTATTGGGATCCTCACTGGCTTGCTAGTAGCACACCCAAATTTTTTGATCATCTCTCTGGTGTACTTAGCTTGATTGATAAAGATTCCTTCTTTTGATTGCTTGACTTGAAGACCCAAGAAGAAGTTCATCATTCCCATCATTGACATCTCAAACTTGCTTTGCATGAGCTTTGAGAACTTTTCACAAAGCTTCTCATTGGGGGATCCAAATATGATGTCATCAACATATATTTGGACAAGCAAGATGTCATCTCCTTCACAGATTCTGAACAAGGTTCTGTCCACTGTTCCTTTGACAAAACCATGATCCAATAGAAACTGTGAAAGTGTATCATACCAAGCTCTTGGAGCTTGCTTGAGTCCATAAAGAGTTTTCTTCAATCTGTAGACTTGGTTTCCTATTTCATAACTAGGGGGTTGCTCAACATAGACTTCTTCCTTCAGCACTCCATTCAAGAAAGTACTCCTGACATCCATTTGATAGACTTTGAACCTCTTGTGGGCAGCATAGGCTAAGAACAGCCTTATTGCTTCAAGCCTTGCCACTGGTGCAAAAGTCTCACCATAGTCAATGCCTTCTGATTGACAATAATCATTGGCCACCAATCTAGACTTGTTTCTGACTATCACATCATTCTCATTCTTCTTTTTCTTGAACACCCATTTGGTTCCAATAACATCTTGATGTGAAGGTCTGTCAACTAGTTCCCATACATCATTTCTGGTGAACTGGTTCAGCTCCTCTTGCATAGCTGTAATCCAGTTTGCATCTTGAAGTGCTTCATCAATGTCCTTTGGTTCCTGTTCTGATAGGAAACAACAGAACAGAGCACTTTCACCATGAAACCTTCTAGTTTTGACTCCTACACTTGGATCACCAAGTATCAGGTTAGTAGGATGGTCAGATAACCAAGTCCTTCTTTTCCTGATCCCTTCAGTAGAGTAATCCTCTACTAAGGTTGAGTCACTAGCTTCATAAAATTCAGGAAAATTTAATGCAGGATCTAAACCAGGATTGTATTCAGGGGTGTTGTCCTCAATGTCATGGACATTGGCATTTTCAACATTGGTGTTTCCCCCTTGAATATTTAATCCATTAAATACCTCAGCAGAGCATGCTTCTTCATTGGTAGTTTTTACCTGATTATGAACTGGGATAGGGTCATTCAGTTCATCATTTCCTTCAGTGGGGTTTGCCTCAGGGATATTGCCTTCAGGAGTGTTGTCCAGTCTAGTGATTTCAGGAGGAATGGTCTGGACAACATCTATGAACATAGTATCTTTGTCTTTTAAGCTTAGTCTGGTTGTCCTTTGACTGATGTCATCAGTATCCAGGCTCTTATTCCTGATCTCAAAGATATATTCATCAAACACAACATGGGGTGTTTCTTCCACAATGAGGGTTTTACAGTTGTAGACTCTGAAAGCTCTACTGATTTGGGAATATCCAAGGAATATCCCCTCATCAGCTTTGCTATCAAAAGCTTTCAACTGCTCTTTCCCATTGTTGTGAATGAAACACTTACAACCAAATATATGAAAGTAAGATATTTTAGGCAATCTTCCTTTCCAGAGTTCATAAGGGGTTTTGCCTTGTCCCTTAGTGATCAAACATCTATTCTGAGTATAACATGCAGTGTTTATAGCTTCAGCCCAAAACCTCTTAGGTAAACTAGAATCAGCAATTAAGGTTCTAGCAGCCTCTTTCAAAGTTCTATTTCTTCTTTCAGCTACCCCATTCTGCTGAGGGGTTCTGGCTGCTGAAGTTTCATGGGCTATTCCATTTTTAGTGCAATACTCATTGATGTATGAATTAATGAACTCAGTGCCTTTATCAAATCTTATCTTCATAATGTTAAGGTTTTTCTTATTTGACAATCTCTTTAACAGTTCCGGGAGTTTGACTTGAGTTTCCTTCTTATTAAGGAGAAAAACTACCCATGTGAACCTAGAGAAGTCATCTACTACAACCAATGTGTATTTTCTTCCATTTATGCTTGCAGGGGTAATTGGTCCAAATAAGTCCATGTGTAACAGTACAAGTACCCTTTCAGTAGAGATGACTGGTTTGCCTTTAAATGAAGCTTTAATCTGTTTTCCTTCTTGACATAGTTTACAAACATGTTCTATAATGAAAACTTCATTAGGCAGTCCTTTAACTAATGCATTTCTAGACAGCTTTTTCATGGATTTAAAGTTCAGGTGGTTTAGCCTTTTATGCCATAACCAACTTTGTTCATAGCTTTTGGCAATAAAGCATGCAGCATCAGTAGACTTGTCCCAGTCAGCAAAATACACATTTCCTTTTCTAGTTCCAGTTAGTAAGATTTGTTGAGTTTTATCTTTGATTAGGCATTTTCCACAAGTGAACTACACATTGTATCCTTTATCACAGAACTGACTTATGCTTAGGAGATTATATTTGAGACCATCCACATAAGATACATTGGATACCTTGATATTGCCAATTATCAAGGTACCATAACCTTTTGTCGTTGCTTGTGAGCTGTCTCCAAAGGTGACATTAGGGCCTTCTTTTTCTGTAAATTCAGTGAGGAGATCTTTGTTTCCAGTCATGTGCCTTGAACATCCATTGTCTAAGTACCAAGCTGTCTTTTTGGTCATGCTCATCAGCTTCTTGTGACCCTTTGGTACTTGCAATAATCAAACTTTAGGTACCCTTTGAATTTTGGGTCCTGAGAGGTTAGTTGTACCTTTAGGAACCCAAACTTGCCTAATTACCCTGATTGATTCAAGGTTAGAGATGGCAATGGGACGGGTATGGCCAATCCCAGGCGTGTCCCACGAAATTTTTTTATACCCGTTACCCGCCCCGCTTATATACCCACCTAAACCCGTCCCGTCCTGTGAACCCGGCGGGTATACCCGCCCCGACCCGCCTATCTTTTTTTTTTTTTTTTTTTCCTGCTGCCACTTAAATTACAATAAAATTAATAATGTCCATACCAAAATCATTTAACACATCAAATCCAAATATTTAAAATCAATCCCAACATAGGGAGATCATAAATTCTTCAAAATAACATACATGATGCATAATGTTCAACGCAAAATTAACATAACAAAATCAAATACATAACACAATGTCTGATTCCTCAAATCTCAAAAGTCAAACACGATTCTTCACGTATGTCATCTTCTTCATCAACCACAATAGGACAAACTGATGTCGAACAATCTACAAAAATTAAAATTGTGAATTAATATCATATATTTAGTATACTATATACTAAGTAGAATGAAAATTATAGAAATTGAATAATAAATTTACCTTTTTCCTCGTTCCATAACCAACGACGACTACACATCAATGCCTCAATAGTAGTTGGATTGAGCCTATTACGATGTGGACTAACCAATCGACCACTATCACTAAAAGATGATTCAGATGCAACGGTTGAAACCGGAATAGCTAAAATATCTCTTGCCATCTTTTGTAAATATGGATACTTAACTCCATGAGTTTTCCACCAATTAAGAATGTCAAACTGTGAAGTTCTTAGTAAGACAGCTTCATCTAAATATGTATCCAATTCCGAGGTTTTAGACAATGAAGAATGATCTGAACTTGAAGCAACAAATTGATCATACATTTTGAATGTGTCACTATTGAGTTCATCACCATCACCCGTTGGACTAGAAATACCAAATGCCATTCATGTATCAAAAGTATCACTCAAGTTCTCACCCAATGCTCTAGACTGATAATCAATCAACAAATCATAACAACTTTTACGAATCTCATACAATTTAGAGCTTGAATTTTCACCATAAATCAAGTTAATATAAAACTGAACCAATTTCATTTTATACCTAGGATCCAAAACAGCAGCAACCCACATTATAAGATGACATTCATCCCAATATTTCTCCACCATCTTTTCAGCCATTTTTCTTACAACCAACTTGGGACTCTTCAACCACTTATTTAACTCCCATTTGATATCACAAATCAAAGGAAAGTAAAAGTTAGAAGTGGGATATTGTGTTCCAGAAAACATCTCAGTCACTTTATAAAATAGCTTCAACTTTCCACACAATTCAATTGCATTATCCCAATCTTCATCAGTAGGCAGACTTTTGTAATTTCTTTCTCGGATTTGAACTCTCACAAAAACATTTCTATACTTAATTGCAGTCTCCAACATCAAATATGTTGAATTCCAACGAGTTTTGCAATCAAGAGCCAACTTCTTAGAATAATCAACATGCAATTGTTGTGCAGCATCTTCAAATTTTTCAATTCTAGAAGGTGAACCAGTCCAAAAAATGACACTATCACGAATTCTCGTAATCGAATCACTAATCTCATCAAGACCATCTTTCACAATCAAATTTAAAATATGAGCACAACAACGCATATGAAGTACCTGCCCATCTAGAAGTAAATGTCTCCTTGGAAGCTTATTTGATAGAGCCCTAAGCATGGCATCATTGGTCGAACAATTATCAATAGTAATTGTTGATAATTTTTTATCAATATTCCAATCCATAAATGACTCAACAAGAAGATCCGCCATAACCTCGGCTGTATGTGGAGCCGGAACATATACAAACCTACATTGAATAAATAAAAGTTAGAACTTAGTAATACATCAATTAGTACATCAAATAATCAAAATATAAAATTATACGATTAAAATATTTAATTACCTCAAAATGAAGTTTGTGAGAGTTCATGAATCATCAATGTAATGTGTTGTAATTGCCACAAAACCTTTCTTGGCATTATCCGATGTCCACATATCGGTTGTGATAGCAATTCGGCACTTAAGCTTATCCAACAATTTGTAACACTTTGCTTTTTGAGCATGGAAAATCTTCAAAATATCACTTTTAAGTGTATTTCTTGAGATCATGGTAAAGCAAGGTTGAAGATTTGCAGAATATCTTCGAAATCCAACGTGGTCCACAATACTAAGAGGATAATCGTGCAAGATAACCATACTAGCAAGTGCGAGTCGACACTCTTCTTGGTTGAAAATATGTGCTGCAAGTTCTTGACCATTTCCACCAACTTTGTTGTTCATTGATAATACACTTTGGCGGATATCCATTTTTCTAGGTCGCTTCTTGCAAGTATTCTTATAGTGTTTATGCAAACTAGTAGTTCCATGGGCAGCTGGAGCTTTGAGACGAGTGTTACAATAGTTACACAAAGCATGTTGAATTCCCTCGTGCATTATCCTTGTAAAGTCATTCCATACATCTGATGTATGCTTCCTTTTCGTGGTCGATTGAGACAGATTCTCATTTTCCAAAGAATCATCATTATCCTCGGGACCTCCAGAAGTCATCTCCGTTGCCGCATAACCTTCTTGAGGAATATTTGATGGGATCGAATTATTTCCTTCTTCAGACTCCATCTATTTAGAAAATAATTAATATCAAATTATGTATCTAACAATTTAATAAAAGAAAAAATCAATAAACCTAAATTAATTAATCTATTAAACCTTGAAAAAAAATTAATACAGATTGTACTGTACAGCAAACCATTGACAATTTCAATAATTCATGAATAATTTAATATTGAATATTCTGACTTCTGAGATTATAACAAAACATTGATAATTTGATAATGTGATAAATCATCTAATCGACTAATCTTCATTCATTCTTTATTTATTAATTATTACACAAAGTCACAGTCAACAACTCAACAATCAACATTCAAGTTCAACAACACATATCTGAAATTCTGAATCTGATATCTCGTCCAATCCATTAATAAAAAATTTAAGTTCAACAACACATTCAAGTCACAGTCACAGAGAAGATTTAGGAGAGATATTAAATTATTAATAAAACTAACCTGAAAGGCTGCACCAACCGACGCGGCGACACCAACGTCGGAGAAGAAGAGGCGCCGCGAGATCGCGAGAGCAGAATGAGGGTCGAGACTCGAGAGCAGTGAGAGGCTAAGAGCGACGATTATGATTTTGTGAATCAGATTCTAACAATCTAATTATCTAACCCTAATTGGAAAATATTAAATAAATAATCATATATATATATATATATATATATATAAAAATTAATATTTATACGGGGCGGGTCTAGGCAGTCCCGTTACCCATCCCAGACCCGGCGGGATTTCGTTGACTGGGTAAATACCCGACCCGGGACCCGTTTGAAAGGGTTTTTACCCTTCCCATGCGGTCCGGTTTCGTGTCGGGTCCGGGTTTGGACCCGTCCCATTGCCATCCATATTCAAGGTGGCTAAGTTGTTTTCCTCTAGCATCAACATACACAGTTCTTCCCTTAAATGCCTTTGGGAAAGGATGTGTGAAAGTGTTAAGTCTGTAAGTTTCAGGAGAGTTGTCATTTCTCCTGAACTTGTGAGTTCTTTGTGCTACTTGAGGGAATCTTTGAGGATGGGCATATAGATGGCCATTACCCTTTGGCAAGAAGGGTTTTGGTTGTCTCATTTTATTGTACCCATAAGGAGAGTTGACCTTAGGTCTGTTCAGCTGAGGCTTCCTCAGAGGAGTTGACCTAGGATGAACATACCTTGGACAACTTCTCTGAATGTTGTTCAGATGAGTTACCCTTCCATTGGGCCTAGTCTGTTGAACACCATTTCTCCTGTATTCAGGGAGTTTGGCCTTTTCCTTAGGTATGGGCCTAGTTCCCTAAAGTACTTGAGTGGGCACTTCATGCATTTTGACCTTTCCTTTGTTCAGTGGCTGAATTAATTCATTTTCAGCTTGTTATGCCACTGACATAACAAAGACTCTCTTAGTGTTACTTGTTGAAGCAACACTAAGACAAGGTGAAGATTCAAATGGGTCATATCCTAACCCACTCTTTTGAGCCATAGGTCTTTGGAAGCTCTGAATTTCCTTTATTGCTCTAGAGGATTTGTTCATTGCAGACATCTTAATTTCCAGACTCTCTTCACTTGATTTAAGAATATCATATTCATGTGAGAGGTTATCAAATTTAGCTTGAAGAATTTTTTGCTCAAAGTCCTTTCTCTTCTGAATAAGCAGTTGCTCATCAGTCTGCTTTTGTTGGTCAACTATCCTGAGAGAAGCTTCATCAAGTTCTCTCAAGACTTGTTGATACAACTCAGTAGACTTGACATCAACTACTGATTCAGAAGGTTTTGCAAGTTCAATGGATAGCCTTTCATTTTCTCTCACACAGTTATCATGAAATTCTTGCGACCTAGTGAAATCTTCCATCAACTTCCCAAAAGAAAGTTTCAGGTTGACATAACTAGTATTTAGTGACAGAAATGATGGTGAGCTAGAAGTAGAAGATACCTCATCATCTTCTACGGCCATGTTGCACACATCATCATCATCACTATTTGAGAACAGTCCATCATCAGAAGAGTTGAAGCTTTCAGCACTTTCAGACTCATCACCAGCCATCATGGCCTTTCTATTGGTGAACTTTTTGTCTCTTTTAGCTTGACTCTCCTTTCTTTCCTTTGAACTGAGTTCAGGGCAGCTATATTGAAAATGCCCTTTCTTCTTGCAGTTGTAGCACAGGTCTTCATCATCATCCTTTTTAGATTCATCTCTTCTTCTAGATGATGAAGGTTCAGCTCTGCTGGACTTTCTCCTATCAGAGTACTTGTCCTCTGATCTTCTTTCTTCAGGCCTTTTGTCCTCAGCCTTAACTTTAGGAGAGTTGTACCTTCTCTTGACCTTGTTGTCTTGGTAGAACTTCTTGTATCTACCAAACCTTGAGTTGAGCTTGGAAAACCTCCTTGACATTAGGGCCATTTCTTCCTTCATCTCAGCCTTGGAGACTGACTTTGATGATCTTGGAGTGGACTGCATTTCTGGTTCAACAGTTTTGGCTTTGAATGCCACTCCTTTAGTTGGTAAGGAAGGTTCCACAACTGGCTTTCTTTTGTTGAGGTCAAACTCATAGGCTTTGAGTTCTGAGAAGATTTGTTGCATGGGCATGGTGGAGAGATCTTTAGTATTCTGCATCATTACAGAGTATACATCCCACTTTTGAGTGAGGCTTCTTAGGATCTTTAGTGCAACTTCTCTCTTGGAGTACACCTTGCCCAGTGAGTTGATTTCATTCATGATATCAGTGAATCTACCAGCAAACTTGTCAATGGACTCCTCAGGTTCCATTGTGAACTGCTCAAATTTCTGCACAGCAGCCTGGAGCTTGTTCTCCTTGATTTTGTCTGTACCCTCACACATCTCAACAAGGGTGTCCCAAATTTCTTTGGCAGTTGTGCAGTGGTAGACTCTCCCCATTACTGCATCTGGAATTATTTGGTAGAGGGTATTCATTGCTAGATAATTGAGGTTATCTCTCCTTTTCTCCTCAGTGGTGAGATCATCTTCATCCTTGGGAATTTCCTCCCTTATATCATTCCTTTGAGATTCAGTTATTTTGGGATTAATTTGAGTGAATAAAAAGTGTCCTCTTGTAATCACTCTCAGCATATCAGTGTGGAGGCATGCAAGATGAGCTCTCATTCTGATTTTCCAGAAGTCATAGTTCTCAATTGAGAACATGGGCAGCTTGTGATGAGATATGTGATTGACTGGATCAGGAGCCATATTGTTAATGCCTTGAACAACATCATGAGGGACAACATTGTTGTTATTGGCCATATCTCAAATAGAAAGGGGTTAGGTACAAATATGATAAGATTTCAGAAAGATCAGTTCAGTGACCACACTAAGATGTGTCTTTTTGAAAATCAAAATGGATTTTCAGAAGCAGTGGTCTTTGAACCCCTGCTCTGATACCACTTGTTGGTCCTGAAAGGAGTATATAACAAGTGTATAGGGGGGGGGGGAATACACTTGTATGCAAATCTTTTCTAAACTTAACTCAAACTGGCTTCAGCAAGGTTGTCCTAGACAACTCTTCTGATATGTATAACTCTTAAAAGATAATCAAACTACTAAGTACTATTGAGTACTTAGTTGAATAACTATCTAGATGAGTTATATGTGCAGAATGGTGGTTGGCCCTTTAGTTTAAACTCCTTTTAAGTTCTGAAATCTTCTTAACACTTAATATGTTTTCAGGGAACTTGTCCAAAACAGTTTTGCACAGTCTTAAGTATATGTCTTTGAAAGGTCAGTTTGTGTGTTGTGTATGATTGTGTTGTTTGAATGAAATTACTTTAAAAATAAATCAACACAAGAGTTATAGTGGTTCAGAGACTCAAGCTCCTACATCCACTTTCCCTGATTGAACAGGACAATTCCTTCACTCTTGGAATTACTTGTTTTATAGTGCCAAGGTGCACTTGATCAACCACACCACTCATTGGTGCCTTGATCCCTAGGATATCAGAGTCCTAGTACTCTTTCTCAACTCAGAATTGAATTGTTCTTCTCTCAACAGTCAATTCCTACCACTTCTACTACAACAACCTTCTATCTCTCTTTTGGAAAGGTATAAGGTTTGATGTTGGTTCCAACTAGGTTCAGATATCCTTTACAATGAGCTCAGTGTAAAAGGATAGGATATCTCTCTAAGCTTGTATGGATATACAATGTAGTTCAGCTTAGATGAAGTGTTTCTGGAAACTATGAATGTTCTAAGAAAGCTTGAAGGCTTTGAGTTTCTTCAGCAATGTAGATGCTAGTTGGTTCTAGTTGGATGCCTTCAATGGTCTCCACACTTTTGTATTTATAGAACAATTTGAGGATTTGCCCGTTGGAAAGACAGCCTCAAATTGCCTATATTTGTCTTCCTTGAACTCTGCAACTGGAAGACATTTTCTTGATAGTGACATATCCTTAATTTGGGAAGTAAACGGTTGTAAGCACTTTGTCTTGACTTTGAATCACTCTTCCCAATGTCTGACTCCAAGATTCACTTGATCAAACATGGACATCACTTCTGATGATTGGTACTATGATAAGGACAACATTCTTTATCACTTGGACAGTTCTGCTTATCACTTTCAGCAGAGTTTGCTTATCAGCAATGTTGGCTTTGCTCTTCAGATGACTTGGCTCATTCTCTTTCCATGCATATCTCTTGATGGTCTTTGATCATTCATGGCTTTAGATCAGTAGCTTTGACCTTATCTGCACAGTTGGGCTTGTCTTGAAACTTTCCTGGTTCAAGTATGCTGAGACATTTCTGCTATTCAAACCTTATGAGTTTTGACATATGCTTCAGTAGACTTGGTCTTGATGATGCATTATATTCAATTTATCTTCAGATAGGTTGCAACATTACTAAACTGACTTGATCAGCACAGTTGTCCATTGGGTACCTTCAGCAGACTTTAAGGTCAATTTGATTTTGAGCTTTGAGAGGACTTGATTCTTGTAATCTTCTAAGCATGTATTCCCCCTCAAGTACTTGTGCATCTAAATCACTAAGAGCTGCCTAACATTCCAGCTTCTCAACTAGCCTTAAGCTACATGTTCCAACATTCCTGAAACATGTTCATTTAAATTTGACTTATCTATTTGGCATGTCTTAAGGGGTTTTGGTATCTTAATCAAAACTTCTCATTTTATTCCCAACACACTAAATTCCGCATTCCATACTCTGCTATTTTGAAAGATTTTTAAAAGTCTATTCACCCCTCCCCTCTAAGTTTTTTCTAGCTTAATCAATCTTAACTCAACTTGGGACCAACAAGCATGACTAAATCTCAAATCAAACATCAATCAAGATCAAATCAAGGATTTGGTCCGAAAACCATTTGATTCAGAGTCAAAGTTCGAAGAGAATAATCAAATGAATAAATTAGAGATTTGTAACCCACAAATTTATTGGTTTAATCTGAAAAGAAATAAAATTATATTGCAATTTTGTTTGATGTGTATAAAATGTGTCGTCTAATCACATATTGACACGTGGCTTTCGAATCAATTGAACTTAAACTAATCATATATTTATCATTTATTTGTCTTCATTATTATATTAATGTTGAGCTTTGAAGATATTGTATTGGGCCCAGAGTAGGCCCAAATTATACAAGAAACAGGCAAAATGGGTTGGATTAGCCCCAAGGAGAAGGAGTCAAAAGCCCTTCCACCTTTGTAGCGAAGCAGTTGGGCCAAAACCTGGATTCCCGCTATTTGGAGCTGAGGGGCTCGGGGACCTCCAGGTCCGAAATCCCGAAACTTGTGGTTCTATCTTTGACCACACTATGCAGGTAATTAGTGGGCGAGATTCTCGCCCCATTCCCCCTATTTTCGGAGTCAAGATGCAGTAACAAGAGTAAGGAAGTTGTGGGCTTAGCCCATAATGTGGGAAGTTGAGGAAAAGGGAAGTGGATAACCCTTCCCCAAAAAGGTACTCCATCCGTCCCATACTTGAAGACACATTTTACCATTTTGGGCGTCTCATACTTGAAAGCACATTACCTAAAATAGCAAAAAGACTTTTAAACACTCCCCTTAAAACATCACAATATTACAACAAATGCCACTACTTTATTACACTAAAAAGTAACTTTATTACTTTATATAAAGTTGAAAAGTCTTTACTACCCCCACTTTATCTTACACAATATTAATAAACAATTCATTCATTAAAACCCGTGTCCAATTGGTTTGAGCCTTCAAGTATGGGACAGAGGGAATACTATTTAAGCTTTTACACGCCTTTTCTGGAAGATGAACGACCAATACACTAAACCAACCCGAATATACAGTCTTCCACCGGAAAAGTGCCCTGACATTCTTTCCGGCGGAGCTGTAAGAGCTAAACTTAAGCTGACCTAGCTTGAAAGCCTATTTTCTCCAATTACTACTACTTCGAGCTATATTCCAGCTCCTTATATAAGGGGATCCTTCCTCACGGATACTTTCCGACCATATTTTTGACTTGAGCGTCGGAGGCCCAACGCCGGGGACCTCTCCGACAGGGTTTTTGCAGGTTCTCAAGGCCTTTGGAGACGAAGAAGTGCGATTGTTATCAAAGGGACGCTTGCGTAATCTTGAAGTAAGGTTAGTCAACCGTGCCAACCGTTGTATGTTCTTTTCCGACACATCAATATTTATTTCACAAAATTTATTGTTACACTTACGATCGAACCACGCAAATTCTTGTGTGCTAGTGTTTGTTCTTAATTTTATTTATCGTTCATTTGATTTCTTGTGAATATCTTTGGGTTATTGAATTGTTTCACGGCGAAGTAAAATATACTCAGTAACATTTATGTTTTTACCTTCATCTTCCACTAGAAATTTTACGTTTATATTGTTGATTTTTGTTGAATGGTACAGAAACGTTGGTCTGGGGTGAAAGGACTTCCTTTTTGTATTTGTTCTTTGTTTATATAAAATGAGATTTTTGGTGAATTGTCAAAATTTTGTTTTATTATACTCCCTCCACTTTTAATTAAGTGTCATTTTAACAATTTTCAACAAATTAAGATATATAATTATGGACCATTTTACCCTTTTTAATGATAACTAATTTTAATATTAAATTTATGTTTAGTAATGAATGTGATCAATATTGTAAGTAATATTCATGTATACAATAATTAAGGATTATCCATGATTTAGTACTATATTCAAAAGGGAAAAGACTTGAATCAAGATAAAAAAAAATGGAGGGAGTATAATATATAAGGATAAAATTGTTAAAATTAAAGAAAAAAAAGTGTAGAATGACATTTATTTTGAAAATATTAAAAAAGGCAAAGTGACATTTAATTAAAAACGGAGGGAGTATATAACATGATTTTTTTTTGTAATTTTTGCTGAATAGGTCTCTCTCTTTTTTTGTTTTTTAGAAGAATTTAATGGGTCTTTTTCATCTGTTCGTTCTTTTGTACTCCGTATAATATAAGCCCTTATTTAGTTTTTTTTTTTTTTTACTTTAATTTTACTTTTTTGAATTATATTGTTTCATATTTACTAGGTTCTCACGCGTATTTCTTATTTTATCCACTATACAACAATGGAAAGCTAGGGTAATTCAAAAAATTGTAAGAGGGAAATTTCGTAATTGTATTAGTGCGCAGCAATCCAACTATTTTTTATTCGACTATTATTTTAAATTCCACTTTCGACATGTTATTAAAAATTAATATACAAGAATTAATATTTCATTTCTCTACAAGTTAGATGAGACAATTTTTTTTTTATGGTAATAGAGTTTAAAGGTTCATGTCGACACATCCAGTGTTCCAATTAATTTTTCACTTCTCTACAAGTTCGAGTGAGGGGAGTATTAAAAATTAGTTCGAGTGAGGGGTATTAAAAATTAATATATATGAATTGATTTTTCACCTCTCTTATAAGTTTGGACTTTTAGATGGAACAAAAGAAATGACGTGAGTCAAATATTCATAATTGGACTAAATAGTAACCCAAATACATCTAATGCTAACTTGTCGATGCCACCAGACGGGCCCTCAAGGACCTAATATTTTATACTCCCTCCGTCTCGTGATTACTTGCACACTTTTTTTATTGGAACGTCCCAAAATTACTTGCACACTCTTAATATGGAAATATCCCACAAAATTAATTATAACCTCACAATATCATTTTATTTTCAAATTTGTCACTCCTTTTTTTCATACATTTCACTTTACACATCATCAAATCCACTTTACACATCATTAAAGTACCTAAAATACCCCTCATTTATCTTACATCATCAACCACTAAATCCATTTTTCTTAAATAACGTGCCGGTCAAAGTGTGCAAATTATCCCGGGACGGAGGGAGTATCTAGATGCAAATAATTCCTTGATTAAAATGAGACGTGCGTGTACCCATTATTAAAGTAGGACAAACAATGCACAATAATTTGAATAATAATACCATCTTTAACTTCATTTAACATTTTCCTCGTGCTTTTCATTTACTAAGAAACAGTATTCTCTGTTCCCTCTGACCATATCAAGTACTACTAAACACTGTTCACCATTTATTCATATCTATATAAAAGCCTACTTTGCCTTAATTATAACCATCCCTTCATCTTCTTTCTTTCAAAATAAAAGAGCGCCCAGCCATGGTGAAATCTGAGCTTGATTTTTTCAGCATGGAAAAGGGATCTAAGCCTCCAATTCAACGCCGCAGAAGCTTTCGCTGTTCGTTTTGTAATTCTATTTCACTTTGACCATGTTTGTTTTGGGTTTACGTAGTAGCGGGGGAATTCTGTTCGAAAAATTTTAATAAATAGTGATTGTGTGGGTTTATTTTGAGATTTTAAGTAGGATATAAACTTTATGTTAAATCAATTATGTAAAAAATCCCAAATAAAAACAAAACAGGGAACGTTACCACGATCGAACTGTGAGTCCCAAACAAAAAAAATGTCACAAATAATTTCATTGGTTGACTTGTATTGTGTGTTTTGTTTGTTTATATGCAGATATACAATTAGGTGTTATATCCAAGATGAATCCAGAGGTAGTGAAGAGCATAATCGAAAATAAATCAGTTTCTTGTACGCCAAAGAGAGCTCAAACATACTCATCATCTCCCATGCCACGCCATCATCCTAAACTTAGGTAAACATTTCCAATACCATATCCCTTTTTTTTTTTTTTTTTTTCTTAGATGTTATGGTTTTCAAATAAATAATATTAATTGTTGTAATTAAATTAAAGTATTCATTCGTCCCCTTAAAAAAAATTTATAAAGTACTATAAATTTTTGATACAGGAATTAAAAAATATAATACCGAGTTTACGTAAAGTATTCATATTTTTTTTCACAGATTTTAAGTAATAGTATTATTTATTTATATACTCCCTCTGTCCCACAATTGTTTGCACTCTTTCCTTATTCGTCCGTCCCACAATTGTTTGCACTACCTAAAAAGGAAACTTTTTCATAAACCCCACCCTCACAATATTCACGTATTTACACAAAATGCCATTACTTTTACCCTCAATCCAATCATTCACTTTACTTTATTCATAAAAGTTTACAAAATTACCCCTCAACTCTCCACTCATTACACCTTTTTCTTAGTTTGCGTGTCCCATTTTTGGTGCAAACAATCCTGGGACGGAGGGAGTATAAAGTAAATAAAATATACTCTTTATCTCATTAATAATTGAAAATTTACTTTATACACCACTTTTAATGTATGAATTGTTTGTTAGTATTAAAGTTGATAAAATTATTTTTTTTGAAGTAAAGAATACGTGATAATGTTTAAATAATAATGAGACAAAAGTTTTTGACAAATTTACTTAAATACAATAATAATTAGATTGAGGGAGTAATAAATAAGATGAAGTATAGAAAGGATAAAGTAAGGGGATATTTGTTTTGAGATTTTGAGAATTTTGAAATTCGGATTTTTAAATGTAGTGAATTTTGAAATTATAATTAATGATTTGAATGTTTTGTGTTTGTCTCGAAATTGGGGAAATATTTTTTTTAGTCCTATAAGTTTTAGTGATTCCAAAATAAATCCTTGAAGTTTTAACTTTACAAAATACATCCTACATCTTTCAAGTTATTAATATTAGTCCTTTTTCAAATCTATTTTAATCCTTTAAGTTTAAACAAACAAAATACTACTCCAATCTACTAAAATCTTAAAATTAGATTACTAATTCAATAAAAAATATACTCCCCATCCCGATCCGATCGTGTTTTCAAAATAAAAAATAAATTGATAGATTTTCTAAATTTAGAAAATGTATTAATAAAGCCTAAATTATATATATTAATAAATCAAAAAAATTATAAATATATATTAAAAAGACAAAAAAAAAATTCAACCTCGTCATATCCCCTAAATGTAAATTATATTAACATAATGATCAAATATTCAAATTTGAATTTATTTTAAAATTTACTTATGGTTTACATTATATTTTTTAATTTATCAATATAATAAAAAAAATTAGAATTATTTCATTTTTTTAAATTATATATATATTTTAATTTAATATCTTCATAATTTTTTGGCAAAAAAAATCTTATTTTAAATAAACATATTTTGTACTATTATTTTGCTAAAAATGCAGATTTATTTACGATTTATATAATAATTTTATATTTTATTTTGTTGGTATTTAATTATTTTATTTTACTGAATATTTTTTATTAAATAAGTTATAATTTTATATTTTAAATAAATTTTTGTTAAACTGAAAATTTTGAATTAGTGAGATATTTAAATAATTTAAAATTGATATTTTGGTAGGAGCGTATATTCAGGTTTTAAATAAATAAGTTTTATAATTTCAGATTTTAAATAAATTATGAGTTGGTCTAGTATGCACTCGAGTGCATGTTGTGCACCCTAGTCCATGTTGCACTTTTCAGTTTTACTGACTTACACTTTTTGGTAAATGGTGTTGCATTTTTCAATTATTAAACTGTATAATAATATTTTTAGTATAATAATTAAAAAGTGCAACACCATTTACCAAAAAGTGTAAGTCAGTAAAACTGAAAAGTGCAACATGGACTAGGGTGCACAACATGCACTCGAATGCATACTAGACTTTATGATAAATTATTTAGTTGACTTAAAAAAAATAAAAAAATAAAATTATTTAGTGTGTACTTTTTTATATATATATTTTAGTGTTTACTTTTTTATATATATATTTGACCGGAGCCACTAAACGACCTTAAATTTTTTTAGTTTGTAAGATATAGGATGTATTTTGTAAAGTTAAAAATTTAAAGGATTTATTTTGGAATCATCTAAACTTATAGGACTAAAAAAAATATTTCCTCTCTCGAAATTTAAGTTGGGTATAATTTAAATTTTTTATAGTATAGGATTTATACATGTTTATATAAGGTTTGTAGTTATTTATAGAAGTTAACTTTTGTAGGATTTATAAGTATTTTATACGGTGAGATTTTGAAATCCTAACTCCGAATTTTACATTCCAAAACAAAAACCTCTTTATATAGACCGAGTATTACGAGTTAACATACAAAAATTCATTTTTTACAATTTTACAAGTTCGTACTTTTAGATGAGACGAAATTCTTTCAGAATATCAGAGTCATAGGCCCATAAGGCTCACAACCACATGTCCTGGTTAATTCGGCTCACGAGTGAAGGAGGGTATTAGGAATTAATATACAACAATTGTTTTTTCACCTCTCTACAAATTTGAACTTTTTGATGAGATGAAATTATTTCAAAAGGGAATACTAAAAGTGTAGTAACTAGCTAGTTAAGATAAAAAGAGATAAAAATGAGAAAATGGAAATGTAAACTCTAGAACCTACACGGATAAAAAAGAAAAATAAAAATTTTGGAGAGTGGAGGTAGTTATTGAAAGAATTTCATCTCATCTGAAAGTCTCATCTGAAAGTCAGATCGATCGGTTTATCTAGAGGCTTCGATACCATAAAATAATTTCGTCTCATCTAAAAGTCTTAACTTGTAGAGAGGTGTGAAATTGATTCATACTCGTATATATTAATTCTTTATTAATTGTGTTCTCTCCCTCTTTGGTTGCAGACTCCGTCGAGGAAGTGAAAACAATGCTGAAATTACTAGAAGTGCTCCAATGACGATATTCTACAAGGGAAGGGTTTTGGTTTATGACGTGTCTCCTCATCAGGTTAATTTAATTGTGTTTATCAATACTCAAAAGTGATTAATTAACAGATTTAGGGGAATATTTACATTACAACAGGCACAAGATATTCTCAATGTTGCTGAGGAAATATTTCCAAAGTTTGTTGACAAAAATGGAGGTTCAACATTAACTTTATTTCAATATAATTTTAGATGTTTTTTCTTTCATTAAACTTACTTTTTTCACATATGCAGATTTTCCTATCTTAAGGACAAATTCTTTGCAGAGATTTTTGGAGAACCGAAAACAAAGGTAATATGTCTTCTATTGTTATTTTGGTGGAAGTTTTTTGCTCCAAATTTCCTTACATGTTTTTCCAAAAAAAAATAAAAAATCTTCAAAGTGTAATTATGTTTTATCTTGACATTCTTGCTTAAAATAAGGCTGAAAGCGAGTCCATTTAAGTCCTTGTTTGTTTGATTGGTTGAAGATTGGATTTAGTGTATAAACACATCTTCTTTCATGTTTGATAACATTTAATTTTTATATGGAATTATATTTTTTTAGTCCATTAAGTTAACACGTTTTTTAATTTAGTTCACCAGATTATCACTTTTTGAATTTAATTCATTAAGTTTCGATTTATTTTTATATTGATCCAGTTACCTGCTATAGCAGGTTTAGGAGGTCATTTTTTAAAAACACCCCATAAAATGTTATACACACTAAAACACACCATACTAAAATTAAAAAAACTTTTATTATTACTATACACACCCCAATTCTTTCCTATTTAATAAATTGTCAACAATAATTAAATTAAAAAAAGTAAGAATTCAAATAAATATAAAAAATATGAATAAAATCTATAAAAATCGCCTAAATCTTCAAAAATTAAACAAAGCTAAAAAATTAATTAATTTAATTAATTTTGAAGATTTAGTTAATTTAATTAATTAATTTAATTTTGTTAGCTTTGTTTAATTTTTTGAGATTTAAGCTATTTTTTTATAGCTAGATTTTATTTATATTTTTTATATTAATTTGAATTCTTACCTTTTTTTTAACTTAATTATTTTTTATTATTTATTAAATAGGAAAAAATTGGGGTGTGTATAGTAATAACAAAAGTTTTTTAAATTTTCGTGTGGTGTGTTTAACATTGAGGTGTGTATAACATTTTATGGGGTGTGTTTTAAAAAATGACTTGTTAAACCTGCTATAGTAGGTAACTTGACTAAAATCAAAATAAATCCAAATTTAATGGACTAAATTGAAAAAAGTGGTAATCTGATGGACTATATTAAAAAACGTGGTAACTTAATGGACTAAAAAAAATATAATCCCTTTTTATATTTATGTGTTAAAAAGTGAACAAATTATAAGATGAGTTCATAAATCTAAAGTTTACAACTCACCTTAACCCAACTCACCAAGCAAACAAGGTCTAAAAGTATGCTTATACATTTGATACAGATTTTAAGAAATTATAGATAAAATAAAATGGATTGTGAAATTATCGTGAGGTAAAAATAAAATTATTGTTTCTATAAAATAAAAAATGAATACATTTTTTGTGGACAGGAAAATAGTAAAAAAAAGTGTGTATACTCTTGATGTACCAAATAATCCGATTTCTTAATTGTAGTTTTAAAAAGGGAAGTATCTAGTTTTGAATTGTCCATTCAGATGTACTTGGATCTAGTCCAAATTCTTTAAATTTTAAATTAATAGTAATTCAAGTGTTTTTCCACGTGTTTTGTAAAAAACAACTCTCATTGTCATGTGCCGTGTACGCAACTATAGACCACGTCTTTAACCGTTGAATTATTTAGTTGTGATAATTTTTTATTTTTTTTTGACAATATTAGTTGTGATAATCTAATGCCATATAAGTTGTGAGTTATATTTAAATTAAATTTATTTTGCCCAGTTACTCACACTTAAGCGACTGAATTTGTTTAGATTTATTTTTTATTAATACATGAGACAATTTCATTAGAAAATGCCCGTGAATATCTTTTAAGTTTTGTTTATAAATATATTTAACACAAATTTTGAATTTATTTGCAGGCTGACCACAGGGCCCTCTCACCTCAAATAATTTTCAGATAATTTACAAACAAATAAAAAGGAAAACAAAACACTCTTGCTTGTTTTTATTCAACTTAGGAAGTTTTTTTTTTTTTTTTTAAATCCCTATTGGAAGTTTGAGGGTGATTTTCTAATGTTTTTGCTGCGTCATTTGATTTGATGGATGCAGTTGCAAATTTTAATCACGTGTTGTTTACTTGTTTTTATTTTCTATTGTAACTAATCATATTTATTTATTTATTGCAATTGAGTTTGACTTTGTTGTGGTGTTAGGTCAAAGAAAGAAAGAGTATATAATTGGAATTGACTGATTCAATTTTGTAGAAATGTGGAATGTTGCAAGCAGACATGGGCAACGGTTACAAACCGCCGGTTTCGGTTAGAAACCGGCGGTTACGGTTTGGGGTTTCGGCGAACCGTAACCGAACCGCGAACCGCCGGTTACGGTTACGGTTTTCAAACCGGCGGTTCGGTTTGAAAACCGCCGGTTTGGCGGTTTAGGGTTTTTTTTTTTTTTAAATATTATCTCCGTTTTCGCTCGTTTTCGCTCGTTTTCACTCCGTTTTCATTCATTTTTTATTCGTTTTAACTCATTTTTTAAAAAATACATTACTAGAATTGAATAAAAATTATATAACTTAAATTTATACATAAAAAATAGAAGAATTGTGTATTAAAAAAATTATTATTATTTTTTTTTTAATAAAAAACCGCCGGTTAACCGCCGGTTCGGCGGTTAACCGCCAAAACCGGCCAAACCGCCGGTTTGCGGTTTGTCAAAATGCCGAACCGTAACCGAACCGCCATTTTTCGGTTACGGTTCGGTTTGTAAACCGTAACCGGCGGTTTGTCAAACCGGCGGTTAAAAACCGCCGGTTTGGCCGGTTGGCCGGTTTGGCGGTTCGGTTTTGCGCGTGTCTAATTGCAAGATTATGAAAACATGTGTTTCCTTGTGTCTTAGACCACCACTGAGTTAATCATAACGTACAGTTGTCCCAATCTTACATTTTACTAGATTACTTCCTACATCCCAAAATAAATGTAATAATAAAATTAATATAAAAATATGAAATTAAAATACAATTTTATTTCTTTCGGATTAAATCCATAAAATTTATGGGTTACAATCTCTAATTGAATTCTTCTTATTCTTTCCTTTGAATCTTGACTTTTGACTTGGATATTTTCGGGGCGTGATCCTCCATTTGATCTTAACCACGATTGAATTTGAAGATTTATAACGTTTATCCAAGGACTTGACGTCTTATTTCGCATCAAATGTTGATTTGGAAAGGTTTTGGACGAACACCTTCAAATGTGATAAAGAACGTCTTTGAATCTTCAAAAGTCCACGAAGAACACCTTTGGATCTTCAAAGATTTGAGAAGAATGCCAATCTAAAGGGTTTAACACTTTAATCTTGGATCGAACGTCATTTCAGGATGATTCGTGCTAAAAATGTCTTTGAAGCTCATTCGAATGCTCAAGAACACTTTGAATCTCTGCAGAGAATTTTAGAGTCTCGAATGATTTGTGTAAGTGTCTTGAAATGAATGAGAGAGGACTCTAAATAGGGTGAGGAAGTGAAGATTTTCCCTCTTGACGATGCCACGTGGTGCCTTTCTATTGGTTGGTGCTGATTTGATTTAATTTAATTCTAGCTCTTCCATTTTTCAGGAGATGTGATTTGATTTTCTCCATATATGTTAAATCAACCATATTCTTACCAAATAAGAGTATTTTGTATACTCGTATAATTCGATCGTCTTTTACCGTGTATATTAAAGTCAATAATTTAACTATTTAATTCGAGGTTTAATTTAATTATATCTCTAAAATGTAAATATTAAATTAATTCGATTTAGTATATATTTGCCACGTGTCGCCGTTTGATTAGGTGCAAATTTAATTTGCATACAAATGCCCCCTCGTGCTTTGTTCACGTACGATTTTTTTTTATGGAAGTTAAATACCCATCCCTTTTTTTCCCTCCCCATGACTCGAACCCAGGACCTAAGGTATAGGTAGTGGTGCTCTAACCACTTGAGCTATCCCACTTTGTCAGGGATATTTTAACTGAAAAGTGTAATTTTTAGTGTATTTTAGGACATTGTTCACGTACGATTTATGTCTTAGAATTAATGAAGCACGCAATTTGTTTAGACTTGAAGTTCAATCATTTTTTTTTCCAATTAACTCAAGTCCATCAATTTTTTCCAGATTGAGCCAAGAATTTATTTTTTCTCACATATGGAGCAACACGGGTATGCCAAACCTATCTTGGCCCAACATCCTCTTTTTACTCGGACTTTGTCTAAATGAAGGTCCAATATAGATTTCTTGACCTTAACATCTTTCTTTGATGGGCGCGGTTATACACACAAACCTATTGAGTACACCCACCGAACATTTTTTCATTCTAAGGGGCATGTGAAATATCACATATACCCCTCGTCTGAAAATTTAAAAAAAAAACAAAACGAGATGAATACACCCACCCACTCATTTCACACCGAGAACATCCATTCATTCTCACCATAAACCCTAAATCCATTCATCCCCATCATCTCAAAACATTCAAGGTGTTTGAAACAAAAAAAAATAAAAATTAAATGTTCGAAATAAAACATGGAACACAGATTACATGTTCAAAAATTTTTACTGAACAAACCAAAGGCGTTCGAAAAAAATTCTTGAACAAATTTCATTTGTGCGAAGAAAAAGATCGGACATCGTGTTCGAATTTTTTTTATGAACAAACTCTAGTTGTTCGAAATTTTTTCCAAAACAAACACAAATTGTTCGAAATTTATTTCTCAACAAACACACTATGTTCGAAAATAATTCCAAAACTTAAAAAAACCCTAATTTTTTTTTTTTTATAGAAAACCTAATTTTTCTAATTTTACAGATCTAAACTTACCTGTGTAGCGGCGGCGGCGTCGAGGGGCACGACGACTGCGGCGAAGGGGAGGGGGCGGCGATGCACCGTTGAGAACGTGGACAAAGGGCCTCTGAGAAGGGGTGGGCAGCGGCCGCGTCTGTGTGGAGAAGGGAGGGCGGCGGCCGCGATTGTGGAGAGGAGGGGGTGGGCGGCGGCCGCGACTGGTTGCTTGGAGGAAGGAGAAGGGTGGTGGCCGCTGGAGGAAGGAGGAGGTGGGCGGCGCTGCGACGTGGGCTGGGTTGACGACGGAGGAAGACGAAGAGGAGACGGGAGAGGGAGGTGGGTGTACTGAGTATATGGAATGAATAGAAGAATTAGAGTTTTATGAAGTTTAAGGGTATTTTGGGGTTTTCATAGTGGGTGTCCTCATCTTATTGTATGTGTACTCGTCCAGTGGGTGTCCTCAATAGATCGGTGTGTGTATAACCGTGCCCTTCTTTGATTTGAAGGAGATTTTATTTCCAATTCTACAACATCTTTCTTCTTAAAAAAAACAATCAATCTCAATTTTGATGGGATTTAATTCCAATCTTCAATTTTTCCTTTATTAATCTGACTCTAGACCGTCCTATAAAAGAAGGTATTGTTTTTTTTATAGTTTTCACGACAAACAGAAAGAAGGCAGAATAGGTGGAATTTTACGGTTTTTATAGAAGCATTGTTTTTTTTAATCGTAACTAATCATCATTGCTTAATTTCCACCAATTTGTAGTTTTTTTTTTTTTTTGCAACTAGGAAAAGTTATCAAAGGAGCAGGCAAAGAAGTGGTAACTTCCGCCCCCATCTACTCTGTTTTCTTGCTTATGTGTATGTATATTTTTTATTTTTTTGTATACGCACATAAGTTTAAACATGTACCAGATATCTCTACATCGAAACTGGTTGTTCCACTCGCCATTGACTTCTACCCTCTCAAAGGTTCGCCATATTAATTCTTATCAATTTCATGGGATTCGAAGGAGAGTACGTTGGTGCCCGGTGGGTCTTATTACTCTCTTTGAGTTTGTGAAATTTGAAGAAAAATACAGTGATCTCTCCTCAATGGTTTCTCTTCAATTTTCATCAATGGATTATCGTATTCTTATCAATTTTACGGGATTCGAAAGAGGGAATGTGGGTGTCACGTGGGTATTTGATGGAGATGCAACTACTAGTTAGCACTCTTAGCTATTTGATACATTTATGAAGAGTTGTTATTTTGTTTTCAGCACTTTCATATGAGTTTTAAGCGTTTTAGTAGTTGTTTGGAAGTTCTATTTTATCTTTGTATATAAATAGGGGAACATATCATATTTTTGGTTGGTTGAATGAATGAAAATGCATTTTGATTGGATTATACTTCAATCTTAGCAACTCGACGGTATTCGATTAGAATCAACGTCTTGCTTGTTCGTTCGTCTTACACTTGCATCAGTTGGTATTCAGAGACAAGCCACCCTCTCCTAGTATGCCGCCCCGCCGCGATGTCAACCATGATTTGGGTTTAAACCAGCGCCTTGATGATCTCACCGCTCAATTGGCGATGGTTGTTCAGTTACTCATAGCACATGTCGTTGGTTCTACCGATAATACTCAGTCGCGCCACGACAACCACCACCCGCAACCCCTTGTTACTGATTCCTCTGATGATGAAGCCACTTTGGATAACCCTTTTTCCCCTCTCCACCACCATGATGTGAGATGCCCGACTGACTCTCGTTCTTGGGAGCATTCTTTTAAATTGGATCTGCCAGAGAATTTATGGGTGTGGATGAACCTGAGGCCGTTATCGATTGGCTTATTGTCATTGAAGATCTTTTAGATTTCAAGAACATCCCCGATGATCATCGAGTCCCTTTAGTCGTCACCTGCCTTCGCGACAGAGCAAATTGAAGGTAGTTTCTTAGGATAAGTTTAAGAAACTGATCACAACCAAATTCTTGTCGTTCAATTATGCTAGAGTCCTTTATCAACGCCTATAGAATCTTTGACAAGGTCCGCAGATGGTAGACACCTATGCGACATAATTCTTTCAACTGATAGCCCGAGTGGATATTTCAGACTCAGGCGATCAGTTAGTTTCTCGGTTTATTGGTGGTCTTCGTCTCCAATTCCAGGATATTTTGAATTTGTTTACCCCCACTTCAGTTTCCGAAGCTCACCAACGTGCGGTGCTCTTGGAACGACAACTAAATCGTTGTACGCAAGGCCCCTTCACCCTTTCGTCCCAACCTCAACCCCAAACACCTTCCACATTTGTCCCTCACCCACCCCCACAACCTTCACCCTCTCGCCCTTCTGGTACCTTGTCAGACCCAAGATCAAGTTAGTGCTTCTCATGCGGCGAGCATGGCCACCGTATGTCGAATTGTTCAAAACTTGGTAATTCGCGTGGGCTGCTTCTTGATGACATACCCTACGCAGATTACTCAGGACCCCTTATATTCAATGAAGAACCCCAAAAATCCCCTTCAGAAGCATTTTTTTTAGGTGATCAAGGGTCGACATTGATTTTGTGTCGTGCCTACCTTACTCCCCGACCCCTCGATCAGCGTCACTGCCTTTTTGAATCCTCTTGCACGATTGGTGCCAAAGTCTGTAGTTTTATTATCGATTCTGGGGCTTGTGAAAATGTGATCGCCTCGGATGTGGTCTCTAAACTTTCTCTACCATCAGAACAAAATGCAGGGCCGTACACTCTCTCTTGGCTCCAAAATGGCACCAATGTTATTGTCAATCAGCGTGCCCTCGTCAAATTTTCAATTGGAGATAAGTATTTCAATTACGTATGGTGCGACGTCGTTCCAATGGACACATGCCATCTTCTATTGGGTCGTCTTTGTCAATATGATCGCAGTGTTACTCATGATGGTTGACGTAACACTTATACTTTCCACTTCTTGGATATGAAAATCACCCTCCTTCCGTTAATACCCCGCTCCCCGCAGCCGTGCCACCAAACTCCCACTATCTTGTTCTTATCGCACCGCTCCTTTCTTAAGGAAATGAGTACAACCCCTTTCGCTGTTCTTCTTCTTCCACATGATATATGCCCCACAACCCCACCACCTGCTCTACTTACACCATTACTGGAGGAGTTCGATGGCCTCTTCCCCCCGGATTTACCCCATAGTCTTCCCTCGTTAAGAGATATTCAACATCACATCGACTTAATTCCAGGTGCACCCCTACCAAACTGCCCCTATTACCGTATGAGCCCGTCCGAACACGAAGAATTACGTCGTCGAGTGGAAGAGTTACTTAAAAAGGGCCATGTTCGTGAGAGTCTTATTCCGTGTGCTGTCCTAGCCTTACTTATTCCCAAGAAAATAGGTGATTGGAGAATGTGTGTCGATAGTCGCACAATCAACAAAATAACCATACGCTATCAGTTTCCCATTCCACGTTTAGATAATCTTCTTGAACAACTAAGTGGTGCTGCACCTTTTAACAAATTGGATCTCAAAAGAAGTTATCACCAAATACGCATCCATCTGGGCGACGAATGGAAAATCGCATTCAAAACCCGAGAAGGCCTTTTTTAGTGACTTGTTATGCCCTTTGATTTATCTAATGCCCCAAGATCGTTTATGCATATCATGAATCAAACCTTACGTCACCTCATTGGCTCATGTGTGATCATCTACTTTGATGTTATTTTGGTATATATCAAGAATGAAGCAGACCACTTAACCCATCTTAAACCCATCTTCCTCATTCTGTGCCTGTAAAAATTATATACTTCAACTTCCAAGTGTACTTTCTGCACACCATCTATATTATTCATAGGTTATAATAAATCAGTTGTTGGTATCCGCATCGACGAACATAAGATCGTCGCGATTAAAGAATGGCCGACACCTACCACAATCACTGCCACTCATAGCTTCGGTGGTCTAGTCTCGTTCTACCGCCGATTCATTCCCCATTTTAGTACCATAATGGCTCCATTAACCGATGTCATGCACGGCAAGCAGTTCACTTGGTCAGAAGCCGCGGATTCCGCGTTTCACACGATTAAGGAAAAACTTACACATGCCCCTATTCTCCTTTTACCAGATTTTGAGACCCCTTTCGAGCTCCACTGTGATGCATCAAAAGTGGGAATATGTGTCGTCCTCAGCCAAGGCAGTCGTCCGATCGCATACTTCAGTGAAAAATTGACTTGAGCTCGCTCACGTTATACGACATGTGATATTGAATTTTATGCGGTCTTGCGCGCAATACAACATTGTAGACATTACCTATTCCACCGTAAATTTGTCTTGTGCATTGATCACGAGTCCCTTAAACCCCTCGCTACACAAGACTCTTTATCCGTCCGACTTGCTAAATGGTCCTCTTATTTGCAACAATTCACATTCGTCATCCGCCATCAATCGGGTGCCACCAATAAAGTTGTCGATGCCCTGAGCCGATGACATTGTCTTCTTTCTGATTTTCACATATCTGTTATTAGATTTGATTCTTTTCGCCTATTATACACAATTGATAAATTATTTTCCCTAATATTGCAGGTTGTGACCCAACGCACCCACAACGACTATGTGTTGACGAATGGTTTCCTCTTTAAAGGAAAATCGACTTTGTGTTCCAGACCGTAGCTTGTGTATCAAAATTGTGGCTGATACTCACTTGACCGGCCTTGTGGGTCGCGATCGATCTACATAATTCATGGTCCATCGTTTTTTTAGCCCACAATTCGACGTGATGTCGAGCGATTTGTTGCCCGTTGTCGTATTTGCCAAATGTCAAAGGGAACAACATCAAACGACGACTTGTATCGTCCCCTACCCATTCCAAATCAACCATGGGCAGCCATTAACATGGACTTTGTTCTCGGTTTACCGCGTACTCAACGTGGCAATGATTTTCTTTTTATCTTTGTTGATTGCTTCTCTAAGATGGTTCATTTTATTCCTTGTAAAAGAAAAGTTGATGTCGTTAATGTTGCGCTTTTGTTTTTCTGTGAAATTTACAGGTTACATGGCCTCCTATCATCAATTGTCTTATCATCAATTGTCTCGAATCAGGATACAAGATTTATTAGCCACTTTTGGCGGACGTTATGGCGTATGTCGAACACGGAGCTGAACTTTAGTAGTGCCTACCATCCACAAACTGATGGTCAGACCAAAGTGGTCGATCGATCGTTGGGCAACCTTCTTCGGTGTTTGGTGGGTGCATGACAACCTCAAGGCATGGGATTCGAAACTACCTTAAGCGTAATTTGCACATAATATCGCCCTTAACAGAAGTACACGTTTTTGCCCCTTTCATGTTGTTTACGGCTTCAGTCCACGTGCTCCAATCGATTTACTTGCATTGCCGTCGACACCGCCAAAGTTTTTTTTATGTGTTTTCACAACCTTATAATATTACCTAGCTTCCTAAAGTTGCTTCTAATTTCGGCAAGTTTAGCATGGTTTAAGTTGTTGGAAGAAGGCAGAACGAGTCGTTGCAACTTGAGTTTAGGAAAAAAATAATTATTATATTGAAAGAAAGAGAGAATGTCTTAGATATCTTGGAAAAACTAATAAAACTAAGAATTCTTAATTAAAAAAAAAAAAAAATCAAACTTTGTGCAAAAAGGAAAAGAGACACAATAATCTTATCCTAATTAAACATCAAGTAGTGTCTGACAGATTGAATAGTTCTTCCAACTATGGAAGCAAATCACGAAGATGCTTTAGTTAATAATGCCCTGCATAACCTGATCAAAAAAATAATAATAATAATGCCCTGCATAAGAATACTAGAACATGAATAGGCAATTTCTCCATTTCAAATTGTGCTCTAAAAGTAACACTTCTCCCTTTCATATTTACATAAAGAAGAAATCAAATAGAAAAAAGTTTCCCTATCATTAAATCAAGTTTCTCAAGTACTTGTTACAATACTCAAAACATTCAAAGCGCGTCTCTACATAGCAGGTGTAGAAGTCAGGCTAACACATGACTTGCTAAGCGACATTGAGATTTAGAAAATATGATCATTTCGGATGTAATTTTGCCTTTATTTAGATTTATGTTTTGCGCACATTAAATATTTAATCAACAATTCAGCATACTACCTTAAACCTTTACAAGAAAGCACCAAAATTAACCAAAACCGTTGTTGATGGACCACTAATTCGACAAGTTGTAGCCGTGAAACTGAGAGTTGTCATATCCATTTCCATTGGATGACCGGATAATTTCCTGATATATCCATTTTTCGTGGTCACCGATATTGATATTGGGTAGAAATGATATTTCCACGATATTAGTAAAAAAATTGAAAAATTTCGAAAAACATTGGTGTGTAATAACAATATCGAGACTAATATCGGTGAAATGTCGAAAAAATCACTACAAATAATTGTCAAAATTGCAAGGAAAAATTACGAGGCTACGTAATCCCTCGTTAAATGGCGAGGGATTTTACGAGGGGAGCAGATGGAGAGGGAAATACCAAGGGTTCAAAAAACCCTCGCAAAATGGCGAGAGAATTACAAATCTCTCCCATTTAACAAGGGACATTGTTTAAAAATGATAAAGGGTGAGGGATTTAATGCTCGTTGGCTGGCGAGAGAATTTAATGCTCGCGGCCAGGCGAGGGATAAATTAAAATGCTCGGCAAAAAATAGCGAGAAAATTCTGGCGAGGAAATTAATGCTAGCCATTTCCCTCGTTATTCATGTTAAAGAGGACTTTTCCCTCGCCAAATCCCTCTCTATTTGGATACTTTTTTTTTAATATCGAAAAATGTCAAAAAAATTTGAGAAAATGTCGACAAGTTTAAAAAAGTATCATATGAAATAACATTGTATGTTATATTTTATATAAATTTATCACAGATGTAAATGTGTTAAATTTTTTTTGTTAAATTTATGTATTAAAAATTTGTTATTAAATTTTTACAATTTTTAAAATTTATCAATATCGATATTTGATATCGATATTTCCACAAATTTAAGGTCTCAATATTTCCATCGATACCGATATTTTCAATAGTTGTCGCATGAATAAAATCAATCGCAAAAAATGAAATTGAGTGGCAGTTTTAGATGATGTACCTTTTCACAAAGTATCGAGAGTAAAGTAGGGAGACAAAAGTGTTTCCTCACATATACAAAAATTGTTGGAATTAATTTGATATTAATGGGTTTTGACACCATTGCCTAATTAAAAATTATTAGATGGGCTAAACTTTAATTATTGAATAATTAAATGTGACGTAATCTATCTACTCACGAAGTAGATGAACATGATATATTTAAAGTCTCAAAATCGAATTTTGATGATTGAAAAATTAATTAATTAAATTGAGTGGTTACACAACTTTTAATGAAGAGTTTGATTGGGAAGGTGAAAGGTCTCACCTTGTCCCACATGAAAAGTTTACAAAAGTATGGAAGGATTTTTTTAAAATTGAAGTGTTAGTAGAGTTTAATTATGGTAAATGGGTACACACTCCCAAATGCCACACGCGCGCGTCACCGCCGCCCACCTGACAAGCCGACTTTGAATTTGGCAATTGGTCTTTGGTGGTCTTTGTGGCCTACGTATTTGAAAGTTGCCTGATTGCACGAATTTCTCCATACACAAAGGGTTTCCCTTGACTCGACTTTGCGTAGGGTTTTTTTTTTTTTTCGTATATTCGAATTGCTGTCTTTTCCCCTTACTGGCTTTTACAATCGCAAGACAGATTATTGAACTGTAATTTTTTCGGAATAAATTACGTACTGCGATGTCGAATCACGAGAACATGGAAATTGACAACAGACATAACGCACTAACCTGTGAGCACTAGTTAGAGCGTAATCTGTCGTGCAGGTAAAGGGTTTCCCTTGACTCGACTTTGAGTGGTTTTTTTTGTTTCCGTATATTGAATTGCAGTCTTTTCCCCTTACTGGCTCCTACAATCACAATACAAATTATTGAATGTTGGGAAATTAATTCTCCCAAGGGCAAACGAAAAATAAACAAGAAATAAAATGAAGAAATAACACAATCAACAACACAAGAATTTAACGTGGAAACTCCAAAATCGGAGAAAAACAACGACCCACCAAAGAGATCACTATATGATAAATTTTTACAATCACACAGAATTCCTCTCTTTTGACACTCAACCCTCCTACACTCTTTCAAGTCTACAATGACTCTCACCTTTCTCACGAAATTCTATTACAAGAAAATATAAGAAAGGAATTTAAACTAGAATCAAATACAAGACTAAAGTGTATTGATTGGTGCACTTGTAACAAAGACCTAAGGACTCCTTATATAGGATTAAGAAATCCTCCCTTCTTTCCTCACATTCGATGTGGGATAAAAACTCCTTTTATTTTAGCACAAGTCCAACAAACTCCACCTTGATAAAATAAAAGAAAACTCCATTGTTTTCACCGACAAACATGATTCTTAAACCAAAGAACCAACATTCTCAAAACAGAGAACACCTACTCCACCATATGAGTAGAACTTCATTGTCTTCACCGATAAACATGATTCTTAAACCAAAGAACCAACATTCTCAACATAGAGAATACCTACTCCACCATATGAGTTGAACTCCATTGTCTTCACCGACAAACATGATTCTTAAACCAAAGAACCAACATTCTCAACATAGAGAATACCTACTCCACCATATGAGTAGAACACTTAGAATCACCTATTATAAGAATTTCCTTCGGCACATGTCGAAAAATACATGCTGAAATTTATGGTGCAACTTCTAACTTTTGGCATTCCTAGAAGTCCTTCAGCCATCGACATCTTTCACCACACACCTTGCATCCTTGCCAAACCAATGTACATGTGGTCCAACTAACATCATCACATCATCGTTCATGGCAGTTGGACATGCCATAAGGATGTTCATTTCCTCAATCAGAGGAAATCATCTTATATCACAACGTTAGTAACATTTTCGGAGCCATTTGCCGCCACCGCTCCACCTTGATTAACTTCACCTTGTGTATACCAGATTGTATCAACACATCCTTAACTTGCACTTGCCACAAGTTAAAACTGATTCTTCCATCAAATTTCTCCATGTCATACCTCATTGCACTCAAACTCTTTGACATACCGTTTCTCCGTCCTTAAACAACCGTCTCCCAAAAAAGACCCCCGAATATTTCTATAAAAAATCTTTTCTGATGTGGAAGGTCAGACTACCCTGCAACCACAGAGCATACTAAGAATAAATACAGATCAAACTCGGGCTCTGATACCACTTGTTGGGAAATTAATTCCCCCAAGGGCAAACGAAAAATAAACAAGAAATAAAATGAAGAAATAACACAATCAACAACACAAGAATTTAACGTGGAAACTCCAAAATTGGAGAAAAACCACGACCCACCAAAGAGATCACTGTATGATAAATTTTTACAATCACACAAAATTCCTCTATTTTGACACTCAACCCTCCTACACTCTTTCAAGTCTACAATAACTCTCACATTGCTCACGAAACTCTATTACAAGAGAATATAAGAAAGGAATTTAAACTAGAATCAATTACAAGACTAAATTGTATTGATTGGTGCACTTGTAACAAAGACCTAAGGACTCCTTATATAGGATTAGGAAGTCCTCCATTCTTTCCTCACATCCGATTTGGAATAAAAACTCCTTTTATTTTAGCACAAGTCCAACATTGAATTGTAATTTTTTCAGAATAAATTATGTACCGTGCCCAGTAATTCTTGTGCTCTTTTTTTTCCCATAAATTCCCCAACAACAAATGGTTCTTGCACTTGTTAAAATGAGTGGTTTTGTTTCTTAGTGAAGTAAAAAACCTAATATTCTTCTGCTATTTTTTAGTTGGAAAATATGATTTACTCCCTCCGTCCCAATGAAAGTTACCCAACTTTCATTTTTCGTCTCTCAATGAAAGCCTTAACCTCCATGCCCGGAGCTCATGGGAAGCTTTTCCCGGGACGGAGGGAGTATTCTTTATATCAAATTTGGTGGACGCTTGTGATTTTATTTGAGATTTGAGTGGAGCAATGAAGTCCATGGGTGTTCTTTTTTTTTTTTTTGCTTTCTTTGTGAGAACCCGAGCTGTTTTGCAACCTTTTAAAAGTAAAAGCTGAAAAGCTCCAACAGTCAGTTAGTTTGTTTTTTGGATTATATTGTTTGGTCTAATGAACTTGAATCTTCATTTAAAAGAGATTGAATAAATAAAGCAAATGAATGCAAAACCTGAAAAGGGGATTTTTTTTTTTGTTAATGTGGAATGGTCTGTTGCTCATATATTTGCCCCAAACCAAGAGAATTTAAAGGAAAAGTTCATGATAAGTTGATAACATGCAATAATTAAATTTTAGATTATTAAACTAAAAGGGAAAAATTAGTGGTGATGCTAGAATTGTAGTTGTTGTGATTGCTTTGTTTATATGGTTTGAAGCATGAGATCTTTCACTTGTATATTAGAGTGTGCATTTATTTAAGTCTTTTGAAAGAGAAAAATGTCGTTTTGGTCCCACCTGCCACGCACCCTCATTTTTTTGGTCCCATAACTTTCACATTTAGTCCCAATAGGTTAAATTTTATCACATTTGGTCCCCGAATTGTGCAAATTTTGAAATTTTGTCCCAGCCCCGTTAAGTTTTAACGGACAGACTCACGTGTCCGTCAATTATTAACTTTCACCCCCAAATCAAAGTTCACCCTTAATAAAAAATCCCAAATCATTTCAAAACCCTAAGATTAAGATAGCTGGCCGCCTTCACCTGCAAGGACGACGCCGGCTCCCTCCGCCACCGCAAACTCATCTCCGTCTCCGATGCAGGCGTCGTCTCCACCCTTCCCTCCGATGATTCCCTCCGCCACCGCAAACTCATCTCCGCCTCCTTGCCGTCGTCCACCGCCTTTCCCCTCCCTTCTCCGCCCTCGCCTCCTACCTTCCGCCAGCTATTCCTCGCCCCACTCGACGATCTCCTTTCCTCTCCAGTCCTCGCCAACGACGTCGCGTTCGATTACTCCGGCAATTTTCTACCGATTCGTTTTCGTATCTCAGATCGATTCTCCGGTCACGTGACTCGGTCAATTTTCTACCGATTCGTTTTCGTATCTCAGATCGATTCTCCGGTTTTGCAGCTATGGCGGATCCCTTGAAGAACGGATCTCCTTCTCTCCCTTCCAATCCTGCTTCTCTGACTACTTCCAAGGAGCTTCGCCATGTCTCGTCAATGGCCACTCTACCTTCCGGTGCCGGAAAAATTTCCCTGCTGAATGCGGTTATTCTCGGAGAGGCGCTTGCTTCCGAGGAGAATGATCTCGGAGAGGCGCTTGCTTATTCTCGGAAAAATCGAATTTTATGATTTTGCAGTTATGATTTTGTGGTGGTGCAGTATATTGAGTTGTATAAAAGGTCCATTGAGGACCCTGCCGGATTTTGGTCCGACATTGCGTCGGAATTTTACTGGAAACAGAAATGGGGAAATCCTGTTTGCTCTGAGAATTTTGATGTTCGAAAGGGAAGAATTAATATCGAGGTCATCTTCTCATCTGCTCAATTCTTTGAATTCCTTTTCTTGCATACTCAGTACACTTGCTAAAATTTATGCTCCATTCTGTTTGCGATCAGTGGTTCAAGGGTGGCATTACTCAGTACACTTCCTTTTCTTGAATATGAACAAGAAAACTGCTTGATTCTATCGAAATCTGTGAGCTAATTTCGTAGCTATCGAAATCTAGGTATTGATCGGAGTCTGTAAACAAAAAATCAATTGATTCTATGTCCGTCGGAAATTTGGTAGTAAGAATTGGGTCTTCATCGCTATGCTCTCTTCTTGCTCGATTATGTTTAATTATTTTCTTAATTATAGATTTTTGGGATGTAATGAAGATTATTTAAGTAAAAGTGTCAATTTTCGCTTCAAAATGGAAGAAATATTAACGGGACCAAAAACGCTAACAGCTGACTGACGGCTGACTAACGGTGGGACTCAATGTGATAAAATTTAACCTATTGGGACTAAATGTGAAAGTCATGGGACCAAAAAAACGAGGGTGCGTGGCAGGTGGGACCAAAACGCCCATTTCCTCTCTTTTGAAATTTGCACTATTTATCTTAGATTTCAGCTAACCGTTGGATCTATTGATTAAGTGTCTTTTATATGATTGATAACTATGATATAGTGTATACTATAATTTTTCTTGTGCTTTATTAATTTGGTTTATTCATTCTTATTGTTATTAAAATTAATCTATAGTCTGCATAAAATGATAGACTTGGTCATCAATATATATTACTTTTAATAATTATTAACTTGCAACAGTCCCATCTACTTTGAACTTGTTGCTAATTGATGAAACTAATAAGATGAAATGAAATATTGTGTCTTACTAAAATTAGATTTAGATGGTATGAGGATATTCAGACTGTTCTTCTCCCTAGCTTGTTATAGGCTCCTTTTATTCTGCCAATTGCTAAAGCAGGAATCTGGATAATTAGCCGAAATTTACAAGCCTCCATTTTATCAGAAGATAGTTAATTTGGAGGGGAGATTCCAATAGTCTGAAAAAATGGATGCATGTTTTGCAGCATAGCAACTTAGATATGGATATGCTATTAGTTTTGGGGGAACTAATATTTATTATGTGCTTTCTCTTCTGAAATTTAAGTTGAACAATATTTGTATTACATAGATATAACGTTGGTCAGTGACGGAGCTAGAAAATCTCGATAGGGGGCTCGATTAACATTATTTTAAAAATAAAATAATATGTACTTAGGAGTATAAATTTTACATGATAAAATTGTCAATACATTTCATTAAATTAAATTGAACAAGTTGTCTTTCATGTTATTTTAAAGTTTTGATAGTTCGATTCAAAATGAAGCGAAACAATTTAAAAATTGCTAAAATATTTTGCAATTCTTAGTAAAAACTTAGACAATAATTCTCAAATACACCATCAAATATCTATATTATTGACTTTATTGAAGAAATAATTTATTTTTGGAGTATTAAGAAACAAATTTAAGTAAAAAACACATGAAAAAATATATTACTCCTTTCAAACTTTTGTATGCAAGCATTTATTTTTTATTCGTCTATACTTAATATGTATGTGTCAAAAAATAAAAATAATATTTTTATTTTCATATATAAAAAAGTTTCATTTAAATTTTAATATTCAAAAGATGAGATTAAAAAATAGACACGTTTAAGATTAATGATTAATAAAAAATTAATAAAAGTAAAATTAATAAGAAAAAAGAGATTTTAAAATAGGGTGATTTGAGAAGAAATATACCGACTAAAATGTTTACAAATATATGATAAAATTAAGATATATATTATAAGAATAACTATTATCACATAATATATATAATTATTATATTATATTTATCATATATATAAAAAAATTAGTGGGGTCCAGTGACCCCCTAGCCCCAACGTGCACCATCCCTTACGTTGGTGCATGTGTAGAAAACAAATTATTTTGAACTCTAAGGTAGATCATTTTCCATTAACTAATTTACGAGAAATTTTGCTAATAAGCTTAGCCTGCTTGGCAGAGAAAATTGAAGCATTGCAACCAGAAAATTCCATCCACAATTGGTTATTTTGGAGCTTCCCTTGATCCAAATATCATTGCTAAAGTGAGTGGCATTTGGCATCCATGACTAGGACCAAATAATAATTCTCTACCTAGTATTATTAACTAACACAAAAACTTATATGCAATATTGCATACACGCATTTCAATAATTCTCACACATATTCTTTATAAATACACCCAAAAACTTAATTCACATACATTTTTTTATAAATACACCCACAAGCTTAATTCACACACACATTTTTTATAAATACACCCACTGACAGCTCAATTCACACCCACATTTTTTATAAATGCACCCACTGGCAGAAATTGAACATGATCGTCTTCTCCGAGCAATTTTCGATCACCTCAGGTCGTGGTCGGACGCTGCAATTTACGATGACCTTAATCCTTAAATATTTTATATTTCTTTAAATATTCTTTAATACTAACCATTATGGGTCAATGTTATTTTGTTTTACGTACAATAATATATCTTACTACATGCAATAATATATGTTACTATATATTATAATGTGGGTTACTTAATCATTAAAAAAATATAAAAATATAAAAGTTATTACTACATGTAATAATTTGTTTTACTACATAAAAAATTATATGTTATTACATACTACAATTTGAATTACTACATTGAATAGACGTTTGTTACTATATGTAACTTTATCAAATGATCTAATATTTTTCGCATCATCCTACAATAAAACATTTTGTATTACAACATGATTATTGTGTTTACTACATTCGATAATATATGTTACTACATATTATAATGTGAGTTACTACATCAATAAAAACACTAGAAAAAACGTGTTACTAAATAAAAGAATTTGTATTATTATATAAATAGTTTGTGTTATTACTACATAAAATAATGTGTATTACTACATATTACAATTTGAATTACTACATTTAATATCCCGCGTTCGACAATAAAATAAAAGATAAAAAAAATCACAGAAACGAGTAAAATAAACGGATTAAAAATTTCGAATTAAGCTGTCAGTGGGTGTATTTATAAAAAAATGTGTGTGTGAATTAAGTTTGTTGGTGTATTTATAAAAAATGCGTGTGTGAATTAAGCTTGTGGGTGTATTTATAAAGAACATGTGTCTGACTGACTGAAATGCATATATGCAATATTTCATACAAGAATGACTCATTCACTAATTAATTTTTTTACGTCACTTTAATTTGAAATTTTAAGGTGGTTGATTCTCCCAGCTTTCTGTTGGTCCATGTTGTTGGATAAAAGGTTTTTTTTGAGTATTTGCAGCATCCTAAAGGATTTCATCTCTTACATCTTAAAATGAGTAATAGCCATCTTAAAGGCTATGAGATATGAGTTTGCAAATACTGTACCTTCCAATTTTGTTAGCGTGAAATGATATCTTTTGTGTAGACTTGGAAAGGGAGTGAGCTTGCAACAGGCTACAGATTTGTGTAGTTTGGGCTATTTCATTCCACACTAACAAAAAAAAGTTGTGCTGCTATTAAAATTAACTTCTTCACATTAATATATTTTAGAGACTTAAATTATTGCAGTCTGTTAAATTTTTTTTTTTTGTCAGTCAAAGAAATATATATGGAAGCTAAAGTTCAGAAAGTACAAAGTCAGTTTTGTGTACAAGCTATACCCAAAACTGAACTCATATTTACTGAATAGTTACAAGAATGAGAAATCAAATTATTTCTTGTGTTGCTGTTAATAATTTCTTAAGCTGTCTTAGTTGCTGTATTTTCTCCAATTATAGCATCTGCATCACCACATTAATACTTTTGTTAGTGTGGAATGATCTAAAGCTTTGCTGCTCATATATTTGCGACCAACCAAGAGGAATTATAGGAAAAACCGAAAAAGTAATGTTAACATGTAATAGATAAATTCAGACTATCGAACTAAAGGAAAAAAATAGTGGCAGTGCTTGTATTATAGTATCCAGAGAGACGGACCGAGGTGGTGTCCAGCGGGGCAGTGGGCCCCCAACTATTTTATTTTTTTATATATTTTTTGTTCCAATTATTATCTATTTTTTTTTATTGAGAATACTCTATCACTACATTATTTTATTTTTAAAATTGTTACTCATTTTTTACTCACATTTTTCTTTACACCTCACTAAATTCTATTTTACATACTCTTCCTTTATTTGACCTCACACACCCACTACATTCATTTTTCTTAGAAGTGAGCCGGTGAAGCAAGACATCACGAGATGGGGAAGTATAATTTAAGCTATACATTTATCTAATACTAGTAACTAATGTCTCTACAGGGTTACAAGTTAAATTTTAACACCGTTTCGTTTAGTACGAGACGGAACAATCAAAATCAATTCCCTTCAAAATATAATAAAAGTCGTTAAATGTAAATTCAGTGAAATGAGATATATTAAAAATTTTATACTCCGTAATAAAATAATTTTGTAGGTATAATATTATTATGTAAATCGGGCCCTCCAATCTTAAATTTCTGGGTCCGATTAGTATTTGTGATTATTTTAATTATATAGCTTGATGCATGTAATCTTTCATTTGTATATTAGAGGGTGCATTTATTTAGGTCTTTTGAAGTTTGTACTCTTTATCTTAGATGCTAATAGGTCATATTATATAGAAAGCAAAAGGTGACGAAGTTGGAACTATTTTTTGAGATATGGTGTGGTGCAAGTCATTTATGATTATTTTTTGGAAAATATTATGACAGTATTTAGAGAATTCAAAATCCTATAATTTCATATCATTTTTGTTTGTCAATCATTTTTTGTGGTGTTTTCCATTCATGTGATTCTTCCCAGTTGAATTTGTTTATGTTACGAATAACCGTAGAAATGAAATATCTTAACTATCAACACTAAATTAACTTGGATGTTTTTTATACATTATTTTTAGTGCTTATTTCTTTCACTACAAAGATGTTAGTAAAGGTATTATTTGGAGGGAAAAAAAAAGACATACCAAAATAACAAAATATACAACAATGAACGTTGTGTTTAAGAAAATATTCCAAATATTGTAGCTATAACTATACTCTTTATACGTTTAACAAAAATGAAGAACATTTTTTATTTTTAAAGTGTATATAATTTTTTTCAAAATTTATATGGATATCCATTTTTTTATAAATTTGCACGGGTGATATACTATTACGTAGCAAATACCAACAACGTCAAGGACTATATTATATAAAAATTTCCTCTTTTCTTCTGCAAATTAGGGATTGAAATATCGTGCTTTTCCGATGGATATAGACCCCGATATCGTTAATTGGGTTCTAGAGTTTCTTCTTCGACAACCGCTTGAAGACCGGACACTGTGAAACGATTGGAGCAATCGTTGTAAACGCGCGAGAGAATCATAGAAACTGGAGGGAGAATTTGATAGAATTGAGGGAGAGAGAAACAGTTATTTCATTGAAACAATTCGAAAATACACAATGGGGCGGTTCATGGGTGAATCACGAGTATAAATACCCGACTCATGCCTAAACAAAGCCGCGCATGCTACTTATTACAATATCACACTTTTAAAAGAAATTGACTATGGGATGAATACACTCCCCAAAAGCCCTAGCCTATTACAGTTATTCGCACCCCAAAACGACACCGTCTCTCACTACAAGAAAAGAGGTTTTTAGCATCGAATTTTTTTTGATACTAAAAATGAAATATTTGATACCAAAGGGCATTGGTATCAAAATTATTTTTGATACCACTTCCGATACCTATACTCCCGATCCTAAAGATCGTGTATCAGAAAAAAAAGTCTGATACTAAAGGGTTACCCTTTAGTATCAGAAATGTATAGTATCAACAAATATTTTCTGATACTAAAGGTTCAATCCTTTAGTATCAAAATTGTATTTAGTATCGGATTATTGTATCAATTTATGTTGATACAACAATGCATTTATAGTATCGTAAACTTTTACCGATACTAAACATATAGCATCTATAAATATTTTCTGATACTAAAAGGATATAACCTTTAGTATCAGAAAAATATTTAGTATCGAATAATGGTATCAATTTTTTTTGATACCACATTGTATTTTTAGTATCAATTATTTTTTACGACACTAAATATATAGTATCAATAAATATTTTTTGATACTAAAAGATATAACTTTTAGTGTCAGAAAAATATTTAGTATCGAATAATGGTATCAATTTTTTTTGATACTACATTGTATTTTAATATCAATTTATTTTAATGATACTAAATATATAGTATCAACACATATTTTCTGATACTAAAATATTGATTTTTTTAGTATAAAAAAAGCATTTAGCATCGGATAATTATATTAATTTTTTAATACAATATTATATTTATTGTATTTAAAATAGTACCGACTGATTCTAAAATTAATGGTATTATAAAAAAGTTCTAATATTAATTTCCGTATAACGAAAGAATGCCAAGAAATTCCCAAATGCAAATAGACAATATTAGTCTCCATTACATGATACTTGTTCAGATTGACATGAAAAAAATTATAACGGCTAAATGTAAAAATTTCAAAAACTGAAAATACAAAAATAAAATATAAAGGCTAAGTACTGTTAACTATACAAAAATCTAATTTGTCTAATTCCGACACAATAATAAAATTCCAAAGCCTATTTCGTCACAGAGACAATATAGGATGCAATAAAGATTAGAAGATTTCTCTTTACATTGATTATAAAACCTTTTCAAGACATAGTTCACCAACACCTTCTCATTAGCCCTTTTAGCAATGTCTCTTTACTTTGAATAACTTGATCAACGTGCCTAAATGTATAATGTAGATAAATGATTAATAAGCATAAAAGAAGTTTAGGGATATTCAACAATTCTCCTAAATATTAGTATTACAGATAGATACAATTGATAAAATAAAATGTATAAAGCATGAACATTGATCTTACAGTGAGAGAGACTATTGATTCCATAAGTAACAAATAACTAATAAAATCTATTATAGATGGCTATATACACTCATGCAACTACTGCAATATTTTATAGCATGAACATTGTGGAGAATAAAAGAAAACTACACCAATCTACAAAATTGCAAAAAAAGATGTAGAAATGGATCAGATGATAACCTGTTAAGCTTTGCAGTACATACTCAAGCTCCCAACAAGCCATGACTGCTTCCATGGCATGAAACTTGTACATGTTGATGGAGTTGTTCTTTAAATGGGGAGAGCAATAGAACATAATGTGTCTGCAAAAAGTTCAAATTCCACAATTAGGGATTATGGAAAAAAAAATCCCCAAATGGCCAAATGATATTATGAAGAACGAATCAGTAGGTCTTAGTTAATTAATGTCTCAAGACCGCATCCTTGAGACCCCTTTGAAAATAAAACTGATATCTTCAATCATAAAAAACAAATAACCTTCAAGTAAATATTCCCCAATATAATGCAACAGAAAAATTAAGTCTCAAGATTTCTAAAATTAGAAGAGGCACCAAGTAACTCAACAGAATTTCCATCTAACAGAGACTCATTCTCAAATAGAGTGAGACCATTGAGTGAAAAAAAGAAGGTAAAAACAGAGATCTAATTAGCTTCATACCTTGGAGTTTTTGAGCTTTCAAGTCAAAATGTGCATGTATCTCCAATATAATGCAACCTACAACTTTGAAAAGGATCGATAAAAGAAGATTATAGATAAATTAATGTCTAATGTGAATAAGAATCACAAATTTGTTATCAGACAGAATTAGAAAATGCATAAAATTAACATTCCCACCAATGTCAGCAAACAAGATGACAAGTCTTCAAAAAATGTAAGTCCTCAAATATATTCTCCATAACAGAGAGAAAGTACATATGCCAAATGTGCAAATTCAGGAGTAGCCAAATCTCCCTTTAAGGTCACCAACATGTTCCCTTTAATATAGTCCTCAAATGTAATGATGTTAACTTGACAATGAATACCTCACCAAAAGAAAGTGTTATGATACCTCTGTGACTGATCTCCCAAAGAGCCACTATATATTTAATTCTATCCCAAACTTATTCTAGGGATTTCGTTTAGTAAACAGTGACTAATCAAATAAAATGCATAATTTTTTTCTAGAAAGATCTTCAATACCTGGTCATATGAATGTATTACCTTGTCAAAACAGAAAAGAACCAACATACATTATAAGAAGCCATAAAAGAGAGTCGAGAACTGGTCAATAACCAACATACATTATAAGAAAGGATATCATCGAGATCTACTATAGGACCTTCTCCAAGAAGCCATCAAATGTGTTTCTTCTTCAAGAATGAGAAGATACAGTTTCCTAGTTCAAAGAAGAGATGCAAATGACAATTTTCATGGCATGCACAACATTTGTTTAGCATATTTTAATTACCTACTTTATATACATGGTATTCATTCAAAAAAAAAAACTCATAATTAACTCAGCTGGCTCAATAGCAAGGACAAGGTCAGGTTAGTAGCCACAATCTTAATCTAACTTTCCTAATATCATCAAGCTATTGATGAAAATACCAATTCACTCTGCAACATTGCAGATCAGCAAACCATGCTAACAACAAAATTCCGAGAAATTATCAAATTTAGGCCTGAAATTGAATGAATCACAATAATTTTGAGTAATTGAATTAAATGATTAACAAACCTTTTCTAGTGATCGCGTTGAGGTTTGGAGGCTATGGAACGCAGAGGCGATCCGTATCGTTGGTGCAGAGAGACTGGATCTAGTTTATGTGTCTTCGAATTGAAGTTAGTTGATCATCAGAAGAACCGACATTCGATGATGTTGGCGTGAACTCGAGACGCTCAAGACTCTCCACCGGCGAAGGACGGCCTAGAGAGGTCCCCACCGGCGAAGCACCGTCGCGCGCAGAGGGGAGGGCCGAGGGTGGCGCCGTGAGCGTCATCCAATCGGTGGCCATGAGCGTCGGGCACGCCGGCCTGAGAGCAGGGAGACCGGCCGGCGAACCGGCGACAACAGCAGCCGGAGAGAAAGGGACCGAAGCGGCGCCTCACTGTGTGTAAATCGCACATAGTGAGGTGTGAAAACCCTATTTTCTTTTGCGAAACTTCAATTACGTTAGTAAGTATAAGATTCATTATTTAACATTTTTTTAAGTTAGATACAAGCATACAGCGTAAAAGAACTGAGAAGAGATCAGAGAGATCATATGATTCATATATGAGCAATTGCCAATTGGTATCGGATTCCTATTATTTTTTTATACATATAAATAGTATCGGATATCTATTATTTTTTTGTATATATAAATAGTATCGGATATCTATTATTTTTTTTATATATAAATAGTATCGGATATCTATTATTTTTTTATATATATATAAATAGTATCGGATATCTATACCAATCATCATTCCTAATGAAAAAAAAAAGTGATATCAATAAAAAAAATATTGATGCTAAAAATAATATTAATAGTATCAAAAATATAATTTTCAATACCAATTATATGAGTAGTATAAAAAAAATTAAATGATACAAAAAATTAGTGGTATCAATAAAAAAATTATTAATACTAAAAATACAATTAATAGTATTAGAAATTTAATTTCCGATACCAATTGATAAGTAGTATAAAAAATAATTGGGTAAAAAAAAATAAATGATATCAATAAAAAATTACTAATACTAAAAATTAAATGAATAGTATCAATAAATTTAATTTCTGATACCACAATGATAGTAGTATCAAAGAAAATATTGGATACAAAAAATTAAGTTGTATCAATAAAAAAAATATTAGATACAAAAAATAAGTGGTATCAAAAAAAATATTAGATACAAAAATAAGTGGTATCAATAAAAAATTACTAATGCTAAAAATTAAATTAATACTATCAAGAAATTTAATTTCCGGTACCAATGATAAGTATTATCAAAAAAAATATTGGATACAAAAAATATGTTGTATCAATAAAAAATTACTAATACTAACAATAAAATTAATAGTATCAAGAAATTTAATTTCCGATACCAATGATAAGTAGTATCAAAAAAAATATTTGATACAAAAAATAAGTTGTATCAATAAAAAATTACTAATACTAAAAATAAAATTAATAGTATCAAGAAATTTAATTTTCGATACCAATGATAGTAGTATCAAAAGAAATATTCGATACAAAAAATATGTTGTATCAATAAAGAATTACTAATACTAAAAATAAAATTAATAGTATCAAGAAATTTAATTTACGATACCAATGATAAGTAGTATCAAAAAAAAAATATTAAATACAAAAAATAAGTGGTATCAATAAAAAGTTACTAATACTAAAAATTAAATTAATAGTATCAAAAAATTTAATTTTCGACACCAATAATAAGTAGTATAAAAAAAAATATTAGATACAAAAAATAATTGGTATCAATAAAAAATTACCAATACTAAAAACAAAATTAATAGTATCAAAATTTTATTTTTCAATACCAATGAAAAATAGTATAAAAAAAAATATTAGATACAAAAAATAAGTGGTATCAATAAAAAAATTACTAATACTAAAAATAAAATTAATAGTATCAGAAATTAAATTTCCGATACCAATGACAAGTAGTATCAAAAAATAATTTGATGTAAAAAATAAGTAGTATCAATAAAAAAAATTATGATGCCAAAATAACTTTAGTATCAATAAATAACAGATGCAATAAAATTAATGGTATCAAAAGATAAATTTTTGATACCAAGTATTTAAGTAGTATCAATAGTTTTATTGTTGATACTAAAGGATAAAATTTAGTATCGGAAAATGTATCGGATACTAGTTTTCCGATACTAAAACTCATATTTTTTGTAGTGTCTTCCGTCTTCTTCACCACTTCTCTTCATCGTAACATTACCACCCTGTCATCCACTGCTTGTCCTCAAGCAAAGAGCTGCAGGTATAAGCCATCGAAAGTAATGTAGTCCTCCCAAGTCGCCTCCGAATCAGGGAGGTGAGCCCAACAAATCAACACCTCAGTATCCGGCGAATTGCCCCTTCGCACCAGACGGCGAGCAACCACCTTCAACGACAAGAGAAGAACTTTCCCGTGCTCATCAAACTTAGGTAACTCCTGTGAAATTAAATCCCCAACACCACATTCTCCTTAAGCATAGAGACATGAAATGTAGGATGTATTTTAGCTGTTGTTGGCAGTGCCAACGTATAGGCAACCAATCCCACCCTTTGCACGACCTGAAAGGGGCCTGCAAACTTGGGACTTAGCTTCCATATGTGGCTTCTCCGCAGTGTAAGTTGCCTATAGGGCTTGAGTTTCAAGTAAACCCAATCACCCACCTGAAAAACCCTTTCTATTCTGTTTTGATTAACATAGAAACGCATGCGATCTTGGGCTTGGTATAATACCTATTTTAACTGTTGTAATATGTGTTGATTATTATACAATAAGTCATCTACTCTCTGCACTGAGCTCTGAATTAGTGGGCCAAAAGATAGGAATTTAGGACAGTAGCCATAGAGGGCCTCAAAAGGTGATCTTTTGATTGCTGAGTGAAAACTGGTGTTATACCAGATTTCAGCCAGAGGTAGCCATTGAGCCCATTACTTGGGACTCCATCCACAGATGCATCTTAAGTAAGATTCTAGGCATTGATTGACCCTCTCAGTCTGCCCATCAGTCTGAGGGTGGTAAGCTGTGCTCAACAGCTGTTGAATGTCTAGAAGCTTCATCAGTTGTTGCCAAAACTAACTGATGAACACTTTATCCCTATCAGAGACAATGGATGCTGGTAATCCATGTAGTCTGTAGATCTCAGAAATGAAGATCTGAGCCAAGTCAAAGGCTGTAAAGGGATGTGAAAGTGCTATAAAATGGTTGTACTTTGTTAGTCTATCCACAATCACCCAGATTGTATCCTTGTGACTAGAATTAGATAACTTCTGTTGGGATGTAAATTCACCCTAAGCCCCACTTGTTGTTAGAATAGTTTTGATGGCCAAAACACTTAGAGTTTATAAAAGTAATAGGATCAGCTGATTTTGTATAGAACATCTTAGACTAGTCTTGTGTAATCAACTGAATGTATATCAGCTGATTAGCACAGTCCCGGCTTACATGCGCTCCCTCAAGATGAGAAGAGTAGAAGATATGAAGACTAGAAGATCCTTGAAGGCCAGATAAGTTAAGGTGCTTGTATACCTACTTATCTGATGGAGTCCAAGTTGAAGATGACCCTAATGCAACACAAGTATTTACCAGATCAGAAGAGTTCTACTCGACTGATATCAGAAGACAGATGCACAAGGCCAGACGAGTAGTCAGAAGACTAGTAGTGCAGATCAGAAGACTAAGTACTCGTCCAGGACTCGGCTGATTCCCAAAGTCATCTTGCAATTCGAATGAAGACTTATCTTACTTAGAAGATTGACATGATCCCAGGATTGAAGCAATCAAGCAGCTGGAATCAAGGAATCAAGCCAACATGGAAAGATTGCCCCAACGGCTAGTCAACTCCAACGGCTAGTTGCAAGCAATCACCACTATAAATACAAGAGGATGAGAAATCACAAGTACGAGATCACGATGAGAGAATTCAACAAGCTAAGGAAGCAATCAAGCTAAAAGCCATATTGTTTTAAGAGTTCTCCAAGAGCCAGAATCCAAAAGAACATCCCTAGCTCTTAAGTGATTTCTATCCAACCCAAGAACCTGAATCATATTCATACTTGTAAATCCTTTGATTTAGGCATAGTGGTTAAGCATATTATAAGCTTGAACCATTAGTTGGAAACATTCAAAAACCCCAAACCCCCACCGAAAGGTTAAAGTTTTTGAACCCCTGCAAAGTGCAAGTGCTTACAATCACTTGTGGAGACCGTAGCAGTTAGGACTACTCAGATCTCAAAGTCCTACCCTTGGGACTATAAAGGACAAGCCCTTGTAATTTTTGGTAAATTAAAGGGATTAAATATCACGTGTGGACGTGAGAGTGGACGTAGGATCGTATATCCGAACCACTATAAACCTGGTGTTATTTATCTGTCTGCACTTTACTTAATTGTCATTTCCATACATCTTATATAGTACATACTGTGACTTAAACAATCTTCAAATCAAGGCCATATCTTTCAAACCAGCATCAGCTGAGTATTTTTCTTAAGTAAACAACTTGGCATTTTCAAAAGAAACAAAAAGAACGAGTCTAAACAAGGCCTACCATAATTCCGCATATAATCTCTGCAATCAGATCACTATAGTCATCTGGACCAGCAGACTTGTAGTCCAGCTGACATAGAGATCAGAAGAGGTTCCCAACTCTCTTGAAAAAGTTTTAAAGTCTATTCACCCCTCCCCTCTAGACTTTAATCCCATTCACTACTCGTTCAGGGACCAACAACTTCTCTATAAAGTCCATGAAGATGTCAGTCCAGGCTTGATCAGGAATAGGTAGTGGCTGAATCAAACCTGGGTTCTTAAGTAGCTCATGTTTGCCCAGTTGGCAAATAGAGCATTCATAAATCACCTTGTGGATTGTTTCCATCATATTTGGCCACCAGAAAACTCTCCTCATCCTTTGAAATGTAACAGTCTCCCCAGAATGCCCTCCTTGAGTTGAAGTGTGAACATGCATAACCAACTTCACCCTTAGCTTTGTAGTTGTTCCCACATAAACTTTGCCCTTGTATCTTTACAATACCTCCATTATAAGAATAGAGTGATAGATTGTATGGAGTGGTGAGGCTATCAATTATCACCTCAGAGACCAAACTATCACCATCATAGCTCTATTGTATCTCCTCCACCCAATGAGGCTTCACCATAGATAGAGCAGCACAATCCCCTTGAGTATGATTTCTCCTTGAAAGGGCATTAGCCACTATGTTTTCATGCCCTGCCTAATTATACTCAATCTTATAATCAAACCCCAATAGTTTAGTGAGATATTTGTGCTGCAAGGGAGTAATAATTTTTTTCTCAATCAAGTATTTGAGACTCTGGTGGTCAGTCCTTATGAAAAATGGGGCATGGATTAGATAGCATCTCCACTTGTCAACTGCTATTAGGATAGCCATAAATTTCTTCTCATAAATTGACCACCCCAAATTATTAACACCCAAAGTCTTGCTTAAGAATGCAATAGGCATCTTCCCCTGTAATAGAACAACACCTATTCCCCTATAGCATGCATCTGTCTCCACAATAAACTCCTTCTTGAAATCTGGTAGTTGTAAGATGGGAGTTGAGATCATGGCAGCTTTAAGATGTTGAAAATCTGCTTCTGCCTCCTTATTCCAAATAAATTGACCCTTCTTGGTTAAGAAAGTTAAGGGTTTAGCAATAATGTCACAGTGTCTTACAAACTTTCTATAATAACCTGTCAATCCCCAAAACCCTCTCAACTCCTTCAATGATTTGGGTGCTGGCCAATCCGGCATCACTTTAACATTATTTGGATCAACTTTCACACCATCATCTGTAATGATATGCCCCAAGTACTCCACTTGTCTCACCCCAAAAACACACTTAGAGGCCATGGCCTTTAAAGTGTTCTCCAGCAAAATCTGCAACACCTTTGTCAAGTGTAGTTTGTGCTCCTGCATATCCTTGCTATATATTAGGATATCATCAAAGAAAACTAGCACATAATCTCTCAAGTAAGGAGCAAAAAGCTTGTTCATAATGGGCTGAAATGTAGAAAGTGCATTAGTCAAGTCAAAGGGCATTACTACAAATTCATACAACCCTGAGACAGTGGCAAAAACTGTCTTTTGAATATTAGGAGTGTGGACCATGATCTAATGGTATCCTGCTATAATGTTAATCTTAGAGAATATCTTAGCTTGCCCCAATTCATCCAACAAATCTTCAATCAGTGGTATTAGATAACTGTCCTTGACTATTATAGAATTTAATTTTCTATAGTCAATACATAATCTCCTAGAGCCATCCTTCTTCTTGACCAATAGCACTGAGAAGAGTAAGGGGAGTTAATAGGCTGTATGACTCCACTCTCCAGCATCTCAGAAACCAGCTTCTCAATTTCCTGCCTCTGTAGGTAAGGATACCTATAGGGATGCTGCTTTATAGGCTTTTCCCCTTCCTTAATGGTGATCTTGTGATCTAACTACCTCTTTGGGGGTAGTTCAGTAGGAGGTGCAAACACCACCTGAAAAATCTTCAATAACAGTTTCTAATTCAGGTGCTACTGAACATTTATCAAACTCAGGATTGCCCTTCAGGTAACAAAGATACTGTAATACTCAGAAATTTTACAATAATAATAATAATTAATCTAATCTATTCTTATTTTTTTTAAAAAGGAAATTATAAAATAATATATATAGATAGATATAGGCGCATGCAATTTTAATACAAGAAGTATTAATTTCATTAATATTCTTAAAATGTTACATTACATTCCATGTATTTAATTATTTAATTGTTATTTCACCCTCCATTTCTCCTCATGCGTTTCTAGTTTTGAGAATTTAAAGAAATTAAAGTTATATTTGTAACTCCCTCTTAATGGGGGTAATGAAAAGTCAATTTCCCAAGGTTTTCTCCACGACACAATTGCTATATATATATATATGTGTGGGGTAAAACGTATGATGAGATAGATAAAAACACTTGATGCAATTGCCCTTTTGTATCTTTTATTTATTATATTACGTATAGTTTAGGAATTGAGTATAGTTAGACTCTTTGTTATTTTTTGTACTCGCAACGACAATTACGACATGTACTACTTCCACGTTTATATATCGAGGTGGGTTTTTAATTGCTTTATTCTCCACGGTGGTTTTTAGAGCTCTATTGCAGTGTTATTCATTATTTAATGTTTTAGATAAATGTTTGAGTTAATTGTTTACTATGTGAATTCATTTATATTGTTATTCTATTGGCAAAGTTATTATTCTATTGGCAAAGTTTATATTATGGCAAAGTTATCTAATAGCCAGGGGCTCCAGATGGGGTCCGGGACCGACGGGTCTTCGGGTGTAACCCGCCGTGCTCACGTGTGGAACTATCTTAGTCATTAATTTGGCTTTGGGAAGGTCCACAAACATGCGATGTCTACGTGTGGAACTATCTTAGTCATTTATTTGACTTTGAGAAGGTCCACAAACATGCGATGTCTACGTGTGGGAATACCTTAGTCATTAATTTGGCTTTGGGAAGGTCCACAAACATGCGATGGTTCACAAAACTCTATTGGCAAAGTATCAATGGCAAAGTATATGTGGCAATGTGAATGTTATTTGCTAAGTTGCAATTACTTGATTATTTATTTAACTATTGAATGACTTAAATCCCACTGAGTGTGCTTGCATGCTCACCCCCATCAATTTACAATTTCAGCTTGAAGAGTTGGATGGCGAGGAGTGGTGATGGGAGACGACGATTTATTTAAGATTAAAGGACTATTTTCAAGCATGTTTATTTAATTTAATTATGGTTATTCTTATGGATAATTGCTTGATGAGTTATTTATATATTTCTTAATTTTAATTAACGGTTTCCGCTGCAATGCTTAACGTGATTTAAATGTAATAGCCGTTGCGTTCCTTACTTTATCGTTGTAAGTTTAAAATTCAAAATTTTTGGCACGTTAAAATTAGTTACTTTAACTACTTTTTAAATGGTTAATATTTTTAGATTTGGGGCGTGACAGAGTGGTATCAGAGCGGGTCTACGTTCTTGTAGACTTGCAAATTAAATCATATCTTTTGAGTTGAGTAAGTTAAAAATATATTTATGAACAAATAAATTCGAGAAAAATGTTATGTCGTCCATCACCGCCTCATCGCTCCAACTCCACAAGGTACGTGCATGTTATTATAATTTTATATTTTAATTTATCATGCGATATTTTCATGCTATTGTGTTGTATTGATCAATGCTAATGTTTCCCATATGCTATGTGTCTATGTTGCTATGCTATGTCACAATTATAATGCTAAATTTCGAGGACGAAATTTTATTAAGTGGGGTAGTATGTAATACTCAGAAATTTTACAATAATAATAATAATTAATCTAATCTATTCTTATTTTATTTTTTTAAAAGGAAATTATAAAATAATATATATAGATAGATATAGGCGCATGCAATTTTAATACAAGAAGTATTAATTTCATTAATATTCTTAAAACGTTACATTACATTCCATGTATTTAATTATTTAATTGTTATTTCACCCTCCATTTCTCCTCATGCGTTTCTAGTTTTGAGAATTTAAAGAAATTAAAGTTATATTTGTAACTCCCTCTTAATGGGGGTAATGAAAAGTCAATTTCCCAAGGTTTTCTCCACGACACAATTGCTATATATATATATATGTGTGGGGTAAAACGTATGATGAGATAGATAAAAACACTTGATGCAATTGCCCTTTTGTATCTTTTATTTATTATATTACGTATAGTTTAGGAATTGAGTATAGTTAGACTCTTTGTTATTTTTTGTACTCGCAACGACAATTACGACATGTACTACTTCCACGTTTGTATATCCAGGTGGGTTTTTAATTGCTTTATTTTCCACGGTGGTTTGTAGAGCTCTATTGCAGTGTTATTCATTATTTAATGTTTTAGATAAATGTTTGAGTTAATTGTTTACTATGTGAATTCATTTCTATTGTTATTCTATTGGCAAAGTTATTATTCTATTGGCAAAGTTTATATTATGGCAAAGTTATCTAATAGCCAGGGGCTCCAGATGGGGTCCGGGACCGACGGGTCTTCGGGTGTAACCCGCCGTGCTCACGTGTGGAACTATCTTAGTCATTAATTTGGCTTTGGGAAGGTCCACAAACATGCGATGTCTACGTGTGGAACTATCTTAGTCATTTATTTGACTTTGAGAAGGTCCACAAACATGCGATGTCTACGTGTGGGAATACCTTAGTCATTAATTTAGCTTTGGGAAGGTCCACAAACATGCGATGGTTCACAAAACTCTATTGGCAAAGTATCAATGGCAAAGTATATGTGGCAATGTGAATGTTATTTGCTAAGTTGCAATTACTTGATTATTTATTTAACTATTGAATGACTTAAATCCCACTGAGTGTGCTTGCATGCTCACCCCCATCAATTTACAATTTCAGCTTGAAGAGTTGGATGGCGAGGAGTGGTGATGGGAGACGACGATTTATTTAAGATTAAAGGACTATTTTCAAGCATGTTTATTTAATTTAATTATGGTTATTCTTATGGATAATTGCTTGATGAGTTATTTATATATTTCTTAATTTTAATTAACGGTTTCCGCTGCAATGCTTAACGTGATTTAAATGTAATAGCCGTTGCGTCCCTTACTTTATCGTTGTAAGTTTAAAATTCAAAATTTTTGGCACGTTAAAATTAGTTACTTTAACTACTTTTTAAATGATTAATATTTTTAGATTTGGGGCGTGACAGAGTGGTATCAGAGCGGGTCTACGTTCTTGTAGACTTGCAAATTAAATCATATCTTTTGAGTTGAGTAAGTTAAAAATATATTTATGAACAAATAAATTCGAGAAAAATGTTATGTCGTCCATCACCGCCTCATCGCTCCAACTCCACAAGGTACGTGCATGTTATTATAATTTTATATTTTAATTTATCATGCGATATTTTCATGCTATTGTGTTGTATTGATCAATGCTAATGTTTCCCATATGCTATGTGTCTATGTTGCTATGCTATGTCACAATTATAATGCTAAATTTCGAGGACGAAATTTTATTAAGTGGGGTAGTATGTAATACTCAGAAATTTTACAATAATAATAATAATTAATCTAATCTATTCTTATTTTATTTTTTTAAAAGGAAATTATAAAATAATATATATAGATAGATATAGGCGCATGCAATTTTAATACAAGAAGTATTAATTTCATTAATATTCTTAAAACGTTACATTACATAACATGTATTTAATTATTTAATTGTTATTTCACCCTCCATTTCTCCTCATGCGTTTCTAGTTTTGAGAATTTAAAGAAATTAAAGTTATATTTGGAACTCCCTCTTAATGGGGGTAATGAAAAGTCAATTTCCCAAGGTTTTCTCCACGACACAATTGCTATATATATATATATATATGTGTGGGGTAAAACGTATGATGAGATAGATAAAAACACTTGATGCAATTGCCCTTTTGTATCTTTTATTTATTATATTACGTATAGTTTAGGAATTGAGTATAGTTAGACTCTTTGTTATTTTTTGTACTCGCAACGACAATTACGACATGTACTACTTCCACGTTTATATATCGAGGTGGGTTTTTAATTGCTTTATTTTCCACGGTGGTTTGTAGAGCTCTATTGCAGTGTTATTCATTATTTAATGTTTTAGATAAATGTTTGAGTTAATTGTTTACTATGTGAATTCATTTCTATTGTTATTCTATTGGCAAAGTTATTATTCTATTGGCAAAGTTTATATTATGGCAAAGTTATCTAATAGCCAGGGGCTCCAGATGGGGTCCGGGACCGACGGGTCTTCGGGTGTAACCCGCCGTGCTCACGTGTGGAACTATCTTAGTCATTAATTTGGCTTTGGGAAGGTCCACAAACATGCGATGTCTACGTGTGGAACTATCTTAGTCATTTATTTGACTTTGAGAAGGTCCACAAACATGCGATGTCTACGTGTGGGAATACCTTAGTCATTAATTTGGCTTTGGGAAGGTCCACAAACATGCGATGGTTCACAAAACTCTATTGGCAAAGTATCAATGGCAAAGTATATGTGGCAATGTGAATGTTATTTGCTAAGTTGCAATTACTTGATTATTTATTTAACTATTGAATGACTTAAATCCCACTGAGTGTGCTTGCATGCTCACCCCCATCAATTTACAATTTCAGCTTGAAGAGTTGGATGGCGAGGAGTGGTGATGGGAGACGACGATTTATTTAAGATTAAAGGACTATTTTCAAGCATGTTTATTTAATTTAATTATGGTTATTCTTATGGATAATTGCTTGATGAGTTATTTATATATTTCTTAATTTTAATTAACGGTTTCCGCTGCAATGCTTAACGTGATTTAAATGTAATAGCCGTTGCGTCCCTTACTTTATCGTTGTAAGTTTAAAATTCAAAATTTTTGGCACGTTAAAATTAGTTACTTTAACTACTTTTTAAATGATTAATATTTTTAGATTTGGAGCGTGACAGAGTGGTATCAGAGCGGGTCTACGTTCTTGTAGACTTGCAAATTAAATCATATCTTTTGAGTTGAGTAAGTTAAAAATATATTTATGAACAAATAAATTCGAGAAAAATGTTATGTCGTCCATCACCGCCTCATCGCTCCAACTCCACAAGGTACGTGCATGTTATTATAATTTTATATTTTAATTTATCATGCGATATTTTCATGCTATTGTGTTGTATTGATCAATGCTAATGTTTCCCATATGCTATGTGTCTATGTTGCTATGCTATGTCACAATTATAATGCTAAATTTCGAGGACGAAATTTTATTAAGTGGGGTAGTATGTAATACTCAGAAATTTTACAATAATAATAATAATTAATCTAATCTATTCTTATTTTATTTTTTTAAAAGGAAATTATAAAATAATATATATAGATAGATATAGGCGCATGCAATTTTAATACAAGAAGTATTAATTTCATTAATATTCTTAAAACGTTACATTACATTCCATGTATTTAATTATTTAATTGTTATTTCACCCTCCATTTCTCCTCATGCGTTTCTAGTTTTGAGAATTTAAAGAAATTAAAGTTATATTTGTAACTCCCTCTTAATGGGGGTAATGAAAAGTCAATTTCCCAAGGTTTTCTCCACGACACAATTGCTATATATATATATATATATATATATATATGTGTGGGGTAAAACGTATGATGAGATAGATAAAAACACTTGATGCAATTGCCCTTTTGTATCTTTTATTTATTATATTACGTATAGTTTAGGAATTGAGTATAGTTAGACTCTTTGTTATTTTTTGTACTCGCAACGACAATTACGACATGTACTACTTCCACGTTTATATATCGAGGTGGGTTTTTAATTGCTTTATTCTCCACGGTGGTTTGTAGAGCTCTATTGCAGTGTTATTCATTATTTAATGTTTTAGATAAATGTTTGAGTTAATTGTTTACTATGTGAATTCATTTCTATTGTTATTCTATTGGCAAAGTTATTATTCTATTGGCAAAGTTTATATTATGGCAAAGTTATCTAATAGCCAGGGGCTCCAGATGGGGTCCGGGACCGACGGGTCTTCGGGTGTAACCCGCCGTGCTCACGTGTGGAACTATCTTAGTCATTAATTTGGCTTTGGGAAGGTCCACAAACATGCGATGTCTACGTGTGGAACTATTTTAGTCATTTATTTGACTTTGAGAAGGTCCACAAACATGCGATGTCTACGTGTGGGAATACCTTAGTCATTAATTTGGCTTTGGGAAGGTCCACAAACATGCGATGGTTCACAAAACTCTATTGGCAAAGTATCAATGGCAAAGTATATGTGGCAATGTGAATGTTATTTGCTAAGTTGTAATTACTTGATTATTTATTTAACTATTGAATGACTTAAATCCCACTGAGTGTGCTTGCATGCTCACCCCCATCAATTTACAATTTCAGCTTGAAGAGTTGGATGGCGAGGAGTGGTGATGGGAGACGACGATTTATTTAAGATTAAATGACTATTTTCAAGCATGTTTATTTAATTTAATTATGGTTATTCTTATGGATAATTGCTTGATGAGTTATTTATATATTTCTTAATTTTAATTAACGGTTTCCGCTGCAATGCTTAACGTGATTTAAATGTAATAGCCGTTGCGTCCCTTACTTTATCGTTGTAAGTTTAAAATTCAAAATTTTTGGCACGTTAAAATTAGTTACTTTAACTACTTTTTAAATGGTTAATATTTTTAGATTTGGGGCGTGACAGATACTGTTGGGAAATAAATTGATTTTGATTAAGATACCAAAACCCCTGATTGATGATGATCAGATTAGTTGAGATACATCTAAGTATGCATCAGTCTAGTTGTCTCAGGATAGTTGAGACAGTAAAAAATTGCCTAAGTCTAAATCTCAGAAATGGTGTGAGATTTATAGATCAGGATAGTTGTCCAAGGCTGAAATGTTAGGCAGCTTGTTTAGGTTTAGTGCATTAGGACAAAGCTGCTGATGCTACAGAGACAAACATGTTGAAGAAGTCAACTTAGCTGATAATCAAGAATGCAAGAGAAATTGCAAGTACTGATAAGAGCTATATCAGATCAGTTTCAAGGCTTGAAGATCAAGAGCATTGAATGATGCACACAGAAGATAAATTAAATGAAGCATTTAATGCAATCAAGCCTGAACAAAACATTGAAGACTTAGAAGCATTAAAGACTCAAGAATTGAATGAATATTGGAACATTCCACTTGCAGCAGCAATGTTCAGGACACTTGTCCTATCTGACTGTTGGTAGAGTGTAAAGTCTGGCACAATCAACCTTGGGAAATGTGCAAATTTGGAAACTGACACAAGTCATATCAGCCACATTTTTCAGAAGTCAACACATTCATTCAAGCAACCATTGAAGAGCCTTTTACACAGTGGATAATAGAAGGTTGGCTTCTATAGCCGTTTCAATGGAGCTGCAAATAGACAATTTGAAATGCTATCTCTCCAACGAATAGTTGATCAAATTGCTCTATAAATTCAGAAGTGATCCAAGGATTCAAGCATCCAACTATCTGCTATGAAACTATCATCAAGCAATCAAAGGAAACCAAAGCTGTTTTCATAATCCCAAGTTTCCTGATCACTTCAAAAGCTAAGCCATTCCTTGTAATACCCCAAGCTTAGCATTGAGATATCCTAAGCCTTTACACTGTTCTTATTGTAAAGGATGTCTCTATTAGTTGGAACCAAAACCTCAAACCCTTACCTCATTGAGTGAAGTAGAGTTTGTTGTAGAAGTGAGAAGTTAAGGACTGTTAAGTGCAAATACAGTCTTAACTCAGAGAGATTGAGCACTAGGATTCAGATTATCCTAGGGATCAAAGCACTAAGATAGTGTTGTTGATCAGTGCACCTTGGCACTATAAAACAAGCTAATTCCAGGTGTTAAGGAATTATCCTGGTCAATCAGGGAAAGTGGATGTAGGAGCTTGAGACTCTGAACCACTATAAATTGTTGTGTCACTTACTTACTGCACTCATTTTATTACTTTCATTTCTTGCAATAATCTTTCTTAAAAGAAGTAAGTTCAGCAAAGTTAAGAAAAACTGTTTTGGATAAAGTCCCTGATCAACTATTTTTTTTTAGAGAAATTACTTGGAGTATTCTTTCAAAGAAAAGGGCAACCACATTCTGCACTTAGCAACTTCTTGAGATATTTATCCAACTGATCACTTCATAGTTTTCAGTAGGGCAAGTATCTATTGAAGTTCACTCAGGCTAGTTGTCAGACAACCTCCCTGATCTGTTCAAACTGTTTTGAAAAAGAAAGAATTTGCATACACAAGTGCATTCCCCCCCATACACTTGTGTCATACTCCACCAAGGACCAACAAGTGGTATCAGAGCAGGGGTTCAAAGACCACTGCCTTTGAAAATCCATCTGGTTTTTCAAATCACATTATCACTGTGGTCACTGAACTGATCCAATTTTCTGAAAAAAACATATATGTGATTATCTAACCAAAATTCCTGTAAGATGGCAAACAATGCAGTTCCAGGAGATGCTGTCAACACCCTTAACAACATGGGTCCAAATCAAGTAAACCACATTTCACATCACAAACTGCCAATGTTCTCAATAAAGAACTATGACTTCTGGAAGATCAGAATGAGAGCACATCTTGCTTGCCAGCATGATGAAATGCTCAAAGTCAACACCAGAGGATCCTTCACCTTCACCAAGATAAATCCCAAAGTCACTGATGCTCAGAAAGCAGACCCAAGGGAACTATTGCCAAAGGATGAGGATGAATTGACAACTGAAGAAAGAAAGAGACACAACCTGAACTACATTGCCATGAACACATTGTACCAGACTATTCCAGATGCAGTGATGGGAAGAGTGTATCACTGCACCATAGCAAAAGAGATCTGGGACACCTTAGCACTTATGTGTGAAGGTACCCAAAAGATCAAAGAAAACAAGCTTCAAGTGGCTATCCAAAAATATGAACAATTTACTATGGAGCCCAATGAAACTATTGATCATCTTGATGGCAGATTCACTAACATCATGAATGAGATAAACTCATATTGAAGCATATGAGTTTGATCTGAACAGAAAGAAGGTGCATGAAGAGCCATCCTCCTCAAGCAAATGTGTTGCATTCAAAGCTGCTGAGACAGAAAAGAAGGGTGCACATAGATCATCTCAGACTGTCTCTAAAACTGAGATGAAGGAGGAGCTGGCACTCGTGGCTAGGAGGTTTGAGAAGCTCAACTCCAGATTTGGTAGATACAAAAAGTTCTACCAAGACAACAGGTCCAGGAGGAGATTCAACTCTCTTGACAACAAATCAGAGGACAAACTCTCTGATGAAAAGAAAGAAGATAAATATGTTGATAAAAAGAAGTACAACAAAGGTGAACCATCATCATCCAGGAGGAAGGAGTCCTCAAGCAAGAGAAATGATGATGAAGATGTGTGTTACAATTGCCAGAAAAAGGGTCATTCCCAGTATGACTGTCCTGACCTAAGTTCAAAAGAAAGAAAAGAGAGGCAGAGTAAAAAAGACAAGAGGTTGAACAACAGGAAGGCCATGGTAGCTGGGGAGTCAGCAAGTGAAGAAAGTGTGTACTCATCTGATGATGGGCTATTCTCCAACAGTGAAAGTGATGAGGACTGTCAAATGGCCTTTGAGAATGAAGAGGTATGTTCATCTTCCAATTCTTCAAATAACACACATGAGTCCAGTGAAATCCACTTGAAACTTAACTTTGGAAAGTTACTAGAGGTCTTCACCAGACTTCAAGAAGTATGCAATATGGCATTGAGAGAAAATGAATTGTTGAACTCTAAAGTCAAAATCCCCAACCTTCCTGAGCCAGTGTTTGACATTAGATCAACTGAGTTGTGTCAGCAGATTGTGAGAGAACATGATGAAATGTCTCTCAAAGTCTCTGAACAACAAAAGTTGATTGATGAGCAAAATCCAACTCTAAAGAAAAAGGACGTTGACCTTAGAACTCTTCAAGCTAAATTTGATAATCTCTCAAATGAATTTGATACTCTTAAATTAAGTGAGGGGAGCCTAAAACTAAAAATGTCTGCCTTGAACAAATCCTCTAAGACAATAGAGGAAATTTAAGGGTTTCAAAGACCAATGGCTCAAAGAAGTGGATTAGGCTATAATCCATTTGAACCCTCACCTGGTCTTAGCATTGCTTCAACAAGCAACTCTAAGATGACCTTTGTAAGGTCAGTGGCTCAACAAAAACAAAATGAAATGGAAGTGAATCAGCCACTGATCAAGGGTAAGGGTAAGGAAACTCTTATACCTGCTCAAGTGAACAATGCTCCTAAACCCAAACCAAAGGAAAAGGTTAAGAACATTGTACACAAGAGAAATGAGTTTCAGAAGGATAGAACCAATGGAAGGCCAACCCATCTGAACACTCATCAGTGGAGTTGTCCAAAATCTACTCAGAAGAGGCCAACTCAAATAAGGCAACCTCAACTGGACAGATTGAGGCCCAACCCCACTGATAGGTATAACAGTTTCAGGAAGCCTAGACCCTTCATGCCAAAGGGAAAAGGCCATCCTAGCTCCTATCCTCAAAGGTCTTACCAAGCTGCACCTAAGTCTAGTAACTTCAGGAGACATGTCCCAAAGAAATTCACTAACTCTCCTAAACCTTACAAGACTAACATTTATGCACAGAAACCATCCAAGGCATTTAAGGGTAGGACTGTGTATGTAGATGTAAATGGAAACCAAGTCAGTCACTTTGAGTCAATCAAAGTAATTAGGCAGATTTGGGTTCCAAAAGGTACAGCTAACCCCCTAGGACCCAACATTCAAAGGGTACCTAAAGTTTGACTTTGTAGGGCTGCAAGGACCACAAGAAGAAGAGAAGCATAAACAAGAGAACAACATGGTACTTGGACAGTGGATGTTCAAGACATATGACTGGAAACAAGGAGCTTCTCTCAGAATTTGTTGAAAAAAATGGTCCTTCAGTAACCTTTGGAGATAGCTCTCAAGGGATCACAAGAGGTTATGGTACATTAAATATTGGTAGTGTAAAAATTACTGATGTTTCATATGTCCTAGGTCTAAAATATAATTTGTTATTTATAAGTCAAATCTGTGATAAAGGATACAGTGTTGAATTTGCACCAAATGAATGCATTATCAAAGACAAATCAACACAACAGGTGCTACTAACAGGGGTGAGAAAGGGAAATGTTTACTTTGCAGATTGGAGCAAAACCCCTGAAGTAGTCTGTCTTGTTGCTAAAAGCACAAGTGAGCAAAGCTGGCTTTGGCACAAAAGACTAAACCACCTGAACTTCAAAACCATCAACAAACTGGCAAGGAATTCTCTAGGGAAAGGGCTGCCTAATCAAGTGTTCACCAAGGAACATGTATGTCAGCCATGTTAGGAAGGAAAGCAAATCAAAGCTTCATTCAAAGGAAAGCCTGTCATTTCTACTGAGAGAGTTCTCCAGCTACTACACATGGATTTATTTGGTCCAATTATACCAGTAAGCATAAATGGAAGAAAATATGCTTTAGTAGTTGTTGATGATTTTTCCAGGTTGTTGGTCCCTGAACGAGTAGTGAATGGGATTAAAGTCTAGAGGGGAGGGGTGAATAGACTTTAAAACTTTTTCTAGAGAGTTGGGAACCTCTTCTGATTTCTATGTCGACTGGACTATAGGTCTGCTGGTCCAGATGACTATAGTGATCTGATGAAGAGATTATATGCGGAAGTTAGGTAGGCCTTGATTAGACTCGTTCTTTAGTTTCTTTTGAAAATGCCAAGTTGTTTACTTAATGAAAATACTCAGGTGATGCTGGTTTGAAAGTTATGGCCTTGATTTGAAGATAGTTGAAATCACAGTATGCACTATATAAAATGTATGGAAATGACAATAATGTAAAGTGCAGAAAGATAAATAACACCAGGTTTATAGTGGTTCGGATATACGATCCTACGTCCACTCTCACGTCCTAACGTGATGTTTAATCCCTTTAATTTACCAAAAATTACAAGGGCTTGTCCTTTATAGTCCCAAGGGTAGGACTTTGAGATCTGAGCAGTCCTAACTGCTACGGTCTCCACAAGTGTTTGTAAGCACTTGCACTTTGCAGGGGTTCAAAAACTTTAACCTTTCGGTGGGGGTTTGGGGTTTTTGAATGTTTCCAACTAATGGTTCAAGCTTATAATATGCTTAACCACTATGCCTAAATCAATGGATTTAAAATATGAATACGATTCAGGTTCTTGGGTTGGATAGAAATCACTTAAGAGCTAGGGATGTTCTTATGGATTCTGGCTCTTGGAGAACTCTTAAAACAGTATGACTTTTTTTTGCTTGATTGCTTGCTTAGCTTGTTGAATTCTCTCGTTGTGACTTCGTGCTTGTGATATCTCATCCTCTTGTATTTATAGGGATGATTGCTGCAACTAGCCGTTGGAGTTGACTAGCCGTTGGAGCAATCTTTCCATATTGGCTTGATTCCTTGATTCCAGTTGCTTGATTGCTTCAATCCTGGGATCATGTCAATCTTCTAAGTAAGGTAAGTCTTCATTCAAATTGCAAGATGACTTTGGGAATCAGCCGAGTCTTGGACGAGCACTTAGTCTTCTGATCTTCACTCATAGTCTTCTGACTACTCATCTGGCCTTAAGTCTTCCGTCTTCTGATATCAGTCGAGTAACACTCTTCTGATCTGGCAATTCAGTAACCTGTTTTAGGCCATCTTCAATCTTGGACTCCATCAGTTAAGTAGGCATACAAGCACCTTACTTATCTGGTCTTCAAGGATCTTCTAGTCTTCATGCCTTCTACTCTTCTCATCTTGAGGGTGCGTATGTAAGCTGTTCTATACAAAGTTAGCTGATATTAATACAGTTGATCACACAAGACTAGTCTAAGCTGTTCTATACAAAGTTAGCTGATCCTATTACATTTATAAACTCTAAGTGTTTTGGCCATCAAAACTATTCTAACATCAAGTGGGGCTTTGGGTGAATTTATATCCCAACACAGGTACACTTGGGTGGTGTTTCTTCTGAATAAAAAGGAAACTCAAGACAAACTACCTGAACTGTTGATGAGATTGAGTAATGAAAAGGGCCTAAGTATTGTCAAGATCAGATCAGACAAAGGCACAGAACTCATAAACTCATACATCAATGAGTACTGCAGCAAGAATGGCATCTCTCATGAGACTTCTGCAGCAAGAACTCCTCAACAAAATGGTGTTGCTGAAAGAAGGAACAGAACCTTGAAAGAAGCAGCAAAAACACTAATTGCTGAATCCAAATTGCCAAAAAGGTTCTAGGCTGAAGCCATCAACACTGCATGTCATACACATAACAGATCCTTAATCATTAAAGGTCAAGGTAAAACTCCATATGAACTATGGAAAGGTAGATTGCCCACTGTTGCCTATTTTCATATATTTGGTTGCAAGTGTTTCATTCACAATAATGGGAAAGAGAAATTGAAAGCTTTTGACAACAAAGCTAATGAGGGAATATTTGTTGGATATTAACAAATCAGCAAAGCTTACAGAGTCTACAATTGCAAAACCCTTGTTGTGGAAGAAACACCTCATGTTGTGTTTGATGAAACTATTAATGAGTTCAGGGACAGAAATCTGAATATTAATGAGATAACACAAAGAACAACCAGATTAAGGCTTCAAAGCAAGGAAACAGTGTTTGTAGATGTTGCCCAGCCTGAACTCCATGAAAATCAGAAACTGGACAACCTACCTGAAGGTAATCAACCAGAGGACAACCAACCTGAAGGAGAAATTGAACTGACTGACCCCATCCCAGTTCAAAACCAGGTAACAACTACCAATGAAGAAGCAGGCTCTGCTGAGGTAGTCAATGGATCTAATATTCAAGGGGGAACCAATGAAAATGTCAATATTCCTGACATTGAGGACAATAACCCTGAATATGATCCTGAACTAGATCCTTCAATTAACTTTCCTGAATTTAATGAGTCTAGTGATCCAACCTCAGATAAGAACAATCCTCCTAAAGGGATCAGGTCTAGAAGGACTTGGTTGCATGACCACCCAACCAGCCTGATACTTGGTAATCCAAGTGAAGGGATCAAAACTAGAAGATTTCATGGAGAAAGTGCTTTGTTTTGTTGTTTTCTTTCAGAACATGAACCAAAAGATATTGAGGAAGCACTTCAAGACACCAACTGGATTATTCCCATGCAAGAAGAGTTGAACCAGGTTACCAGAAATGAAGTGTGGGAACTGGTGGATAGGCCAACTCATCAAGATGTCATTGGAACAAAATGGGTGTTCAAAAACAAGAAAAATGAAAATGACATCATTGTGAGAAACAAAGCGAGACTGGTGGCCAAAGGATACTGGTAATCTGAGGGTATTGATTATGATGAGACATTTGCTCCTGTGGCCAGACTTGAGGCAATCAGACTTTTCTTGGCATATGCTGCTCATAAAAGATTCAAGGTGTATCAAATGGATGTGAAGAGTGCATTTCTCAATGGGGTACTTAAAGAAGAAGTGTATGTTGAACAGCCCCCAGGCATTGAAGAAGGAGACAAGGTGTACAGATTAAAGAAAGCTCTATATGGATTGAAGCAAGCTCCAAGAGCTTAGTATGACACCTTATCACAGTTCCTACTAGATCATGGTTTTGTCAAAGGCACTGTTGACAGAACCTTGTTCAGAATCTGTGAAGGAGATGATATTTTGTTAGTCCAAATCTATGTGGATGACATTATATTTGGATCTCCAAATGAGAAATTGTGTCCACCTTGTCTCCTTCTTCATGATGGGATTGATGAATTTCTTTCTAGGACTTCAAGTTACTCAATCAAAGAAAAGAATATTCATCAATCAGGCCAAATATACCAGGGATATGATCAAGAAATTTGGATCTTGATGAAAATGGAGTATCCACCAACTCCACTGAATATAGAGGCATCATTGGATCCCTACTATATCTCACTGCAAGTAAGCCTGACATCACATTTGCAGTTGGAGTATGTGCCAGATTTCAAGCAAATCCAAAGAAGAGTCACCTTGAAGCTGCCAAGAGGATTCTAAGATATCTGAAGGGAACTGAGAATCTTGGACTATGGTATCCAGCTGATGATAACATTGAGCTCACTGGATACTCAGATGCTGATTATGGAGGTTGTAGAATTGACAGAAAATCCACCTCTGGAACATGTCAATTCTTGGGCAGCAAACTAATTTCATGGTTCTCAAAGAAGCAGAACACAGTTGCAACTTCAACAACTGAGGCAGAATATGTAGCACCTGGAAGTTGCTGTGCTCAGATACTTTGGCTCAGACAGCAACTCAAAGACTACAAAGTAATCACTAATGAAGTTCCCATATTCTGTGACAACAATAGTGCAATTGCTATTTCACAGAATCCAGTGCTACACACCAGATGCAAACATGTTGATATCAAGCATCATTTCATAAGGGATCATGTGGAGAAGAAAGATATCAAGCTTGTCAAAATTCACACTGATAAGCAAAAAGCTGATATCTTGACAAAGCCATTAGCTGAAGCAAGATTCCTGGAACTTTCAGCTGAGTTGGGCTTACTTGATCCAGGGAAAATGGAGAAATGATAAAAAGTGCTCAGATGAAGGGGGAAGTTCATTAAACTGAACTTCAGCAAAGTTGACCAACCTCACTGAAATTATCTGCCTGAAAGAGGAACTCAGTTCAATTGTCCCTCTAGCCTTCAGCAAAGTTGGTCAGGGTGAGTGACCTTGTGGGACCCAGTCAGCAACATTGGGACCCACTCAGGTATGTTGGTCAGATATTTTGACCAAAATAGAGGTCAAAACACTTATAAGGACGATTGTTCAAAGTGATAAGTTGATAAGTGCTATTTTTAGCATTGATTTGACATTTAAAAGAATTCTTGGGCTAAGAGTAGCCTATTTTTAGGATGGCGTGTACTATTAAGGTTTTAGCCCCCAAATGGCAAATCTGCATTTAATGCAAAATCTCATTAAAGATTGCATTAATTACTGTGCTATTAATCAAGGCCATTGATTATCATTTAACCTACATCTAACCGCTCCTAAGCCACTACCCCACTTTATCCACTTTGTCTTAGGATTAATCCACCCACAATTCCTATTATCCAATGGTTAATAAAACTCCTAGATATAAAAACCCTCAGTTTTTACCCTAATTTCTCACGCACCCATACTTTCAAACCCTTAAGCAAATTCTGAAAAACTTTAAAACCTTCAAACTCCCCATTCATTCCTTTCAGAAAATATCCATGGCCCCCAAAATCAAAAGAGAGGAACTGGTAAATTTCAATGATCCATCCTTGGATATTGATTTTGCTTATCTTAGCAACATAAATTCCCTATGGTTCGAGAAGATTGTGGCCTTTGACAGCTCTGATGAGGAAGTTCTCCCTGTGCTACAATGGTTGAAGGATGCAGGGCTTGAGCAGTTTTTAGGCACCAAACCTGATTCATGCCTCAACTCCTATATGGCTGAATTCTTTGCATATCTAAGGTGGAAGGGCAAGAAAGGTGATGTTTGCACCAAACTCACTTATGTAGAAGAATAAGAAGAGGAGAAATCCCAACACACCATCATCTTCTCTTCAGAAGATTTGGATGCAAGCTTTGGGTTACCATCTGAAGGGCTCAATCCTGAAACCTACAGAGAAGGAGAGGAGCAGGAGTTCTCCAATCCATGGATGAAAGTTCCTCAGAAACTGGTAGGTGCTCAAAATAAGAAGACCTTGAAATTGAAGTATGAGCACTTATTTGACATTGTAGTGAAAAGCTTGCTGAGCCATTCTGGGAGTGTTGAGCAAATAAGTTTGCCAAAATTAAGAGTGATGGCAGCTGTGATTGACTCTGCTGAAAGAGGAGTCAAGTTTGAGTGGAAAACCTTCATTCTGGGAAAAATGGTGAATGAGAAGTATAAGTTCAAGGAGGTGAAGCATCATAAAGTTGTGGTGGATGGAAAGCTTCAGTATTGCACAAGAGCAAGCTTGCTCTTGGAAAGATTTGCCCACTACACCCACCTTCAAGCCAAACCAAAGCCTTTTCCAGCCCAAAAGGTGGTGTACAGGAAATTGTCTTCCAAGACAGAAAAGAGGAAGCAGGAAGCAGCAGCAAAGAAGGCACTAACAGTTGCACGTGTTACCACATCTTCTCCAAAGAAAATAAAGGCTCAGACAGTGAAAACTCCGCCTAAGATGAAGAAAATGAAGTTGATTCTAAGTGAATCATCTCCACAGAGTCAGTCCAAGAGTGGAGACTCTATTTCTGAAGAGATTGACAGAGTAGAGAAAGTAGGTCTAATTCTGAAACAAGGTCCAAGTCCAAGAGCCCTGGAGCCAACTCTCCTGATATTCAATCCCAAAGAATATCACCAGCTCATGACTCTCCAAAGCCTGAAGAAGAATAGTGCAAGACTCCTGAGGATGCTCCAATTGTAGCTACGAAAACCTACTTTCCTGAAGGTGCTCCTGACAGGACAGGAATTGATGTCTTGGCTGATCTTGCTGACATAGAAGACAAGCCATTCTCCCCCCTTGATCCAAGACTTCTTTCCTACACCAAACTCCTTGAAACTGCTCTTCAAGAAGGTAATCAACTTACCTTACCACCCATTCAAACCATCTCTTTGAACCCTCCAATAACCTCCTCAGGAACATTGCTCTCCACAGCACCTGAGACCCAAATCATTCCCAAACCCTCTGAACCCAATCCATCTGAACCCCAACTCAATCTTCCTGAAGCCCAATCCAACCTTCCTGAATCACAAGCCAACTCCTCTGATGACAATGATGATGAGGAAACAGAGGAGTACACATATGAAGGGATGCTAAGGTAGATTGCCAGAGCCAATGTTGATCAACTTTATCCAGGGTTGAAAGATTATCCCAGGCTACAACAACAGTTCTATGATCTTAGAGCTCTTGTGGAGATCAAAGATAGAACAATGGTGGAGATAGCTCAGGCTATCAAGGATAAAGGGGCTAGCTGGTGGCAGGTTGAAGAAAACAGGTTGTTGCACTTTGCAAATGTTAAGAAGTCCAGTGTGTTGACCACTGAGGCCCTGTTCTGCACAATTGTCCGTGAAAAGGTGTTGGCTGAAAGAGAGAGAATTGCTCAAGGAATCAAACATCCTGATAGCACCTCAGATGATGCAGATGATGATGATGATGACCACACCAATCCCAAACCTCCTGGTCCTAACCCTGCTAAGGTACATTACTTGACCTATCCTTCAATTAAGGACTCTGAGAAATCAGAGGAGTTGACCAAGACTGGTGACTTAGTCCAATATACATTGGCCAAGGATGGTTCTTCTGAGCCTGAGGCAAAGCTTGACAATGTTGAGACTTCCATAGGAGAAGCTAGTTTGACTAAAGCCTCATCAGTGTCAGACAAGTTGGACACTGACCAGCCTTTAGTCATTCAGGATGACTCAGTGGACTTGGGATGCCCAAGCACTGTGATCTCCCATCAACTGCCCTCTGTGGATCCTGTTGAGGATATGGAGGTGTCAGGTTTAGGAAATGAAGGAGTTGAAAAGGACAGTAGTAATAAAAATTCAGAGGGAGAGGAAGGTGATTGTGTGATTACAGGTAGCAAGAGTGCACTACCACAAGAGGGAGAGGAGAGTGAAATGTTGGGTGAAGCCCAACATGAGAGTCAGGCTATTCTTCAAGTCAAATCTGAACTTGATGAATCCCTTGGTGAAAGGAGACCTGATTCTCCAGAGAATGTGAGTCCATCTATTGAGAATGAAGAAAAGAAAATAGTTGAAAATGAGAGCAAAGGTGCTGATGTATCAGACCTTTTGGGAGATGAAAAGAAAGAGGGTGATGAGGGTGTTTTACCTAACCCTTTATGTTTTGCAGAATCTGTAGCTGTCACCATTGAACAAATTTTTGCAGATGCTTCCCTTACTGACATTCCAGTCGACACTGATGTTGATCTTGAAGCAATCTCAACTAACATGTCCACCTTAAACAAGATCTACTTTGAACAAGCTAATGCAACAGAAGTTGGTCTGCAAATTGCTTCACAGACTGCAACTTCAATTGAGGAGCAGTCAGAGAAGTTGGACATCTTAGTCAGGGAAGTTGGGAAGGCTCATGCAGAAACTACAGACACTCTTGATGGTCAAGGGAAAACTCTAGCCTCTGTGGAGATGAGGCTCACAGGTTCTGAGGAAGTAGTATTGCCAACCCTAGATGCCAGAATCAGTGGAGTTGAGACTGGTCTGCAAACAATCTCAATTGAAGTCATAAAGGCTAAGGATGCAATGGCAACATTTACAAAGACTGTGAAGCAAGAGCAGAAAAGCCTAAGGGAAAGCTACAAGCACAATGTTCTTGCCCTGAAAAGAACAATCAAGTATGCCTTGAGGCAAAGGACAACAACTCAGAGAAAGAAAGCTGAAGAGCTTAAAGCTGCAATGGTGAAAGAGGCTGCTGAAAAGTTCACTATGGAACTTATGGCCAAGGTTTCTGATCAAGTTGTGGCCAATCTCACTGACCAGTTGCAGGCCAAGCTTGATCAATCCTTGAAAATCACACTTGATGAAATTGTTGCCCAAAAGATGAAGCCACTTCATGTCTTTCTCAACATGGCAAATGACAGGATGCAAAACATCCATGATGAGAATGTCTATCTGCTGCAAGAACTGAAGTCTCTGACTCATGCTCATTCCCACCTCTCTGTCACAATGAGTGAGTTAAAGCCCTAGTGTTTTGATAATGCCAAAAAGGGGGAAAGAGAGAGAGAGCAAGGGCAAAGGGAACCTTGAAAATTGGAGAACCTAAGGGAAATGACAAGCAGCCTGAGACTGAAGAGGAGGAAGAAGACATTGGAAAAGGCAATGGGCCTATGAATGTTGAAGATCTAAATGAAGAGGAGCAGATACAGATTGCAGTGAAGAAGTCCATGGCTTTTGTGGTTGAAGATCAGGCCAGATGGTAACAGAGGCCTGGAGGAGAGTCTGCAGGCTTAAACCCTGAGGATAAGGTGATTGAAGTCAGGGGGAAGGTCACTAGAGCTTCTGAAAGAAAAAGAAAGGAACAGACCTTCACTGACTTCCCAACCAGCCTGACTTTACCATCTGAATTTCAAGCTGAAGAGTCTACTCCAGTAAGAAAGTCAAAAAGGCTGAAGAAAGCAGCTAAATTGCCTGAAATTCTGGAAGAGGAAACTGAAGAAGCTGAACTGGTCAAGGAGCCTGAAGTAAGAAAGCACAAGCTTGCTGATGATCCCTCAAAGCTGTTTGAGGAGGGATTTGGAAAGGATCCAGAAACACAAGAGAAGCTGACTCTTCAGAGAGCTAAGGAAAGAATGGATCAGTTGGTTGAGGCCAACAAAGCAAGAGATGAGAGAAGGACAAATTTCAAAGCTCCAAGGAGAAGAGCTTTTTACAGAAGGTGGAAGCCTCAATTGCTTCAAAGATGGGACACTCAATACCCTCATCATGACAAATGGGTACCAATTCAACTGAATGATACATGGGAGGAAGCCAAGAGGAGCTTTGTTTATGATATTTATGTCATAGGCAAGTGGCTAGGTGAAGATGTTGAAGAGGTGTTTGTCCAGTTTATGTTTGAGAATCACAGGGACTTATACCAGAAGCTGTTTGCAGCAGCTGACATGGCAAGGATTGAATTCAAAGCCCCTGGTCCCATATTGTACATGCCTCCTAAGTTCAATGGGAACATGATTGATGAAGGGAAAATCTTGGAGGAGTTTATCTCCATTATGAAGATGGAGAAGATGAAGCCTGGTCCCAAAGGAACCAATCAAGACATTTGGGAATTGAAGAAGAGAGTCTGGGCTCAGAATGGAATTGCTCCCCAAGATGATGGCTCTCTCTGAAGCATAAGTCCCTCTTTCCTTCTATCTGTGTTCTTAATTTGTTGTTATCTTTATTTGCTTGTCTTGTTTAGCACAGTGAGTCCTTTTAATTTTCCAGGATTGTAATGCCTCATGATATATATTAAAGGATCACTATTTTCATCAGAGATAACAACTCATTATCTCAACTAACCTGACATAACCTATACACTTGATTTATTTTTGTGCTAACAGTTTGTTTCAGGAAAATTGATCAGATCATACTTCCTGAAGACAAAATTTAGTATAAGTTAAGTTCCCTTTGTAATAGGTTTTGGCATCATCAAAAAGGGGGAAATTGTTGGGAAATAAATTGATTTTGATTAAGATACCAAAACCCCTGATTGATGATGATCAGATTAGTTGAGATACATCTAAGTATGCATCAGTCTAGTTGTCTCAGGATAGTTGAGACAGTAAAAAAATTGCCTAAGTCTAAATATCAGAAATGGTGTGAGATTTATAGATCATGATAGTTGTCCAAAGCTGAAATGTTAGGCAGCTTGTTTAGGTTTAGTGCATTAGGACAAAGCTGCTGATGCTGCAGAGACAAACATGCTGAAGAAGACAACTTAGCTGATAATCAAGAATGCAAGAGAAACTGCAAGTACTGATAAGAGCTATATCAGATCAGTTTCAAGGCTTGAAGATCAAGAGCATTGAATGATGCACACAGAAGACAAATTAAATGAAGCATTTAATGCAATCATGCCTGAACAAAGCATTGAAAACTTAGAAGCATTAAAGACTCAAGAATTGAATGAATGTTGGAACATTCCACTTGCAGCAGGAATGTTCAGGACACTTGTCTCATCTGACCGTTGGTAGAGTGTAAAGTCTGCCACAATCAACCTTGGGAAATGTGCAAATTTGGAAACTGACACAAGTCATATAGGCCGCATTTTTCAGAAGTCAACACATTCATTCAAGCAACCATTGAAGAGCCTTTTACATAGTGGATAATAGAAGGTTGGCTTCTATAGCCGTTTCAATGGAGCTGCAAATAGACAATTTGAAATGCTATCTCTCCAACGGATAGTTGATCAAATTGCTCTATAAATTCAGAAGTGATCCAAGGATTCAAGCATCCAACTATCTGCTATCAAACTATCATCAAGCAATCAAAGGAAACCAAAGTTGTCTTCATAATCCCAAGTTTCCTGATCACTTCAAAAGCTAAGCCATTCCTTGTAATACCCCAAGCTTAGCATTGAGATATCCTAAGCCTTTACCCTGTTCTTATTGTAAAGGATATCTCTATTAGTTGGAACCAAAACCTCAAACCCATACCTCATTGAGTGAAGTAGAGTTTGTTGTAGAAGTGAGAAGTTAAGGACTGTTAAGTGCAAATACAGTCTTAACTCAGAGAGATTGAGCACTAGGACTTAGATTATCCTAGGGATCAAAGTAATAAGATAGTGTTGTTGATCAGTGCACCTTGGCACTATAAAACAAGCTAATTCCAGGTGTTAAGGAATTATCCTGTTCAATCAGGGAAAGTGGATGTAGGAGCTTGAGACTCTGAACCACTATAAATTGTTGTGTCACTTACTTACTACACTCATTTTATTACTTTCAATTTTTGCAATAATCTTTCTTAAAAGAAGTAAGTTCAGCAAAGTTAAGAAAAACTGTTTTGGACAAAGTCCCTGATCAACTATTTGTTTTCAGAGAAATTACTTGGAGTATTCTTTCAAAGAAAAGGGCAACCACATTCCGCACTTAGCAATTTCTTGAGATATTTATCCAACTGATCACTTCATAGTTTTCAGTAGGGCAAATATCTATTGAAGTTCACTCAGGCTAGTTGTCAGACAACCTCCCTGATCTGTTCAAACTGTTTTGAAAAAGAAAGAATTTGTATACACAAGTGCATTCCCCCCCCCCATACACTTGTGGCATACTCCACCAAGGACCAACAGATACCCCAATCCCTCACACTACCTTCTATTCACCATTTTCTTCAGTTGCTTTCATGAGATCATTTGATCTCCTCATCCCCTGACCCTGTAATGTGATAGTTTTTCCATTCTTTTGAAATTGCACTGTGTGCAATTTGAAATCAAATGTGACAGGTCCCAACTGGCTTAACAAATCCACTCCAATGACCATGTCACATCCTCCCAACCTCAATATCCTAACTGGTGCAGTAAACTTGCAGCTCCCCATTGTCCATTCAAAGGCAGAGCACTTTGAATTACATTCAATTCTACTGCCATCATCTATAAGCACCATTAATGAATGTGTATACTCCACCAAACATCTTAGCCTCTTTGCAGTGTTAGGGTCAAGAAAACTATGTGTGCTCCCAGAATCTAAGAGAACTGTTATCTCTTGATTCCCCACCTTACCCACTACTTTGATAATATCTGGATGCTGATGGCCAGCTAGAGCATGCAAAGAGACTAAGGGTTCTACACTCACTTTCACCTCATCTTCTTCAAATTCCAGCTCCTCAGGCTCCTCTACTTCTTCCCCTTATTTTAACTATATCACAAAAACTTTCTTGCACTTATGTCCAATATGAAAAGTTTCATCACAATTGAAACATAGGTTCTGCTTCCTCCTAGCATCCATTTCAGTTGGTGTTAGTCTTTTAGCAAAAGTTGTCTTACCCTTCTCACTCCCCTTCTCATGCTCAAGAGGTTTTTGAGAACTGTTCCAAGGTGTTTTAAAGGTTGGCTTATACACCCTCTCCCTGCTATTGATCACCTGTTCTTGTCTAATAGCCATTTGAACAACCTTATTGAACTGAGTGAGTTGAATATAGGTGTAATCACTATTTAAGTGTAATCACTGTCTAAGTGCATATAGGTGTAAATCAGGCAAGTTGAGACATTGAGATGTTATTTCTTGATTCACATAAAGATTCAACTATCATTCATAAAGTCATTTGCATTACAGGCATGATGATAGTTAAATACACATATCAGAGCACGAATCAGGAAAATAACATAACATCTAATCAGACCAAAACTAATTGTACAACATATAATCAGAGCAAATAGAACATGTGATTAGAGCAAAATTATGATTCAGCATTGTTGAGCATATTCAGCAGAGATGACCATATCATCCAAATCAGCAATCACGAGCAAGTACTCATCCAATTCAGCATTCTTAGGCAAGTAAGGGTCAGAAGAACTTAGCCATTTTCAGAGGTTGTCTTCAGGAGATGGCACCATCCCATATTTTGCTCACACTCTCTTCTTCAGCTCCATAACCTCTTGATTTGTACCCTTAGGCCCAAGCACCATCCTATTCAGCTTAAGTATCTCAAAGAACTCTTGAAGAATCTTGGATTGGTCAATGAAGCCATCTTACTTGGGAGGCATGTAGATGATTGGCTTAGGGGCATTGAACTCAATTCTTGCCATGTCTGCAGCTGCAAGAAGTTGTTGGTAGAGTTCCCTATGGTAGTCAATCATGAACCGAGTGAATGTGGAGTTGGGATCTTCTTCATTCCATCTGCCTATGACATAGTAATCATAGACAAGCTCCCTCTTGGCCTCTTCCCAGTTGTCATTCAGCTGGATTGGAACCCATTTATCCAAGTGTGGATATTTGGTGTCCATTGGGATCAGCAGCTGAGGCTTCATTTTGCTGTAGGTAGCCCTCTTCCTTCTAGGCTTCTGAAAGTCTGCTCTTCTTTTATCTCTGGCTCTATTTGCTTCTTCTATTAGATCCATCTTTTCTTGAGCTCTCATCATAGCTAGTTTTTGCCGAGTTTCAGCATCTTTGCCATATCCTTCAAATAACTTTGATGGATCCAACAGTGATGTCTTCTTCTTTGGTTCAGGTCCAAAGCCTTCTTCAAAGAGTACTTCAACATTTTCAACAGTTTTGGGACCTTCAGCAGTTTTAGTCTCAGCAGACTTCTCAGTTTCAACAGATTTGGCAGTCTCAACAATCTTGACTTGTTTAGTAGCTTTGTCCTTTTCAGTAGTTTTGACCTTCTTGGAGGTGGGCACTTCTTCCTGAATTCTGAACTCAACAGGGAGTTCTACGCTGTTGGGAAAATCTGTAAATGTTTCAGCCTTCCTTTAGTTTCCCTTTGCCTTCTTGATTTGCCCTCTAGTCTGGACTCCTTCGGCTTTGTCCAAGCCAGACACTTCTCCTCCAGGCCTTTGCTGAAGTCTAGCTCCTTCTTCCTGAGTGAAGCTATTGAGTTTTTCAGAGTAATTGCGAGCTGCTCATCTTCATCTAACTCTTCCAAGTTCAACACTGCTTTCTCTTTGCCTTTGCCTTCAGGCTCTTTGTCTTTGCCTTTGCTTCCTCCACTTATAGTCAAGGCACCTTTTGCCCTTGCTCTTTCCCTTTCCCCCTTTTTGGCAGAATCGAAGCATTGAGGTTTGAGCTCACTCATAGTAGTTGCCATCAGGGACTGTGCTAATTTCAAAGACTTCATCTCCTCAAGTAAGTAAACATTCTCATTATGAATGTTTTGCATTCTGTCACTGCTCAAGCTTAGGAAAGCAAGAACATGCTTCATTTTCTGTTCAACAACTTCTTCCATGGTGGACTTGAGGGGTGCATCAAGGTTGGCCTTAAGGAATTCAGTGAGGTTGGCCACTGCACTTCCTGAGTAAACTTTTCTGAAGCTGCTTTCACCATAGCCAGCATCATTTCCTCTGCTCTCTTCGTCTGAATGGCACTCTTCTTGCCAATTGCTTGCTTGACAACCAATTTCAGTGCTTTTACATTCTTGTTGTGGTTGTCTCTGAGCAGTTTCTGGTCCTTTTTTACCTCTTTTGATATAGATTCCATGCTGGACTTCAGTGGAGATGGTTTGCAAACCTGATTCAACTCTACTGATTCTTGCCTCAATGGTGGGAAGCACAATATCTTCTGAGCTATTTAGCCTCATCTCTATAGATGCCAAGGTTCTACCTTGCTCATCCAAAGCTCCTGATGTTTCAGCATGTGGAGTTTCAATTTGGTGAGCCAATAAGTCCAACTTTGTTGACTGCTCTCCAAGAATAGCTTGAGCTGAGCTGGAATCAACTTGGATATGAGCATCTGTAAGAAGATCATCTGCAAAAATTTGGTCAAAAGAAACACCTGCAATATCAGACAAATCATTTTTTTTAGAAAATAAGCACTCATCAGTCATCACCCTCAAAATCTTTTTCATAAGACCCTGATACATCAACAGTCTTCTTCTCATTTTCAACTTGTTCTTTTCTCACTTCAGTAATAATGTCCTCACACTCAGGGTCAGACCTCCTCTCCTCAAGGGTTTCTTGAAGTTCAGATTTGACTTCAAGAATAACCTGCCCCTCCTCACTTATACCACCCTCATTTTGTGGTACACTCACTATCCTAGTAATCACAACATCTCTCTCATCCACTACTCCCTCTGATTTTTCATCTAATATCTCCTTTTCAACCCCTTCACCTAAACCTGCAACTTCTCCACCCTCAATAGGGTTCAAATGAGGCAGTTGTTGGGAGATCACAGTGCTTGGCTATAAAGCCACTGTGTCATCCTGAATGGTTAAGAGCTGGTCAGTGTCCAACTCTCTTGACACTGATGAGGTCTTAATCAAACCAACTTCTAAAATGGGAGCCTCAACATCAGTAAGTTGTGCCATGGGTTCAGAAGAACCTTCATTGGCTGATGCATCTTTGGCTGTGTCACCAGCTCTAGTCAACACTTATGATGAAACAGAACCCTTCCTATGATAGGTTAAAAGATGGGTTGAGGGCTGGTTGGGACCAGGAGGGTTGGGATTTGAGGGATCATCTTTGATGTCATCATCATTGGAACTGCTTTCAGGGTGCTTAATCCCTTTGGCAATTCTTTCATTTTCTTCAGCAATTTTGTCTGCCACCAACTTTGCAAATACTTCCTCATCAGTGAGGAATCTTGTCTTTGTTACTCCAGCAAAATGTAGCAGTCTGCTCTCTTCTATTTGCCACCAGTTTGCACCCTTGTCTTGAATTACTTAAGCAATCTCCATGATGGTCTTGTCTTTCACATCCACTAGAGTTCTCAACTCATGAAATTGCTTCTGCAGCCTTGGAAATTCAGCAAGTTTAGGATACAAAGTATCCACAGTAGCACTTACTCCACCTCCGAGCATACCTTCATAGGTATACTCCTCCTCATCCCCAGTTGATTGGGGACTTTGGGTTATAGGGGAGTTGGCTCTGGGTTCAGAAGGGTTGGGTTGAAGGTTGGCTTCAGGGAGATTGGGTTCAGAAGGATTGGCCTCAGAAGAGTTGGGTGCAACAATGGTTGCTTCAGTTGATTTTGAGAGCAATGGATCTGAAGTGGCTTTGCTAAGGGAAGTTGGCTCAAAGAGTGCAGCTTCTAGAAATCTTGAATAATTGAGCATGGATGAGTCAAGTGGAGATTGAAGTCTTGACTCATCTACTGCAAGGTCAGCTAGCACATATATTGGTCCTCTATTTGCATCTCCTTCTGGGGAATATCTCTTAGTTAGGTTCAGGGGGGTGATGGGTTGGTTTTCAGGGGTTTTGTGGGTATCAAGGGAGTTGGGCTCTTGATGTTGAGTTTCAGGGATTTTGGATTCTGGAGTACCAGAACCAAAAGAGTTGGTTCTAGACTTAGACTTTGACTTAGTTCTGCTTTCAGCTCTACTTTCCCTTAGAGCAACTTGCAAAGTCTTCTCCTCCTGAAGCTCTAATAACTTTTCAGTAGGCTTGGCCCTTCTCTTGCTAGCTCTACTGCTCCCACTTCCTTCCTCATCAGGGACAACCTCCCTGATCCTCTTTTCTCCCTTCTTCTTCTTCTGCACTTCAGGGAACTTTTCCCTTACCTCTTCTGAATAATCAGAGGGCATTTGCACTCCCTCTTCATCAACTTCATCCACCTTTGCTAAAGCACCTGACTTTTCCTCTGAAGAGATTTGAGACAGCTTCTTTGTCTTCACAGCTCTAGCCTTAGTTCTTTTCTTCATCTTAGGCTTTTCTTCAACCTTTACTTCAGCAGATTTGGCTAGCTGCTGTCTCCTTTGTTCAGATTTCTTTGACAGCTTCCTGAACATTATCTTCTGAGCTGGTAGAGGCTTGGCAAAAGTCTACATCTCTGAATAATGAGAAAATCTCTCTATCAGCAGACTTGCTCTTGTGCAGTATTTGAGCTTTCCTTCCATCACCACTTTATTGTGGGCTTTCACCTTGAATTTTGCTTTCTCCTTCATCATCTCCTCCATGATGAAGTCCCTCCAATTGAACTTGATGCCCTTGTCACTGGAATCTATGACATCAGCCATAATTCTGATTTTAGGAAAGCTCACTTGTTCTAAGCTCCCAGTATTGCTCAGCAAACTCTTTGTTACCACCTCAAAGAGATTGAGAAAGTCAAACTTGAGAGTTTTCTTGTGCTATGTTGAGGAGATAGGGCCTGGAGTCAGCAACCAATCTTGAGCAATCTCCTTCTCATGCCCATTTCCATAATTTTCTGGATTCCTTCCCTTTGAAGGCAATCCAAAGGCATCTTCCAGGTCTTCTGCAGTGAATTTGACTCTGTGGGACCTTTCCTCCTCTTCACCATCAGCCACATATGTCAACCTAGTTGACACATCTCCCTCACTAGCCTTTCCTCTCCACTTGAGAAAGGCAAAGAATTGTGCCATATATTGCTCTAAGCAAGAACTTGGCTTGCTTTCCATGAATTTCTGCAGACCTGCTCTCCTTAGCCATCTCAGAGTTGGAGTGATTTCAGGATCTTCATTCTCAAATGAAATTATGGGCTAAAAAATGAGGTTGGTTTTGTGACTGAGATAATTGAAATCAATATCCGGTTTCTTGTTTGTGAAATCAACCATCATCTCTGGTCTTGCTTTGGGTGCCATTGATAGAACAGTAAGAAACTTTGAAAGTGTTTTGAAAAAATTAGGGTTTCAAGAAAGTTTTGAATGCGTGGGGAAGAAGTGGAAACTTGAGGGCTTCTTAAGACTTGGAGTATATTCCAAAAGGAATGTTTGTCATTGAGTAGGTAAGTCTTAAGACAATTCAAAGGTTGGCAAATGAGGAAATCAAGTATTGAACGGCCAGGATTAATTTCTAGTGGTTTGGAACTTTTTAATGCAAACAAGAGTTAAATCTTGGCATTTAATGCATTGAAAGTGACTTTTTGGGTAGGGGACAAATTAAATCTTTGAAAAGGTGATGGCTTAAAAGAGGAATATGACAGCCATCAACATAGGCAATGATTACCCAAAATAGGTGCTTATCAGACCAAGATTTGGTTTGATAGCCTAGACAACTTATCTGACCCCACATGGACAAGTGTCCTGAAATGTCATGGACAAGTGTCCTGAACTCCCATGGACAAATGTCCTGAACTCTCATGGACAATTGTCCTACTCAACTTCTCTGAAGAGATTATGATCATCTCTTCTGAATTTCAGTAGACTTGACCAAGTCTGCTGAAGATCACATTCAGTTCCCCCTTAATTGATTAACTCCACTGGGCTTATTTGTCCAACTTTCCTGGATCAAGAAGTCCCAATTCTGCTGATAATTCCAAGAATCTTGCTTCAGCAAGTGGCTTTGTCAAAATATCAGCCTTTTGGTGATCTGTGTGAATACTCACCAACTTAATATCCTTCTTCTCCACATGGTCTCTAATGAAGTGATGCTTGATGTCCACATGCTTGCATCTTGTGTTCAATACTAGATTTTGAGAAATTGCAATTGCACTGTTGTTGTCACAGAAAATTGGCACTTCAGTAGAGTTGACATTGTAGTCTCTAAGTTGTTGTCTCAACCATAGGATTTGAGCACAGCAACTTCCAGCTGCAACATACTCAGCTTCAGTAGTGGAAGTGACCACAGTGTTTTGCTTCTTTGAGAACCAGGAAATGAGCTTGTTTCCCAAAAATTGACATGTTCCTGAAGTGGACTTCCTATCAATTCTGCATCCTCCATAATCAGCATTTGAGTATCTAGTTAACTCAATGTTGTCATCCATAGGTTACCAAAGGCCTAGGTTTTCAGTGCCTTTGAGATACCTCAAAATCCTCTTAGCAGCCTCTAGGTGGCTCTTCTTAGGATTTGCTTGAAACCTTGCACATACACCTACTGCAAAGGTGATGTCAGGTCTGCTAGCAGTGAGATAGAGGAGGGAACCAATGATTCCGCTATACTCAGTAGAGTTGGTTGGTACACCACTCTCATCAGAATCCATCTTCCAATTAGTGTTCATTGGGATCCTCACTGGCTTTTTAGTAGCACACCCAAATTTCTTAATTATCTCTCTGGTGTACTTAGCTTGATTGATGAAGATTCCTTCTTTTGATTGCTTGACTTGAAGACCCAAGAATAAATTCATCATGCCCATCATTGACATCTCAAACTTGCTTTGCATGAGCTTTGAGAACTTTTCACAAAGCTTCTCATTTGGGGATCCAAATATGATGTCATCAACATATATTTGGACAAGCAAGATGTCATCCCCTTCACAAATTCTGAACAAGGTTCTGTCTACTGTCCCCTTGATAAAACCATGATCCAATAAGAAATGTGACAGTGTGTCATACCAAGCTCTTGGAGCTTGCTTGAGTCCATAGAGAGCTTTCTTCAATCTGTAGACTTGGTTTCCAATATCAAAACCAGGTGGTTGCTCTACATAGACTTCTTCCTTCAATACACCATTCAAGAAGGCACTCTTGACATCCATTTGATAGACTTTGAATCTTTTGTGAGCAGCATAAGCTAAGAACAGCCTTATGCCTTCAGATTGACAGTAGCCCTTGGCCACCAATCTGGCCTTGTTTCTGACTATCAAATCATTCTCATTCTTTTTGTTCTTGAACACCCACTTAGTTCCAATTACATCTTGATGTGAAGGTCTATCCACCAGCTCCCATACATCATTTCTGGTGAACTGGTTCAGCTCCTCTTACATTGCTGTGATCCAGTTAGCATCTTGAAGAGCTTCATCAATGTCTTGAGGTTCCTGTTCTGATAGGAAACAACAAAACAAAGCACTTTCAACATGAAACCTTCTAATTTTGACTCCTATACTTGGATCACCAAGTATCAGATCAGTAGGATGGTCAGATAACCATGTCCTTCTTTTTCTGATCCCTTCAGTAGAGTTGTCCTCTACTAAGGTTGCGTCACTAGCATCATAAAATTCAGGAAAATCTAATGCAGAATCTAATTCAGGATTATATTCAGGGGTGTTGTCCTCAATGTCAGGGACATTGGTATTTTCAACATTTTTGTTTCCCCCTTGAATATCTAATCCATTAACTACCTCAGCAGTGCCTGCTTCTTCATTAGTAGTTGTTACCTGATTATGAACTGGGATTGGGTCATTCAATTCATCATTTCCTTTAGTGGGGTTTGCCTCAGGAGTATTGCCTTTAGGATTGTTGTCCAGTCCAGTCTAGTTGTTACCTGATTATGTAGTATCTTTATCTTTTAAGTTCAATCTGGTTTTCCTTTGTGTGATCTCTTCAGTATCTAGGTTTTTATTCTTGATCTCAAGGATAGATTCATCAAACACAACATGGGGTGTTTCTTCCACAATAAGGGTTTTACAGTTGTAGACCCTGAAAGCTCTACCGATTTGAGAATATCCAAGGAATATTCCTTCATCAGCTTTGCTATCAAAGGCTTTCAACTGCTCTTTCCCATTGTTGTGAATGAAACGCTTACAACCAAATATGTGAAAGTAAGATACTTTAGGCAGTCTTCCTTTCCAGAGTTCATAAGGGGTTTTGCCTTGTCCCTTAGTAATCAAACATCTATTCTGAGTATAGCATGCAGTGTTTATAGCTTCAGCCCAAAACCTCTTAGGTAGGTTTAAATCAGAAATTAAAGTTCTAGTAGCTTCCTTAAGAGTTCTATTTCTTCTTTCTGCAACCCCATTCCACTGAGGGGTTCTAGCTGCTGAAGTTTCATGGGCAATTCCATTCACAGTGCAATAGTCATTGATGCATGAATTAATGAACTCAGTGCCTTTGTCAGATCTTATTTTGATGATATTAAGGCTTTTCTCATTTGACAGTCTCTTTAGCAGTTCAGGGAGTTTGACTTGAGTTTCCTTCTTATTAAGGAGAAATACTACCCATGTGAACCTAGAGAAGTCATCAACTACAACGAAAGTGTATTTTCTTCCATTTATGCTTGCAGGGGTAATTGGTCTAAATAAGTCCATATGTAGAAGTTCAAGTACCCTTTCAGTAGAGATGACTGGTTTGCCTTTGATTGAAGCTTTAATCTGTTTTTCTTCTTGACATGGTTTACAAACATGTTCTTTAATGAAAACTTCATTAGGCAGTCCTTCAACTAATGCATTTCTAGCTAGCATTTAAAGTTCATGTGGTTTAGCCTTTTATGTCATAACCAACTTTGTTCATTAGAGCTTTTGGCAATGAAACATGCAGCATCAATAGACTTGTCCCAGTCAGCAAAATACACATTTCCTCTCCTAGTTCCAGTCAGTAGAGTTTGTTTAGTGTTATCTTTGATTAAACATTTTCCACTTTAGAACTCAACATTATATCCTTTATCATAGAATTGACTTATACTTAGAAGATTATATTTGAGACCAGCCACATAAGACGCATTGGATACCTTGATATTACCAATTATCAAGGTACCATAACCTTTTGTAGTTGCTTGTGAGCTGTCTCCAAATGTGACATTTGGGCCTTCTTTCTGAGTGAATTCAGTGACGAGTTCTTTGTTTCCAGTCATGTGCCTTGAACATCCACTGTCCAAGTACCATGTTGTTCTTTTGTTCATACTCCTCATCTTCTTGTGGCCTAAAGGTACCTGCAATTATCAAGTTTTAGGTACCCTTTGAATTTTGGGTCCTGAGAGGTTAGCTGTACCTTTAGGAACCCAAACTTGCCTAATTACCCTGATTGATTCAAGGTGGCTAAGTTATTTTCCTCTAGCATCTACATATACTGTCTTTCCCTTAAATGTCTTTGGAAAAGAGTGTGTGAAAGTGTTAACTCTTTAAGTTTCAAGAGAGTTTTCATTTCTCCTGAACTTATGAGTTCTTTGTGCTACTTAAGGGAATCTTTGAGGATGGGCATATAGATGACCATTACCCTTTGGCATGAAGGGTTTTGGTTTTCTCATTTTATTGTACCCTTGAGTAAATTTGGTAGAATTTCTTGTATCTACCAAACCTTGAATTGAGTTTATCAAACCTCCTTGCCATGAGGGCCATTTCTTCCTTCATTTCAGCCTTATAGACTGACTTGGATGATCTTGGAGTGGACTGCATTTCTAGTTCAGCAGCTTTGGCCTTGAATGCCACTCCTTTGGTTGGTAAGGAAGGTTCCTCAGCAGGCTTTCTTCTGTTGAGGTCAAACTCATAAGCTTTGAGTTCTGAGAAGATTTGTTGCATGGGCATGGTGGAGAGATCTTTTGTATTCTGCATCATCATAGAATATACATCCCACTTTTGAGTGAGACTCCTTAGAATCTTTAGTGCAACTTCTCTCCTGGAGTACACCTTGCCCAATGAGTTGATTTCATTCATTATATCTGTGAATCTACCAGCAAACTTTTCAATGGACTCCTCAGGCTCCATTGTGAATTGTTCAAACTTCTACACAGCAACTTGGAGCTTATTCTCCTTGATTTTGTCTGTACCCTCATACATTTCAACAAGCGTATCCCAAATTTATTTGGCTGTTGTGCAGTGGTAGACTCTCCCCATTACTGCATCTGGAATTGTTTGGTAGACAGTGTTCATTGCTAGATAATTTAGATTATCTCTAATTTTCTCCTCAGTGGTGAGGTCATCTTCATCCTTGGGGATTTCCTCCCTTATGTCAGCTCTTTGAGCTTCACTCATTCTGGGATTAATTTGAGTGAATACAAAGGGTCCTCTTGTGATCACTCTCAGCATATCAGTGTGGAGGCATGCAAGATGAGCTATCATTCTGATTTTCCAGAAGTCATAGTTCTTAATTGAGAACATGGGCAGCTTGTGATGAGATATATGGTTGACTGGATCAGGGGCCATGTTGTTGATTCCTTGAACAACATCATGTGGAACAGCATTGTTGTTGGCCATATCTCAAACAAAGGGGTTAGATACAGTAATGATAAGATTTTAGAAAAGATCGGTTCAATGACCACACTAAAATGTGTCTTTGAAAATCAAAAATGGATTTTCAGAAGCAGTAGTCTTTGAACCCCTGCTCTGATACCACTTGTTGGTCCTGAAAGGAGTATATAACAAGTGTATGGGGGGAGGGATACACTTGTATGCAAATCTTTTCAAACTTTAACCAAAACAGACTTCAGCAAGGTTGTCCTGGACAACTCTTCTGAGATGAATAACTCTTTAGAGATAATCAAACTACTAAGAACTATTGAGTACTTAATTGAATAACTATCTAAGAGAGTTATATGTGCGGAATTAGTGGTTGGCCCTTTGGTTTAAACTCCTTTTAAGTTCTGAAATCTTCTTATCAGTTTTACAGTTTCAGGGAACTTGTCCAAATCAGTTTAATCATAGTCTTAGGTATATGTCTTTGAAAGGCTACTTTGTGTGCTGTGTATGTATGTGTTGTTTGAATGAAAATACTTTGAAAGTAAATCAACACAAGAGTTATAGTGGTTCAGAGACTCAAGCTCCTACATCCACTTTCCCTGATTTAACAGGATAATTCCTTATCTCTTGGAATTACTTGTTTTATAGTGCCAAGGCGCACTTGATCAACCACACCACTCCTTGGTGCCTTGATCCCTAGGATATCAGAGTCCTAGTACCCTCTTCTCAACTCAGAATTGAACTGTTCTTCTCTCAACAGTCAATTCTTACCACTTCTACTTCAACAACCTTCTATCTCTCTTTTGGAAAGGTCTGAGGGTTGAAGTTGGGTTCCAACTCAGTTGAAATATCCTTTACAATGAGCTCAGTGTGTAAGGATAGGATATCTCTCTAAGCTTTGTATGGATATACAATAAGGTTCAGCTTAGAAGAAGTGTTTGAAGACTAAGAATGTCTCTTGAGAGCTTTGAAGCTTCAGAATACTTGATGCTTGTTAGATTGTAGTTGGATGCTTCAAATAGTCTTCACACTTCTGTATTTATAGACAAAATTGAGGATTTGCCCGTTGAAAAGACAGCCTAAAATGTTGTAGGTCCCGAAAGTTGAGTTAATATCGAGGGAAGCTAAAGAAAATGTCTAGAGGGGGGTGAATAGACTTTTCTAAAATCTTTCGATATATCAGAATTACAATGTGCGGAATACGAAATTAACAATGAGCCCAATTAAAGTTTATACTCAATCTTCAAAATTCGAGAACTCTGTTCTATACTCAACTAATCTAGTTTAGACATGTATTTAGGCAATTAAACAATTAAGCAATTAAAACCAACAAAACAGTAAAGTAAACAACACAAACGATTTATAGTGGTTCGACAACTTGTCTACATCCACTCTCACAACCCAGTTGTGATATTCTTATTAACTCGTCCAATGGAGTAATATGTTCTTGTAGCTTTAAGTCCCAAGAAATAAGACTTAGATTTTCTCGACAACACTACCAAGTGCCTATTCGATCTAACTAGCTATTTTACAAGTAACTAGCAACTTGAAACAGTAAACAAAAATAAAACTTCTCTTCGTTCAGTAGTAGCCTTCTTGTTCTTCACTTGTCTTGCGTAGCTTCTTTCTGAACTTCAATCTCTGAGAGAAACTTCGAACAGTTCTTCAGTATGTAGCTTCAGTATATGTATTTCCAGTAGTCCTCGAATGATAAATACCTTGAGGTATTTATAGACTCTAGAAATCAAGAACTCAGTTAGTTGTAACCAACTCTTCTTGAAAACTAACTTCTAACTGAATCTTCTTATCCTTCCACGCGTTTCTTGTTTAAGTAGTTATTTCTAACTAACTTTGTAATCTTATCTTCATACGCGCTTCTCCTTTAAGTATCTCCAAGTTGACTTCTAGATAACTTGTCTTGTGGAGTCATGTAAGCACTTGTCTTGTAGTCCACCTGTCTTGTATAGTAGACTTTAACTCTTCTTGTCTAGCCTTCTCTTGCAATCTTCAACAGTAGACTATTCTATCTTAACAAAACTATTACATTACTTTAAGCTTATAGCTTAGTCAACTTAAAACTATACAGATAATCTATCTATTACATTCAAAATTATGAGCTCTATACAATGATTATTCATAGCTCAATAACAATCTAATCAGTTAATATAAACACATATGGAGTAATAATACGATATCAATTATAAGTACTTGTCTTTTCATATGTTACCTCATGTGAACTCTACTGATCTTGTTCAAGATGACTTCAACTTAACTAGACTAGATTAGTCAACACTTAGAAAAATTCAAACTTCTTTTGGCTTATCAAAACTTTATCTTTTATCTTTCAATCATCATTTATGACTTGTTCTAGGATTCATATCCCAACAATTTCCCCCTTTTTGATGAAGCCAAAACTACTTGAATCTTTTCATACTAGTAGACTAGTTAAGTAGTTATCTTGTCTTAACACCAAATAGTACTTTATCTTTTCATTCATTCAAGATAAGAACAGTAGATATTACACATACTTATAACAAATCAAAATTAGATACTAAGCAATCAAAGCAAATAATCTAATCTGAAAGAGTACCTCCTTCTGGGTTAGGAACACAGAAAGCATCAAGGAGTCTCCTATGAATAACTCTGATATGGTCTTCATCTTCAATCTTCTCTTTCTCAAGTAACTCTTCTTCAAATTTCTTAATTTGATTGAAATCAACTCTTCTACCAGAACTTGTCATAGGACATTTCCATTTTGGAAATTCAGGAATAAGAATGTTGAAATTTGCTCCAGCAGATATCCTTAAAATCAGATGCCATAGTAGCTTGTTCTGGCCTTCCATAAATCTGTCAAACATAGAGTACAACTCATCTGGACTTTCAGAATCACCATACTTACGAATAATCCAGTGATCAAGTTCCCATTGCCTCTTTACTTTCATCCATTCAGACTGATGTTCTTTATCTATAAAGTAGTCAATGAACTGATCTTCCATCTGATCTTCATCTGCCTTCAACTTCTGCAAATTCTCAATATGTTTTCCAACTTTCTTCTTGCTTGCATAATGAGCTTCATCACTTGGATCAACAACCTTCAGCCTCTTCACTTTTGTTGTTGTCTCCACCTCTTTCGACTCTTCTATATGAATAGATTTCCTTTTAGATACCAGTCGAGTCTGAACTTCGGCTTCAGGAGATGCAACTGCTTTGCCCTTCTCCTTCTTCTTCAACTCATCTCCTTCAGCCTTAGCTTGCTCAAGTTCTGCAGTTTTAACCAACCTGCCTTTGCCTCTCTTAGGCCTTCTGAGATCTTGCATAGCTTCAGCAGCTTCCTTAGCTTCGGGTTCAGCACTGGACTTAGCTTTTTCACCTTCAGCAATATCTTGCATAGCTTCAGCAGCTTCCTTAGCTTCGGGTTCAGTACTGGACTTAGCTTTTTCACCTTCAGCAATAATATCAACTCGACTTATCTCTTCCCCCTTTTTGGCTTCATCAGTCGCCTGGAGAGAGAAAAGAGAAGTGAAACGAGTCATCTCTTCAAACATAGCTTGCTTCATAAGGCTCGTAGCTCTTTCAATCTGCCTTTCATGAGAACCATTTTGACTTAACTTGTCCAGCTTTGTCGCCACCAACTCCAGCTTTTGAGTAGACAAGTTCAACTCATTTTTAAAATGCGTTGCAGTCAGACGTAACTTCTTGTTCTCGTCAGTCATAGCACTAATAATTTCTCTAGCTTGTGCTAACTGATCATAAGCTTCCTTCCTTTGAACACCAGCAACCTCAATTCTTGCTCTATAGACTCTTTCCATCTTCCTGGATTCAGTAGCTAACACACGAGCAAAATCGACTGAGCTTTTCTCCGAGTATTCAAGTTGATCCTGAAGAAATCCTTCAAGTTGCTCAAACATCTGTTGCCTGAAGTCAGCATCTATCTGGTTGACCTCATTCAAGATGATCTCTTTTGAACTTGTCACAAGGACACTATTCTGTTCAACAAGAGTCTTCTTTAACTCAGATTTGAGAAATTCATCGATGGACGACCTGATGACAGCTTTCAAGTCTTCTTTCAACTCATCTATTGAAGCAGCTGGGATGGCTTGAGACGATTGTCCAACGTTAACATGAGTAGCTTCTTCCATGATCTCATCATCAGTAATCGTTAACACTTCCATCAACTTGCCTTCTGGAGCAGCAGTCAAGACCTCGTCTTCAACTACATCAGTTTCTGGAAGCACACTTCCAGCAATAGCCTTTAAATTTAGTTGGGGAGAATAGAGAACGATAGCCAACCTTGCTTCATACGCCTTCCTTTCAGTATCAGCTAAATCCTTCTTTATCAAGGCATGTAACTTCTCCATATATCCACAAATTTCGATGGGAAGCAAACTATCAGAATATCGATTTATAAAAGCAAACTCTGACCTTGGACTGTCAGCATGTTCCACCTGAAATTTGAACACAATGCCTCTCAACTGGTCTGAGACATTATCAAGGTGTAAGACGGGATCAGTAGACTGAATCTCCTCATCTGGTGCAGCTTTAACCATAACTACATCCTCTTCAAAATCAGCCTCTGAAACCTGAACACCCATATCAAATTGCGATTCTGAACACATCAAATCATCAGAAATGTTCAACAATCTCTTTGCAAGAGCAGTAATGGCATGAGCTGGAAATAACTCTGAGTGGTCTCGAACACCACTGTTCTCCTTCTGTTCCATTTCCCAATCCATGAAGTTTGAGATACCTCCTTTTCCTAAGATGACTTCGAAAAGGTCATCTGTGCCGGACTTCTTCAATGCCACCCAAGTGCATATTCTTAGAAGTTTTTCAAACTGCTCTGACGAATAGTCGACTACGATAGACGAGAGCTGCTTCTTCAAATTCCTGCTCATCTTCGAACGGACTCTCTTCTCTCTTAAGCTCATAGGATAATAAACTAAGGATTCGAATCTAATTTCAGACGGGGTCTGAGTAGGTGGGGTCCCTATCTCAGTTGTTGCAGTGGCAACTGACGTCTTATCTGAAGTAGATGGGTTAAGGGGTTCAACATATTCTGTTGAGAGTAGAGAGAGAGTTTGGACTGTGGTTTCTGGGGGCTGTAATGTGTCTAGGTTTGGTGTGACAACTGTCGGAGTATCAGTTGTGTCAATTATGGAAGTGTTTTGGGGATGACTGGCTCTCAGCGGTCGTGCTGCCAGTACTTGTGAGGTTGAGGAAATAGGTCTAGGCCTAGATCGATGTGATCTAGCCTTGGTTCGAATAGCCGGGAGAGAGAGAGGAATTGAAAAATCGTGAGAAGAGGTACCAACCTGAGGACTCGACTCTTCTGATGGAGGAGGTGTTCCAACTCTTACTAGCTTGTATAACTCTGGAACTTGACTTGACTCCTTCTCTTGATCAGACTGCTCTTCTGATTGAGTCTCCTCCGATTCAGCTGTACTAGACTCAGCTTTTGTAACTTCCTCTGATTCTTCCTTTTCTGACCCATCTTCTGAAGCACTGGATGAGTTAGCATATGGCAAAACATCTGAATCATCATACTGAACTTGCCTTGGGGCAGCTGGCCTTACAGCAGCCTGCTTCTTCATCGCCTCTATTTTCAGATAGAACTTAAGGGGATGAAAGGGCTTTCCCTTGCTCCAATCAGTTTTGTTTGGCATCAATAGCGGGAGTAAGATACTCAGCTTGTTACCATATCCACCCAATTGCGAGTATCAATGTCCACTCTAACACTTCTTTCGAAGTACATCATCCTGTCAGCTATCAGTTTAAACCAATTACCCTCAGTAATTCCATCAAATATTGCTGCCATTACCCTAGTCTTGGACTGGGTAACTGAATCATGAGACCCAGTGGCACATAGAAGAATCTTGCTTGCTATGTCCAGTAGAGTGCGATACTTTTCCAAGAGTTCGGACTTCTTGACGGCAGGAGCCTTGCCATCTGGTTTAAGCCTCATTTTCTTACCACAGAAGATGCTCAAATACCTCATCTCCTGACCTTCAGCATATTTTTCCACATCAATCGTTCCGATGGGCAGCTTCAATCTTTCAAACAGAACTTCTCGAGTGATTTCCACTCGATTTCCACCAATAAACGACTCGATTATGTCTTCTCGTCTATTGGCGTTGGCATAGAATTCCAGTACTTCTTCCTCCAAGACAACTTGAGGAAACGCCTCCAAGTAAGGTTTTAGACCGCATCTGATGCATTTGGTCAAGATTTCTGCATTTCCTTCTTTGTGATTTCCTTTGAAGAATACAGATGGTTCAACATGCACTTTATTGTCGTTGATGTATCTGCCTAGATCGAATGGAGCCTGTATATTGGAGCTCACATCGAAAATAGATCGAATCGACATGGTGATAGGTTTGTTATGAACAAGAGAATTGAATATGCAAGAAATCAAATGTTTGAGAGTAGTAGAGGTATGAAAACGTGGAGTAAGATGTGTGCAAGTGTTGGGTTTTGTTCAAGACTGAATTTCTGATCCAATGGTCAAGATCGAAGGATTAGATCCAACGGTCGGGACTTTTGGTATTCGGTTATGGAATCGAGAAAATAATGTGATGTGATATTGTAAGGTTTGAAATCTGCCTCTTCTTAGTTTGGACAGGGGAGTGAATTCATCCTGACCTAGTATAGATGAGTGCGAGCTGAGTGTATACACCTCATTAAATGGGAGTGTATAAATCCAATTCTAGGATATTCAAATTTTAACAATATCAAATTACTTTAATACCCTTAATTTGTTTCGAATAAACACTTAGCATATTTTAATCAAGAGAACACTTAGCTTGTCTGTTCGAGTCCATCCAGAACAGATGAGTAGGCCTAAGCTTCATAAGTCGAGTAGGCTTAATTGCACAAGACGAGTAGTCTTATGAACACCAGTCGAGTGCCCCCTTCGACTGTGCTTGTCTATTCTGAATGTCGAACACCTTTATGTACCTGTCTTATTATTTGTAACACGTAATCGTAGGAACAGGTAGAGTAAAATAAGATGAATATCAATGAAAAGTAATGATCAAGGTTTCGAACAAGATGACTGTTAACAAACATAAGAGTTAACATAAGGATATTTAAGAAATCAATGATTCCCCCTTAAATGTTTTATTCCCTTAGTATTACCCTCAGCTTTACCAGCTTCCTCATCGGGTTGTTTGGTCATCTAGTCTAGCCTTGTATACCTGTCTATTGAGTGATTAGTCGAGTACTCTGATCTAGTGATCTTGTCTCCTTATTTCTTTGATGTACCTGTCTGGTTAGTGCATAGCTATAGGCAAGTAGGGTCTAAATCAATTAACCCTAGACTAATGCATAACTCATGAAATCGTGCCTCAGCTAATAGTTTTGTGAAAATGTCAGCTCTTTGAAAATCAGTATGAATCTTTTCCATGCGAATGTCCTTATTTTCTACATGATCACGTATAAAATGATGCTTCACATCAACATGCTTACAACGTGTGTGCAAAACAGGGTTTTGTGTAATGGCAATTGCACTGTTACTATCACAGAAAATAGGAACATTTGATTCATGTATATTGTAATCTCTAAGCTGTTGCATGAGCCAGAGTATTTGACTACAACAGCTACCAGCATCCATATACTCGGCTTCGGTAGTTGAAGTTGCAACACTAGTCTGCTTTTTAGAAAACCATGAAATGAGTTTTGTGCCTAAGAATTGACAAGAACCAGATGTAGATTTCCTATCAATTCTACAACCACCAAAATCAGAATCAGAGTAGCCACTTAGAGATAGATCATCATTTGAAGGATACCATATACCACGATTGATGGTTCCTTTCAAATATTTCAATATCCTTTTAGTGGTTTCCATATGACTCTCTTTTGGATTAGCTTGAAAACGAGCACATACACCAACAGAGAATGCAATATCAGGTCTACTAGCAGTCAAGTATAGTAATGAACCAATAAGACCACGATAATGTGTTTGGTCAGCACATTTACCTTGTTCGTCTGGATCCATCCTGTAAGTAGGTAGCATAGGTACGCTAGTATACTTGCATGTCTTAATACCATACTTGTCTAGTAGATTTCTAGTATACTTTGCTTGATTTATGAAAATCCCTTCTGGGGTCTGTTTTACTTGAAGACCAAGAAAGTAATTCATTTCACCCATCATAGACATCTCAAATTTACTTTGCATGAGTGTTGAGAAACTTTCACTCAGCTTTTTGTTAGGTGACCCAAAAATGATGTCATCTACGTAAATTTGGACGAGTAAAATGTCCTTCCCTTCTTGTCTTCTGAACAGGATTCTATCGACCTTGCCCTTAGTAAAACCATTTTCTAATAGAAAGAGAGAGAGTGTATCATACCAGGCTCTTGGAGCTTGCTTTAGTCCATATAAGGCCTTCTTTAATCTGTAAACTTGGTCACCTTTGACTTCGAAACCTGGAGGTTGTTCAACATACACTTCTTCCGCAAGAATACCGTTAAGGAATGCACTTTTAACATCCATTTGATATACGGTAAATTTCATGTGAGCAGCATATGCAAGGAACAATCGAATGGCTTCTAGTCTAGCAACAGGAGCATAGGTTTCATCATAGTCTATGCCTTCAGCTTGTGAGTAGCCTTGGGCGACTAGTCTAGCCTTATTTCTAACGACTAAATCATTCTCATCTTTCTTATTCTTGAAAATCCATCGAGTGCCAACTACATTATGATGTTTCGGCCTATCGACAAGTTCCCAGACGTCGTTTTGAACAAACTGGTTCAACTCGTCTTGCATAGCGATGATCCAATTACTATCAGCCAATGCCTCTTTAACCGTGGTAGGCTCAATAGCAGAGAGGAAGCAACACCAGCAAAACATAGTTGGACTCGGCTGTTCTTGCGACTCAAAGAGTTGTCGTCTAGTCTTCACACCAACAGTAGAGTCACCAATGATATTTTCAGTATTATGCGCAGATTTCCATGTATTTCTATTCTTAACAGTAGCACTATCATCTATATCATGTACAGCATCATGCATGTCAACATCTTTTGTATCATCAACAGATTTATCTGGAGTAGATGAGTCAACTAGAGCAGGCATGTCTACTGGTCTAGTAGACTTACCTTGAGCACTTATCTTCTCCTTGTCATCAGATTCGAGAGCTTTCATGAATGGATTGTATGCTTGAACGGATTCATATACCTCTGAATCTTTGTCAGATTCGATAGTTAGCTCAGTAACTTTCTCACTGATCTTGTTGGCAGACGTGTCCTGTTGAGATTCATCGAAAACCACATGTGGTGTTTCTTCCACACAGAGAGTTGAGTAGTTGAATACTCTAAATGCTTTGCTAGTCGAGGAGTATCCTAAGAATATCCCCTCGTCTGCTTTAGCATCGAAGGCATTCAACTTGCTCTTTCCATTGTTATGGATGAAACACTTACAACCAAATATATGGAAATATGAAACTCTGGATTTTCGACCTTTCCAAACCTCATACGGTGTCTTGCCTAGAGCTTTGTTGATCGCACTTCTGTTTTGTGAATGGCATGCAGTATTGATAGCTTCTGCCCAAAACTTCTGAGGAGTATTATACTCTGTCAGCATGGTCCTGCAGGCCTCCTTAAGAGTTCTGTTCCTTCGCTCTGCTACTTCATTTTGTTGTGGTGTCCTTGCTGCACTAGTAAGGTGCTGGATGCCACGCTTAGAACAAAATTATTTAATATAGCAGTTAATGAATTCAGTACCCTTGTCACTACGGATCTTGACAATGGACTGATTCTTCTCAACTTGTAATTTCTTCAACAGATCAGGCAAAAGTGTTTGTGTATCACTCTTCTTGTGTAAGAAGACTACCCAAGTGAACTTAGAATAGTCGTCTACCACAACAAGTGTGTACCTTCTACCGTTCAAAGTTGGAGGAGTTATTGGGCCATGTAGGTCCATATGTAGAAGTTCAAGAACTCTACTTATTGAGAGGGATGGAATAGATTTAAAGGAACCCTTTACCTGTTTACCTTTCTGACAGGCCGTGCATACATGTGACTTGTAGTAGACTTCATTGGGAATACCTTCCACAAGGTAGTCTCTGGCTATCTTATTAAGAACCTTAAAGTTTAGATGACAAAGGCGTCTATGCCAGAGCCAGCCAAGTTCTTTAGGATTCTTAGTAAGTAGGCAGGTGTCCCTCGGACAACTGTTCCAGTTTACTATGTACACACTTCCTTGTCTTATGCCGACCAGTAGGACTGTGTGTGTCCTTTTGTCAATGATTTCACATTTGCGACTCTTGAACTGCACCTTGTATCCACGATCACAGAATTGTGAAACAGAGAGTAAATTGTATTTCAAGCCTTCAACATATGAGACATCTTGGATCTCTATGTCTCCATTCCGAATGTAACCAAATCCTTTAGTAACAGCAGTGGAGCTATCACCAAATATCACTTTTGGTCCTTCTTGCTCATGGTAGCTTGATAAGAGAGCCTTGGTACCAGTCATGTGGTGCGAACAACCACTGTCTATGTACCAGGTTTCTCCTACTGAGCCACCCTTCTTGTATAGATCAAGTCGACCCTGCATTAGATGATATTTCATAATTTAGGTACCCTCCTTGTTTATTGGGGTCCTGGGGGGTTAGTCGAGTTCAATGGAATCCAAATGTACATTGGAGTCCTGAATAAGTTTGATCTTCTAAGCTTTCAACCATATTTGTTGCAAAATAAGACCTTGTTGTCCTTATCTGGCCTATCAGTCGAGTTCGGGTCTACTCTTTGGAGACAGCCTTTCGACTTAATCTCTACTTGAGCAGGCACTTGTCTATGATAGTCAGAGTAGGGTTTATGTGCATTAGGTCCATACGGTTTATAGACATGTTTAGGTCTTTCTTCTCCTTTGATATCATATGACAAAGGTGGAGGATATAAGACAGCGTGTGTACGATACTTTGGACCTACCTGTCTAGGTCTAGACGAGTAGAGCTGAGACTGCCTTATGAACGGAGGTCTAGGCTCTTGTCGTCTAGTCTGTACCTGTCTAGTACTCGTCTCCTCAGGATACCAATCCTCGTATCTTACCTAGTTGGGTCGTCTACGATTAGTGGTCCTTTGAAGATTAGTTCTAGGTTGAACAGGCTTGTTGTTACCATTCTTTTTACCTCCTTTGGTAATTGGAATGTTAACTCGAGCTTGTTTTGATACAGTACCTTTAGATGGAGTATCAACATCGTATATGATTGGTCCTTTTCCTTTATCATTAGTCAGGGAGTTTGAGATGAAAATAGTAGGGTTCTTAGGAACTTGAGTAGACGAGCTGGGTGTCTCAGCACCTATGCCTGTCTTGTCAGCAGGAGCCCTATACCTATCTGACAATTCAAGGTTAACCTTAGACGAGTTAACCAGGTCAGTAAGTTTAAGGTCTAGAGTGACAACCTCAGTTTCTAAGAACTTATTACGTTCTTCAAGCTTTTTGCACTTGCTTTTTAAAACATTGAATTCATGTTTCTCAGTAGCATGTGTCTTAAGTAGATCTTGATACAACTTGTCTGTTAATGCACACTTGTTTTTGAGTTGACTCAACTCTTCTTGCAAGCGGTCATTTAGGACTGTTATATTAGGATCTACTTTTAAAATAATGTTTTCATCGCTGACTTCAATGAATGCCTGGTTGGCAAGTAGGAGGTCGTCTTCAACTGCACTAGTAGAGTGCTGAAGGCTACTCCCTACTTTGCTACTGGCAGTATCACTTTCATCAGATTCTGATTCATCACAAGATTGAAAAGATGTAGCAGATGATACCTCTTGGTCGATTTTAGCCATGCAGCATAAACCATCATCTACTATGAATGCTTCATCGTGATCTGGTTCAGACGGGTAGCTAGATGAGGATGATGGTAACTCGTCTGAGTCAGACTCAGAGTCATCATTGGCCATCATTGCCTTCTTGCCACGGTTGTATCTTCTTTCCCTTCGTGCTTTGCATTCTTCTCGATCATCAGTGCTTAGGTCTGGACATTCATATATGTAATGACCTGGCTTTTCACAATTATAGCACAAGAGATCATTAGTAGCCTTTTTAATAGGAGAGTTATTCCTTCGTTTATCACGTCTATCAGAACGAGTGATCTTCCTACCATCAGACTCTCTATCTTGTCTGTTACCTTTCGAGACTTCGTCTCTCCTTTCGGACGAGTTTCGGTCTCGTCTGGTCTCAGACGAGTTCTTAGAAATAGACCCTCTATGATCTCTATAAAACTTCTTATATCTTCCGAAACGTTTGTTCAGCCTATCAAACTTTCTAACCATGAGGCTTACCTGATCCTTCAGACTGAGATCAGTGTCTAACTCGTCTTTCACAGAGGCAGACCTAGTCTTAGGCTTTGATTTTGACCTGTCTATCTTAGACGAACTAGCCTTAAAATCAACGTTCTTAGATACAGCATGTTCTCTGTCACTACTTACTATAGGTTCATCTTCGTCTAAATCAAACTCATGGGCCTTTAGAGTTTGAAACATGGTCTCTGCTGTCCATACGTCTATATCTTGGGTATTCTTAACAAGCATTTTTACCATTTTCCATCGACTATCAAGGCTTTTGAGAATCCTAAGATTGATTTCTCGCGGAGTATAAGATTTACCAAGGACTTCCAAGTCATTCATGATTTTGGTAAAACGAGTATCCAACTGGTTTATTGTTTCGCCAGCTTTCATATGAAATGATTCAAATCTTTGGACTGCTGTGGAAAGCTTGCTTTCTTTGATTAAGGATGTCCCTTCACAAATTATAGCTAAGCGATCCCACATTTCTTTGGCAGTTTTACATTTTAACACTTTTCCCAGATACTCGTTAGGAAGAGTGTGTAAGATGTAATTCTTGGCCAAGCTATCCAAATTATTCTGTCTCATTTCTTCTGAGGTTAGTTCTGACCTTGGTTTCTTGACGAGTGTACCCACGGGTTGATTTATGTCGAGGGCAGCAGTATTAGGGATCATGGTCACTATTGGACCTTCAGTGATGACGGAGATCATTAAGTCGTGAGTGGAACTGAAGATGGCTTCCATCCTTAGCTTCCAATAGTCATAATCTTGAACCTGGAACTTAGGTAACTTGTTAGCGCTGATTTCGAGTGACATGATTCAAGAAGATACGTATGACACAGTACAGTATCAAGAAACAAGTATTTTCAAGTATAGAGATAAAGAACACGTAAGAGCACGTATAATCACGGACCAAGGCTTCACCCAAGTCTTGAATTGGTTATCAAGAAACAGCAGTTCGTAAACTACTGCTCTGATACCACTTGTAGGTCTCGAAAGTTGAGTTAATATCGAGGGAAGCTAAAGAAAATGTCTAGAGGGGGGTGAATAGACTTTTCTAAAATCTTTCGATATATCAGAATTACAATGTGCGGAATACGAAATTAACAATGAGCCCAATTAAAGTTTATACTCAATCTTCAAAATTCGAGAACTCTGTTCTATACTCAACTAATCTAGTTTAGACATGTATTTAGGCAATTAAACAATTAAGCAATTAAAACCAACAAAACAGTAAAGTAAACAACACAAACGATTTATAGTGGTTCGTCAACTTGTCTACATCCACTCTCACAACCCAGTTGTGATATTCTTATTAACTCGTCCAATGGAGTAATATGTTCTTGTAGCTTTAAGTCCCAAGAAATAAGACTTAGATTTTCTCGACAACACTACCAAGTGCCTCTTCGATCTAACTAGCTATTTTACAAGTAACTAGCAACTTGAAACAGTAAACAAAAATAAAACTTCTCTTCGTTCAGTAGTAGCCTTCTTGTTCTTCACTTGTCTTGCGTAGCTTCTTTCTGAACTTCAATCTCTGAGAGAAACTTCGAACAGTTCTTCAGTATGTAGCTTCAGTATATGTATTTCCAGTAGTCCTCGAATGATAAATACCTTGAGGTATTTATAGACTCTAGAAATCAAGAACTCAGTTAGTTGTAACCAACTCTTCTTGAAAACTAACTTCTAACTGAATCTTCTTATCCTTCCACGCGTTTCTTGTTTAAGTAGTTATTTCTAACTAACTTTGTAATCTTATCTTCATACGCGCTTCTCCTTTAAGTATCTCCAAGTTGACTTCTAGATAACTTGTCTTGTGGAGTCATGTAAGCACTTGTCTTGTAGTCCACCTGTCTTGTATAGTAGACTTTAACTCTTCTTATCTAGCCTTCTCTTGCAATCTTCAACAGTAGACTATTCTATCTTAACAAAACTATTACATTACTTTAAGCTTATAGCTTAGTCAACTTAAAACTATACAGATAATCTATCTATTACATTCAAAATTATGAGCTCTATACAATGATTATTCATAGCTCAATAACAATCTAATCAGTTAATATAAACACATATGGAGTAATAATACAATATCAATTATAAGTACTTGTCTTTTCATATGTTACCTCATGTGAACTCTACTGATCTTGTTCAAGATGACTTCAACTTAACTAGACTAGATTAGTCAACACTTAGAAAAATTCAAACTTCTTTTGGCTTATCAAAACTTTATCTTTTATCTTTCAATCATCATTTAGGACTTGTTCTAGGATTCATATCCCAACAAATGTCTATAAGTGTCTTCCTTGAACTCTGCAACTGGAAGACAGTTTCTTGATAGTGACATGTCCTTAATTTGGGAAGTAAACGGCTGTGAGCATTTTATCTTGACTTTAAAGCACTCTTCCCAATGTCTCACTCCAAGATTCACTTGATCAAACATGGACATCACTTCTGATGATTGGTCCTATGATAAGGACAACATTCCTTATCACGTGGACAATTCTGCTTATCAGAATCAGCAGAGATTGCTTATCAGCTTTGAGTATTCATGGTTTGAAACAGTAGCCTTGACTTTATCAACACAGTTGGGCTTGTTCTTCAAACTGTTCTAGTTTAATTGTGCTGAGACAACTCTTCTGGACACTTCCTTTGAGTTTGTGGCTTGTGCATCAATAAACTTGGTCTTCTTGTTGTATTCCATAGACTTGATTCTCAGTGAAGTTATCATATAATTGAGTTTGGTTTGTTCAGTAGAGTTGTCTACTTGGCCATTTCAACAAACTTAGGATCATGTTTAAACTTTGAGCCTTGTGGGGACTAGATTCATGTAGACATCTAAGCATGTGTTCCCCCTCAATTTGTGCATCTATTATTTTAAGAGTTGCCTAACATTCCAGCTTCTCAACTAGCCTTAAGCTACATGTTCTAACATTCCTAGAACATGTTCATTCAAATCTGACCTATTTATTTGGCATGTCTTAAGGGGGTTTTGGTATCATAATCAAAACTTCTCATTTTATTCCCAACAAGCTTTAATTTTTCAGTTAGATAGATTAGTCTTGAATCTATGACAAATGACCTGAAAGCACAACGCACATGAAGACAAGGAACATTGAAGACAAGAAAGCAGAAGTGTTATGGAAAGGTGACAAGGACTCATGAAGACAAGCTTGACGAATGACAAAAGTCAAGTGTGATGAATCTGGATATTCACATACTTTGGACTTGGCACACTTATGGTCAAAGACGATGGATGACGAGGCATTTTATCCAGTACGAGGCCGTTAGCGGAAAGGACGGAATTATTCCAAAACAGCCAATGAATTAGTGCGACATGTCACTGCGCATAACAAATTCTGATAATGGAATGCAAAATGCAAAATGGACGTGAATGCATGTACTATTTGCATGCAGGCCCTTGAACAATTTAAAAGTTCAAATTTATGGATAAGTTTGCTATCTCCACCAACGGATAGTTTGCTTCATCTCTAAATATGCCATATCTTGTAACATTACAAGATTACGGGACACACAAGCCATACACATTCTAGCAATATCTTAGCATTAAAAAATATTCAAAACACTCGAGAGATTAAAACTTTTAAGCATATTCATTTGTGAGTGTTATTTTTAGTCCCCACTAGGCAAGCTTACTGTTTCATTATCCTAAGCCTAGAAAGTGATATCCTAGCCTTTACATTCGTTCTTAAATTGTAAAGGATATCACACTTAATTGGTACAAGAACAAAACCCTACTTTCACCTTGAGAGATAGATTGAGAGTATTGTTGAGTTCGTAGAAGTGTTGAGAGTATTGCAACGAGAGAAGGTTGTAAGAAATCAAGAGAAGAGGAGAAGAAGAAGTAGAGTGCACCTTGGCACTGTAAAAGCAAGTTAATTCCAAGTGATTAAGGAATTATCCTATTAAATTAGGAGAGTGGACGTAGGAGCAGTTTAGCCTTCGAACCACTATACGTCTTGTGTTCTTACTTACTGCATTTATCTTCTTGCTTAAGCTTTTGTGTTGTTATAATTGCTTATTGCTATTTGGTAACATAGTACTTAAGTGCATATTATTTGAGGAGTATAATAGGGCCTATCATTTATTCCGCATACAAGTTGTTTACTGTCAAGTTCTGTTAGAATATTCTATTTGGTATTTTCATAGGACTTGACATACTGTACAACTTATTTAACTCTGATTATTTGTGTTGATTACTTAAAAAGAAAAGTTTTAAAAAAAAAAAACACATACACGTGTATTTCCCCCCCCCCCCATACACGTGTCACACTCCTTTTGGGACCAACAAGTGGTATCAGAGCAGGGGTTTAAAGACCATTGCTTTGAGGATCAACTTTGGTTACCTAAACTGATCTATTTGTGCACTTTCTGTGATATTTATTATCCTTATTAATCACTATGCCTAACACATCTTCTTCTGAGAATTCTGGTGTAGCTGTTCCACCACCTACTGCTATGGGAACTAACCCCATCAATAAGATATCCTACCAGAAACTGCCTATGTTCTCTATTGAGAATTATGACTTCTGGAAGATAAGGATGAGAGCTCACTTGGCTTTTCTCCATGATGAAATGCTAAGGGTAATCACTAAAGGTCCATTTGTGTTCATGAAGCCTAACACAAATGTTACAGAAGCCCAAAGAGCAACTGGAGCACAAGAAATTCCAAAAGATGATGATGAGCTCACTCCTGAAGAAAGAAAGAATCAGAATCTCAACTATGTGGCAATGAACACCCTATATCAGACCATTCCAGATGCTATAATGGGTAGAGTATTTCACTGCACAATTGCGAAGGAGATTTGGGACACATTAGCTCTAATGTGTGAAGGAACTGACAAGATCAAGGAAAACAAACTTCAAGTTGCTGTTCAAAAGTATGAGCAATTTACAATGAAGTCAGATGAAAACATTGATCAATTAGATGGAAGGTTCACAGATATCATGAATGAGATCAACTCACTTGGAAAAGAATACTCCAAGAGAGAAGTGGCCTTGAAGATTTTTAGGAGCTTGATATCCAAATGGAATGTGTATGCTGTCATGATGCAAAATACGAAGGATCTGTCAACCATGCCAATGCAACATGTGTTCTCAGAACTCAAGGCATATGAATATGACTTGAACAGAAAGAACAACACTGAGGTACCTGAAAGCAAAGGAATTGCACTAAAGGCCAAATCCAATGAACCTGATTCCAAGAAAGCCATCAGATCAAGCAAAAGTGGAAAAGGAGCTTACAAAGCTGACATATCAGATGAGTTAGCCATGATGGCTAGAAGATTTGAAAAGCTAAATTCTAGGTTTGGTAAATACAAGAGGTATTATCAAGATAGAAGAAGAAAATACAACTCACCTGAGAAGAAGAATGATGAAAGGAGATCCAAAAGTGACAACTCCAAAGAAGAACCATCTTCATCAACTAAGAAGAGAGATGTTGAAAAGAAGAAAGAAGAAGATGAGGATGCATGCTACAATTGCAAGAAGACAGGACATTTTCAATATAATTGTCCAGAGCTGACTTCCAAGGAAAGAAAGGAAAGACAATCTAAGAGGGACAAAAAGTATGGAAAAAGAAAAGCATTGAAAGTTGAAGAAGAAACCTCTGAAGATGACCAACTTCCATCTTCATCATCTGAGATGTTTACTGACAGCAGTGATGAAGAGTGTCTAATGGCTATTGAAGACAATGATGAGGTACAATCTATTTCCAGCTTTGTCAATTCTAGTAACACAATGATGTCAAATGAAGACAACCTGAAACTTACCTTTGGTAAGTTGATGGAAGACTTCATGAGACTTCAAGAGATTCAGGATCAAACCTTAAAAGAAAACAAAGCCTTGAATGCTGAGATTGAAAGAATTACTCAGGTTGAAGTTGAACATGATCTGAGAACTAATGAGTTGTGCAATAACTTAACTAAAGAGTTGAATACTCTGAAGGTCAAGTCATCTGAACAACTTAATAAGTTGGAAGAACAAGTTAAACTTCATGAGAGTAAGGATTCAGATTATCAAGCATTGATTGCTAAGTTTGAACATCTTTTCAAGGAACATGAATGTCTTAAAATAAGTGAAGAGAGTCTGAAACTCAAACTGGCTGCCCTATATAAATCATCTAATTCAATAGATGAACTACAAGTAATGCAAAGGCCTATGACTAAAAAATATGGACTTGGTTACAATCCATATAAAGCCTCTTCACCATATCTCAGTGATACTTCAACAATTATTACTAAGAGAGTCTTTGTAAAATCTGTGGCTTAGACTGAAATTGTTTAACCAAAGCTGCTACAGAAAATGGACAAAGGTAAACAACTCATTGTACCAACAATCCTGAATCACAAGTCAAAGGTCACAGGATCTAAGACAAGGATTCAGAAGCCTGAGACAATTCAGATGAGTAAAAGTCAATGGAAGAGAACTCAGCTGAAAAACTCTCAAACTCAGGCAAGAAAACCACAAGGTATTCAAAGAAGACCAACTCAAATGAGAAGGCCTACAATGAATTATCAAAGGGATTTCCAACCTAAGTAAAATGAGTATAGAAGACTTGAATCCTACATGCCAAGGACATCAAGTAATCTGAATGCCTATCCACAAATATTCAAGCATGTTGCACAAGAATCAAAAGATAGATTTAGCAGACATATTCAAAACAATAAATATAACTCTTCTAAATCCTCCAAGATTCACACTAATACTCAATCTCAACCTAAGGTATTTAAAAAGAAGATTATGTATTTAGATGTTTATGGAAAATAAATTAGCCCTTTTCAAGTTGTAATATCCCTAAATTTATGTTTAATTATTTATTTAAATTATTTTAAGGTTATATATTATAGTATAATAATATGAATATTTTGAGAGTCCATTTAAATATTAATCCAACTTAAATTCAAGCCCAAACTCAAGCCCATTGTTAATATACATCATATATATATATATAAGCGAGATTTACCCTAATCCTTTCACCTAAAAAAAACGTACGCCTCAATACTTGCAGTGAAAGAGTCAAGGTATTTTCTTCTCCCAAACCTTTTCTTTTCTCTTTTTGATGATACTTGTGTTTTACTGTTAATTTCAACCTCGCAGATTCCTTCGAATTTATAGTTTTATACTTTTATCTCAATATTAAATATACATGCTTGCTATGTGCGTGTTAGAATGATTATTAGATTGGTGGTTTGTTGAAGATTGCCAGATAGTGTGTAATAGAAGTGGTGCTTAAATAATTATAAAAAAAAATGTTGATTAGTTTACGTTGTTAGGTTAATTTAGATTGAATTTAATATAATTAAAGTTGGAGGATATATATATATATATATATACAGTGTATTTTTTTTGGGTTTTATGAATCATGCAGCTTATTAGATTAGATTGTTTTCTAAAATAAAATAGATTCTTTTATTAATTTAATAAGTCTAAAATACGTAAGCTTAAATTAGGTTAAGAATCCTCTTTACCTGGATTTTTTTTATTGTTAAATAAGTATTAGTGAGAATCTAATTCGGAATTGTATCCTCTGTATTTATTTTCTAAGTAGATTTGATTGTACTCCCTCCGTCCGCTTATAAGTGTTACGTTACTTTTTGGCACAAAGATTAAGAAAAGTGATTAAATAATAGATATAGTACAAGTGATGTGATTGAGAGAGGAGAGAGATAGAGAAAAAAAGTAAGATATAAAGTGAAGTGTAAGAAAAAGTACTTACCAAAAAAAGTATGGGAAGCTTATAGGCGGACGGACCAAAATGGTAAAATGGGAAGCTTATAGGCGGACGGAGGGAGTATTATTTATGCTAGGTGACGTTAACCACAAAGAGGACTAAAGCTACAATTTCGTCATAAATCTTTTCACTCGGCTCTAAGGTGGGGATTTCTACTTATTTGTTTGTCACTATTAAATGCGATCAGTGATTTTATTGTTACTTATGTGAATTATGTATTGAGAAATATCGAGAAGTTGAGAAGTAGGTCATTTGACCTTTATAAACGAGAAGTTGAGACAAACAGGTCATTTGACCTTTATAAACGAGAAGTTGAGACAAACAGGTCATTTGACCTTTATAAACGAGAAGTTGAGAAGTGGCAATACATGAAATGCATATTTACGTTTGTGGTATTTTAATTGCTTATTGTATTTAGTTTTGACAAGCTTGTCCCCACTGAGCTGTGGTTTGCTCACCCCTTCTTATTTCAAACTTTTCAGATTGAGAGCCGACGTGGTACGCTGGAGGATGCATGGCACGAGAATTTTATGAATTACTAATTTAACGTGTTTGTTTTTATTTAAAGTTGAGTTTAGTGTCATTCAGGTCTTATTTATATGTTTAGTGACAAGCTTTACTTTGGTTATGTTTTTAAAATTTTCTATAAAGTGTAGTCAAAAGGGGAAATTTACTTTAAAAAGCTTTTGTTATCTCTTGGAAGTAAAGTTTGTTCATGCCTTATAACTATAGTTGAACTAAAGATTTTCTCTTTAATACTATAAAAAATATTTTTAAATTAAAATGCTCATTTATGAAAATTGGGGCGTGACACAAGTAATGAAAATAAGGCAAGTTTGGGTTCCAAAAGGTATATCTAAAACTCTTGGACCCAACTTCTAAAGGGTACCTAAGTTTTGATTTGTAACAGGTTCCAGTGGTTCCATATACAAAGAAAAGAAGTCCTAAAGAACTTACATGGTACTTGGACAGTGGATGTTCAAGACATATGACTGGAAATAAGGAGCTTATAACTGATTTTGTGGAACAAGATGGACCACAAGTGACTTTTGGTGACAACTCACAAGGAACAACCAAAGGTTATAGAACTCTCAAAATTGGTACTGACCTCAAACAAAGAAGACAAATCCCATGGTGAAATCAACACAAGGGTGACAAGACTAAGAGATGGTGAAAGAAAAGAATCTATATTTATTGATGTAAACTATCCTGACTTGGACAACCTCAAGATATCCAACATACCTGAAGCCAATCAAGATAAAGACAACTCACCTAAAGCCTATATCCCTGAGGAAAACTGCAATGTTGAGTTGAATGAACCAACTCAACCTGAGGTAAGTTCTCCCAACGAAGAAGCTGGTAATGCTGAGGGAGTACAAGGATCAAATGATTTAGGGGGAACTCAACCTGAGAATACCAATGTCAATGACATGGACAACACCCCTGAATATGAAACATATCCAGCTTTAATTTTCCTGAATTTTATGTTGAACTAAATGCTGAACCAAATGAGTATAATTCATCTGAAAATGATCAGTCTAGAAGGACATGGCTAGATGCTCATCCTTCAGACCAGATCATTGGTGATCCTACTAGTGGTGTAATCACTAGGAGATAACATGGAAATAGTGCCTTATTTTGTTGTTTTCTTTCTGAAACAGAACCCACAACCATTGAAGAAGCAATGGAAGACTCCAACTGGATCACAACTATGCAAGAAGAACTAAATCAGTTCAAAAGAAATGATGTTTGGGAGCTGGTAGATAGACCAACACATCAGGATGTTGTAGGAGCTAAATGGGTTGACAAGAACAAGATAAATGAAAATGATGCTATAGTTAGAAACAAAGCCAGACTAGTTGCCAAAGGTTATAGTCAACATGAAGGAATAAACTATGATGAGACCTTTGCCCCAGTAGCTAGATTAGAAGAAATTAGGCTGTTCTTAGCATATGCAGCTCATATGAAATTTAAAGTATACCAAATGGATGTAAAAAGTGCATTTCTGAATTGTGTACTTAAGGAAGAGGTATATGTGGAGCAGCCACCTGGCTTTGAAGAAGGAAACAAAGTGTACAGATTGAAGAAAGCACTTTATGGTCTTAAGCAAGCACCAAGAGCTTGGTATGAGACTTTATCACAATTCCTATTGGACAATAGATTTGTGAAAGACACAGTTGATAGGACCTTATTTAGGATAAGTGAAGGAAATTGTATTTTATTAGTACAGATATATGTTGATGATATCATTTTCGGTTCACCTAATGAGGATATGTGCAAGAAATTCTCAAACCTCATGCAAGGGAAGTTTGAAATGTCAATGATGGGATTGATGAAATTTTTCTTAGGTCTTCAAGTTAAACAAACAGAGAAAGGGATCTTCATCAATCAAGCTAAGTATACTAGGGAGATGATCAAGAAGATTGGTTGTGAAAATAGCAAACCAGTTAGTGTTGGGAATTATCCCAATGCCCAATAATAGTCCCCCAACAATGTGGTCCCCAACTCTTGTGGTCCCCAACTCCTTTGTGGGAAATTATTATGGGACCACCTTCCCCATCTCCTTTGTGGGGAATTGTTGGCACTTGTGGGTTATGGGACATCACGCTAGGGATCCTTTGAAACTCCCGAAAATCTTTCGAGATGCCCTAGGGATCTTTTGAGACTCTCGGGAATCCTTTGAGACTCCTTTAAAATTACCAGGATCTATTTGGACGTAATTTAAATATGAATTATCATAAATCTAATTTCATAATTTAAACAAATTAAATCAACTAATTCATGTAATGAATGTACGGTAAATAATTAAATCCCTAAACATGCGGAACTAAGGGATTACATGTTTACCTTTTAATCGGAGAGATACCGTTGAGAAGAATAATAACTTCAACCCAATTGCCTTCTCAAGTATTCCCTAAGTCCTAGCACGTTGATCCGGTGGGAGATCTCACGAACTATTAACTCTCAAGGAAGAATTAATTTTCTCTTGTTGCACACACTGTAATTTCGAAAATTACAGAACTCTATTTTCTATTCTTAGAGATGACCGAATTTTTATATCTCTTAAAACAAGAGTGGCGATTTTTCCTCTATTTATAAGAGAGAGAATAGTCAATTTATTTATTAGAAAATATTGGAGATCTAGAAATATTTTATTCTCCAAGAGATATTATATTATTTCCATATGTTTCTCCATAATATTCTCTCCCCAAAATAAGCGCTACTTTCCTCTCTTTCTTGCAACAAGATTAATTCTTATCTTTTTAATTACCTTAGTTAATGGACTTTTATTGGGCTACTTGAGTGGCCTTTAGGAGAATTATGATTGGACCTCCCAATGGGCCCAGAAATCAATATTGAGCCACAATATTTTTTCAGCCTATTAATATTAATTCATTCCACTATAGAATTAATATTGCACTATCCATCCTAACCCATATTACGAAATATGGCTCCCGGTTATTATTTCCCGTGTTTAAGATTCAATGTCCATCAATTAATTTAAGCTACTGAATGCTTTAATTAATTAATATATTTTATACCTCGGAGTAAGGACAACTCAACATGATTATCATACCGGAAATAAATTCCACTAATCAGATTTGATATGATAAACCTTCTGAGCCCACCAAGGGGACATAATCAACTTGACACTCCAAGACACAATTCTTTGTATTGATTTTGTCAATATGTCCTATAATTAATAATATTGCCCAAAATATAAAGTATTGAATCACATTGATTCTTTACTCATAATAAATCAAAGCAATACTTCTTAACTACAGACAATCCCATTTAAGTGACAGAGATTAAGAAATCAACAACCATTGAGGTCTAATTCTTCATTCCTTAAGCCAGTCTAGAAGAATTACCTCTCTATAGGTCATATTCAGCACATCATAATGCACTAGTGTAATCTCTTGGTCAAGATAAACAATTCCGAGTCTTACACCTCAACTTCTACCAATGGATTGTTCAGTTCCATCTAAGTTGTGAATTAATTGTACTTATATACAAGGAACTGACAATGTGATCTTCTGTGATCTTCTACATACCACATTGTCTACAATGTAAAGTACATCTGAACTTTTATGCAATAAATAATTACCATTCATTATATTTAAAGAAACCAGTGATAAAAAAATTATTCTCATTGATGAGTGCAAGAATCAGTTTGTATACGTATAAGTAGCACTAAAAGCATACTTGCCACTATAACCCTAACAATCTCCCACTTATACTCAAAGTCTGGTTTTAAGTATACTACAGCACGTCCATGTTCTACATGTCCTAATAAATTCTCCCACTTATACTCAAAGAAGTTTGGCAACGCACTTGACCCCATTCCTTTCACATGTCTCTCGAATGTACTCTAAGTCAGACACTTTGTGAAAAGATCTACTAGGTTGTCTTCCGATGCAATCTTTGCCACCACAATATCTCCCCTCTTAACGATTTGTTGTATAAGATGGTATTTCCTTTCAATGTGTTTGCTTGCCTTGTGGGTTCTTGGTTCCCTTGAATTTGCAACTGCTCCATCATTATCGCAATAAATAGTGATACTGCTAGGTAAATTCAGAATCACATCCAAGTCCACTAAGAAGTTCTTAAGCCAAATCGCTTCTTTCACTGCTTCACAAGCAGCTACATATTCGGCTTCCATGGTAGAATAAGCGATGCATTTCTGCTTCACACTTCTCCATGTCATGGCTCCACCCCCCAAACAAAACGCACTACTTGAGGTTGATTTTGTAGAATCCATGTTTAATTGGAAATCTGAGTCCGTATAGCCCACAGGGAATAAACTGTCTTACTGATAAACCAACATTCTATCTCAAGTTCTTTTTAGATACTTGAGAATGTTTTTAACCGCACTCCAATGTTCTTTCCCTGGGTTACTTTGGTATCTTGCTACCATGCCCACAACAAAGCAAATATTCGGTCTTGTGCACAGCATTGCATACATGAGGCTTCCAACTGCAGACGCATATGGAATGCTTCTCATCTCATCCATCTCCTTTCATGTCTTAGGACACATCTCTTTAGATAGATAAATTCTATGTCTGAAAGGAACAAATACTTTCTTGGAATTTTGCATGCTGAATTGTTTCGAAATAGTGTCTATGTATGAGGTTTGGGATAAGCATATCATCCTTTTCCGGCGATCTCGAGTAATCTTAATCCCAAGGATGTGACTAGCTTCTCCTAAATCCTTCATATCAAATTGTTTTAACAACTATACCCTCACGTCTGTCAACACATTGTTATTGTTTCCAATAAGCAGAATGTCATCTACGTATAATACTAAGAATACCAAGGCAATTCCGATACACTTCTTATAGACACAACTCTCAAACTCATTTTGATCAAATTCATAGGATTGTATCACCTGATCAAATATTGATTCCAAGCTCGCGATGCTTGCTTAAGTCCATATATTGACCTTTTAAGCTTTCATACAAGATTCTCTTGGCCTTTTTCAATGAAGCCTTCGGGTTGGCGCATGTAGATTTCTTGTTCAAGACTTCCATTTGGGAAAGCTGTCTTGACATCCATTTGCCAAATCTGAGAGTTTGTTTGCTTTGAATATCTCTAGTAAATTTCAGTGCTTCAGTAGTGTATCAGTAGTTTTTTTCAGTAGTCTTGAATCGTTGAATACCATGGGGTATTTATAAGCTTCAATCTTCAAGAACATTCTGTTACGTAACCAGCTTATCTTGATAACCAGCTTATCTTGATAACCAACTTCTAACCGCTTCTACTTATCCTTCCACGCGTTTGTTTAGTTAATTAGTTATTCCATAACTAACTCTTCAATACTTATCCTTCCACGCGTATATGATTACACACTGTCGAAATGCCTAGTCTATCTATGATTACACTCTCAATAGATAACAAGACACACAACCATACGGGTGGGATACTTCGTATGATCTAAAATGTAAAACTATTGGCCACAAATCCTAACAGGGATGAACGCCCGGTCTAGGATATTGCTCGAATAGAATACACTGAATTATGAAGCCTTCAATCGGTATTTATAGATGTGAGGTGCGAATTCTGGAGGCTTCCACATTGAGGTCCTATTTTTTAGGAGCTCAACTTCCACGATCTTTCTAGATCCTTCTTGTATGCTCCAGGTCGTTCTAAATGGTTCCAGGCTGCTCTAGCATGTTCTCCAATGTTTTGGAATCTTCTAGGTTCCAGATCCTTGTAGAAGCTTCTAGATCCTGCCAGAAATGCATGCGATAACATTTATATCAACATTTAATGCAACATTTCAGAAAAGACTTAGAAAAAATCTCGGAAGATCAAATTAAGATGTTGTTGATAATGTTAAGGCATTTAAGGATTAACAACATCTACAATCTCCCCCAATTTGATCTTTCGACTACAACACACCTGATGCACATATATTTCTATACATACTCAGTTTTATGTACTTAGTTGAGGTTGACATCATTGCTAAGCACTAGTCAAGACAATACCTGTTGTAACCGTTTGATCAAATCAAATGAAGATCAAGGATAATTTCATAATGATCCGCGTCAAAGGATCAAAACAATTTTATCCAAAATAGAATAAGTATAAACAGTACACTTATTCACAACATAAGTAAATTTACTAAGATCATAAGTTGAACTGGAAGAATTAACTTAGAATCTAAGTAAGACACTAACAAAAACAAAATAACAAACATCAGAGCAAAAACAATAAACAAAACAAATGGACAAAAACTAATACTATACAACCTGCAGTATACACATGGTAACCTGTAAAAAAATTAAGCAAGGGCAGTAAACAAACATCACCAAATGTAACAATAATTAAGCAAGTTGTAAACAAAAACAGCCTATCATCTAGAAAGTAAATAACAAGTGTATCAGAATTTCAGAATTTAAACTTAAACATCAATTACAGAGATTGAAACTGAATAAATATCAGATCTCCCCCTGTCTTGTAGCTTGTCCCTGTTCATCAGTGGAGATCACCATACAAGGTCTCCATCTCAGCAGCATCATCATCAACTTCATCCACAAAGTAAGTAGATGCAAGGTGTGCAACTACATCAGTCACTTGATCATCAGCAGCATCAGGTCCATCACCAGCAGCAACAGTTGGAACTCCATCATCATTCAACTCTTCAATCACCACATTGGAGTTTGATGGTGGTGGTACTCCCCCTGTTGTTGGTGAAAGCAGATTGGTCCACCTGTCCTTCAGGAACTGGAGCTCATCAATTGTTTCCTGCAAGTGTTGGAGCTGTAGTTTGATGAATTCCTGTGAAAGATACACATTACCAGAAATGTTGATACGGATGTTCTCAACATTTGGGGGTGCATTTCTCTGATCTGGACTGGAACAGCCTGGTTGAGCAAAAGTAGAGGGTCTGGAAGATCTCTGTAGACTAGCAGTACCAGGAGCAACTATGGGCAAATCAATTACTCTGTCCCCAATCAATAAGGCAGGAGCAATAGCAAGCAGTGGCACTCTCCCCCTCAAAACATCATTCTTCTTAGCAGTGAAGCCATGGTGCTTCAGATAATTTGAAATCAAGACTGGATAGGGCAGATTTCCTTTCCCAGTAGTTTTCCCAGTAAACTTCCTCATATGGTGAAAGATAGTGTGTCCTAGATTGAACTTCTTAAGTATAGAAATCCTATACATAAGAATGGCTTGATCTCTTGTAATCTTATTGGTGTTGGTAGTGGGGATCCAATTGTATATGATCAACTTATACAGCACAGAATGTAAGGAGGTTAAGTGTCTAGCTAGCATCTTCCTAGTCCACTTAGTCTTTGTACCCCCTGTGATTGCAGTAATCACAACATCCATATCCGGATCATCATCTTTATCAACATTAGGATTGTGCAAGAACTCATTAATAAGTTCTGGAGTGAATGGCACATCCCTCCCCCTAAAATTAACAGTACCATAGGACCTAAAACTTCTTCTACCAGAGCTTTTCTTCATACATGCATAGAACTCATAAGACCAGTTTGTAAGAAAAGCTTCACCAAATGTAACACCATTCAACAGATTTCTATCCTCTAAAAACTTAATCATCCCCTTACTATCAAAATCAGGCACATTAATTCTTTTCTCAATCAGCAGCTTCCTCTTAGAGTAAATTTCTAACCTTTTCTCAACATAATTAGAGTGATCAGAGATACCTTCGCTTTCTTCCTCAGAAGGTAGTTCCTCATCAGGATCAGTGTCTCCATCATGTGCAGAGGAGCTTTTGGATGAGCTCTTTGCTTCAGCAGGTGAGCTATTTACCTCAGAAGATGAGCTGTCTCCACTTCCACCATCATCAGGTTCTGGTGTGGACTCCTTTGCAGCAGCAAATGACTCAACATTCTTCTTAAGAGATTCTTGCATATCTCTTAGACAAACATTGAAATCAGAATCAGAGTCTGATTCAACAGGTTCTTCTTTAGGGATCATTTTGGCCTTCCCTTTCCCTTTAGGATCAGCAGCAGTTTTCTTCTCTATTGGTTTCTCAACAGCAACTTTCTTTGGTTTCTTTGCAGCAATAGTAGCAACTTCAGTTTCTTCATCAGAATCAGTGAACACTTGAATGGGTTCACCAGCTCCAGCTTTCTTCTTCTTCCTCATGGATTCAGAGTAATCCACACGAGTGACCACACGGTATGATCTCCTTCGTTGTACAGGGCTTCTCTGTCTTTTCCCTTTCTGCACATTCTTCTTGAAAGGAATAGGTGCAGACTCGTCAGAAGGTGAGAGAGAGGAATTTGTACCAGAATCAGAAGCCTATGCGTCCTCCATTTCTTCATCCTCAGAATCGGATGCATCAGCTGCGTCTCCTTCAACAACGGTTTCGACATTTTCTTCCATTGAAACAGGAACAGTAGGATTAGGGCTTTTTGTTGCAGCAGCCATTTGAGCAGTTTGTTCGGCCAAATAGGTCGAGATATCCACAGTGATATCTCCGAATGTCATCACGGGTAGATGACCGGTAGTTCGAAGAGTATCAGACACCTCTTCGACAGCCCTCGTAAACTGTTCAACGGTCGAATCTTGTGGGATGTGGGTAGTTGGTGGAGTAGTTGGTGGAACATGAGCGATTGTTGATGGGTTTGCAGAGACATTGGAGTCGACATTTGAGGAGTTGGATTGTTGCGAGGCCATTGAAGCAAGAATTTCGAGAGAGTTTTGGGCAGTTCGTTCAGAAGTTTCAGAAGCAGGGTGTGAGTGAGAGTGAGATTGAGGTTGGTTTCCAGCCATTTAAGGGACAATTGGATTTTCAAGGTAGGTTTGAGGAGTGTATACACAAACTTTGAGAGATACACGACCGATAAACAATTCTTCAATTTTAGTACTCAACACAATCAAAATTCACAATTAGCAAGAGAGTTACTTCTATGATCGATATTTATAGAGAGAGTTTTGTAGTTGGAGGTTAAATGAAATAATCCATAAATTTTTGATAATGCTCCACATAATTAGCCACAATATAGATCATGGGTAATTAGTGGGGAAAATCCATTTAATTAAATTAAATAATTAAGAAGCTTCCAGAATAAAATTCGCATAATCTGAAAAAATAAAGACGTGGGTTAGTTTTAATTAAATAAAATGAAATAAATCCCAATTAATAATTAAATAATTACAATTAATAAAAATAAATTCGAATTAGGCAATGTTGTGCTCAAAACTGTTACAAACACCTCAACACGGTTTTTACATGAATTTGCTTCATTTGTGTTTCACCATATATATATATATTTTTTTTGTGTTATAACATCTAATTTGTATTGATCCATTGTTCCTGTAGAGTACATCGTAGTAGCGAACTCCGTGCCCCATACTTACTTAATGGATTACAAATATGTTGATGTTTTTACCAAATATCACCTTTTGAAAAGAAGGCATCGTAGTAGTGAACTCCGTGCTCCATAGTTACTCAGTGATTTGGTACATCTTTTAGTATGCTAATAACATTCTCATTTTTTATGCATTTGAGAGGTGTGAGACATGTTTATTTTTGCACTTCAAGGTTCTTAGATTCGTAGATATTTTACATATGAATTATTTAACTAAGTAAGAGATAGATTCAACTTATAGAATTTATACAACCCATGATGTTGTCCCAAATGCTGACGCATTTGTGACAACATCCATCCGAATTTTTTCAGATAGTGCTCATGCCAAGAGATTTCCTCAAGATAGAGAATCTCTCATGGTCTAATGCTTTAGTAAAAATATCAGCATTTTGTTTCTCAGTGGGTACATACTCCAAATTAACAATATTCTTCTCTACTAAATCTGTCATAAAATGGTGTCTTATGCTAATGTGCTTAGTGAGTGAGTGTTGTACAGGATTCTTAGAATGTTAATGGCACTAGTATTATCACAAAAGATAGTGAGTATACCATTTTCAATACTGTAATCATGGAACATCTTGCTCAGCCACAAGAGTTGTGTACAGCAGCTATGTACTCAGATTCTGCAGTAGATTGTGAAACACAATTCTGTTTCTTGCTGTGCCATGATACAAAATTGTTTCCCATATAGAAACATCCTCCACTCGTACTCTTTCTATCATCTATATCTCCAGCCCAATCAGCATCACTGTAGCCTATCAAAATGTTGTTGGTGTCCTTAGTATACCAGATTCCAAGGTCACTTGTACCTGCAACATACTTCATAATCCTCTTCACAGCATTCAGGTGAGATTCCTTTGGATTAGCTTGGTACCTAGCATAAACACACACACTGTACATAATATCTGGTCCACTAGAGGTTAGATATAATAAACTACCTATCATGGATCTGTAAAGTGTTGGATCAACATCTGTTCCAGCACTATCTTTGCAAAGTTTCAAAGAAGATCCCATAGGAGTTTTCATTGGTTTTGAATTCTCAAGACCAAATCATTGTTTGATTTGAAGACCTAAAAAATAATTCAAGTCTCCAACCATACTCATTTCAAATGTTGCAGTCATTGCCTCAACAAATTTACTCAACATTTTATCACAAGCAGAACCAAACACAATGTCATCAACATATATTTGAGCAATTAGTATATCATCTTCAGTGTGCTTAATGAACAAAGTTCTATCTGCCTCTCCTCTAATAAATCCATATTCCAAAGAAAGTCAGTAAGCCTACCATACCATGCTCTAGGAGCTTGTTTAAGACTATACAATGCTTTCTTAAGTTTATATACATGATCAGGATACAGTGGATCTTCAAATCCCTTAGGTTGTTCAACATATGCTTCTTCATTTAATATGTCATTTAGAAATGCAGCCTTTACATCCATTTGATGAAGTTTAATATCAATAAAACATGCAATAGCTAGTAGTAATCTAATAGATTTTATCCTAGCAACAGGTGCAAAAGTTTCATCAAAATCAACTCCTTCAACTTGGGTGTAACCTTGTGCTACTAACCTAGCCTTGTTCCTAACAATATTACCAGATTCGTCAGTTTTATTCTTGAATATCCACTTTGTTCCAATGACATTAGTATGACTAGGTCTAGGAACAAGTGTCCACACTTCATTTCTTTCAAACTGACTAAGTTCTTCATGCATAGCATTAAGGCTTCTTTAGCACTCTTAGGTTCAATTTCAGATAAATAGCATTCAGCATTTACAACATTACACATAGAAGACATGCATATTGTTCTTACCACATCTACCTTGTTTGATCTTACTCTTCCTCTTGTTTGCACTCCAACTGTAGCATCGCCTATGATCTGGTCAGAAGGATGACTTTTGCCTATTCTTGAAGAAGGATTCTTTTTGGGAACGTACTGATCATTCTGTGAAGTTACAGCTGACTGTTCTGTAGATGTTGACCCAGATGTGTTAACATTTGGTGTAACATTTTCAGACTTCAGTGTATTCTCAGAAGTGTCAGTAATCTGTGATACATCTTCTTCATCTTTGTCATCTGTAAGACCTTTATCATCATCAAACACAACATTAACAGATTCTTGAACAGTGTTAGTTCTAAGGTTATAAACTCTATAAGCTTTACTATTTCTAGAATAGCCTAAAAAGAAACATTTATCACTTTTAGAATCAAACTTATGAAGTTGATCCCTATCATTCAGAATATAACACACACAACCAAATACATGAAAATATTTCACATTAGGTTTTCTGTTGTTCAAAATCTCATAAGGTGTTTGATTAGTGCCAGAACGAATAAAAACCCTATTAATAGTATGGCATGCAATATTCATTGCTTCTCCCCAAAATTTCTTAGCAAGACATTTGGATGTAAGCATAACTCTTGCCATTTCTTGTAAAGTTCTATTCTTTCTTTCAACAATTCCATTTTGTTGTGGAGTTTCAGGAGATGAATATTCTTGCAAGATACCCTTTTTATCACAAAAATCATTAAACATGTTGTTTTCAAATTCCCTACCATGATCAGTTCTAATACGGTCAACTTTCAAGTTAAACACATTTTTGAACCTCTTATAAATAATTTTAAATGCAGCAAATGCTTCAGATTTGTCTCTCAAAGACTCTACCCAGGTATATCTAGAAAAATCATCTACCACAACTAAGGAATACCTCTTTCCTCCAATGCTTTCAATTTCCATAGGACCCATCAAATCCATGTGCAGTAATTCAAAGCATCGATGTTTAGTACAATGTGACAACATTTTGTGTGACATTCTTACCTGCTTACCTTTTTGGCATGGTCCACATACAGTGGTATTGTGAAACCTCAGTTCTGGGATTCCTTTTACTGCATCTGCTTTGATTAGCTTTTTCGTTGCTCTATAATTTGCATGACCCAATCTTTGATGCCATAGAATATTTTCATCATGTTTTGACAAGTTACACATATTTGTTCCAATAAGATAGCAATTATCAGCAGACCTAGTAACAGTCATCACACAAACTTCATCTTTATTAAGAACATAACATGTATCTTTATCAAATTTCACATGCATATTATCATCACAAAGTTGACTAATGCTAATCAGATTTGCAAGTAAGCCATCAACATGCAAGACATTTTTGAGCTTAGGAAAACATTCAACATTCAAAGTTCCTTTACCAACAATCTTTCCTTTAGAACTACCACCATATGTAACACTACCACTATTCAAGGTTACATAATCAGATAAGAAATCAATACAACCTGTCATATGTCTAGAACAACCACTATCAAAGTACCATAAATCAGGTGGACATGCTTTTAATGAGGTATGAACAACATTACAGGTAGCTTTTGGTTTCCATGCAGATTTCAGAAAATGTTTACCAGGAGGTGACAGTTTCTTATGCAGCATTTTCAAGTTTTTCTGATCTTCAAACAACTTTATACAGTAAGGACGAATGTGACCAACTTTGAAACAGTAATGACAGATATACTTCCTTTTAACCTTGTGAGGATCTATTTGTGCAGATGTTACACCAGATGTGTCATCATTTGCCTTCACAAACTTCACAGGTTTTCTAAATTTATCAGAAATAGAGGCAGTAGTACCATCATAACCTATACCACGATTATTAGACTTACCAGTAGCTATAGCATTATTTACCTTAGAAGCACTCTTGGAATATTTCTTGAAACATAAAGTAGAATTTATCAATTTTTCCTTTAAGTTACAGATTTCCAGATCTCTTTTGGTAAGAATGACTTCTAGCTTGGTGATTGTGTCTATCAGATCCTCATTCTTTTTATTCAAAGAATTAAGATTGAGTTTCTGATTCTTCCAATCATCTAACAGCTTTTGATATTCATTGTCATCAGTCCTTTTTCCTGCATCATCAACTAAACCATTAAAACAGTTCAAATCTGGGTGACTCTGTTCTGATGTTGCTGTAGATGTTGAAGCATCAGGTACAACATCAGAATCTGTTTCATCCAGATCATTATCTAAGGAATCATTATAATCAATTCTGGTAAAATTAGAATATTCATTCTCATTTAACTCATCAAGATCATCATCAGAATCATCACTCAAGGTAGCACTAAAGTTCAGTTTTTGCTTAAGTCTAGTATTGGCACATTCATTTGCATAATGGCCATAACCAGAACAAGCATTGCATTGAACTGATTTTCGAAATTCAGGATCATACCTTGGTTTGCCTTCACTCTTTGATAGTCTTGGTGTGAATTGACTTTTCCTCCTTTCTGGTTGAGGTGTTGATGTGTTGATTTGAATCTTAGGCTGAATGTTACTAGTTTTGTTCACAGATTTCTTAAGAAACTTATTAAAGTGCTTAGTAAGTAAGGCAATGTTGTTAGGATCCTTGAGACATTTATCAAGCAATTCTTCATCCGAATCAACTTCAGTAATGCTAGGTTGAGACTCAGAAATGTTTGATGTTTCCCCTTTAAAAACCACAACTTTCTTATCAGCACTAGTTTCATCAACTTGATTAGTGTTTATTTCATATGTTCTAAGAATACTCACTAACTCATTTTGACTTAACTTATCTGTATCTTTTGCCTCTTCAACAGCATAAATTTTAGCATCAAATCTTTTAGGAACAGATCTTAATATCTTATGAACTACTCTAACATTAGAAATAGGGTCACCAAGAGAATGTGATTCATTGATTATCTCACTTAACCTTTCATTGTAGGATGAAATTGTTTCATCTTCCTTCATTCGGAGATTCTCAGATTTTGTCCCCAACATTCGAAGTTTAGTCCTTCGAACACTGTCTGAACCCTCACAATGCTCTTGCAACCTGTCCAATGCATCTTTAGAAGTAGAACAGTTAGATATAATTTTAAACATTGAAACATCAACAGAAGTAAAAATAACATTTAAATCTTTAGAGTTGTAGCCTGCTGTTGTTATTTCATCAGCCGTCCAATCAACTTCTCTCTTGAGTTGAACTTCACCATCTGCATCTGCTGGTCTCTTTGGAGCTTCCCAGCCTGTAAGTACAGTCCTCTAAGCACGTTCATCAATCGACTTGATGTACATACACATCTTAGGCTTCCAATAAGCATAATTCAAACCATCTAAAATGGGTGGCCTAAGTGCAGTGGATATGTGATGTGTTTCCATTGCTAACCTACACTAAAAACACACTTGACCAAAGATCTAACCTAGTGTCGTCAGGTATCAGCTCTGATACCAACTGAAAGTGTGTGGTGTAGTATGAAGTGTTTAAGTTTAAGTAGAAATATGTTGTACTAAATGTTGAGACAAATTGCACAACACTGACTCTAACAGAATATCAGAAATTTAGATTCACAGCGGAAGACTTGAAACACTAAAAACAAACAAGACACAATGGAAATATTTTTAACATAGATTTTATAAAATAAAAATCTATACCTGTCTTATGGCGTAAATCAATACATATCTTCAAGTACAAATGTTGTGTGAAATGTTACAACAATAACCTTCACAACTGAAACTATAAACGAGGCAGGTGCCAAGTTTAGAAAACGATCAAAGTGTATATGATTACACACTGTTGAAATGCCTAGTCTATCAATGATTACACTCTCAATAGATAACAAGACACACAGTCATACGGGTGGGATACTTCGTATGATCTAAAATGTAAAACTATTGGCCACAAATCCTAACAGGGATGAACACTCGGTCTAGGATATTGCTCGAATAGAATACACTGAATTATGAAGCCTTCAATCGGTATTTATAGATGTGAGGTGCGAATTCTAAAGGCTTCCACATTGAGGTCCTTTTTTTTAGGAGCTCAACTTTCATGATCTTTCTAGATCCTTCTTGCATGCTCCAGGTCGTTCTAAATGGTTCCAGGCTGCTCTAGCATGTTCTCCAATGTTCTGGAATCTTTCATGGTCCAGATCCTTGTAGAAGCTTCTAGATCCTGCCAGAAATGCGACAACATTTAGATCAACATTTAATGTAGCATTTCAGAAAAGACTTAGAAAAAATCTCGGAAGGTCAAATTAAGATGTTGTTGATAATGTTAAGGCATTTAAGGATTAACAACATCTACAGCTTGTTTTTTACCATTTGCCTTCTTTTTCTTCTTCTTTCCACCTTTCGGTCAGAATTAGAAGATGGACCGTTTGCCAACATAGTGGTATGCTCGTTTCTTGGTCCCATTAACATCTCAGCCGATACCAAAGCTTGCAAGAGTTGAGCTAACATATTCTTTTGATTATTCATCGTATAGTTCAATTGAAACTGCTCAAAACATTTTGGTAAAAAATGGAGTACGAAATCGATCTGCGTTTCCGCATCGAATTCAACAGCAAGAATCTTAAGTTTGTTAAGGAAACCCATAATCTTAAGAACGTGATCCCTCACGGGCATTCCCTCGACCATTTTCTGAGATAACATATCTCGCGTGGTCATTTTTCTAGCCGTACAATTCTGATGAGAAAAAAAGATCCTTAAGGTTCATCATAATAGCTGAAGCGGATTCCATGTTCATGTGTTGGTGTTGCAACATATCTGACATTGAAGCCAAGATGGCACACCTAGCCATTTCATCGGATCTTATCCACTCCTTATGATATTCCTTATCTTCTTGACTCGTATCATTCGTAGGGCCAGAGGGTTTAGAATCATCAAGGACCCACTTATGTTGTTGTATAAATAAATGTCTTTTCCAATCCACATAATTCTTTCATTCCAATTTATTTTCTTTAATTAAGTATACTAAACAGTGGGTTAAAAGGAGACAATTCGCTAAACTGAGAATAAATTATACAATTAGCCAACATCTTAAAAATTATCACATAATTTGATCACATGTACTATATCAAAAAATCTAAAAAATCGATATAAACATGCATCAGCCAACATCTTAAAACCAATTTAAGTAAGTTACGATGAGTGTGAACGTTTACTCAAATACATTTAAGCAGGTTACAAACAAAGCAGTTACAAATCATTAATTCAAAATTAATAGTTGACTTCAACTTGGCCATATAAAATTGACAAGGACTCTGATGGGGAGTTAATATATCAATTTTATACCTAAGTAATAATCATAATTAAATACATGATTATTATTTCATTTTGAATAAGCCACTCGATGGGAGGGTCATACCGCCAGTAATAATAATCCACAATCATCCTTAAAGGAATTTATTCATGTGAACTTATCTTTTGGCCTATCCGATAGGGAGAGAGGCGTTTGCCAATGCGTTGCCAAAAGACTTCACAAATAAATAAATTATGGAGGCCATTTAATCAATTTATTATCTTAAATAAATTTAATTAAAAAATAACATACTTAGTAATTTTTAAACTTGAGGTTTTTCACGAATTCTCATGCAAAATTAACAAATAATCATAGCATAATAACAAAACAAAAATTAAACACAAATTAGGTAAACACGTCTAATTATCATGGTTTAATTTTCTCGTATTGAAGAAATGAGAATTCGCACTCCCACGGCCACAACAAAAAAAAAATCATGCCACGCCCACAACCGGACCGTGTGGCTTGGTCGTCTGGGTACGCCTCCGATTCTTTAATCCGTCTGTTGGGATATGAATCCTTGAAACAATGTTCTAGATGATGAAAGTATGTTTTGATGGCCAAAAGCAACTTAAAGTTAGTGATATATGTGGTTCTAAGTCATCTTAACTAAGTCATTTGATGAGAAACTTAAATTGAGATTACTGATCTTAATGATATCTGAGATAAGTTTACTGATCTTATGTAGTAATATGATAAATAAGATTACTGATCTGAGTATGGAAACTGAGAATAATTTTAGTGATCTTATATGAGATATTTGAAATCTGAGTTACTGATCTTATATGTAAAGTTTACTGATCTTACATGAGTTACTGATCTTATTGTTTACTGATCTGATATATGAACTGTTAGGAACTAAGCTGATGTTTTGTAATGTATAGACAACTTATAGTGTAGGACTTAGATATACTCATCTGTATATAGTTCAGTTGATGTATATATAGGTTTTATAATTGTAAAGTTGTATTCTATTGTAATCAGCATTGTAAAGTTCAGAACAGTAGATTAGAACTAGATTAGAAGAAGATCAGAAGACTATGAAGACTCAGAGGACTACTTCAGAATAAGAAGAGTTCAAGAAGAGTTGAAGATAAGCTTAGAAGAAATCTGGAGAAGTTTTGAACAGTTTTTTGTTACTGTGCTGACTGGCTCAGCAGAGTAAAAATCCGAAGAGTAAAAATCAGAACAGTAAGTTACTGTGCTGATTTGGTGAAATTGAAGAATAAGTTTGGGAAGCTTATTTAAGGAGTAACTGAAGATTTATTGAAGAGATGCTGACTTAGAAGGAAGTTACAAAGTCGGTTACAAGAAGAAGTTACAAAAACAGTCTTAGAGTTAGTTGAGAGTTAGTTCACAAACTGCTAACTATCATACTAAGTTCTATAAATACTGTGTGATCTCCTACTGCTAAGATTACTGATCATAAAGCATTCACAAGAAAGCTAAGTCTACAGAGCACAAGAAGAACTCACAGAGTTGAAGGAGATTAAAGAAGAGGAGAAGCCACAGATTTTAAGAGAAGAATCAAAGGCTAACACAGAGAAGTTTTACTTTTCAAGTTTAAGTTTGTATTGATGTAAACAAGTGTGCTAGTTACTTGGAAAATTACTAGTAGATCGAAGATATACCTGGAGGTATAATCGAAAAGATCACAGTCTTAATCTTGGGACTTTAAGCCACAAGAAACTCAAGGAAGAGTAATAAAAACATCACAACTGGGATTGTGAGAGTGGATGTAGACTTATTGGTCGAACCACTATAAAATTATGTGTTCTTTACTTTTCTATTTGATATTTGTTTGAATTGTTTAACTAAGAACATTAAGATTTAAAAAGATAAAGATCTAAAGAAAAGTTGAGTATAAACTAGTAAGGCCCATATTGTTCTGAAAGTACTGATCTGAGCAGAGTAAGCACAGTACAGTACATAAGAAGACTAAATTCCGCATTGCATATTCTGATATTTTGAAAGATTTTTAAAAGTCTATTCACCCCTCCCCTCTAGACTTTTACTAGCTTAATCAATCTTAACTCAACTGTGGGACCAACAAGTGGTATCAGAGCAGTAGTTCTTTGGACTGCTGTTTCTTGATAACCTTGCAGATCTTGAGGAAAACTTACTGATCTTGCTACTATTTCTTGATAACTATCACTATCTGAATACTTGAAATTTATCTGCTATACTACTGATTCTATTTGTCTGATCAAACATGGATGACACTAATGTGAACAAACTGCCTAAGTTCAAGATTGCAGATTATGACTACTGGAAGCTTAGGATGGAAGCCATCTTTAGCTCAACCCATGATCTAATGGTGTCTGTGGTGACTGAAGGACCAATTGTCACCATGGTGGAAAACACTGCTGTTCTGGATCCTTCTCAACCAGTTGGAGCACTGGTCCCTAAACCAAGGTCAGAACTGACTTATGAAGAAACGAGACAAAACAATTTGGATAGTCTTGCTAAGAATTATATTTTACACACCTTGCCAAATGAGTATCTTGGTAAAGTGTTAAAATGTAAGACTGCAAAGCAAATGTGGGACAAATTGGCTATTCTTTGTGAAGGTACTACACTGATCAAAGAAAGTAAATTATCCACAGCTGTCCAAAAGTTTGAATCATTTAAGATGAAGCCAGGAGAATCAATTGATGAATTGGATACTCGATTTACCAAAATCATGAATGATCTTGATGTGTTAGGTAAAACTTATACTGAAAGAGAAGTAAACCTGAGAATCTTGAAAGCTTTGGATGAAAGGTGGAAAATGGTCAAGATGATCATTAAAACCACACAAGACATTGATTCTTGGCCATCAGAAACTATGTTCCAAACACTTAAGGCACATGAGTTTGAGTTAGATGAAGAAGATCCTATTACTGTGATTCATAAGGATAAGGATGCCTCTAAGGACATAGCTTTTAAAACCTCTACCTCTAAGGGGTCTAGATCATCTAAGTCTAAGGCCTCAAGCATAAAAGATGAACTAGATAGTTCTGATCTTAGTCTGAAAGATCAGATGAGCCTTATGATCAAAAGATTTGATAAACTCAATAAGAGGTATGGTAGATACAAAAGATTCTATAAGGAAATTAAGGGTTCTAGTAACAGGGACTCTTCTGTGAACAGAAGGGATCAAAACTCTTCTGAAAGAAGGGATGAGATCTATAATGAGAACAGGAGAGATAGGAACTCATCTGATAAGAGGGATATAAAGTATTCTGATAAGAAAGACAGGAACTCAATTGACAAGCATGACAGGAACAGAAAACATTCTCCTCCTAAAAGAACTTCTAACAATCCTGTTTGCTATAATTGTGATAAGCCAGGTCATTATGCTTATGAATGTCCTGATCTGAGTTCTGAAGATCGAGAAGAAAGGAAAGCCAGAAGAGATCGAAAATATGCCAAGGGTAAGAAGGCAATGATGGCTTACAATGATTCTGATTCGGAATCAGAAGAGTTGCCATCGTCTTCATCTGACTACCCCTCTAGCAATGAAGATGAAGCCTTCATAGCAGATGATGGACTGGTAATGATCGCCAAAATAAATGATGAGGTATCATCTGCTAACTCTTTTCAATCTTGTAACAATTCTGACACTGATGAAAGTGATGCTGCTGTTAGCAGTGTAGGAAGTAGTCTTCATCATTCCCAAGGAGTGACTGAAGAAGACCTTCTACAAGCTAACAAAGCATTCATTGAAATTAGTGATGAGAATATATCTTTAAAGCAAGAAATCATTAATCTGAAAGAAGCTCAGTCAAAAGTAGATCCTAATATAGCTGTCATAAATGCAAGGCTATCAGAAGAGTTGTCCCAACTCCAAGAAAAGTATGCATCTATTGACAAACTATATCAGGGTATGCTTAAAACTCAAGCCAAAGAGACTAATGAATTCAATGATTTAAAGATTAAGTGTGAAAAACTTGAAGAGCGCAATAGATTCTTAGAATCTGAAGTAGTGAGCCTAGATCGAAAGCTATATGGGATGATTAACTCTACTAAGATTAATCAAACTATCTCAGACAGATATAGAGCCCCAAATGATAAAAGTGGAATAGGTACTGATCTGCCTAGCTCATCTACTTCAGAATTTAAGAACACTAATGGAGCTAGTTCAAGTTCTTTGCAACTAGATAAAGGAAAAGAACCTATGACTTATGATGATGATCCAAAACTCAAAGAACAGTCTAAATACATCCCTCCTACTACCAAGAATGGTAAAATGAAGAATGTATTAAGACCAGTACAGTCTAGACCATACCAGAAGAGTTATACTCCTCTGACCAGATCAGATCAGTCCTGGTATCAGAAGAGACAAACTCAGAACAGTAGGTCAAGACAAGCACAGGCAAGTTGGGAACAGCCTAGACCTCCTTTCATAAGGCAGTCTCAGCTGTATTCAACTAAACCTAGGAGATTTGTGCCTCATTATCATAACAAACCTGTTCTTTATCCTCCACCTTTATCTTACAATATCATTGGTGAGGATAGACCAAAACGCATCTATAAGCCGTATGGTCCACATGCTTTTAGACCATATTCAAACTATTACAGACATACTGAAAAAGGGATAGAACCAAGGAAAGGCTATCTCAGAAAAATAGATCCTAAGTCTGCTGATAATTCTGAATTGGTTAATAAAGTACTGTTCTGTGATAAATTTGGAAGGAAACTGAAGAGGTCCCATTTATTCAAATCCTCAATGTTCATTTGGGTACCTCTCACTACTAACCCCCAAGGACCCCAATAAACTAGGGTACCTAAATTATTAAGATCACTACCTTGCAGGATCGACTGGACCTATACAAGAAAGGTGGTTCAGTTGGTGAGACCTGGTACATAGACAGTGGGTGTTCACACCACATGACTGGTACCAAGGCCTTACTTACTGACTATCATGAGAAGGAAGGACCAAAAGTCATCTTTGGTGATAGCTCAATGGCAATCACAAAAGGATTTGGATTCATCAAGAATGGAGATGTTGAAATCCAAGATGTCTCCTATGTTGAAGGTTTGAAATATAATTTGTTATCTGTATCTCAATTCTGTGACAGGGGATACAAAGTTCAGTTCAAGACCAGAAGATGTGAAATAATAGACAAAAGGACTCACAATGTTCTACTTGTTGGCACAAGACAAGGAAGTGTATACATTGTGAATTGGAATAGTTGTCCTAAGAATGCCTGTCTTATTACTAAGAGTCCTAAAGAAAACAGTTGGCTCTGGCATAAGCGCCTCTGCCACCTGAACTTTAAGATAATCAACAAGATTGCTAGAGAACATCTTGTTGAAGGCATTCCTAATGAAATCTATTCCAAATCACAAGTATGTGATTCCTGTCAAAAAGGTAAACAGGTAAAGGTTTCATTTAAGTCCATTCCAAATCTTTCAACAAGCAGAGTTCTAGAACTCTTGCATATGGATCTTCATGGTCCTATCAACCCTCCTACATTGAATGGAAGAAGGTATACTCTAGTTGTAGTAGATGATTACTCTAAGTTTACTTGGGTAGTCTTTCTACACAAAAAGAGTGATACACAAACACTACTTCCAGATCTATTGAAGAGGTTGCAGGTTGAAAAAGGTCATCCCATTGTCAAGATTAGGAGTGACAAGGGGACTGAATTTATTAACTGTTATATCTCTGACTACTGTTCTAAGTCTGGCATACAGCATTTGACAAGTGCAGCCAGAACCCCTCAACAAAATGGTGTTGCAGAAAGGAGAAACAGAACACTAAAAGAAGCTTGCAGAGCCATGATTGCAGAATTCAACACACCTCAGAAATTTTGGGCAGAAGCTATGAACACAGCTTACCACTCCCAAAATCGAAGTGCTCTTAATAAGGTGCATGGTGAAACACCTTATGAGGTATGGAAAGGCAGAAAACCAAGAGTTTCTTATTTTCATATCTTTGGATGTAAGTGTTTCATACATAACAATGGCAAAAGTAAATTAAATGCTTTTGATGCAAAAGCTGATGAAGGAATATTCTTAGGATACTCTTTTGCAAGCAAAGCATTTAGAGTGTTTAATTACTCTACCCTATGTGTGGAAGAAACACCCCATGTAGTCTTTGATGAGAATGTGCAGGACTCTGCTGATCATCAGCTCAGTAAGAAAAATGACAAATTACAGCTCCAAATCAACATTGAAGATGATGATACAGGAATATATGAATCTGTACAAGCATATAATCCTTTCCTGAAAGTCCTAGATCAAGATTCTGATAAAGAAAAGGTAAAAGACAAAGGTGAGTCTTCTAAAACTTCTGATATACCAGAATTGAATGACTGCTCTCCTATGAACAAATCTGCTGATATAAATGATGATTTGCATGATGATTTGCATGATGTAAATGATGATAGCATTTCTGTTAAGAATAGAAGGACATGGAAGTCTGCTCATTCTACTGATCTGATTCTAGGTGATTCTAGTAAAGGTGTTAAAACTAGAAAACAATTGTTTGATTCCCAGGAAGAACCTAGTAAGTCTCTATTTTGCTGGTGTTGTTTTCTATCATCTATTGAGCCTAAAACTGTGATTGAAGCTTTAAGTGATAGTAACTGGATTATAGCCATGCAGGAAGAACTTAATCAGTTCACTAGAAATGAAGTTTGGGAACTTGTTGATAGACCTAGTAATCATAATGTTGTAGGCACTAAGTGGATTTTCAAGAACAAAAGGGATGAAAATGATTTTGTAGTTAGAAACAAAGCTAGATTAGTTGCTCAGGGCTACTCTCAAGCTGAGGGTATTGATTATGATGAAACTTTTGCCCCTGTAGCTAGACTAGAAGCAATAAGATTGTTCCATGCTTATGCTGCACATATGAAATTCATTGTGTATCAAATGGATGTGAAAAGTGCATTTTTGAATGGTATACTTGCTGAAGAAGTTTATGTAGAACAACCACCTGGTTTTGAAGTGAATAGTCACCAAGTATACAGGTTAAAGAAAGCACTCTATGGATTGAAACAAGCCCAAAGAGCCTGGTATGATACTCTTTCTCTATTCTTACTTGAAAATGGTTTTACAAAAGGCAAGGTTGATAGAACTTTGTTTAGAAGACAAGAAGGTAATGATATATTACTTGTTCAAATTTATGTGGATGATATCATTTTTGGATCACCCAACAAAACCTTGAGTGAAAGCTTTTCTACACTCATGCAAAGTAAATTTGAAATGTCTATGATGGGAGAAATGACATATTTTCTTGGTCTTCAAGTAAAACAAACTTCAAAAGGTATCTTTATAAATCAAGCAAAGTACACTAAGAATTTGCTAGATAAATTTGGTATTAAAACCTGTAAGACAGTTGGTGTGCCCATGCAACCTACATACAGAATGGATCCTGATGAAGGAGGTAAGTCTTCTGACCAACCTCACTATCGTGCTTTAATTGGCTCTCTACTCTATCTAACTGCCAGCAGACCTGATATTGCTTTTTCTGTTGGAGTATGTGCAAGATTTCAAGCAAACCCCAAGGAAAGTCATCTGGAAGCTGCCAAAAGGATATTGAAATATCTAAAGGGGACCATTAATCGAGGATTATGGTATCCTGCAGATGATGATATATCTTTAAGTGGTTATTCAGATTCGGACTTTGGAGGTTGCAAAATAGATAGAAAATCTACTTCAGGTTCATGTCAATTCTTAGGAACTAAGCTCATTTCATGGTTTTCAAAGAAACAAACAAGTGTGGCAACTTCTACTACTGAAGCAGAATATATGGCTGCAGGTAGTTGTTGTAGTCAGCTACTTTGGCTAATACAACAACTCAGAGACTACAATGTTGTAGAATCTAATGTACCTATATATTGTGACAGTAATAGTGCCATTGCCATCACACAAAATCCCGTTTTACATACTAGATGCAAGCATGTTGACATAAGGCATCATTTTATTAGGGATCATGTTGAAAAGAAAAATATTAGGATGGAAAAGATTCATACTGATATTCAAAGAGCTGACATTTTTACAAAACCATTGGCTGAAGTGAGATTCAGAGAATTGTGCATTAGTTTAGGATTGATAGATATGGATTCTGTTTGTATATAGAACTGTGCTAACATTTCAGGTACTGATCTTATACCAAGAAGAATATGAAGCAGAAACTAAGAGAAGTACATCAAAACTCAAAATTCAGAAGAGACAACCCTATGTCAGATCACTACACTTAAAACAGGTAACAAGGTTACTAAAGTGACCTTACTCCCAATGAGGAAGCTGGTAAAGCTGAGGGACACTGAGAACACACATTAAGGGGGAATCTGTGATTTCTTAAAGATCCTTTTGTTGACTCAGAACACTAAGTCACTTTAGTATAAACCTTGATGTGATCATTAAATTAAACACATTTTTTTACTGATTTGTACTGTAATTCACCAAGTATTGATGAATTAACACTTTTACCAAGATGAAACAGGCACAGAAGAGGAATTCTCCATTGAAGGGGGAACTGATCTGATTACAGATTTGTAAAGTCTACTAATCTGACCTGATTACAGGATATAGCAGTCTACAGATATATTCTGATTAATAAATTGACTTGTCTACAGAACTGTACTGATTACAAAGCTTCTTTGTCTACAGTACTGATCTGATTACAACTCAGTTATTCTACAGAACTAATCTGATTACTGACTAATCTGTCTACAGAAAGATTTGTTTACTACTAATCTGTCTACAGAATTCTACTGATCCGACACAGTACTGATCTGAGGATTACTGTGCTGATATCAAAAAGGTGAAATCAGGAAAATTGGGTACTGATCTGAACACTACTGTGCTGATTCATCTACTGATCTGATTTCTAAAAAGGTTACTCAGCTGATCACAGTACTCAGCTGATCTAGATAAGTGAAATTTTCTTTATATACTAGTAAGAAAATGAAGAGAAATAGTTTTGGAAACTACTATGCTGATTTGCATCAGAACAATCTTTTGGTTTAGAATTCTCTAAGTCAAAAATTGTTCAATTTTAGATTACTAATAGAGAAGATTAGTACACTCCTCTATTTCTAACCTAAAAACTGTGGTATATTTATCAAACACAAATTGGCTCCAAAATTGAGAATGGCACTAGAATATGAACAGTTCTTGTTAAACACGAATTTCGAGACTTAATCTCAACCATTATTTGTGATAATCAAATTCAATCCTAGCCCTAGATTGGTTTTGAATTTGACAAAAACGATCACTCTTCATCGTCTTCTTTCTTACGAGTTCATTTCTGGAAAGCTCATAAACTCATAATTACTGAAAAATCTATTCTCTACAAAATTCTACAAATGGCAACTATCAATATTATTAGTGAATCTAACGAAGTTGCAGGAACATTTGATTCAAATTTCTGGGTTCGCGAAAAGGGTATTTTTGTAGAAAATGCTGTATATTTCAATGGCCGACACAATGCTGAAAATCAAGCCATTTTGACAATGTGCGAGGAGTGTGGGCTGCGGAAATTTCTGGAATCATCTCCACTGAATGTCTATGAACCGGAGGCTATGGAATTTTATTTGCAACTCAAAGGAGATAGCAATGGTGTTCACTCCATGCTTTCTGGGCACAAGGTCACGATTACAAGGGAAATCCTAGAAGTGATGTTGGATTTGCCTCAAGGCCCAGTGGACATTATGAATTACAAAGCTGGAGAAGAGAAGGAATGTGTAGGAAGATGGTCAGGTGTTGAAACAGAGTCCTTGACTAATCTGAAGAAGGATGTTCTTCCTACTGGTCTTCAATTTTTGATGGACATAGCCGGAAAATGTTTGTTAGGGCAACATCATAGCCAGGATGCTCTATCAAGTTCCAAGATTCGAATTATGGCTGCAATCATTGACAGAGTTCAAGGTGATTGGCAAGGATTTTTCTTGGAATGGTTGTTGAATGAGAAAGACAAAGTTTTGTTCGATGAGGATACTATGGAATTTTCGATTAAATCGAAATTAGGGTTTGGAAGCAAGCTGAGTTTCTTGTTGCCTCAGCTGGTTAAAAAGTCGTATTGGAGTAATCCCAAGAAATTCCATCATGGGAAATTCTTGATGAAGAAGGAGTCTGTTCGTTTTGAACAAGAGAACCCCTTGGAACAACCTCAAGAACTTGAAGCACAAGAATCTGGAGCTTTAATGTACCGATCTGATGACAATCAACCAGAGATTAGATCGAAGGCGAGGCATGATCCGAGCAGTATTAGACCAAGGAGAGGAAGGTCTGCTATAGCTGCCTTAGAGCCATCAGTCAGATTTGTTGAGACTGTGGTGCAAGCAAGCTCAGAAGAGCAAGAGGTTAGTGTTCCTAGTCCTATTACTGTTCATAAGAGAACTAAGAGGAGAAGTGCTAGGAGGAAGTTGGTTAATGTGTCTTCTACCCCTTCTAACTCTGAATCAAGCCTAGCTGAACCTCAAAACCCTCAACCTTCATGTTCTGGACAATCAGCTCACTATTTTTCTGTGTCTCAGAACACTCCCCATTCATCCCCTCAGAACACTAATTTTGATCCTACTCCTATTTCTAGTCCTCAACATCAAACTTCTCATCAACCTTCACCACATCATTCCCCAATACAGGTTCATGATCACTCTACTGAACATGAATTTGAACCTTCTACTTTACCAATTGACATTTCATCATCCCCTGAACCTGAATTTATAGCTCCTAAACCTGCTGATTTAATGGATTATACTATCTGTGATAAAGAGGATAGAATCAGGATAGATTTGAGGATAGCTTTGTTGAAGCAATTTCCTGGATTGGATGAAAGCTCAGTTGAGTTTGAGAAACTCCTTAGGATAGGCACATGGGTGTATCTTAAGAGGAGTACTTTGAAGGAGAATTTGGCTATTATGGAAGGTATGGGAGGTGCTTCAATCTTTGATGATTGGGAAGCAGAGCAGATGCAAGCAGCTGGTGTTAACTCTTTTCTTGAGCTAGTTACTCCAAAATCTGTAGTTCATCTTGTTGAAAGGCTGACAGGAATTAAATATTCTGTTGAAAAGGTTGAAACTCCTAATACAGATGATGATTTGTTTGTGGAAAGTGAAGAGAAGGGTGTTGATGAAGCTGAGAATGCTGCTGAAAAGGATTTTATGGAAATTGATGAGGATGTTGACAATGCAACATAAGTGTTTGAGAACACTGTTGTGATTGAAGAAACAGAAGCCTTGGAGAATCAAGACTTAAATACTGAAGAGATGGAAAGCATTCCATTACACTCTACTGATCCTATTATTCCTGAGGATGTGCAGGAACATATCAGAACAGTTCCTGTTGAAAAGGAATCTGATAATTCTGACTTTGAAATGTTGAAGAAGCAGAATGCAGAGCTTCAAGCTAAATTGGAAGATGCTGTGAAGATGTTCCAAGAAGCTACTGACAGAATGAATAAGATGATTGCTGAAAATTCAATTGACAGAGTAATGGAGCATACAATGTCTAAGATTTATGATCTCCATAGACTTCAAGAGAAGAACTTATCTAAAGTGTTGCATGACAAGATGGAACAACACTTAACTCCCATGAAAGAGTGGCATGATGAAGCCAAAAAGGGAGAAGATAAGATAAGAAGAGTAATGGAGCAAACTAAGTCACAACAAGCTCAATTGGTTGTGAGTTAAGATGAATTGAAGGAAGATATTGCAATTCTGAATGAAAAGCTGAAACTAAGGAAGCAACAGAAACAACAAGCTGAAGAAGTTGTTGTGAAGAAGAAAACTGATGCTGCTGGAAGTTCTAGTCAGAAAAAGAGAAAATTAATACTGTCTGATGAAGAAGAACAAGAAGAAGAAACTGGTAGACTTACCAGATCCAGAAGCAAGTTGCAAGTTGGTGCTTCAAGTGAAGAAGCAGAGTTGAAAAAGAAGAAAGAAAAGGATGTCAAGTTCTTGAAAACTAGATTTGATAATCGAGTTACAACTTTGAAGAAGAAATTGAATGCTCAAAGGAAAGCTGAAGGAAAAGAATTTGATAAAAAAATTTCAGGATGAGAACTTTGTGGATTTTATTGTTTTAACAGAAAATATGGAATACTGGAAAAATCTGAAGAAGAAGTGGCAAATTGCAAACTTCATTGTGAGGAAGTTTGGTGATCATTCGAGCAAGGAAGCTGAATTTGCTGACTTTGAAGAGTTCATGCTGAACATTGATCAAGATTTTTGGGAAGACATAGCACAAGTTGCTGCTCGTGCTGGAACAAAGATCTTATGTCCTGAAGAACCAAACTGGGAACCTCCAAGACTGGAGAATGGAGAACCAGATTACAAGGAGATTAACAACATAATTGCTGAAATTATCAAAGAAGAAGGAATAACTGATCATCAACATATGATGAATATCAAAGCAAGGATGTATGTTGCATTCAGAATCTGAAGATACAGAATGAAGATGAAGGACCAAGCTCACAAGATAATATTTCTTATCCTTAATCTTTATTTCTATATTTTTGTGTGTTGCATATTTTGTTAGTATGTGTAATATGTGAAATATCTGATCTGATTGTGAATATGATATGAATTTCTGAAATGATGAACTGTTATGATAGACTACATACTTAACTACTGATTTATTAACATTTAAGTAGTTTTGGCTTCATCAAAAAGGGGGAAATTGTTGGGATATGAATCCTTGAAACAATGTTCTAGATGATGAAAGTATGTTTTGATGGCCAAAAGCAACTTAAAGTTAGTGATATATGTGGTTCTAAGTCATCTTAACTAAGTCATTTGATGAGAAACTTAAATTGAGATTACTGATCTTAATGATATCCGAGATAAGTTTACTAATCTTATGTAGTAATATGATAAATAAGATTACTGATCTGAGTATGGAAACTGAGAATAATTTTAGTGATCTTATATGAGATATTTGAAATCTGAGTTACTGATCTTATATGTAAAGTTTACTGATCTTACATGAGTTACTGATCTTATTGTTTACTGATCTGATATATGAACTGTTAGGAACTAAGCTGATGTTTTGTATTGTATAGACAGCTTATAGTGTAGGACTTAGATATACTCATCTGTATATAGTTCAGTTGATGTATAGATAGGTTTTATAATTGTAAAGTTGTATTCTATTGTAATCAGCATTGTAAAGTTCAGAACAGTAGATTAGAACTATATTAGAAGAAGATCAGAAGACTATGAAGACTCAGAGGACTACTTCAGAATAAGAAGACTTCAAGAAGAGTTGAAGATAAGCTTAGAAGAAATCTGGAGAAGTTTTGAACAGTTTTTAGTTACTATGCTGACTGGCTCAGCAGAGTAAAAATCCGAAGAGTAAAAATCAGAACAGTAAGTTACTGTGCTGATTTGGTGAAATTGAAGAATAAGTTTGGGAAGCTTATTTAAGGAGTAACTGAAGATTTATTGAAGAGATGCTGACTTAGAAGGAAGTTACAAAGTCGGTTACAAGAAGAAGTTACAAAAACAGTTTTAGAGTTAGTTGAGAGTTAGTTCACAAACTGCTAACTATCATACTAAGTTCTATAAATACTGTGTGATCTCCTACTGCTAAGACTACTGATCATAAAGCATTCACAAGCAAGCTAAGTCTACAGAGCACAAGAAGATCTCACAGAGTTGAAGGAGATTAAAGAAGAGGAGAAGCCACAGATTTGAAGAGAAGAATCAAAGGCTAACACAGAGAAGTTTTACTTTTCAAGTTTAAGTTTGTATTGTTGTAAACAAGTGTGCTAGTTACTTGGAAAATTACTAGTAGATCGAAGATATACCTGGAGGTATAATCGAAAAGATCACAGTCTTAATCTTGGGACTTTAAGCCACAAGAAACTCAAGGAAGAGTAATAAAAACATCACAACTGGGATTGTGAGAGTGGATGTAGACTTATTGGTCGAACCACTATAAAATTCTGTGTTCTTTACTTTTCTGTTTGATATTTGTTTGAATTGTTTAACTAAGAACATTAAGATTTAAAAAGATAAAGATCTAAAGAAAAGTTGAGTATATACTAGTAAGGCCCATATTGTTCTGAAAGTACTGATCTGAGCTGAGTAAGCACAGTACAGTACATAAGAAGACTAAATTCCGCATTGCATATTCTGATATTTTGAAAGATTTTTAAAAGTCTATTCACCCCTCCCCTCTAGACTTTTATTAGCTTAATCAATCTTAACTCAACTTTGGGACCAACACCGTCTAACGGTCTTCGTCTTTGATCCGTTACAATTTGTTGGGAATAAATTGAGATTTTGATTAAGATACCAAAACCCCTTAAGACATGCAATGTTAGATAAGTCAAAATTAATAAATATGTTTCAGGAATGTTGGAACATATTGATCAGGCTAGTTGAACAGCTGACATGTTAGGAAGCTCATAGATGTTTAGATGCATAAGTTGAGGGGGAACACAAGCTTAGAAGATCACAAGTATCAAGCTCCTCAAAGGCTCCGAATCAGAAAACTTCAACCCTACTGATAAGTCAAAGTCAGAAGAGTTCGACACTACTGATAATAATTTCAGAAGTGTGAGATCAAAAGAGACAACCTCTCTGATAGTCCAATACTAGAAGATCATATCAATTGGACCAAGCCTACTGACAAGAACTCTACCAAGATCAGAAGAGACAACCTCTCTGATAGTCCAATATTAGAAGATAACGTCAATTGGACCAAGCCTAATGACAAGAACTCTACCAAGATCAGAAGAGAAGATCAGCAGAGTTTATCAGCACACTAGATCAGAAATGTTCAACATCAGTCTACGTTAAGAGACATCTATGCTGATGAGGTCAACTTCACTGATATGAAGAATATACACTTAGAAGAATATCAAAGTTGATTAAGTGAAGATGAGAAGCCAACTCAACTGAAGAAGCTAGCTAACGCTGTTGATAAGCCAAGTCAGCTGATAAGATAAACTTGAGCACATATCAGCCCTGATGATAAGGAATGTTGTCCTTAATCATGGAACAATGATCAGGAAGAATGTCTTCAAGATTGACTGCTTAATCTACAAGTCAGATATTGGGAAGAGTGTAAATAAGTCAAGACAAGAAGCTCTAGCCATTTACTTCCCAAGTTGAAGACATGTCACTTTTAAGGAATCTGTCCTCAAGATGCAAAGTTCAAGGAAGATAAAAATAGACAATTTGAGGTTGTTTTTCCAAGGGACATAACCTCATTTTGCTCTATAAATACTGGAGTATTGAACCCATTCAAGGTGTGGAAACTACAAGCATTCAAAGCTTACAAGCCTTCAAGCTCTAACAAGAATACATCATTCTTAAGTTTCCATACTATAGATGTTGTTAATCCTTAAATGCCTTAACATTATCAACAACATCTTAATTTGACCTTCCGAGATTTTTTCTAAGTCTTTTCTGAAATGCTACATTAAATGTTGATCTAAATGTTGTCGCATTTCTGGCAGGATCTAGAAGCTTCTACAAGGATCTGGAACCTGGAAGATTCCAGAACATTGGAGAACAATCTAGAACGGCCTGGAACCATTTGGAACGACCTGGAGCATTCAAGAAAGATCTAGAAAGATCATGGAAGTTGAGTTCCTAAAAAATAGGACCTCATTGTGGAAGCCTCTAGAATCAGCACCCAACTACTATAAATACCGATGGAAGGCTTCTCAAATCAGTGTACTCTATTCGATCAACTTCCTAGACCGAGCGTATATCCCTGTTAGGAATTGTGGCCAGTAGAACTACCTTTTAGATCATACGTTCGTATCCCACCCGTATGGCTGTGTGTCTTCTTATCTATTGAGAGTGTAATCTTTAGATAGACTAGGCATTTCGACAGTGTATACATTATACACTTAGTTCGTTTTTAGAACAAGGCACCTGCCTCGTTTGTAGTTTCTGTTGTGAATGTTAATGCTGTAACATTTCACACAACATTTATACTTGAAGATAAGTATTGGTTTTCGCCGTAAGGCTAGCATAGATTTTTATTTATAAAATCTATGTGAAAAATTATTTCCATTGTGTCTCGTTTGTTTTTAGTGTTTCTAGTCTTCCGCTGTGTTAATCATAATTTCTGATATTCTGTTAGAGTCAGTGTTGTACCAATTGTCACAACATTTAGTACAACATTATTCTTCTTAAACTTAAACACTTCATTTATACACCACCCCGCACACTTTCAGTTGGTATCAGAGCTGATACCTGACGACACTAGGTTAGATCTTTGGTCAAGTGTGTTTTTAGTGTAGGTTAGCAATGGAAACACATCACATATCCACGGCACTTAGGCCACCCGTATTAGATGGATCGAATTACGCTTATTGGAAGCCTAAGATGCGTATGTACATCAAGTCAGTTGATGAACGTGCTTGGAGGACTGTACTTACAGGTTGGGAAGCTCCAAAGAGACCAGCAGACGCAGATGGTGAAATACAACTCAAGAGAGAAGTTGACTGGACGGCTGATGAAATAACAACAGCAAGCTACAATTCTAAAGCTTTAAATGCTATTTTTACTTCTGTTGATGTTTCAATGTTTAAAATTATATCTAACTGTTCTACTTCTAAAGATGCATGGGACAGGTTGCAAGAGCATTGTGAAGGTTCAGAAAGTGTTCGAAGGACTAAGCTTCGAATGTTGGGAACAAAATTTGAGAATCTCCGAATGAAGGAAGATGAAACAATTACAGCCTACAATGAAAGGTTAAGTGAGATTATCAATGAATCACATTCTCTTGGTGACCCTATTTCTAATGTTAGAGTAGTTCATAAGATATTAAGATCTGTTCCTAAAAGATTTGATGCTAAAATTTGTGTTATTGAAGAGGCAAAAGATACAGATAAGTTAAGTCAAAATGAGTTAGTGAGTATTCTTAGAACGTATGAAATAAACACTAATCAAGATGATGAAGCTAATGCTGATAAGAAAGTTGTAGTTTTTAAAGGGGAAACATCAAACACTTCTGAAGCTCAACCCATCATTACTGAAGTTGACTCTGATGAAGAATTGCTTGATGTATGCCTCAAAAATCCGAACAACGTTGCTTTGCTCACTAAGCACTTTAATAAGTTTCTTAAGAAATCTGTGAACAAATCTAGAAACATTCAGCCTAAGATTCAAATCAATACATCAACACCTCAACCAGAAAGGAGGAAAGCTCAATTCACACCAAGACTATCAAAGAGTGAAGGTAAACCAAGGTATGATCCTGAATTTCGAAAATCTGTTCAATGCAATGCTTGTTCTGGTTATGGCCATTATGCAAATGAATGTGCCAACACTAGACTTAAGCAAAAGCTGAACTTTAGTGCTACCTTGAGTGATGAATCTGATGATGATGATCTTGATGAATTAAATCAGAATGAATATTCTAATTTTACCAGAATTGATTATAATGATTCCTCAGATGATGATCTGGATGAAACAGATTCTGATGCTGTACCTGATGTCTCAACATCTACAGCAACATCAGAACAGAGTCACCCAAATTTGAATTGTTTTAATGGTTTAGTTGATGATGCAGGAAAAAGGACTGATGACAAGGAACACCAAAAGTTGTTAGATGATTGGAACAATCAGAAACTCACTCTTAATTCTTTGAATAAAGAGAATGAGGATCTGAAAGACACAATCACCAAGCTAGAGGTTATTCTTACCAAAAGAGATCTGGAAATCTGTAACTTAAAGGAGAAACTGATAAATTCCACCTTATGTTTCAAGAAATATTCCAAGAGTGCTTCTGAGGTAAATAATGCTATAGCTACTGGTAAGTCTAATAATCATGGTTTAGGTTATGATGGTACTACTGCTTCTATTTCTGAGAAATTTAGAAAACCTGTGAAATTTGTGAAGGCAAATGTTGTCACATCTGATGCAACATCTGCACAATCAAATCCTCACAAGGTTAAAATGAAGTATATTTGTCATTATTGTTCTAAAGTTGGTCATATTCGCCCTTACTGTGTAAAATTGTTTGAAGAACAGAAAACTTTGAAAATGCTGCATAAAAAACTGTCACATTCTGGTAAACAGTTTATGAAATCTGCTTGGAAACCAAAAACTACCTGTAATGTTGCTCATACCTCCTTAAAAGCATGTCTACCTGACTCATGGTACTTTGATAGTGGTTGTTCTAGACATATGACAGGTCGTACTGATTTCTTATCTGATTATGTGACCTTGAATAGTGGTAATGTTACATATGGTGGAGGTTCTAAAGGAAAGATTCTTGGTAAAGGAACTTTGAATGTTAAAGGTTTTCCTAAGCTTAAAAATGTCTTACATGTTGATAGCTTACTTGCAAATCTGATTAGCATTAGTCAACTTTGTGATGATAATTTGCATGTGAAATTTGATAAAGATTCATGTTATGTTCTTAATAAAGATGAAGTTTGTGTTATGACTGGTACTAGGTCAGCTGATAGTTGCTATCTTATTGGAACAAATATGTGTAACTTGTCAAAATATGATGAAAATGTCTTATGGCATCAAAGATTGGGTCATGCAAATTACAGAGCAATGAATAGACTAATCAAAGCAGACGCAGTAAAAGGGATTCCAAAACTAAATCTTCACAATAACACTGTATGTGGACCATGCCAAAAAGGTAAGCAGGTAAGAATGTCGCACAAAATGCTGTCACATTGTACTACACATCGATGTTTTGAATTACTGCACATGGACTTGATGGGTCCTATGGAAACTGAAAGCATTGGAGGAAAGAGGTATTCCTTAGTTGTGGTAGATGATTTTTCTAGATATACCTGGGTAGAGTCTTTAAGAGACAAATCTGAAGCATTTGCTGCATTTAAAATTCTTTATAAAAGGTTCAAAAATGTGTTTAACTTGAAAGTTGGCCGTATTAGAACTGATCATGGTAGGGAATTTGAAAACAGCATGTTTAATGATTTTTGTGATAAAAAGGGTATCTTGCAAGAGTATTCATCTCCTAAAACTCCACAACAAAATGGAATTGTTGAAAGAAAGAATAGAACTTTACAAGAAATGGCTAGAGTTATGCTATCATCCAAATGTCTTGCTAAGAAATTTTGGGGAGAAGCATTGAATACTGCATGCCATATTATTAATAGGGTTTTTATTCGTTCTGGCACAAGTCAAACACCATATGAGATTTTGAACAACAGAAAACCAAGTGTGAAATATTTTCATGTATTTGGTTGTGTGTGTTATATTTTAAATGATAGGGATCAACTTCATAAGTTCGATTCTAAAAGCGATAAAGGTTTCTTTTTAGGCTATTCTAGAAATAGTAAAGCTTATAGAGTATATAACCTTAGAACTAACACTGTTCAAGAATCTGTTAACGTTGTGTTTGATGATGATAAAGGTCTTACAGATGACAAAGATGAAGAAGATGTATCACAGGTTACTGACACTTCAGAGAATACACTGAAGTCTGAATATGATGCACCAAATGTTAACACATCTGGGTCAACATCTACAGAACAGACAGCTGTAAATTCACAGAATGATCAGTACATCCCCAAAACAAATCCTTCTTCAAGAATAGGCAAAAGTATTCCTTCTGACCAGATCATAGGCGATGCTACAGTTGGAGTGCAAACAAGAGGAAGAGTAAGATCAAACAAGGTAGATGTGGTAAGAACAATATGCATGTCTTCTATGTGTAATGTTGTAAATGCTGAATGCTATTTATCTGAAATTGAACCTAAGAGTGCTAAAGAAGCCTTAACTGATGAAAACTGGATTAATGCTATGCATGAAGAACTTGGTCAGTTTGAAAGAAATGAAGTGTGGACACTTGTTCCTAGACCTAGTCATACTAATGTCATTGGAACAAAGTGGATATTCAAGAATAAAACTGATGAATCTGGTAATATTGTTAGGAACAAGGCTAGGTTAGTAGCACAAGGTTACACCCAAGTTGAAGGAGTTGATTTTGATGAAACTTTTGCACCTGTTGCTAGGATAGAATCTATTAGATTACTGCTAGCTATTGCATGTTTTATTGACATTAAACTTCATCAAATGGATGTAAAGGCTGCATTTCTAAATGGCATATTAAATGAAGAAGCATATGTTGAACAACCTATAGGATTTGAAGATCCACAGTATCCTGATCATGTATATAAACTTAAGAAAGCATTATATGGCCTTAAACAAGCTCCTAGAGAATGGTATGGTAGGCTTACTGACTTTCTTTTGCAATATGGATTTATTAGAGGAGAAGCAGATAGAACTTTGTTCATTAAGCACACTGAAAATGATATACTAATTTCTCAAATACATGTTGATGGCATTGTGTTTGGTTCTACTTGTGATAAAATGTTGAGTAAATTTGTTGAGGCAATGACTGCAACATTTGAAATGAGTATGGTTGGAGACTTGAACTATTTTCTAGGTCTTCAAATCAAACAGTGCAGAGATGGTATTTTCTAGGAATTCTGGCCAGTAGAACTACCTTTTAGATCATACGTTCGTATCCCACCCGTATGGCTGTGTGTCTTCTTATCTATTGAGAGTGTAATCTTTAGATAGACTAGGCATTTCGACAGTGTATACATTATACACTTAGTTCGTTTTTAGAACAAGGCACCTGCCTCGTTTGTAGTTTCTGTTGTGAATGTTAATGCTGTAACATTTCACACAACATTTATACTTGAAGATAAGTATTGGTTTTCGCCGTAAGGCTAGCATAGATTTTTATTTATAAAATCTATGTGAAAAATTATTTCCATTGTGTCTCGTTTGGTTTTAGTGTTTCTAGTCTTCCGCTGTGTTAATCATAATTTCTGATATTCTGTTAGAGTCAGTGTTGTACCAATTGTCACAACATTTAGTACAACATTATTCTTCTTAAACTTAAACACTTCATTTATACACCACCCCGCACACTTTCACATACACTTCTAGTTACCAGCTAAGTTGAACCAATTGTAAATCATTCAAAGCTTAGAGAGATATCCTACCCTTATACAGTAATTCATTGTAAAGGATATCTCAACCTAGTTGAAACCAACCTCAACCCTTAAACCTTTCAAGGAAAGTTAGAAGTGTTGTTGTAGAAGTGGGACAACTAGAACTGTCAAGAGAAGTACAGTTTAGTTTGAGTTGAGTGAGTACTAGGACTCAGAATTCTTAGGGATCAAGGCACTAATGAGTAGGGTGGTTGATCAGTGCACATTGGCACTATAAAACAAGTTAATTCCACGTGAAGGAATTCTCCTGTTAAATCAGGGAAGTGGATGTAGGAGCTTGAGTCTCTGAACCACTATAAACGTTTGTGTTATTTACATACAAGTCATTTCATACAAGTAACACATTTATACACTGCACACAAACTGATCTTCAAAAGATATACATCACAAACTGTGCAAAACAGACTTGGGACAAGTCCCCTAATAACTGTTAAGTGTTAAGAAAGGTTTTCAGAATTAAAAGGAGTTTAAATATAAAGGGCCAACCATAATTCCGCACATATAACTTACTTAGATAGAACTTACTTAGATAGTTATTCAACTGATTACTTCATAGTTCTCGGTAGTTTGATTATCTGAACAAAGTTATACATACTTAGAGACGTTGTCCAGTCAAGTCTCCTGATAGCGTGATTGTTTGAAAAGAAAATAATTTGCATACACTTGTGTCATACTCCTTTCAGGACCAACAAGTAGTATCAGAGCAGGAGTGTAAAGACCACTGCTTCTGAAAATCCATTTTGATTTTCAAAACCAAAATTCTAGTGTGGTCACTGAACTAGTCTTTCTAAAAAACCTTCATTCATACTCTATGCTTCATTACATATATATGGAAGTATGGCTCCTAACAATGCAGTGTGTGGAGATGTTGTGGAGACCATCAACAACATGGCTCCAAACCCAGTCAACCATATATCTCATCACAAGCTACCAATGTTCTCAATTGAGAACTATGACTTCTGGAAGATCAGGACGAGAGCTCACCTTGCCTGTCTTCATGATGATATGGTGAGAGTCATCACAAAGGGACCATTCACCTTCACAAATCCAAATACTAAAGTCATTGCTGCCCAAAAAGCTGATCCCAGACAAGAATTCCCTAAAGATGAAGATGACTTCACTACTGAAGAAAGAAGGAGGCACAAACTCAATTATTTGGTTATGAACACTCTCTATCAGACCATTCCAGATGTTGTAATGGGGAGAGTCTATCACTGCACAACAGCCAAAGAAATATGGGATACTCTTGCAGTAATGTGTGAGGGTACTAATAAAATCAAGGAGAACAAGCTCCAAGTTGCTGTGCAAAAGTATGAACAGTTCACAATGGAATCCAGGGAAACCATTTATGCATTTGCTGGTAGATTCACAGATATAATGAATGAGATAAACTTATTGGGCAAGGTTTACTCCAAGAGAGAGGTGGCACTCAAAATTCTAAGAAGTCTCACTCCAAAGTGGGATGTATATCCTGTAATGATGCAGAACACCAAAGATCTCTCTACCATGCCCATGCAACAAATCTTCTCAGAACTCAAAGCTTATGAGTTTTATCTCAACAGAAGAAAGCCAATTGAGGAACCTTCATTACCAACCAAGGGAGTGGCCTTCAAGGCCAAAGCTGCTGAACTAGAAATGCAGACCACTCCAAGATCATCAAAGTCAGTTTCTAAAACTGAAATGAAGGAAGAGCTAGCCCTCATGGCAAGAAGATTTGATAAAATCAACTCAAGATTTGGTAGATCCAAAAAGTTCTAACAAGAAAACAAGGTCAGGAGAAGGTACAACTCTCCTGAAGCCAAGGCTGAGGACAAAAGGCCTGAAGAAAGAAAATCAGAGGACAAGTTCTCTGATAGGAGAAAGTCCAGCAGAGCTGAACCTTTATCATCCAGAAGGAAAGAAGAATCCAAGAAAGATGATGATGAAGACATGTGCTACAATTGTAAAAAAAAAGGGCATTTCCAGTATGACTGCCCTGAGCTCACCTCTAAAGAGAGGAAGGAGAGGCAAGCCAAAAGAGATAGAAGACTCAACAATAGAAAAGCCATGGTGGCTGGTGATGAGTCTCAAAGTGATGAAAGCTTCAACTCCTCTAATGGTGGACTGTTCTCTAACAGTGATGATGATGATGTATGCAACATGGCTATAGAATATGATGAGGTATGTTCTTCATCTAGTTCATCATCAGTTCACTCACTAGAAGCTAGTGATGTCAACCTGAAACTCTCCTCTCGAAAGTTGATTGAAGATTTCACTAGATTACAAGAACTTCATGAAAATACTAAGAGAGAAAATGAAACCTTATATTCTGAAATTGCAAAACTCTCTCAAGTTGAATCTGTAGTTGACTTCAAGTCTACTGAGTTGTATCAACAGATTGTGAGAGAACTTAATGAAGTCTCTCTCAGGACAGTTGACCAACAAAAGCAGAATGATGAGCAATTATTTATTCAAAAGAGAAAAGATTTTGAGATTAAAATCTTACAAGCTAAATTTGAAAACCTCTCTCATGAATATGATGTTCTTAAATTAAGTGAAGAGAGCCTGAAAAATAAGATGTCTGCAATGAAAAAATCCTCTAAAGCAATAGAGGAAATTCAAAGCTTCCAAAGACCTATGGCTCAAAAGAGTGGACTTGGTTATGATCCATTCGAATCTTCACCTTGTCTTAGTGTTGCTTCAAAAAGTAACACTAAGAGAATCTTTCTTAAATCAGTGGCACAACAAGCTGAAAATGAATTAATTCAGCCACTGAACAAAGGAAATGGTAAAATGATTGATGTGCCCACTCAAGAAATCCAAAGACCAAGGCCCATACCTAAGGAAATGACCAAAGTCTCTGATTACAAGAGAAATTGTGTTCAGCAAAGTAGACCCAGTGGAAGGGCAACTCATCTGAACAACTCTCATGAGGCAACCTCAGTTGAACAGACTTAAGGCCAACTCTCCTGAAGGGAACAATAATACGAGACAACAAAAACCCTTCGTGCCAAAGGGTAAAGGTCATCTTAATGCCCATCCTCAAAGATTTCATCAAGCTGCACTAAAGCATCATAAGTGCAGGAGAAATGTCAACTCTCCTGACACTTATAGGGTAAACACATTCACACATTCTTTCCCAAAGACATTTAAGGGAAAAACTGTGTATGTTGAATCAATCAGGGTTATTAGCCAAGTTTGGGTTCCTAAAGGTACAACTAACCTCTCGGGACCCAAAATTCAAAAGGTACCTATAGCTTGATCTTTGCAGGTACCAAAGGATCACAAGAAGATGACGAGTTTGAGCAAAAAGACAGCATGGTACTTGGACAGTGGATGTTCAAGACACATGACTGGAAACAAAACACTCCTCACTGATTTCACTGAACGAGAAGGTCCTAATGTGACATTTGGAGACAGCTCACAAGCCACTACTAAAGGTTAAGGAATCATTGGTAATGTTAAGGTAACAAATGTATCATATGTGGCTGGTCTCAAGTATAACCTCTTAAGCATAAGTCAGTTTTCTGATAAAGGATACAATGTTGAGTTCTCAAGTGATAAATGCTTAATCAATGACAGGACAAGTCAACAAACTCTACTGACTGGCATAGGAAAAGGAAATGTATGTTTTGCTGACTGGAATTTGTCTACTGATGCTAAATGTTTCATTGCTAAGAGCTCAAATGAGCAGAGTTGATTATGGCATAAGAGACTAAACCACCTGAACTTTAAATCTATGAACAAGTTAGCAAGGAATACATTAGTAAAAGGATTGCCAAATGAAGTTTTCATTAAGGAACATGTATGTAAACCATGTCAAGAAGGAAAACAGATAAAAGCTTCATTTAAAGACAAACCAGTCATCTCTACTGACAGAGTACTTCAGTTGTTGCATATGGACCTATTTGGACCAATTGCCCCTACTAGTATAAATGGAAGAAAATATACATTGGTTGTTGTAGATGACTTCTCTAGATTTACTTGGGTAGTATTTCTGTTTAATAAGAAGGAAACACAAGTCAAACTCCCTGGGCTAATGAAGAGACTATCAAATGAGAAAATCTTTAATATCATCAAGAATAGATCTGATAAAGGCAATGAGTTCATAAATTCTTACATTGATGAGTATTGCATTGAAAATGGAATAGCCCATGAAACCTCGGTTGCTAGAACACCTCAACGGAATGGGGTGGCTGAAAGAAGAAATAGAACTCTTAAGGAGGCAGCTAGAACCTTAATTGCTGAATCAAAACTGCCTAAGAGATTTTGGGCTGAAGATATAAACACTACATGCTATACTCAGAATAGATGTCTAATTGGTCAAGGAAAGACCCCATATGAACTATGGAAAGGAAGATTTCCTAAGTATCTTACTTTCACATATTTAGTTGTAAGTGTTTCATTCACAACAATGGGAAAGAACAATTGAAAGCTTTTGACAGGAAAGCTGATGAGGGGATATTTCTTGGATATTCCCATATCAGTAGAGCTTTCAGAGTTTACAATTGTAAATCCCTTCTTGTGGAAGAAATACCCCATGTTGTGTTTGATGAAACTATTTTTTAGAACAGGGATAAAACCTTAGAACTAGATAACATCACACAAAGGACAACCAGGCTGACTCTAAAAGACAAAGATACTTTATTAACTGAAGTTGTCCAGCCCCATCTTGCTGAAAATCTTACAATGGACAACCCTCCTAAGGGCAACCTACCTGAAGAAAATGATGAACTGACTAACCCAATTCCAGTTCATAATTAGGTAACAACTACCAATGAAGAAGCGGACTCTAATGAGGTATTTAATGGATCTAATATTCAAGGGGGAACTAACAATGTTGAAAATCTCAATGTCCCTGACATTGATGCCAACTCCCCTGAATATGATCCTGAATTAGACCCTTCAATGGACTTTCCTGAATTTTATGAACCTAGTGACTTAACCTCAGTAGAAGACAACTCTAATGAAGGGATCATGCAAAGAAGGAATTGGTTATCTAACCATCCAACTAGCCTGATACTTGGTAATCCAAGAGTAGGAGTCTAAACTATGAGATTTCATGGCAAAAGTGCTTTGTTTTGTTGTTTCTTATCAGAACAGGAACCTCAATGATGGGGTTGATGAATTTCTTCTTGGGACTTCAAGTTAAGCAATCAAAAGAAGGAATCTTCATCAACCAAGCCAAGTATACAAGAGACATGATCAAAAAGTTTGGATGTTCAACAAGCAAACCTGTAAGAATCCCAATGAACACCAACTGGAAGATGGATCCAGATGAGAGTGGATTTTCAACCAACTCTACTGAATACAGAGGAATCATTGGATCACTCTTGTATCTCACAGCCAATAGACCTGACATTACCTTTGTAGTATGTGTATGTGCAAGGTTTCAAGCAAACCCAAAGAAGAGTCATCTAGAAGCTGCAAAGAGAATATTAAGATATCTCAAAGGCACTGAAAATGTAGGCCTTTGGTATCCAGCAAATGACAATGCTCACTGGCTATTCAGATGTTGACTATGGAGGAGTAGACCTTGAAGAAAGTGATCAAGGAAAGTAGAGTTGCAAGCAGATCAGGATCAAAATCCAACTCTACTGATTCCAGAACCCCAGAAGGAGTAGCTCAAAGAGGTTCCATAGACATCTTGGTTGACATTGCAGTAGATGAATCTAGGTTGAAATCTCCTCTGGATGCAGATTTGCTCTTTTATTCCAGATTTCTTGAGGCTGTTATGATGGAACCTACCCCTAGACTTAAGAACCCTTCAGGAACATTGCTCTCTAAAGCACTTGAATCCAACATTTCAGAACCTAATATCCCTAAACCCAATCCAGAAACCAACTCCTCTAAAACAAAGGCCGACTCTCCTATAACCCAAAGTCATCAATCTGATGATGAGGAGGAGTATACTTATGAAGGTATGCCCAGAGGAGTAGCTAGAGCCAATGTAGACATTTTGTATCCCAACTTGTCTGACTTTCCAAGACTACAAAAGCAATTTTATGATCTAAGAGCCCCAGTGGAAGTCAAAGATAAGACAATCATGGAAATTGCCCAAGCTATTCAAGACAAGGGTGTAATCAGGTGGCAAATTGAGGAAAACAGACTCCTACATTTTGCTGAAGTTCAGAAGACAAGGAGTTTTTATTGATGAAGCTGTTTTTGCCATGTTGGTGGAAAGGAAAGTTGCTGAAGAGAAAGATATAATTTCCAAAGGGATCAAACACCTTAACAGCAGTTCAAATGATGATGATGATGACTCATCCAACCCCAAGCCCCCTGGCTCCCAAGATGTTGAGGTACGTGACTTACCTCAAGAAGGTGCAAATGACTCTGAAGTTTCAGAGTGTTGACCACTGATGGTAACACAGTCAAGGAAGCATCAGCCAAGGAAGGTTCAATTGAGCCTGAGGCATAGTTGAATGATGCTGAGACTTCCATTGGATAAGCTAGTTTGGCTAAAACCTCATCAGTGTCAAGGAAGTTTGATACTGACCAGCTTTTAGTCATTCAGGATGACTCAGTGGCCTTGGAATGTCCAAGCACTGTGATCTCCCAACAACTACTCTCTATGAATCCTTGTGAGGATGTAGAAAAGTCAGGTTTAGGTTCTGGTGGTGTTGAAAAGGAAATTAGTCCTGAAAAACCAGAAGGAGATGGTGGTGAAAGTGAGGTAGAAATCACTAAGATAGTGAGTGCACCGAGTAAAGAGGGAGACAGAGGTATAAGTGAGGAGGGTCAGGTTATTCTTGAAGTTAAATCTGAACTTCAAGAATCCCTTGGTGAAATGAGGCCTGATCTTCATGAATGTGATATTATCTATGAAAAAGATGGTGAAGAGAAAATAGTTGAAAATGAGGCGAAAGTTGCTAATGAATCAGAGCTTTGTGAAAAAAAAAATTGAGGGTGTTAAGGGTGATTTCACTAACAAATTTTTCATTGCAGATACTACAAGTATTACCCTTGACCAAATATTTGCTGCAGATGAATTCATAGATGCTCCTATCCAAGCTGATGAGGACTTGGGCCCAACAAGTGGGAAAATCTCATGCACACACTTCAGTGGCTCTAGATGAGCAAGGAATAACACTGGCCTTAGTAGAGATGAGGTTGACAGGTTCTGAAGATGTGGTGTTGCCCACTATTGAAGCAAGGATAAGTGGAGTTGAATCTGGGCTGCAAACCATCTCTACTGATGTACATAAGGCTAAAGAAAGCATGGAGGAGTTCACAAAGTCTGTGAAAAAGGATCAGAAGCTGCTTTTGAACAACCACAACAAAAATGTCACTACTCTCAAGTTGGTTGTTAAGAAGGCCTAAGGCAAGAAGACAGCTCTTCAGAAGAAAAGAACTGAAGAAATGAGATTGGTTATGGTGAAAGAGGCCTCAACCAAGTTTACTGAAGATGTATTTTCCAAGATCTCTGAAGCTGTAGTGGCCAACCTCACTGAGCTTCTCAAAACCAATTTGAATGCAACTCAGAAGGCTACCATGGAGGCTGTGGTAGAACAGAAGATGAAGCATGTTCTTGCTTTTATCAGGATGAGTAATGACAAAATGCAAAACATTCATGATGAGAATGTTTACCTCCTGGAAGAGATCAAATCTCTAAATCAGGCACAAGCACTAATGGCTACTACAATGAGTGATCTCAAACCCCTGTGTTTTGATGTTGCCAAAAAGGGGGAAAGAGAAAGAGCAAGAGCCAAAGGTGACTTGAACATTGGAGGCAGAAGTTTTGACCCTAATGCCAACTCACTTGAAGTTGAAGGGAAAGTAAGAACAACTTACAATAGCTATGGAGAACTCTATGTCATCACTCCAAGAAGAAGGAGCAATATAGCAGCAGAGGCCAGGTGGTGAATCAGCAGGCTTGGTTAAGAAAGATGAAGACATCCAAATCAGGGGAAAAGTGAAGAAAGCAGTGAAAAACAAGAGGAGAGAACAGACCTTCACTGACTTCCCAAACAACCTGAACCTGCCAGCTAAGTTCAGCATAGATGAAGAGCCAAGCCCTAAGAAGAGCAAGACTGCTGAAATTGAAGTGGCCAAGAGCCCTGAGAAGAAGAGAGCACCAGTCTTAGCTGATGATCCTTCAAAATTGTTTGAAAAAGGCTTTGGAAAGGATCCTGAGACTCAACAGAAGCTGTCTATGCTAAGAGTTAAGGAGAAGATGGAGGCTCTAATGGAAGCAAATAGAGCAAGAGATAAGAGAAGGGAACAGTTTGTGAAGCCAAGAAGGAAGATGGCTTCATACACTCAGCTGAAGCCAAAGCTATTGATCAGGATGGACACCAAGTATCCTCACTTTGACAAATGGGTCCCAATCCAACTGAATGATGAATGGGAGGAGGCCAAGAGAGAATTTGTTTATGACTTCTATGTCATGGGTAGATGGCTAGATGAAGATATTGAGAGTATCTTCACTCAATTCATGTATGAAAATCACACGGAACTTTTCCAGAAACTCTTTGCTGCTGCAGATATAGCAAAAGATGAATTCAAGGCTCCTGGACCTATCATTTACATGCCCCTAAAGTTCAGTGATGGAGGATACATTGATCAGCACATGATCGTACAAGAATTCATAGATATTATGAAGATTGAGAAGCTGAAGGTAGGACCCAAGGGAACCAACAAGGAGATCATGGACTTGAAGAAGAGAGTTTGGGCGCAGTATGGGATGGTGCCACCTCCTGAAGATGATCTCTAAAACTACTAAGTTTCCTTGTTCCCATTTGCTTATGATTCTTATGCTTTATGTATTTACTCTGATTACATGCTCTGATTGGTTAATTGACTATCATCATGTTATGTAATGATAAAATGTCTATCAATTAAAATTAACCATTTTGCTTCAAGAGATAACATCTCATTATCTCAACTTGCCTGACTTAACCTATATGTGCTTAAACTGTGATTGTACTAACATTTTCTTTCAAGAAATTTATCTTAGTCATCTCTACTGAAGATATGTAATAGTATAGTCAAGTCACCAGTGTATAAGTTTTAACATCATCAAAAAGGGGGAAATTGTTGGGAATAAAATGAGATTTTGATTAAGATACCAAAACCCCTTAAGACATGCCTTGTTAGATAAGTCAAATTTAATAAATATGTTTCAGGAATGTTGGAACATATAAATCAGGCTAGTTGAACAGTTGACATGTTAGGCAGCTCATAGATGTTTAGATGCATAAGTTTAGGGGAAACACAAGCTTAGAAGATCACAAGTATCAAGTTCCTCAAAGGCTCAGAATCAGAAGACTTCAACCCTGTTGATAAGTCAAAGTCTGAAGAGTTCAACACTGCTGATAGTAAATTCAGAAATGTGAGATCAGAAGAGACAACCTCTTTAATAGTCCAATACTAGAAGATCACATCAATTGGACCAAGCCTACTGACAAGAACTCTACCAAGATCAGAAGAGACAACCTCTTTGATAGTCCAATACTAGAAGATCACATCAATTGGACCAAACCTACTGACAAGAACTCTACCAAGATCAGAAGAGAAGATCAGCAGAGTTCATCAGCACACTATATCAGAAATGTTCAAAATCAGTCTAAGTCAAGAGACAACTATGTTGATGAGGTCAACTTCACTGATATGAAGAATATACACTTAAAACAATATCAAGGTTGATTCAGTGAAGATGAGAAGCCAACTCAACTGAAGAAGCAAGCCAACACTACTGATAAGTAAAGTCAGCTGATAAGATAAACTTCAGCACAGATCAGCCCTGATGATAAGGAATGTTGTCCTTAATCATGGAACAATGATCAGGAAGAATGTCTTCAAAATTGACTGCTAAATCTACAAGTCAGACATTGGGAAGAGTGCAAATAAGTCAAGACAAGAAGCTCTAGCCATTTACTTCCCAAGTTGAAGACATGTCACTTTCAAGGAATCTATCCTCAAGATGCAAAGTTCAAGGAAGACAAAAATAAACAATTTGAGGCTGTCTTTCCAACGGACATAAACTCACTTTGCTCTATAAATACTGGAGTATTTAACCCATTCAAGGTGTGGAAACTACAAGCATTCAAAGCCTACAAGCCTTCAAGCTCTAATAAGAATACATCATCATTCTTAAGTTTCCATACACTTCTAGTTACCAACTAAGCTGAACCAATTGTAAATCATTCAAAGCTTAGAGAGATATCATACCCTTATACAGTAATTCATTGTAAAGGATATCTCATCCTAGTTGGAACCAATCTCAACCCTTAAACCTTTCAAGGAAAGTTAGAAGTGTTGTTCTAGAAGTGGGAGAACTAGAACTGTCAAGAGAAGTACAGTTTAGTTCGAGTTGAGTGAGTACTAGGACTCAGAATTCCTAGGGATCAAGGCACTAAGGAGTAGTGTGGTTGACCAGTGCACCTTGGCACTATAAAACAAGTTAATTTCAAGTGAAGGAATTATCCTGTTAAATCAGGGAAGTGCATGTAGGAGCTTGAGTCTCTGAACCACTATAAACCTTTGTGTTATTTTCTTACAAGTCATTTCATACAAGTAACACATTCATACACTGCACACAAACTGATCTTCAAAAGATATACATCACAAACTGTGCAAAACAGATTTGGGACAAGTCCCCTGATAACTGGTAAGTGTTAAGAAAGGTTTTCAGAATTAAAAGGACTTCAAATATAAAGGGCAAACCATAATTTTGCACATATAACTTACTTCAAATATAAAAGGACTTCAAATATAAAGGACTTTAAATAGTTATTCAACTAATTACTTCATAATTCTTAGTAGTTTGATTATCTGAACAAAGTTATACATACTCAGAGAAATTGTCCAATAAACTCTCCTCATAACCTGATTGTTTGAAAAGAAAAGAATTTGCATACACAAGTGCATTCCCCTCCCACCCCCAATACACTTGTGTCATACTGCTTTCAGGACCAACACAATTTATTTACAAAAAATAAATCTAACATCTAGACTAGTCTATTACAAATTAAATAATCTAATCTACCCGTGAATTTTCTCACGGTAAAAACAAATCTGACCGAATCAGATTAAAAACCACCTTCAAACAACATAGATTTAAGTATACATTAAAACCATGATAATTGGATACCTACAAAAAAGATCTAACAATTCTACCATCCAAATATCAATTTAATGTAAATAGATTTAAATTACAGAGCCCAAAACCTTGGCTCTAATGCCACTTGTTGGGAATTATCCCATACCCAAGAGACTCAAGGTTATCTTTTGAGACTCCTTTAAAATTACCAGGGATCTTTTTGAGACGAAATTTAAATATGAATAATCATAAATTTAATAATTTAAACAAATTAAATCAACTAATTCATGTAATGAATGTATGGTAAAATAATTAAATCACTAAACATGCGAAACTAAGGGATTACGTGTTTACCTTTGAATCGGAGAGATATCGTTGAGAAGAATAACAACTTCAACCTAATTGCCTTCTAAAGTATTGCCTAAGTCCTTGTCCGTTGATCCGGTGGGAGATCTCACGAACGATTAACTCTCAAGGAAAAAATAATTTTATCTTGTTGCACACACTATAATTTCGAAAATTACAGACCTCTCTTTTATGTATTGTTCTTCAGAGTACCAATTTTTTCTTTTCCTTTTATAAGAAAGAATCTATATTTTCTTCTCTTACAAGAAAGAAATATTGACCGGTCAATTTATCTTGGAATAATATAGAAATAATATCTTATTTTCATATATCTTTTTCCATAAATATCTCTCTCTCATTTCTTGCAACAAAATTAATCCTTATCTTTTAATTACCTTAATTAATAGACTTTTATTGGGCTACTTGAGAGGCCTTTAGGAGAATTAGGATTGGACCTCCCAATGGGCCTAGAAATCAATATTGAGCCACAATATTTTTCCAGCCCATTAACATTAATTCATTCCAATATAGAATTAATATTGCACTATTTTATCCTAACCCATATTACGAAATATGGCTCCCGATTATTATTTCACGTGTTTAAGATTCAATGTCCATCAATTAATTTAAGCTACTGAATGCTTTAATTAATTAATATATTTTATTCCTCGGAGTAAGGACAACTCAACATTATTATCATACCGAAAATAAATTTCACTGATCAGATTTGATATGATAAACCTTCTGAACCCACCAAGGGGGCATAATCAACTTGACACTCCAAGACACGATTCTTTGTATTAATTTTGGCAATTTGTCCTATAATTAATAATATTGCCCAAACTACAAAGTATTGAATCACATTGATTCTTTACCCATAATAAATCAAAGCAATACTTCTTAACTACAGAAAATCTCATTTAAGTGACAGAGATTAAGAAATCAACAACCATTGAGGTCTAATTTTTCATTCCTTAAGTCAGTCTAGAAGAATTACCTCTCTGTAGGTCCTATTTAGCACATCATAATGCACTAGTGTAATCTCTTGGACAAGATAAACCAATTCGATCCTTACACCTCAACTTCTACCAATAGATTGTTCAATTTCATATAAGTTGTGAATTAATTGTACTTATATACAAGGAACTGACAATGTGATCTTCTACACACCACATTGTCTACAATGTAAAGTACATTTGAACGTTTATGCAATAAATAATTAACATTCATTATATTTAAAGCAACCATTGATAAAAAAAATTATTCTCATAGATAAGTGAAAGAATCAGTTTGTATACGCATAAGTAGCACTAAAAGCATTCGATGTTAAAGCAGACGAGAGGATATTCTTAGGATACTCCTCTACTAGTAAAGCATTTAGAGTATTTAACTACTCAACACTTTGTGTGGAAGAAACACCACATGTTGTGTTCGATGAATTTAGACAGGACTCGTCTACCGACCAGATCAGTAAGAAAGTAAGTGATTTAAAACTTCAATCTGACGATGAAACAGAAGTGTACGAATCTGTACAAGCCTACAATCCGTTCCTGAAAGTCCTTGAGTCAGACAATGAGGTGAAGATAAGTGACAAAGGTAAGTCCACTAGACCAGTAAACATGCCTGCTCCAGTTGACTCCTCTACTCCTGATAAATCTGCTGACATAGATGATATAGATATGCATGATGTTGTAAATGACTTAGATGATGAAAGTATGCTTGTCAAGACTAGGAAAACATGGAAATCTGCTCACACTAGTGAAAATATAATTGGTGACTCTATTATAGGTGTAAAGACTAGACAACAACTCTTTGAGTCGCAAGAACAGACTAGTTCATCTTTATTTCGCTGGTGCTATTTCCTCTCATCTATTGAGCCTAAGACTGTTAAAGAAGCCTTGGCTGATAGTAATTGGATCATTGCCATGCAAGATGAGTTGAATCAATTTATTCGAAACAACGTCTGGGAACTTGTCGATAGACCAGTACACCATAATGTAGTTGGCACTAGGTGGATTTTCAAGAATAAGAAAGATGAGAATGATGTTGTTGTGAGAAATAAGTCTAGACTAGTAGCTCAAGGCTATTCACAAGCTGAAGGCATAGACTATGATGAAACCTTCACACCTGTTGCTAGACTAGAAGCCATTAGACTATTTTTTGCATATGCTGCTTATATGAAGTTCACTGTGTTTCAAATGGATGTTAAAAGTGCGTTTCTTAATGGTATACTTGCTGAAGAAGTTTATGTAGAAAAACCTCCTGGTTTTGAGGTCAAAGGAAATCAAGTGTACATGTTGAAGAAAGCATTATATGGATTGAAACAAGCTCCAAGAGCATGATACGACACTCTCTCTCTCTCTCTCTTTCTATTAGAAAATGGTTTTACTAAGGGCAAGGTCGATAGAACCTTGTTCAGAAGATGTTGGGATATAAATTCACCCTAAGCCCCACTTGATGTTAGAATAGTTTTGATGGCCAAAATACTTAGAGTTTATAAATGTAATAGGATCAGCTGACTTTGTATAGAACAACTTAGACTAGTCTTGTGTGATCAACTGTATTAATATCAGCTAATTAGCACAGCCCCGGCTTACATGCGCACCCTCAAGATGAGAAGAGTAGAAGGCATGAAGACTAGAAGATCCTTGAAGACCAGATAAGTAAGGTGCTTGTATACCTACTTAACTGATGGAGTCCAAGATTGAAGATGGCCTAAAACAGGTTACTGAATTGCCAGATCAGAAGAGTGTTACTTGACTGATATCAGAAGACAGAACACTTAAGGCCAGACGAGTAGTCAGAAGATTATGAGTGAAGATTAGAAGACTAAGTGCTCGTCTAGGACTCGGCTGATTCCCAAAGTCATCTTGCAATTTGAATGAAGACTTACCTTACTTAGAAGATTGACATGATCCCAGGATTGAAGTAATCAAGCGGCTGGAATCAAGGAATCAAGCCAACATGGAAAGATTGCCCCAACGGCTAGTCAACTCCAACGGCTAGTTGCAAGCAATCACCATTATAAATACAAGAGGATGAGAAATCACAAGTACGAAGTCACAACGAGAGAATTCAACAAGCTAAGCAAGCAATCAAGCAAAAAGCCATACTGTTTAAGAGTTCTCCAAGAGCCAGAATCCATAAGAACATCCCTAGCTCTTAAGTGATTTATATCCAACCCAAGAACCTAAATCGTATTCATATTGTAAATCCTTTGATTTAGGCATAGTGGTTAAGCATATTATAAGCTTGAACCATTAGTTGGAAACATTCAAAAACCCCAAACCCCCACTGAAAGGTTACCGTTTTTGAACCCCTGCAAAGTGCAAGTGCTTACAATCACTTGTGGAGACCGTAGCAGTTAGGACTGCTCAGATCTCAAAGTCCTACCCTTGGGACTATAAAGGACAAGCCCTTGTAATTTTTGGTAAATTAAAGGGATTAAACATCACGTTAGGACGTGAGAGTGGACGTAGGATCGTATATCCGAACCACTATAAACCTAGTGTTATTTATCTTTCTGCACTTTACATTATTGTCATTTCCATACATTTTATATAGTGCATCAGTTGAGTATTTTCATTAAGTAAACAACTTGGCATTTTCAAAAGAAACTAAAGAACGAGTCTAATCAAGGCCTACCTAACTTCCGCATATAATCTCTTCATCAGATCACTATAGTCATCTGGACCAGCAGACCTGTAGTCCAGTTGACATAGAAATCAGAAGAGGTTCCCAACTGTTGGGATATAAATTCACCCTAAGCCCCATTTGATGTTAGAATAGTTTTGATGGCCAAAACACTTAGAGTTTATAAATGTAATAGGATCAGCTGACTTGTATAGAACAGCTTAGACTAGTCTTGTGTGATCAACTATATTGATAGCAGCTGATCAGCACAGTCATGGCTTACATGCCTATCCTCAAGATAAGAAGAGTAGAAGACATGAAGACTAGAAGATCCTTGAAGACCAGATATGTTAAGGTGCTTGTATACCTACTTATCTGATGGAGTCCCAGATTGAAGATGGCCTAAAGCAGTACAAAGAATTTCCAGATCAGAAGAGTAGTACTCGTCTGATATTAGAAGACAGAAGACCTAAGGCCAGAAGAGTAGTCAGAAGACTAGAAGTACAGATCAGAAGACTATGTGCTCTTCCAGGACTCGGCTGATTCCCAAGTCATCTTGCAATTCAAACGAAGACCTACCTTATTTAGAAGATTGACATGATCCCAGGATTGAAGCAATCAAGCGGCTGGAATCAAGGAATCAAGCTATTATGGGAAGATTGCTCAAACGGCTAGTCAACTCCAACGGCTAGTTGCACTCAATCTCCATTATAAATACAAGAGGATGAACACAGAAGCAACAAGAGAGAGAATTCACAAGCTAAGCAAGCAATCAAGCAAAAAGCCACATTGTTCTAAGAATTCTCCAAGAGCCAGAAATCCATTAGATTATCCATAGCTCTTAAGTGCTTCCTATCCAACCTTTAAGAACCTGAAACTTATTCATATTGTATATCAGTTGTTTTAGGCATAGTGGTTAAGCAAATTATAAGCTTGAACCATTAGTTGGATACATCTCAAAAACCCCAAACCCTCACCGAAAGGTTTAAGTTTTTGAAACCCCCCAAAGTGCAAGTGCTTACAATCACTTGTGGAGACCGCAGCTGTTAGGACGGCTCAGATCTCAAAGTCCTAACCTTGGGACTATAAAGGACAAGACCCTTGTAATTTGTGGAAATTAAAGGGATTAAACATCACGTTAGGACGTGAGAGTGGACGTAGGATCGTATATCCGAACCACTATAAATCCGGTGTTATTTACTTTCTGCACTTTACATTTCTGCTTTTACATTCATTATTATATAGTGCATACTGTGATTTCAACACTCTTCAAAACAAGGCCATAACTTTCAAACCAGCATCAGCTGAGTAGTTTCACAAAGTAAAACAAGTTACAAGAACGAGTCTAAACCAGGGCCACCATATTTCCGCATATAACCTCTTCAGTCAGATCACTATAGTCATCTGGACCAGCAGACTTGCAGTCCATTTGACATAGCAATCAGAAGAGGTTCCCAACTCTGTTTGAAAAAGTTTTAAAGTCTATTCACCCCTCCCCTCTAGACTTTAATCCCATTCACTACTCGTTCAGGGACCAACAAGTGGTATCAGAGCAGTGGTTCTAACGGACTACTGTCTCTAGATTATCAGAAGACTTGAGGGAGTCTCTCTGTAGTCCTCTTGAACAGATCTTTTTTTAAAAAACTTGTTTTCGAAAACTCATACAACATGAGTGCTAATATGCGTAAGTTGCCTAAGTTTTCAGTGGAGGATTATGATTACTGGAAGATCAGGATGAGGAAGAATCTCACATCAGTCCACTACAAGATGTGGTCTGTAATCACAGAAGGCCCGATCACCATCATGACAGTCAACACTGCAAATGGTGATCCAGAAGTCCCAGTTGGAGAACTGGTTCCCAAGCCCATGAAGGACCTCACACCAGAAGAGATGAAGCAATCAAGTCTTGATAGCATTGCTCAAGATTACATAATGCAAACTCTTCCAAATGAGTACATTGCAAAAGTAATCCATTGTGAGTCAGCCAGAGAGATGTGGGAGGCATTGGCACTTCTTTGTGAAGGAACTGAGCTGATCAAAGAATCCAAGTTGTCTACAGCAGTCAAGAAGTTCGAACACTTCAAGATGCAACCAGAAGAGTCTATTGATCAGTTAGACAACAGATTTACCAAGATCATCAATGAGATAGAATCTAAAGATCTTAGATTCTCTAACCAAGAAATGGAGACTCAAGAAGACCATCATCAAAGATACTCAAGATATCAAGAAGTGGTCTGCACAAACTCTATTTCAGAACCTGAAAGCCCATGAATATGATCTTGAAAGAGAAGAGAACTCAGGAAGTGATGAGCCAACTGCAACCCCATCTACCTCCAAGACTGTAGCCTTCAAGGCAGCCAATACAAAAGCTGCAAGCACCTCATCTGGCAAGACCTCTCTGAAAACAGAAGACTGTGAAGGATCAGACATGAGCCTGAAAGAGCAAATGGCACTTATGATCAAGAGATTTGAAAGGATGAACACCCTCAACAGTAAATATAGAAAATTCTATAGAAACTACAAAGATAGAAGAGCAAGTTCATCCTCCAGAGGTTCCAGAGAAAGAACACCAGAAAGACATCCTAGAAAGGATGTGGAGTCATTTGACAGCCGAGGATCTAGAAGAAGAGATGCCACTCCTCCAAGGAGAGGCAACTCAAATCAGAAACCTGGATCTTGCTTCAACTGTGGCAAACCAGGACACTATGTCTATGAATGTCCTGAGCTGGATTTGGATGACAAGAAAGAAAGAAGGCCAAGAAGAACCTCAGACAAAAAGGCAATGGTGACTGAAGAATCTGAATACCAAAGTGATGAACTCCCTACGTCACCAGACGATCAAATCTTTTCAGATGATTCAGACGACCTAGCTATGAAGGCCATAGGAGAAAATGAGGTAAACTCTTATACTACTACTTTCCATTCACCTATTTTCTCACAAACAGATGACATAAACTCATCTGAAGGCGAATCAGAAGACACCTATTATCAATCCTTAAGAAAGGTAAAAGGTGATCTGGATATTGCCACTAGAGCCTTTATAGAAGTGGAAGAGGAGAATAAGGATTTAAGAAAAGAAATTGCTAGGTTGAAAAAGGTAAAGTTTGATAACACCCCTGAGTTAGTCACCATGAATGAAAGGTTGACCAAAGAAGTGGAACTTCTTAAGGAAGAAAATACCACAACAACTCAGTTGTATGAGGGGATGTTAGAAACTCAAGCCTTAGAAACCAAAGAATTTCGTATACTTCAATCTAAGTTCGATGATCTCTTCCAAACACATAAGCTCTTAGAAAAGGAGAAGGAATGCCTAGATCAAAAGATATCAGAATTCAATAAAGCTTCGACTACTATTGAAAGTATCTCTGAATATTATAGATCAAATGGCAATAAGATGGGTTTAGGCTATGAACTTAATCCATCAACATCCTCTCCAGCTGGGGGCAGTACACCTAACAAGTGCACTACTCAGACACATGAACAGGGTGAGTGTTCTAAACACAATGAACTCAATATGAACCAAAAGGCATCTGTACCAGCTAAGGCTAACTATTCCAAAACCAAAAATGGTAAAGGACAAGCTAACCCCAAGCCTGTACAGAGGAACAGCAAACAGCCTAGACCATCTCGGCTGAGACAGTCTCAGCTGTATGCTGCTCCAGCCAAGAAGAAGAAATCTTCTTCAAACAAATCTGTTCTCTTTGCACCCCCTATCTCTTATGATATTGTGAGAACAGAAGAGTATGGTCCATATAATCGTGTGCATCGACCAGCTAATGCACCCAGGCCGAATGTAACTAGTCAAAAGATCATGTATGTACACTCCTATAAAGGGAAACCATTTGACTACTACTTAGCTGACACCAAGAACAAATCAGATCAGTCCAAGGTGCTGACTGGTAAGATTTGGTTCTGTGATGCCCGAGGGAAACAACTCAAATGTTCAAGGTTGTTTAAACGACCAATGTATATGTGGGTTCCCAAGGGTAGTACTAACACCCAAGGACCCAAAACAAAATGGGTACCTAAAACTTAACTTTTCTTGCAGGAAAGGAAGGACCTATACAGAAGAGGAGGTCTAGCAGGAGAAACTTGGTACATAGATAGTGGATGCTCAACTCACATGACAGGAACCAAAACCCTGCTGACCAACTACATAGAGAAGAAAGGTCCAAAAGTTTTCTTTGGTGATAACGCGCACGGTAGCACAAAAGGATATGGCACCCTTAAAAATGGTGACATTGAGGTACATGATGTATCATATGTAGAAGGTCTTAAGTTTAATTTATTATCTGTTTCTCACTTTTGTGACACTGGTTACTCAGTCAAATTCTCTAAAGATGAGTGTCTCATAAGTGATAAGAGAACAAAACAAAATCTTCTAACAGGATCTAGAAAGGGAAGTATGTATCTTGCAAATTGGAACAGCTGTCCTAAGGATACATGCCTGCTTGTGAAGAGCCCTAAAGATGTCAGCTGGCTATGGCACAAACGTCTTAGCCATCTGAACTTTAAGACTATGAACAAGTTAGCAAGGGAATCCTTAGTTGATGGTCTGCCTAATGAACTCTACTGTAAAGATCAGGTTTGTGATGCATGTCAACAAGGAAAGCAAACAAAGGTCTCTTTCAAGACCAAGAAGACAGCATCAACCAGCAGAGTTCTTGAATTGCTTCACATGGATCTCTTTGGACCAATCACTCCAACCACTTTAACAGGGAGGAAGTACACTCTTATTGTTGTAGATGATTACTCCAAGTTTACTTGGGTTATCTTCCTATACAAGAAGAGTGAAACACAGCAGAAGCTCCCTGAACTATTGAAGAGGATCCAAGTAGAGAAAGGAGAACCAATCGTGAAAATTAGAAGTGACAAAGGCACTGAATTTATTAACTCTTATATAATTGCCTATTGTACTTCTAATGGTATTCAGCATGAGACAAGTGCAGCAAGAACACCACAACAGAATGGTGTAGCTGAAAGAAGAGTCAGAACACTCAAAGAAGCGGCCAGAACACTCCTTGCTGAATTTTCTACTCCCAAGAAGCTATGGGCAGAAGCCATCAACACAGCTTGTCACACTCAAAATAGGTCAGGTATTCATAAAATTCATGAGAAAACTCCATATGAACTGTGGAAAGGAAGAAAACCTAGAGTATCTTACTTTCATATATTTGGTTGTAAGTGTTTCATTCACAACAATGGGAAGAGTAAGTTGAATGCCTTTGATGCCAAAGCAGATGAGGGGATATTCTTAGGATACTCCTCAACTAGCAAAGCATTTAGAGTACTCAACAAACGAACCCTTCTTGTGGAAGAAACACCTCATGTTGTTTTTGATGAATCATGTGAAAAGAATGCAGTAGAAACAAACTCAGCTGCAGATCAGATGAGACATCTAGTGATCAAGTCCAAACCAAATGAGTTCATTGAAGTCAATGAACCTTTCCCTGAAGAACCAGAGGAAGATAAGCCTCATAGACCTGTCACTAGATCTCAAACTCAAGCAGGACAAGCTGACCAGAATCAAGACGCATCAATCCCAAATACCAGGGGGAATGATTTCGTTGACACTCAAGATACAGATGATGATCAAACTAATCAAGTCAACCCTCCTGATGGCACTAGATCAGATGAGGATCCAAACTCATCCAATGCAAATACTCCAGTAAGGCATACATGGAGGAACAACCATCCATCAAACCTCATCTTAGGAGGAGCAGAATCAGGTGTCAAGACCAGAAGACAACTGAATCAGAATTCTCAATCATCTATGTTCTGCTGGTGTGCTTTCCTGTCCAACATTGAACCAGCTGACATAGAAGAAGCAATGACAGATAGCAATTGGATCACTGCTATGCAAGAAGAACTAAACCAATTCGAAAGAAATGAAGTCTGGGAATTGGTAGATCGTCCTGAAAACCACAATGTAGTAGGAACAAAGTGGGTATTCAAGAACAAGAAGGACGAAAATGATGTGATAACTAGAAATAAGGCAAGGCTAGTTGCAAAAGGATATTCACAATCTGAAGGGATTGACTATGATGAAACTTTTGCACCAGTAGCCAGATTAGAAGCCATTCGACTATTTCTAGCTTATGCATCTTATATGGGCTTCAAGGTATATAAAATGGATGTCAAGAGTGCTTTTCTAAATGGTATTCTGATAGAAAAAGTATATGTAGAGCAGCCTCCAGGATTTGAAAAAGGTGATCAAGTATATCGACTGAAGAAGGCTCTCTATGGTCTAAAACAAGCCCCTAGAGCTTGGTATGACACATTGTCACAATTCCTACTTGACAATGGATATACAAAAGGCAAAGTTGATAGAACTCTCTTCAGAATACAAGAAGGAGAAGACATTTTAATGGTACAAATATATGTAGATGACATTATATTTGGATCACCAAATCAAGAAATGTGCAAGAAGTTCTCTGAACTTATGCAAGGAAAATTCGAAATGAGCATGATGGGTGAGATGAATTATTTCCTAGGACTTCAAGTCAAGCAGAGTTCAGAAGGGATCTTCATCAACCAGTCCAAGTATACCAAGAGTCTATTAGAAAGATTCAGAGCTCTACAAAGCAAGACTGCAAGGATTCCAATGATGACATCTTTCAAAATGGAACCAGATGAGTCTGGACAGGCAGTTGATCAAGCTGAATATAGAGCACTGATTGGATCTCTACTATATCTTACAGCTAGCAGACCAGACATAACATTTGCTGTAGGAGTATGTGCTAGGTTTCAAGCAAACCCAAAGCAAAGTCATCTAGAAGCAGCAAGGAAGATTCTCAAGTACCTAAAAGGAACAGTCAACCTAGGACTATGGTACCCTGCTGATGACAATCTAGAATTGAGTGGCTATTCTGACTCAGACTATGGAGGATGCAGAATTGATAGGAAGTCCACATCAGGAACCTGTCAATTTCTAGGAAACAAGCTGATATCATGGTTCTCTAAGAAGAAAACCTCAGTTGCAACCTCCACCACTGAAGCAGAATACATGGCAGCTGGTAGTTGTTGTAGTCAGCTGCTCTGGCTAGTTCAACAACTCAAGGATTACAATGTAGAGGCAAGAGAAGTCCCTATTTATTGTGATAGCAGCAGCGCCATTGCCATCACTCAAAATCCAGTCCTCCACACAAGGTGCAAGCATGTCGACATTCGACACCACTTCATAAGAGATCACCTTGAAAAGAAGGACATCAAGATGGAGAAAATTCACACAGATATCCAAAGAGCAGACATCTTGACTAAGCCCCTAGCTGAAGAAAGGTTCAAGACCTTATGTTACAGCTTAGGACTCCTGGACCCAAGCACATGAAGAAGGAAAGATCAGCTGAAAACCTCAGCTGACCCAAGTGCAGCAGACTAGGAGAATCAGATGAGGTGAATAGACACCCTCATCTTCAGGTAAGTACTTTCCCAATGAAGACAGATAGAGCTGAGGGAAAACATAGAGTTATCTAATCAAGGGGGAATCAATGATACCTTAAGAATCCTTGATGAAATACTCTAAAATCTGCATTGCATAGTATACATATATATATATATAGCAGACTTGAACAAAGCTATTTGATCTCCTTACTCTAAGCAATGTATAACTATGTATATTAATAAACTATTCTTCATAAAATACTTTATTCATATACATAAATACAGTATACTAACTGAGTCATACTTGGCTGGATTAATACACCATCCTCACCGACTCAACAGTATGCATGCACAGTACGGATTTCAAATAACTCATGGTCAAAATTTATAATTTCTGCATTCCATTAGATAAAGTCTGAATATCTTTAAATGTGAACCCTTGGATCAAGAAACTCACTGCTGATCTTAAGAAATCACTTTTCAGAAATTCAGACCTATCACCTCTATAGTTTTGTCATCTTTCTCTCCACTACCTCATTTCTACCCCTATAAAAGGAGAAGTTATGAGAACACCTAAGAACACAAAACATCTAACACTTTTCTTATTTCAGGTATGGAGACAATTGAAAGAAGAGATGGAATGGAGATCATTCTTCAACCAAAATCTTGGGTGAAGGAGATGAAGATTTGTCCAGAAAATGAAGATGATGCAGATCCATATACATGGCTTACTCAACATAAGTATGCTCATGAAAGCTAAAGGAAGAAGAGACGTTCTTGTTGAAAGCTAAAGGAGGAAGAGATGCAGAGGACAAAGTAGCAAGCAAGCAGAGCTTCTTCTCCAGAAGGAAGTTCTACATGGAAAGCTTGTTATGCAAAGCTACTGTGTCTAAACAGAACATGAAGGCTGAGTCCATGGCCCTCTCTCCAACTCCATTGAAGCACCCCTCAACCTTCCTTCCCCTACTAGAGAAGCGAAGAAATTCAACAAGAGCACATTAGATGCTACATCCCATCTGATGATGAGGAACATCCGATGGTGAGAAACATTTAAATCAGTGGAACTATGTCTAGACTAGCTCCACTTGATTTAAAGAAGGAGTTGAAAGATCCATCAAACCAGGTTGGATCATCACTCACAATAAAGCTGGAAGGATCCATCCAGGTTGGATCATCACAGCAAACACCGTTTCCTCTACTCAGCTGATCAGAAGACCAACTCAGCTGACCAGAAGACTTTTCAAAGACAATCAGCAGACATCTTGAAGAACTCAGAAGACCTCACTCTGCTGATCAAATCACACAAATTTAGAGTATAATGACTAGTCTTGATCATGTAATTCATTCTAGATTTATTCCTGAATGTAATTAAACAAATTGGCTTATATAAGGAATGCAACTTTCTTATAGAAAACGGCCTTGATGATCAATTCTTACCATAAATTAGTCTCAACGGCTATTTTTGGTAATGATGTCATTAATACTCAAGTACCATATTGCCAACAAATCAACAATTGCCAAATGGCATAACCAGCCGGCAAATTTAGGAAATCAAAGAAGGAAATCTTGGGCTCTACTCCAAATTCAAACACAAATCTGATCGTTAGATCAAATTTTCTGGAGTATATATTCACACCCCTAAAACCTCTCCCAAACCCTGTCGCTCATATTAATCACATTACTTTCTCTCGTTCTGCAAAATTTCTTTCAAGCCTTCAAACTCTAACACTCAGACTTTACTATGGCAATCATTGAAATTTACGACGAGAAGACCAAGAATACTGGCACCTTGGATGCTGCAAAGTGGTCCAAGGAAGGGAAGATTTTTACGGAGAACGCTCTGTTTTTCAAAGGCAAACACTCAGATGAGAACAAGGAGATATTGCTTCGTTGCGTCAATCTTAAACTCAGAGACTTTCTGGAAGCAGCTCCAACTAATGTCTATGAACAAGACGTTCTGACATTCTATGCAAATGCCGTGATGAAGGGTTCTCATGTCGAAAGTGTCATGAATGGACACAAAGTCAAGGTTACAAGGGAAATTCTTCAGGAATTGTTTGGCCTATCAAAGGGGAAAATAAATATCTCCAACTACATCATGAATAGAGAAAAGGAATATATGGAGATGTTTACTGGTGGAAGAATCAAGGCTACTGATGCAACTGGGCTAAAGAAATCCCAACTTGAACCAAAATTCCAAACCTTGTTGGATATTGCAGGAAAGATGTTACTTGGTAACACATTCAGTCATGATGCTGTTACTACTTTAAAGGTTCGAGTAATGGCTGCAATCTGGGATCAGATCGATGGAGACTGGCAAGGACTATTCTTAGAAAGAATTGCTCTTGAGGCAAAGAAAGTCACTTTGGACTTACAATCGAAGGTATGGAAGGTAGCAGCTACAGTCAGCTTTGTCAACAAGCTGAGCATCATCCTTCCAGATATTCTCCCAAAGAAGTACAAGATGGGACCTCATAAGACCTTTCACATCTCCAAATATTATTTGAGAAAGGAAGCTCTTGCTGAGGCAGAAAGATTAAAAGAAGAAAAGAGGAAGCTGTTGGCTGAGACGGCAGCACAAGAGTCTGATCATGACTCTGCTGAAGAAGAAGAGGAGCCAACCAAAGAAGAGGCTCAGAAGAAGGTTGCTAAGGATGATGATGATGATGACAATCAGACCCTAGCACAAAGACGATATCTAATCAGATCTGGGCTCATCTCCCCATCTGATTCAGATGCCACTCCCACTGCCTCTCCCTTGAAGAAGGCAGGTACCTCTAAACCCTCTCCCTCTTTTACTCCTTCTAAATTGTCAAAGGGTCAGAAGAGAAAGAAGAATAATTCTTCTTCCAACAAAAAGTCCAAGAAATCGAGGCTTCCTACTCCCATGTTAATAGCCCCGATTGCATCCTTCAACCCTTCTGATGACTCCAGCCCATCTGACCACTCAAACACTGATATCCAAATCCCTGCTGATACTCACACAGCAGAGGAACAAGCTCCACCTACCTCAACCCCTGAACCCCTATTGCCTAACCCTGCTGATGTTCAAGATCCAAGTGTCCAAACCTCTACTGATCTTCATGAAGAAACTATACCAGACCAGCAGACCCATATCCCTGCTGATGAACAGATCACTGAAGATCAAGAACATATCACTTCCCAAATCCCTGCTGATACTCACACAGCAGAGGAAACTACCCCAAATACTCAAACTCCTACCATCATTGTCTCTTCTGTTCCAGAAGACATGGCACCAGCAGACCTTGCTCAAGCTGGTCCCTCTCAACCTCACTACAGAATGGTACACTATCCTATGTGCACAAGGGAGAAGATAATGAGGATGAAGATAGCAAACCTGCTCAAGTCTACTATTCCTGGTATTGATGAGGAATCAATTCAGTTCGAACAAATTCTCAGAATCTGCACCTGGATTGAACTCAGGAGAGATGATGTGGATGACCTTATTGAAGTCATGGAAGGAATGGGAGGAAAAGCTAATTTCCTCGACTGGGAAATGGAGCAAAAAGAAGTTGCTCAAGTTACATCTTTTGCTGAACTGCTGCCCGAAGAAGCCTTTACAGCAGTATGCCACAGAATTCTGGGAATTCCACCTAATGATGCCTCTATCCCAGAAGGCATATCAGATCATCAGACAGCTGGCACAGCCAAAGTGAATGACTCAGCTGCGTCCGTTCCTGTGGAAGACTCAGCTGAACCAGCTGACAGAACCGAGATTGAAAAAGAAGTAATCACTATTCCTGATCACTTCATGCCTAAGGATACTCTACCTCACTTCATTGACAAAGGTGACACCATCATGTCCCACCTGGTTAAGGCCACTACCACATTTCTCAATGAAGAGTACCTTTCAGCTGAAGACAGAGGCAAAGCCCTGACAGTGCATCCAAAGCCTCAAGGTACTGCCTCAACTTCTACTTCAACAGCTGACTATACAGCAGACATATGCTCCCAGGTCAAGACTGCCATAGATCTACACTTTGAAAAGGGTTTAGGCCTACAACTTGGAAGATATGTTGAAAAGGCAGTCAAGGAGCAGAGGACTCGTCTTCATAACCAGATCATTGACATTGAAGACAAGTTTGGAGAATCTCTTCACGATCAGATAAGTGAGTATCTGACCAGCATTCTGAAGATGGCAGGTGACCATTCCACCAAGTTTGCTGATCTCTACACCAATGAGGTCAACCGCATGGAAAATATCTACAAGACAAGAATTGATGATGCTGAAGCAAGAGCTACTGAAGGTCGAGCTCTTCTCCAATCAGCTACAGCAGAGAATGAAAAACTTCAGATTCAGCTGCAGGAGACAGCAACCAGACTGGAAGCAATTACAGCTAAACTAGAAGCTGCCTCCTCCTCCAACTCTCATGCTCAGATTCTAGACCATAGCATCACACATCTGACTCATGTTGGCAGAGTCAACGCCATGGCTCTTCAACAAACTCTTAGAGTGGAGATTCTGAATGCCATGAAGCCTTTTGCGGCTGCACTTGCTGAAGCCAAAAATGGGGAAGATGTATTGATAAAAGCTCTAGAGAAGACTACTGCACAGCAAGCTGTAATGGTAGTATCTCAAGATGAGTTGAATGAAACCTTGGGTGATTTATCAAGCAAAATCAAGAGCAAGAAAGGCAAAGGCAAAGAAATTGCTCAAGAAGACATCCAAGCTCCCACTCAAGCAACTGCCAAAAGTCTGCAGATCACTGCCTCTACAGAACAAGTTTCCGAGAAAAGAATGACTAGGAAAAGGAAGGCAGATGAGCAAGCAGATGAGCAAGCTCAGAAGTCAACTCCAGCAGAGCCTATTTCAGAAGAGAAAGAGGCTTTAGAGTTGAAGAAAAGGAAAGAGCTTGAAGCTCAAGAGCTTAAACAAAAGAAGCTAAAAGATGCGAAAGCAGTCAAAGCCAAATTTGACAGGAAGATAGCCAAACTCAGGAAAGCTCTCAAGGAGAAAGCACTGAAAGAAAATGCTCTGGCACAGAAAGATAAAGTTCTGGTGTTTGATAGCAACTATGTGGACTATCTAGCCCTTCAAGATGAACTACCAAAGTGGCACCCTCTGAAGAAGAAATGGCAAATTCAACACCACATTGTAAGAAAATTTGGCCCTCTCCCAACCTATGAAGATGAATTCTTCCAGTTCAATCAATTCATGAACATTGAAGATCCAGAGTTCTGGAAAGAAGTAGTCAAGACAGCCAAAGAACTTGACAACTGCAGAATCCTAACTCCTGAAGAACCCAAATGGGATCCTCCCACTCTGGATTCTGGAAGAACAGACTTAATTGAAGTCAAAAGGATCCTAGAGAAGATCTATGAAGAGGAGAATGTTACAGACCTGCAGCACATGGAAGAAGTTCGATCTCGTCTGTACCTTGCCTTCCGCATCTGAAGATCAGAAGACCTGATGAAGACCACTTTCAAAGCTTTAAGAAACTATTACTTGTAATCTATATATTCAAGTTTAGTTCTCTTTGCTTTCAAGACAAACTCTCATTGTCTTCATCAGATACTTCAGTTTTTATGAAGTTTATAAACTCCTATCTTATCTTATTAAGAGCATTTATCATAGATATAGTTTTGGCTTCATCAAAAAGGGGGAAATTGTTGGGATATAAATTCACCCTAAGCCCCATTTGATGTTAGAATAGTTTTGATGGCCAAAACACTTAGAGTTTATAAATGTAATAGGATCAGCTGACTTGTATAGAACAGCTTAGACTAGTCTTGTGTGATCAACTGTATTGATAGCAGCTGATCAGCACAGTCATGGCTTACATGCCTATCCTCAAGATAAGAAGAGTAGAAGACATGAAGACTAGAAGATCCTTGAAGACCAGATATGTTAAGGTGCTTGTATACCTACTTATCTGATGGAGTCCCAGATTGAAGATGGCCTAAAGCAGTACAAAGAATTTCCAGATCAAAAGAGTAGTACTCGTCTGATATTAGAAGACAGAAGACCTAAGGCCAGAAGAGTAGTCAGAAGACTAGCAGTACAGATCAGAAGACTATGTACTCTTCCAGGACTCGGCTGATTCCCAAAGTCATCTTGAAATTCAAATAAAGAACTACCTTATTATTTAGAAGATTGACATGATCCCAGGATTGAAGCAATCAAGCGGCTGGAATCAAGGAATCAAGCTATTATGGGAAGATTGCTCAAACGGCTAGTCAACTCCAACGGCTAGTTGCACTCAATCTCCATTATAAATACAAGAGGATGAACACAGAAGCAACAAGAGAGAGAATTCACAAGCTAAGCAAGCAATCAAGCAAAAAGCCACATTGTTCTAAGAATTCTCCAAGAGCCAGAAATCCATTAGATTATCCATAGCTCTTAAGTGCTTCCTATCCAACCTTTAAGAACCTGAAACTTATTCATATTGTATATCAGTTGTTTTAGGCATAGTGGTTAAGCAAATTATAAGCTTGAACCATTAGTTGGATACATCTCAAAAACCCCAAACCCTCACCGAAAGGTTTCAGTTTTTGAAACCCCCCAAAGTGCAAGTGCTTACAATCACTTGTGGTGACCGCAGCTGTTAGGACGTGTTGGTCCCTGAACGAGTAGTGAATGGGATTAAAGTCTAGAGGGGGGGGGGTGAATAGACTTTAAAACTTTTTCAAACAGAGTTGGGAACCTCTTCTGATTGCTATGTCAACTGGACTGCAAGTCTGCTGGTCCAGATGACTATAGTGATCTGACTGAAGAAGTTATATGCGGAAATATGGTGGCCCTGGTTTAGACTCGTTCTTGTAACTTGTTTTACTTTGTGAAATTACTCAGCTAATGCTGGTTTGAAAGTTATGGCCCTTTTTGAAGAGTGTTGAAATCACAGTATGCACTATATAATAATGAATGTAAAAGCAGAAATGTAAAGTGCAGAAAGTAAATAACACCGGATTTATAGTGGTTCGGATATACGATCCTACGTCCACTCTCACGTCCTAACGTGATGTTTAATCCCTTTAATTTCCACAAATTACAAGGGTCTTGTCCTTTATAGTCCCAAGGTTAGGACTTTGAGATCTGAGCCGTCCTAACAGCTACGGTCTCCACAAGTGATTGTAAGCACTTGCACTTTGAGGGGTTTCAAAAACTTAAACCTTTCGGTGAGGGTTTGGGGTTTTTGAGATGTATCCAACTAATGGTTCAAGCTTATAATTTGCTTAACCACTATGCCTAAAACAACTGATATACAATATGAATAAGTTTCAGGTTCTTAAGGGTTGGATAAGAAGCACTTAAGAGCTATGGATAATCTAATGGATTTCAGGCTCTTTGAGAATTCTTAGAACAGTGTGGCTTTTTGCTTGATGGCTTGCTTAGCTTGTGAATTCTCTCTTATGTATGCTTCTGTGTTCATCCTCTTGTATTTATAATGGAGATTGAGTGTAACTAGCCGTTGGAGTTGACTAGCCGTTTGAGCAATCTTCCCATAATAGCTTGATTCCTTGATTCCAGCCGCTTGATTGCTTCAATCCTGGGATCATGTCAATCTTCTAAATAAGGTAGGTCTTCGTTTGAATTGCAAGATGACTTGGGAATCAGCCGAGTCCTGGAAGAGCACATAGTCTTCTGATCTGTACTTCTAGTCTTCTGACTACTCTTCTGGCCTTAGGTCTTCTGTCTTCTGATATCAGACGAGTACTACTCTTCTGGTCTGGAAATTCTTTGTACTGCTTTAGGCCATCTTCAATCTGGGACTCCATCAGATAAGTAGGTATACAAGCACCTTAACATATATGGTCTTCAAGGATCTTCTAGTCTTCATGTCTTCTACTCTTCTCATCTTGAGGATAGGCATGTAAGCCATGACTGTGCTGATCAGCTGTTATCAATACAGTTGATCACACAAGACTAGTCTAAGCTGTTCTATACAAGTCAGCTGATCCTATTACATTTATAAACTCTAAGTGTTTTGGCCATCAAAACTATTCTAACATCAAATGGGGCTTAGGGTGAATTTATATCCCAACAATTTCCCCCTTTTTGATGAAGCCAAAACTATATATGTGATAAATGCTCTTAATAAGATAAGATAGGAGTTTATAAACTTCATAAAAACTGAAGTATCTGATGAAGACAATGAGAGTTTGTCTTGAAAGCAAAGAGAACTAAACTTGAATATATATAACTTTTACAGATTACAAGTAATAGTTTCTTGAAGCTTTGAAAGTGGTCTTCATCAGGTCTTCTGATCTTCAGATGCGGAAGGCAAGGTACAGACGAGATCGAACTTCTTCCATGTGCTGCAGGTCTGTAACATTCTCCTCTTCATAGATCTTCTCTAGGATCCTTTTGACTTCAATGAAGTCTGTTCTTCCAGAATCCAGTTTGGGAGGATCCCATTTGGGTTCTTCAGGAGTTAAAATTCTGCAGTTGTCAAGTTCTTTGGCTGTCTTGACTACTTCTTTCCAGAACTCTGGATCTTCAATATTCATGAATTGATTGAACTGGAAGAATTCATCTTCATAGGTTGGGAGAGGGCCAAATTTTCTTACAATGTGGTGTTGAATTTGCCATTTCTTCTTCAGAGGGTACCACCTTGGTAGCTCATCTTGAAGGGCTAGATAGTCCATATAGTTGCTGTCAAACACCAGAACTTTATCTTTCTGTGCCAGAGCATTTTCTTTCAGTGCTTTCTCCTTGAGAGCTTTCCTGAGTTTGGCTATCTTCCTGTCAAATTTGGCTTTGACTGCCTTCGCATCTTTTAGCTTCTTTTGTTTAAGCTCTTGAGCTTAAAGCTCTTTTCTTTTCTTCAACTCTAAAGCCTCTTTCTCTTCTGCAGTAGGCTCTGCTGGAGTTGACTTCTGAGCTTGCTCATCTGCTAGCTCATCTGCCTTCCTTTTCCTAGTCATTCTTTTCTCGGAAACTTGTTCTGTAGAGGCAGTGATCTGCAGACTTTTGGCAGTTGCTTGAGTGGGAGCTTGGATGTCTTCTTGAGCAATTTCTTTGCCTTTGCCTTTCTTGTTCTTGATTTTGCTTGATAAACCACCCAAGGTTTCATTCAGCTCATCTTGAGATACTACCATTATAGCTTGTTGTGCAGTAGTCTTCTCAAGAGCTTTTATCAATACATCTTCCCCCTTTTTGGCTTCAACAAGCGCAGCCGCAAAAGGCTTCATGGCATTCCGAATCTCCACTCTAAGAGTTTGTTGAAGGGCCATGGCGTTGACTTTGCCAACATGAGTCAGATGTGTGATGCTATGGTCTAGAATCTGAGCATGAGAGTTGGAGGAGGAGACAGCTTCTAGTTTAGTTGTAAGTGCTTCCAATTTGGTTGCTGTCTCCTGCAGCTGAATCCGAAATTTTTCATTCTCTGCTGTAGCTGATTGGAGAAGAGCTCGACCTTCAGTAGCTCTTGCCTCAGCATCTTCAATTCTTTGCTTGTAGGTGTTTTCCATGCGGTTGACCTCATTGGTGTAGAGATCAGCAAACCTGGTGGAATGTTCACCTGCCATCTTCAGAATGCTGGTCAGATACTCACTTATCTGATCGTGAAGAGATTCTCCAAACTTGTCTTCAATGTCAATGATCTGGTTATGAAGACGAGTTCTCTGCTCCTTGACTGCCTTTTCAACATATCTTCCAAGCTGTAGGCCTAAACCCTTTTCAAAGTGTAGGTCTATAGCAGTCTTGACCTGTGAGCATATGTCTGCTATATAGTCAGCTGTTGGAGTAGAAGTTGAGGCTGTTCCTTGATGCTTTGGATGGACTGTCAGGGCTTTGCCTCTTTCTTCAGCTGAAAGGTACTCTTCATTGAGAAATGAGGTAGTGGCTTTAACCAGGTGAGACATGATGGTGTCTCCTTTGTCAATGAAGTGAGGTAGAGTATCCTTAGGCATGAAGTGATCAGGAATAGTGATTACTTCTCTTTCATTCTCGGTTCTGTCAGCTGGTTCAGCTGAGTCTTCTGCAGGAACGGACGCAGCTGAGTCATTCACTTTTGCTGTGTTAGTTGTCTGATGATCTGATATGCCTTCTGGGATAGAGGCATCAGTAGGTGGAATTCCTAGAATTCTGTGGCATACTGCTGTAAAGGCGTCCTCGGGCAGCAGTTGAGTAAAAGATGTAACTTGAGCAACTTCTTTTTGCTCCATTTCCCAGTCGAGGAAATTAGCTTTTCCTCCCATTCCTTCCATGACTTCAATAAGGTCATCCACATCATCTCTCCTGAGTTCAATCCAGGTGCAGATTCTGAGAATTTGTTCGAACTGAACTGATTCCTCATCAATACCAGGAATAGTAGACTTGAGCAGATTTGCTATCTTCATCCTCATTATCTTCTCCCTTGTGCACATAGGATAGTGGACCATTCTGGATTGAGGTTGAGAGGGACCAGCTTGAGCAAGGTCTGCTGGTGCCATGTCTTCTGGAACAGAAGAAACAATGATGGTAGGAGGTTGAGTATTTGGGGTAGGTTCCTCAGCTGTGTGAGTATCAGCAGGGATTTGGGAAGTGATATGTTCTTGATCTTCAGTGATTTGTTCATCAGCAGGGATTTGGGTCTGCTGGTCTGGTATAGTGTATTCATGAAGATCAGTAGAGGTTTGATCCTGTAGATCTTGGACATCAGCAGGGATAGGCAATATAGATTCAGGGGTTGAAGTAGGTTGAGCTTGTTCCTTTGCTGTGTGAGTATCAGCAGGGATTTGGATATCAGTGTTTGAGTGATCAGATGGATTGGAGTCATCAGAAGGGTTGAAGGATGCAATCGGGGCTATTAACATGGGAGTAGGAAGCCTCGATTTCTTGGACTTTTTGTTGGAAGAAGAATTATTCTTCTTTCTCTTCTGACCCTTTGATAATTTAGAAGGAGTAAAAGAGGGAGAGGGTTTAGAGGTACCTGCCTTCTTCAAGGGAGAGGCAGTGGGAGTGGCATCTGAATCAGATGGGGAGATGAGCCCAGATCTGATTAGATATCGTCTTTGTGCTAAGGTCTGATTGTCATCATCATCATCATCCTCAGCAACCTTCTTCTGAGCCTCTTCTTTGGTTGGCTCCTCTTCTTCTTCAGCAGAGTCATGATCAGACTCTTGTGCTGCCTGCTCAGCCAACAGCTTCCTCTTTTCTTCTTTTAACCTTTCTGCCTCAGCAAGAGCTTCCTTTCTCAAATAATATTTGGAGATGTGAAAGGTCTTATGAGGTCCCATCTTGTACTTCTTTGGGAGAATATCTGGAAGGATGATGCTTAGCTTGTTGACGAAGCTGACTGTGGCTGCTACCTTCCATACCTTTGATTGTAAGTCCAAAGTGACTTTCTTTGCCTCAAGAGCAATTCTTTCTAAGAATAGTCCTTGCCAATCTCCATCGATCTGATCCCAGATTGCAGCCATTACTCGAACCTTTAAAGTAGTAACAGCATCATGACTGAATGTGTTACCAAGTAACATCTTCCCTGCAATATCCAACAAGGTTTGGAATTTTGGTTCAAGTTGGGATTTCTTTAGTCCAGTTGCGTCAGTAGCCTTGATTCGTCCACCTGTAAACATCTCCATATACTCCTTTTCTCTATTCATGATGTAGTTGGAGATATTTATTTTCCCCCTTGACAGGCCAAACAATTCCTGAAGAATTTCCCTTGTAACCTTGACTTTGTGTCCATTCATGACACTTTCGACATGAGAACCCTTCATCACGGCGTTTGCATAGAATGTCAGAACGTCTTGTTCATAGACATTAGTTGGAGCTGCTTCTAGAAAGTCTCTGAGTTTAAGATTGACGCACCGAAGCAATATCTTCTTGTTCTCATCTGAGTGTTTGCCTTTGAAAAACAGAGCATTCTCCGTAAAAATCTTCCCTTCCTTGGACCACTTTGCAGCATCCAAGGTGCCAGTATTCTTGGTCTTCTCGTCGTAAATTTCAATGATTGCCATAGTAGAGTCTGAGTGTTAGGGTTTGAAGGCTTGAAAGAAATTTGCAGAACGAGAGAGAGTAATGTGATTAATTGAGTAATATGAGCGACAGGGTTTGGAAGAGGTTTTAGGGGTGTTGATATATACTCCAGAAAATTTGATCTAACGGTCAGATTTGCGTTTGAATTTGGAGTAGAGCCCAAGATTTCCTTCTTTGATTTCTTAAATTTGCCGGCTGGTTATGCCATTTGGCAATTGTTGATTTGCTGGCAATATGGTACTTGAGTATTAATGACATCATTACCAAAAATAGCCGTTGAGACTAATTTATGGTAAGAATTGATCATCAAGGCCGTTTTTTATAAGAAAATTGCATTCCTTATATAAGCCAATTTGTTTAATTACATTCAGGAATAAATCTAGAATGAATTACATGATCAAGAGATAGTCATTATACTCTAAATTTGTGTGATTTGATCAGCAGAGTGAGGTCTTCTGAGTTCTTCAAGATGTCTGCTGATTGTCTTTGAAAAGTCTTCTGGTCAGCTGAGTTGGTCTTCTGATCAGCTGAGTAGAGGAAACGGTGTTTGCTGTGATGATCCAACCTGGATGGATCCTTCCAGCTTTATTGTGAGTGATGATCCAACCTGGTTTGATGGATCTTTCAACTCCTTCTTTAAATCAAGTGGAGCTAGTCTAGACATAGTTCCACTGATTTAAATGTTTCTCACCATCGGATGTTCCTCATCATCAGATGGGATGTAGCATCTAATGTGCTCTTGTTGAATTTCTTCGCTTCTCTAGAAAGGGAAGGAAGGTTGAGGGGTGCTTCAATGGAGTTGAAGAGAGGGCCATGGACTCAGCCTTCATGTTCTGTTTAGACACAGTAGCTTTGCATAATAAGCTTTCCATGTAGAACTTCCTTCTGGAGAAGAAGCTCTGCTTGCTTGCTACTTTGTCCTCTGCATCTCTTCCTCCTTTAGCTTTCAACAAGAACGTCTCTTATTCCTTTAGCTTTCATGAACATACTCATGTTGAGTAAACCATGGATCTGGATCTGCATCATCTTCATTTTCTGGACAAATCTTCATCTCCTTCACCCAAGATTTTGGTTGAAGAATGATCTCCATTCCATCTCTTCTTTCAATTGTCTCCATACCTGAAATAAGAAAAGTGTTAGATGTTTTGTGTTCTTAGGTGTTCTCATAACTTCTCCTTTTATAGGGGTAGAAATGAGGTAGTGGAGAGAAAGATGACAAAACTATAGGGGTGATAGGTCTGAATTTCGGAAAAGTGATTCTTTAAGATCAGCAGTGAGTTTCTTGATCCAAGGGTTCACATTTAAGGATATTCAGACTTTATCTAATGGAATGCAGAAATTATGAATTTTGACCATGAGTTATTTGAAATCCGTACTGTGCATGCATACTGTTGAGTCGGTGAGGATGGTGTATTAATCCAGCCAAATATGACTCAGTAGTATACTGTATTTATGTATATGAATAAAGTATTTTATGAAGAATAGTTTATTAATATACATAGTTATACATTGCTTAGTTGTAAAGAGATCAAATAACTTTGTTCAAGTCTGCTATATATATATATGTATATGTATACTATGTAATGCAGATGTTAGAGTATTTCATCAAGGATTCTTAAGGTATCATTGATTCCCCCTTGATTAGATAACTCTATGTTTTCCCTCAGCTCTATTTGTCTTCATTGGGAAAGAACTTACCTGAAGATGAGGGTGTCTATTCACCTCATCTGATTCTCCTAGTCTGCTGCACTTGGGTCAGCTGAGGTTTTCAGCTGTTCTCTCCTTCTTCATGTGCTTGGGTCCAGGAGTCCTAAGCTGTAACATAAGGTTTTGAACCTTTCTTCAGCTAGGGGCTTAGTCAAGATGTCTGCTCTTTGGATATCTGTGTGAATTTTCTCCATCTTGATGTCCTTCTTTTCAAGGTGATCTCTTATGAAGTGGTGTCTAATGTCGACATGCTTGCACCTTGTGTGGAGGACTGGATTTTGAGTGATGGCAATGGCGCTGCTGCTATCACAATAAATAGGGACTTCTCTTGCCTCTACATTGTAATCCTTGAGTTGTTGAACTAGCCAGAGCAGCTGACTACAACAACTACGAGCTGCCATGTATTCTGCTTCAGTGGTGGAGGTTGCAACTGAGGTTTGCTTCTTAGAGAACCATGATATCAGCTTGTTTCCTAGAAATTGACAGGTTCCTGATGTGGACTTCCTATCAATTCTGCATCCTCCAAAGTCTGAGTCAGAATAGCCACTCAATTCTAGATTGTCATCAGCAGGGTACCATAGTCCTAGGTTGACTGATCCTTTTAGGTACTTGAGAATCTTCCTTGCTGCTTCTAGATGACTTTGCTTTGGGTTTGCTTGAAACCTAGCACATACTCCTACAGCAAATGTTATGTCTGGTCTGCTGGCTGTAAGATATAGTAGAGATCCAATCAGTGCTCTATATTCAGCTTGATCAACTGCCTGTCCAGACTAATCTGGTTCCATTTTGAAAGATGTCATCATTGGAATCCTTGCAGTCTTGCTTTGTAGAGCTTTGAATCTTTCTAGCAGACTCTTGGTATACTTGGACTGGTTGATGAAGATCCCTTCTGGACTCTGCTTGACTTGAAGTCCTAGGAAATAATTCATCTCACCCATCATGCTCATTTCGAATTTTCCTTGCATAAGTTCAGAGAACTTCTTGCACATTTCTTGATTGGGTGATCCAAATATGATGTCATCTACATATATTTGTACCATTAAAATGTCTTCTCCTTCTTGTATTCTGAAGAGAGTTCTATCAACTTTGCCTTTTGTATATCCATTGTCAAGTAGGAATTGTGACAATGTGTCATACCAAGCTCTAGGGGCTTGTTTTAGACCATAGAGAGCCTTCTTCAGTCGATATACTTGATCACCTTTTTCAAATCCTGGAGGCTGCTCTACATATACTTCTTCTATCAGAATACCATTTAGAAAAGCACTCTTGACATCCATTTGATATACCTTGAAGCCCATATATGATGCATAAGCTAGAAATAGTCGAATGGCTTCTAATCTGGCTACTGGTGCAAAAGTTTCATCATAGTCAATCCCTTCAGATTGTGAGTATCCTTTTGCAACTAGCCTTGCCTTATTTCTAGTTATCACATCATTTTCGTCCTTCTTGTTCTTGAATACCCACTTTGTTCCTACTACATTGTGGTTTTCAGGACGTTCTACCAATTCCCAGACTTCATTTCTTTCGAATTGGTTTAGTTCTTCTTGCATAGCAGTGATCCAATTGCTATCTGTCATTGCTTCTTCTATGTCAGCTGGTTCAATGTTGGACAGGAAAGCACACCAGCAGAACATAGATGATTGAGAATTCTGATTCAGTTGTCTTCTGGTCTTGACACCTGATTCTGCTCCTCCTAATATGAGGTTTGATGGATGGTTGTTCCTCCATGTATGCCTCACTGGAGTATCTGCATTGGATGAGTTTAGATCCTCATCTGATCTAGTGCCATCAGGAGGGTTGACTTGATTAGGTCGATCATCTTCTGTATCTTGAGTGTCAAAGAGATCATTCCCCCTGGCATTTGGAATTGATGCATCTTGATTCTGGTCAGCTTGTCCTGCTTGAGTTTGAGATCTAGTGACAGGTCTATGAGGCTTATCTTCCTCTGGTTCTTCAGGGAATGGTTCATTGACTTCAATAAATTCATCAGACCTCTTCTTGATCACTAGTTTCTTCATATGTTCTGTAGCTGAGGTTGTTTCTACTGCATTCTTTTCACAAGATTCATCAAAAACAACATGAGGTGTTTCTTCCACAAGAAGGGTTCGTTTGTTGAGTACTCTAAATGCTTTGCTAGTTGAGGAGTATCCTAAGAATATGCCCTCATCTGCTTTGGCATCAAAAGCATTCAACTTACTCTTCCCATTGTTGTGAATGAAACACTTACAACCAAATATATGAAAGTAAGATACTCTAGGTTTTCTTCCTTTCCACAGTTCATATGGGGTTTTCTCATGTATTTTATGAATACCTGACCTGTTTTGAGTGTGACAAGCTGTGTTGATGGCTTCTGCCCATAGCTTCTTGGGAGTAGAGAATTCAGCAAGAAGTGTTCTGGCAGCTTCTTTGAGCGTTCTGACTCTTCTTTCAGCTACACCATTCTGTTGTGGTGTTCTTGCTGCACTTGTCTCGTGTTGAATACCATTAGAAGTACAATAGGCAATTATATAAGAGTTAATGAATTCAGTGCCTTTGTCACTTCTAATTTTCACGATTGGTTCTCCTTTCTCTACTTGGATCCTCTTCAATAGTTCAGGTAGCTTCTGCTGTGTTTCACTCTTCTTGTATAGGAAGATAACCCAAGTAAACTTGGAATAATCATCTACAATAATAAGAGTGTACTTCCTTCCTGTTAAAGTGGTTGGAGTGATTGGTCCAAAGAGATCCATGTGAAGTAATTCAAGAACTCTGCTGGTTGATGCTGTCTTCTTGGTCTTGAAGGAGTCCTTTGTTTGCTTTCCTTGTTGACATGCATCACAAACCTGATCTTTACAGTAGAGTTCATTAGGCAGACCATCAACTAAGGATTCCCTTGCTAACTTGTTCATAGTCTTAAAGTTCAGATGGCTAAGACGTTTGTGCCATAGCCAGCTGACATCTTTAGGGCTTTTCACAAGCAGGCATGTATCCTTAGGACAGCTGTTCCAATTTGCAAGATACATACTTCCCTTTCTAGATCCTGTTAGAAGGTTTTGTTTTGTTCTTTTATCACTTATGAGACATTCATCTTTAGAGAATTTAACTGAATAACCAGTGTCACAAAAGTGAGAAACAGATAATAAATTAAACTTAAGACCTTCTACATATGATACATCATGTACCTCAATGTCACCATTTTTAAGGGTGCCATATCCTTTTGTGTTACCGTGCGCGTTATCACCAAAGAAAACTTTTGGACCTTTCTTCTCTATGTAGTTGGTCAGCAGAGTTTTGGTTCCAGTCATGTGAGTTGAGCATCCACTATCTATGTACCAAGTTTCTCCTGCTAGACCTCCTCTTCTGTATAGGTCCTTCCTTTCCTGCAAGAAAAGTTAAGTTTTAGGTACCCATTTTGTTTTGGGTCCTTGGGTGTTAGTACTACCCTTGGGAACCCACATATACATTGGTCGTTTAAACAACCTTGAACATTTGAGTTGTTTCCCTCGGGCATCACAGAACCAAATCTTACCAGTCAGCACCTTGGACTGATCTGATTTGTTCTTGGTGTCAGCTAAGTAGTAGTCAAATGGTTTCCCTTTATAGGAGTGTACATACATGATCTTTTGACTAGTTACATTCGGCCTGGGTGCATTAGCTGGTCGATGCACACGATTATATGGACCATACTCTTCTGTTCTCACAATATCATAAGAGATAGGGGGTGCAAAGAGAACAGATTTGTTTGAAGAAGATTTCTTCTTCTTGGCTGGAGAAGCATACAGCTGAGACTGTCTCAGCCGAGATGGTCTAGGCTGTTTGCTGTTCCTCTGTACAGGCTTGGGGTTAGCTTGTCCTTTACCATTTTTGGTTTTGGAATAGTTAGCCTTAGCTGATACAGATGCCTTTTGGTTCATATTGAGTTCATTGTGTTTAGAACACTCACCCTGTTCATGTGTCTGAGTAGTGCACTGGTTAGGTGTACTACCCCCAGCTGGGGAGGATGTTGATGGATTAAGTTCATAACCTAAACCCATCTTATTGCCACTTGATCTATAATATTCAGAGATACTTTCAATAGTAGTCGAAGCTTTATTGAATTCTGATATTTTTCGATATAGGCATTCCTTCTCCTTTTCTAAGAGCTTATGTGTTTGGAAGAGATCATCGAACTTAGACTGAAGTATACGAAATTCTTTGGTTTCTAAGGCTTGAGTTTCTAACATCCCCTCATACAACTGAGTTGTTGTGGTATTTTCTTCCTTAAGAAGTTCCACTTCTTTGGTCAATCTTTCATTCATGGTGACTAACTCAGGGGTGTTATCAAACTTAACCTTTTTCAACCTAGCGATTTCTTTCCTTAAATCCTTATTCTCCTCTTCCACTTCTATAAAGGCTCTAGTGGCAATATCCAGATCACCTTTTACCTTTCTCAAAGATTGATAATAGGTGTCTTCTGATTCGCCTTCAGATGAGTTTATATCATCTGTTTGTGAGAAAATAGGTGAATGGAAAGTAGTAGTATAAGAGTTTACCTCATTTTCTCCTATGGCCATCATAGCTAGGTCGTCTGAATCATCTGAAAAGATTTGATCGTCTGGTGACGTAGGGAGTTCATCACTTTGGTATTCAGATTCTTCAGTCACCATTGCCTTTTTGTCTGAGGTTCTTCTTGGCCTTCTTTCTTTCTTGTCATCCAAATCCAGCTCAGGACATTCATAGACATAGTGTCCTGGTTTGCCACAGTTGAAGCAAGATCCAGGTTTCTGATTTGAGTTGCCTCTCCTTGGAGGAGTGACATCTCTTCTTCTAGATCCTCGGCTGTCAGATGACTCCACATCCTTTCTAGGATGTCTTTCTGGTGTTCTTTCTCTGGAGCCTCTGGAGGATGAACTTGCTCTTCTATCTTTGTAGTTTCTATAGAATTTTCTATATTTACTGTTGAGGGTGTTCATCCTTTCAAATCTCTTGATCATAAGTGCCATTTGCTCTTTTAGGCTCATGTCTGATCCTTCACAGTCTTCTGTTTTCAGAGAGGTCTTGCCAGATGAGGTGCTTGCAGCTTTTGTATTGGCTGCCTTGAAGGCTACAGTCTTGGAGGTGGATGGGGTTGCAGTTGGCTCATCACTTCCTGAGTTCTCTTCTCTTTCAAGATCATATTCATGGGCTTTCAGGTTCTGAAATAGAGTTTGTGCAGACCACTTCTTGATATCTTGAGTATCTTTGATGATGGTCTTCTTGAGTCTCCATTTCTTGGTTAGAGAATCTAAGATCTTTAGATTTTTCTCTCTATTTGTGTATTTCTTGCCCAGAGATTCTATCTCATTGATGATCTTGGTAAATCTGTTGTCTAACTGATCAATAGACTCTTCTGGTTGCATCTTGAAGTGTTCGAACTTCTTGACTGCTGTAGACAACTTGGACTCTTTGATCAGCTCAGTTCCTTCACAGAGAAGTGCCAATGCCTCCCACATCTCTCTGGCTGACTCACAAAGGATTACCTTTGCAATGTACTCATTTGGAAGAGTTTGCATTATGTAATCTTGAGCAATGCTATCAAGACTTGATTGCTTCATCTCTTCTGGTGTGAGGTCCTTCATGGGCTTGGGAACCAGTTCTCCAACTGGGACTTCTGGATCACCATTTGTAGTGTTGACTGTCATGATGGTGATCGGGCCTTCTGTGATTACAGACCACATCTTGTAGTGGACTGATGTGAGATTCTTCCTCATCCTGATCTTCCAGTAATCATAATCCTCCACTGAAAACTTAGGCAACTTACGCATATTAGCACTCATGCTGTATGAGTTTCCGAAAACAAGATTTTTTTAAAAAAAGATCTGTTCAAGAGGACTACAGAAAGACTCCCTCAAGTCTTCTGATAATCTAGAGACAGTAGTCCGTTAGAACCACTGCTCTGATACCACTTGTTGGTCCCTGAACGAGTAGTGAATGGGATTAAAGTCTAGAGGGGAGGGGTGAATAGACTTTAAAACTTTTTCAAACAGAGTTGGGAACCTCTTCTGATTGCTATGTCAACTGGACTGCAAGTCTGCTGGTCCAGATGACTATAGTGATCTGACTGAAGAAGTTATATGCGGAAATATGGTGGCCCTGGTTTAGACTCGTTCTTGTAACTTGTTTTACTTTGTGAAATTACTCAGCTAATGCTGGTTTGAAAGTTATGGCCCTTTTTGAAGAGTGTTGAAATCACAGTATGCACTATATAATAATGAATGTAAAAGCAGAAATGTAAAGTGCAGAAAGTAAATAACACCGGATTTATAGTGGTTCGGATATACGATCCTACGTCCACTCTCACGTCCTAACGTGATGTTTAATCCCTTTAATTTCCACAAATTACAAGGGTCTTGTCCTTTATAGTCCCAAGCTTAGGACTTTGAGATCTGAGCCGTCCTAACAGCTACGGTCTCCACAAGTGATTGTAAGCACTTGCACTTTGAGGGGTTTCAAAAACTTAAACCTTTCGGTGAGGGTTTGGGGTTTTTGAGATGTATCCAACTAATGGTTCAAGCTTATAATTTGCTTAACCACTATGCCTAAAACAACTGATATACAATATGAATAAGTTTCAGGTTCTTAAGGGTTGGATAAGAAGCACTTAAGAGCTATGGATAATCTAATGGATTTCAGGCTCTTTGAGAATTCTTAGAACAGTGTGGCTTTTTGCTTGATGGCTTGCTTAGCTTGTGAATTCTCTCTTATGTATGCTTCTGTGTTCATCCTCTTGTATTTATAATGGAGATTGAGTGTAACTAGCCGTTGGAGTTGACTAGCCGTTTGAGCAATCTTCCCATAATAGCTTGATTCCTTGATTCCAGCCGCTTGATTGCTTCAATCCTGGGATCATGTCAATCTTCTAAATAAGGTAGGTCTTCGTTTGAATTGCAAGATGACTTGGGAATCAGCCGAGTCCTGGAAGAGCACATAGTCTTCTGATCTGTACTTCTAGTCTTCTGACTACTCTTCTGGCCTTAGGTCTTCTGTCTTCTGATATCAGACGAGTACTACTCTTCTGGTCTGGAAATTCTTTGTACTGCTTTAGGCCATCTTCAATCTGGGACTCCATCAGATAAGTAGGTATACAAGCACCTTAACATATCTGGTCTTCAAGGATCTTCTAGTCTTCATGTCTTCTACTCTTCTCATCTTGAGGATAGGCATGTAAGCCATGACTGTGCTGATCAGCTGTTATCAATACAGTTGATCACACAAGACTAGTCTAAGCTGTTCTATACAAGTCAACTGATCCTATTACATTTATAAACTCTAAGTGTTTTGGCCATCAAAACTATTCTAACATCAAATGGGGCTTAGGGTGAATTTATATCCCAACAGGACGGCTCAGATCTCAAAGTCCTAACCTTGGGACTATAAAGGACAAGACCCTTGTAATTTGTGGAAATTAAAGGGATTAAACATCACGTTAGGACGTGAGAGTGGACGTAGGATCGTATATCCGAACCACTATAAATCCGGTGTTATTTACTTTCTGCACTTTACATTTCTGCTTTTACATTCATTATTATATAGTGCATACTGTGATTTCAACACTCTTCAAAACAAGGCCATAACTTTCAAACCAGCATCAGCTGAGTAGTTTCACAAAGTAAAACAAGTTACAAGAACGAGTCTAAACCAGGGCCACCATATTTCCGCATATAACCTCTTCAGTCAGATCACTATAGTCATCTGGACCAGCAGACTTGCAGTCCAGTTGACATAGCAATCAGAAGAGGTTCCCAACTCTGTTTGAAAAAGTTTTAAAGTCTATTCACCCCTCCCCTCTAGACTTTAATCCCATTCACTACTCGTTCAGGGACCAACACCAACTCTCTTGAAAAAGTTTTAATGTCTATTCACCCTCCCCTCTAGACTTTAATCCCATTCACTACTCGTTCAGGGACCAACAAGTGGTATCAGAGCCGTGGTTCTAACGGACTACTGTCTCTAGATTATCAGAAGACTTGAGGGAGTCTTTCTGTAGTCCTCTTGAACAGATCTTTTCTTTTGAAAAACTTGTTTCTAAAAAACTCATACAGCATGAGTGCTAATATGCGTAAGTTGCCTAAGTTTTCAGTGGAGGATTATGATTACTGGAAGATCAGGATGAGGAAGAATCTCACATCAGTCCACTACAAGATGTGGTCAGTAATCACAGGAGGCCCAATCACCATCATGGCAGTCAACACAGCAAATGGTGATCCAGAAGTTCCAGTTGGAGAACTTGCCCCCAAGCCTATGAAGGACCTCACACCAGAAGAGATGAAGCAATCAAATCTTGACAACATTGCTCAAGATTATATCATGCAAAATCTTCCAAATGAGTACATTGCAAAAGTAATCAATTGTGAAACAGCTAAAGATATGTGGGATGCTCTAGCACTTCTCTGTGAAGGAACTGAGCTGATCAAGGAAAGTAAACTATCAACAGCAGTCAAGAAGTTTGAACACTTCAAGATGCAGCCAGAATAATCTATTGATCAGCTAGGCAATAGATTTACCAAGATCATAAATGATATTGAATCCCTAGGCAAGAAATACACAAATAGAGAGAAAAACTTGAAGATTTTAGACTCTCTAACCAAGAAATGGAGACTTAAAAAGACCATCATCAAAGATACTCAAGATATCAAGATATGGTCTACTCAAACTCTGTTTCAGAACCTCAAAGCTCATGAGTATGATCTTGAAAGAGAAGAAAACTCAGAAAATGATGAACCTACTGCAACCCCATCTACCTCCAAGACTGTAGCTTTCAAGGCAGCAAATACAAAAGCTGCAAGCACCTCATCTGGCAAGACCTCACTGAAAACAGAAGACTTTGAAGGATCAAATATGAGTCTGAAAGAGCAAATGGCTCTTATGATCAAGAGATTCGAAAAGGGTGAACACTCTCAACAGCAAATATAGAAAATTCTACAAGAATTATAAGAGAGGTGGTTCATCCTCTAGAGAATCTAGAGAAAGAACACCAGAAAGGTACCCTAGAAAGGATGTGGAGTCATCTGACAGTCGAGGCTCCAGAAGAAGAGATGCTACTCCTCCAAGGAAAGGCAGTTCAAATCAAAAACCTGGAGCATGCTTCAATTGTCGCAAACCAGGACATTATTTCTATGAACGTCCTGAGCTGAATTTAGATGAAAAAGAAGAAAGAAGGCCAAGAAGAGACAGAAGAAATTCAGATAAGCAAGCAATTGTGACTGAAGAATCTGAATATCAAAGTGATGAACTTCCTACATCACCAGACTATCAAATCTTCTCAAATGATTCAGATGATCTAGCTATGATGGCCATAGGTGAAAATGAGGTAAATTCCTACACTACTACTTTCCATTCACCTATTTTTTCACAAACAGATGATATAAACTCATCTGAAGGCGAATCAGAAGACACCTATTATCAATCTTTAAGAAAGGTAAAAGGTGATCTGGATATTGCCACTAGAGCTTTTATAGAAGTGGAAGAGGAGAACAAAGATCTAAGGAAATAAATTGCTAAGTTGAAAAAGACTAAGTTTGATAACACCCCTGAGTTGGTCACAATGAATGAAAGATTGACCAAAGAAGTGGAACTTCTTAAAGAAGAAAATACCACAATAACTCAGTTGTATGAGGGGATGTTAGAAACTCAAGCTTTAGAAACTAAGGAATTTCGTTCACTACAATCCAAGTTCGATGACCTCTTCCAAGCACACAAGCTCTTAGAAAAGGAGAAGGAATGCCTAAATAAAAAAATATCAGAGTTCAATAAAGCATCTACTACTATTGAAAGTATCTCTGAATATTATAGATCAAATGGCAATAAGATGGGTTTTGGCTATGAACTTAATCCATCAACATCCTCTCCAGCTGGGGGTAGTACACCTAACAAGTGCACTACTCAGACACATGAAGAAGGTGAGTGTTCTAAACACAATGAACCTAATATGAACCAAAAGGCACCTGTACCAGCTAAGGCTAAATATCTCAACACCAAAAATGGTAAAAGACAAGCTAACCCCAAGCCTGTACAGAGGAACAACAAACAGCCTAGACCATCTCGCTTGAGACAGTCTCAGCTGTATGCTGCTCCAGCCAAGAATAAGAAATCTTCTTCACACAAATCTGTTCTATTTGCACCCCCTGTCTCTTATGATATTGTGAGAACAGAGGAGTATGGTCCATATAATCGTGTACATCGTCCAGCTAATGCACCCAGGCCGAATGTAACTAGTCAAAAAATAATGTATGTACACTCCCATAAGAGGAAACCATTTGACTATTACTTAGCTGACACAAGTAACAAATCAGACCAGTCCAAGGTGTTAACTGGTAAGATTTGGTTCTGTGATGCCCGAGGGAAACAACTCAATTGTCAAGGTTGTTCAAACGACCAATGTATATGTGGGTTCCCAAGGGTAGTACTAACATCCAAGGACCCAAGACAAAATGGGTACCTAAGACTTAACCTTTCATGCAGGAAAGAAGGGACCTATACAAAAAAGGAGGTCTAGCAGGAGAAACATGGTACATAAATAGTGGATGCTCAACACATATGACTGGAACCAAAGCCCTGCTGACCAACTACACAGAAAAGAAAGGTCCAAAAGTCTTCTTTGGTGATAACGCGCACGGTAACACAAAAGGATATGGCACCCTTACAAATGGTGACATTAAGGTAGTTGGGATGTAAATTCACCCTAAGCCCCACTTGATGTTAGAATAGTTTTGATGGCCAAAACACTTAGAGTTTATAAATGTAATAGGATCAGCTGACTTGTATAGAACAGCTTAGACTAGTCTTGTGCAATCAACTGTATGTATATCAGCTTTATTAGCACAGTCCCGACTTACATGCGCTTCCTCAAGATGAGAAGAGTAGAAGACATGAAGACTAGAAGATCCTTGAAGACCAGTTAAGTTAGGTGCTTGTATACCTACTTAACTGATGGAGTCCAAAATTGAAGATGGCCTAAAGCAGCACAAATAATCCACAGATCAGATGAGTGCTACTCGACTGATAACAGAAGACAGAAGACCTAAGGCCAGAAGAGTAGTCAGAAGACTAGCAGTACAGATCAGAAGACTATGTACTCTTCCAGGACTCGGCTGATTCCCAAAGTCATCTTGAAATTCAAATAAAGAACTACCTTATTATTTAGAAGATTGACATGATCCCAGGATTGGAGCAATCAAGCAGCTGGAATCAAGGAATCAAGCCAATATGGAAAGATTGCCCCAACGGCTATTCAACTCCAACGGCTAGTTGCAAGCAATCACCATTATAAATACAAGAGGATGATAAATCACAAAGGAGAGATCACACAGAGAATTCAACAAGCAAAACAAGCAATCAAGCTAAAGCCATACTGTTCTAAGAATTCTCCAAGAGCCCAGAAAGCCTTAGAATACTTTTAGCTCTTAATTGATTTCTATCCAACCTATAAGAACCTGAAACCTGTTCATATTGTATATCAATTGTTTTAGGCAAAGTGGTTAAGCATTTTATAAGCTTGAACCATTAGTTGGATACACTTCAAAAACCCCAAACCCTCACCGAAAGGTTAAAGTTTTTGAACCCCTCAAAGTGCAAGTGCTTACAATCACTTGTGGAGACCGTAGCTGTTAGGACGGCTCAGATCTCAAAGTCCTATCCTTGGGAATATAAAGGTCAAGACCCTTGTAATTTGTGGTAAATTAAAGGGATCAAACATCACGTTAGGACGTGAGAGTGGACGTAGGATCGTATATCCGAACCACTATAAACCTGGTGTTATTTACCTTTCTGCACTTTACATTTCTGTCTTTCCATTTATTCTATATAGTGCATACTGTGTTTTCAACATTCTTAAACTAAGGCCATAACTTTCAAACCAGCATCAGCTGTGTATCTTCATTAAGTAAAAACAAGTTAACACTTTCATAAGAAACAAAAGAACGAGTCTAAACAAGGCCTACCATAATTCCGCATATAATCTCTTCTATCAGATCACTATAGTCATCTGGACCAGTAGACTTGCAGTCCAGCTGACATAGAGATCAGAAGAGGTTCCCAACTCTTGAAAAAGTTTTAAAGTCTATTCACCCCTCCCCTCTAGACTTTAATCCCATTCACTACTCGTTCAGGGACCAACAAGTGGTATCAGAGCAGTGGTTCTAATGGACTACTGTCTCTAGATTATCAGAAGACTTGAGGGAGTCTTTTTGTAGTCCTCTTGAACAGATCTTTTTCTTTTGAAAAACTTGTTTTTGAAAACTCATACAACATGAGTGCTAATATGCGTAAGTTGCCTAAGTTTTCAGTGGAGAATTATGATTACTGGAAGATCAGGATGAGGAAGAATCTCACATCAGTCCACTACAAGATGTGGTCAGTAATCACTGAAGGCCCAATCACCATCATGGCAGTCAACACTGCAAATGGTGATCCAGAAGTTCCAGTTGGAGAACTTGCCCCCAAGCCGATGAAGGACCTCACACCAGAAGAAATGAAGCAGTCAAACCTTGACAGCATTGCTCAAGATTACATCATGCAAACTCTTCCAAATGAGTACATTGCAAAAGTAATCAATTGTGAAACAGCTAAGGATATGTGGGATGCTCTAGCACTCCTCTGTGAAGGAACTGAGCTGATCAAGGAGAGAAAGCTGACAACAGCAGTCAAGAAGTTTGAACACTTCAAGATGCAACCAGAAGAGTCTATTGATCAACTAGACAATAGATTTACCAAGATCATCAATGAGATAGAATCTCTGGGCAAGAAATATACAAATAGAGAGAAAAATCTAAAGATCTTAGACTCTCTAACCAAGAAATGGAGACTCAAGAAGACCATCATCAAAGATACTCAAGATATCAAGGAGTGGTCTACACAGACTCTATTTCAGAACCTAAAAGCTCATGAATATGATCTTGACAGAGAAGAAAACTCAGGAAGTGATGAACCTACTGCAACTCCATCTACATCCAAGACTGTAGCCTTCAAGGCAGCTAATACAAAAGCTGCAAGCACCTCATCTGGCATGACCTCCCTGAAAACAGAAGACTTTGAAGGATCAGACATGAGTCTGAAAGAGCAAATGGCCCTTATGATCAAAAGATTCGAAAGGATGAACACTCTCAACAACAAATATAGAAAATTCTATAGAAACTACAAAGATAGAAGAGCCAGTTCACCCTCTAGAGGCTCCAGAGAAAGAACACCAGAAAGGTATCCTAGAAAGGATATGGAGTCATCTGACAGCCGAGGCTCCAGAAGAAGAGATGCCACTCCTCCAAGGAAAGGCAGCTCAAATCAAAAACCAGGAGCATGCTTCAATTGTCGCAAACCAGGACATTATGTCTATGAATGCCCTGAGCTGGATGACAAAGAAGAAAGAAGGCCAAGAAGAAGAACTTCAGACAAGCAAGCAATGGTGACTGAAGAATCTGAATATCAAAGTGATGAACTTCCTACATCACCAGACTGTCAAATCTACTCAGATGATTCAGATGATCTAGCTATGATGGCCATAGGAGAAAATGAGGTAAATTCCTACACTACTACTTTCCATTCACCTATTTTCTCACAAACAGATGATGTAAATTCATCTAAAGGCGAATCAGAAGACACCTATTATCAATCGTTAAGAAAGGTAAAAGGTAATCTGGATATTGCCACTAGAGCTTTTATAGAAGTGGAAGAGGAGAATAAGGATTTAAGGAAAGAAATTGCTAGGTTGAAAAAGGTTAAGTTTGATAACACCCCTGAGTTAGTCACCATGAATGAAAGGTTGACCAGAGAAGTGGAACTTCTTAAGGAAGAAAATACCACAACAACTCAGTTGTATGAGGGGATGTTAGAAACTCAAGCCTTAGAAACTAAGGAATTTCGTATATTACAATCTAAGTTCGATGACCTCTTCCAAGCACATAAGCTCTTAGAAAAGGAGAAGGAATGCTTAAATAAAAAAATATCAGAGTTCAATAAAGCCTCGACTACTATTGAAAGTATCTCTGAATATTATAGATCAAATGGCAATAAGATGGGTTTTGGCTATGAACTTAATCCATCAACATCCTCTCCAGCTGGGGGTAGTACATCTAACAAGTGTACTACTCAGACACATGAAAAGGGTGAGTGTTCTAAACATAATGAACCTAATATGAACCAAAAGGCATCTGTACCAACTAAGGCTAACTATTCCAACACCAAAAATGGTAAAAGAAAAGTTAACCCTAAATATGTACAGAGGAACAGTAAACAGCCTAGACCATCTGGTCTGAGACAGTCTCAGCTGTATGCCGCTCCAGCCAAGAAGAAGAATTCCTCTTCAAACAAATCTGTTCTCTTTGCACCCCCTGTCTCTTATGATATTGTGAGAACAGAGGAGTATGGTCCATATAATCGTGTGCATCGACCAACTAATGCACCCAGGCCGAATGTAACTAGTCAAAAGATAATGTATGTACACTCCTATAAAGGAAAACCATTTGACTATTACTTAGCTGACACAAACAACAAATCAGATCAGTCCAAGGTGTTAACTGATAAGATTTGGTTCTGTGATGCCCGAGGGAAACAACTCAAGTGCTCAAGGTTGTTCAAACGACCAACAATGTATATGTGGGTTCCCAAGGGTAGTACTAACACCTAAGGACCCAAGACAAAATGGGTACCTAAGGCTTAACCTTTCTTGCAGGAAAGGAAGGATCTATACAGAAAAGGAGGTCAAGCAGGAGAGATATGGTACATAGATAGTGGATACTCAACTCATATGACTGGAACCAAAGACCTGCTGACCAACTATACAGAAAAGAAAGGTCCAAAAGTTTTCTTTGGTGATAACGCGCACGGTAACACAAAAGGATATGGCACCCTAAAAAATGGTGACATTGAGGTACATGATGTATCATATGTAGAGGGTTTAAAGTTTAATTTACTATCTGTTTCTCATTTTTGTGACACGGGTTACTCAGTAAAATTCTCTAAAGATGAGTGTCTCATTAGTGATAAAAGAACAAAACAAAACCTTCTAACAGGATCTAGAAAAGGAAGTATGTATCTTGCAAATTGGAACAGCTGTCCTAAGGATACATGTCTACTTGTGAAGAGCCCTAAAGATGTCAGCTGGCTATGGCACAAATGCCTCAGTCATCTGAACTTTAAGACTATGAACAAGTTAGCAAGGGAATCCTTAGTTGATGGTCTGCCTAATGAACTCTACTGTAAAGATCAGGTGTGTGATGCATGTCAACAAGGAAAGCAAACAAAGGTCTCCTTCAAGACCAAGAAGACAGCATCAACCAGCAGAGTTCTTGAATTGCTCCACATGGATCTCTTTGGACCAATCACTCCAACCACACTAACAGGGAGGAAGTACACTCTTGTTGTTGTAGATGACTACTCCAAGTTTACTTGGGTTATCTTCTTATATAAGAAGAGTGAAACTCAGCAGAAGCATCCTGAACTATTAAAGAGGATCCAAGTAGAGAAAGGAGAACCTATTGTGAAAATTAGAAGTGACAAAGGCACTGAATTTATTAACTCTTATATTATTGCATATTGTACTTCTAATGGTATTCAGCATGAGACAAGTGCAGCAAGAACACCACAACAGAATGGTGTAGCTGAAAGAAGAGTCAGAACGCTCAAAGAAGCTGCAAGAACACTCCTTGCTGAATTCTCCACTCCTAAGAAGCTTTGGGCAGAAGCTATCAACACAGCTTGTCACACTCAAAACAGGTCAGGTATTCACAAAATCCATGAGAAAACCCCATATGAACTGTGGAAAGGAAGAAAACCTAGAGTATCTTACTTTCATATATTTTGTTGTAAGTGTTTCATTCACAACAATGGGAAAAGTAAGTTGAATGCTTTTGATGCCAAAGCAGATGAGAGGATATTCTTGGGATACTCCTCTACTAGCAAGGCATTCAGAGTACTCAACAAATGAACCCTTCTTGTGGAAGAAACACCTCATGTTGTTTTTGATGAATCTTGTGAAAAGAGTGCTGTAGAAACAGACTCAGTTGTAGATCAGATGAAGAAACTAGTGATCAAGACCAAGTCTGATGAGTTTATTGAAGTCAATGAACCATTCCCTGAAGAACCAGAGGAGGATAAACCACACAGACCAGTCACTAGATCTCAAACTCAAGCTGAGCAAACTGTCCAAAATCAAGATGCAACAATCCCAAATGCAAGGGGGAATGATCTCTTTGACACACAAGATACAGATGATGATCGACCTAATCAAGTCAACCCTCCTGATGGCACTAGAACAATTGAGAATCCAAGCTCATCCAATGCAAATACTCCTGTAATACATACATGGAGAAACAACCATCCATCAAACCTCATCTTAGGAGGAGCAGACTCAGGTGTCAAGACTAGAAGACAACTGAATCAGAACCCCCAATCATCTATGTTCTGCTGGTGTGCTTTCTTGTCCAACATTGAACCAGCTGACATAGAAGAAGCAATGATAGATAGCAATTGGATCACTGCTATGCAAGAAGAACTAAACCAATTCGAAAGAAATGAAGTATGGGAATTGGTAGATCGTCCTGAAAACCACAATGTAGTAGGAACAAAGTGGGTATTCAAGAATAAAAAGGACGAAAATGATGTGATAACTAGAAATAAAGCAAGGCTAGTTGCAAAAGGATATTCACAATCTGAAGGAATTGACTATGATGAAACCTTTGCTCCAGTAGCCAGATTAGAAGCCATTCGATTGTTTCTAGCTTATGCATCATACATGGGCTTCAAGGTTTATCAAATGGACGTCATGAGTGCTTTTCTGAATGGTATTCTGGTAGAAGAAGTGTATGTAGAACAGCCTCCAGGATTCGAAAAAGGAGATCAAGTATATCGTCTGAAGAAGGCCCTCTATGGTCTGAAGCAAGCTCCCAGAGCCTGGTATGACACATTGTCACAATTCCTACTTGACAATGGTTACACAAAAGGCAAAGTTGACAGAACACTTTTCAGAATACAAGAAGGAGAAGACATTCTAATGGTGCAAATATATGTAGACGATATTATATTTGGATCACCAAATCAAGACATGTGCAAAAAGTTCTCTGAACTTATGCAAGGAAAATTCGAAATGAGTATGATGGGTGAGATGAATTATTTCCTAGGACTCCAAGTCAAACAGAGTTCAGAAGGGATCTTCATCAATCAGTCCAAGTACACCAAAAGCCTATTGGAAAGATTCAAAGCTCTACAAAGCAAGACTGCAAGAATTCCAATGATGACATCATTCAAAATGGAACCAGATGAGTCTGGACAGGCAGTTGATCAAGCTGAATATATAGCACTTATTGGATCTCTACTATATCTTACAGCAAGCAGACCAGACATAACATTTGTTGTAGGAGTATGTGCTAGGTTTCAAGCAAACCCAAAGCAAAGTCATCTAGAAGCAGCAAGGAAAATTCTCAAGTACCTAAAAGGAACAGTCAATCTAGGACTATGGTACCCTGCTGATGACAATCTAGAATTGAGTGGTTATTCTGACTCAGACTATGGAGGATGTAGAATTGATAGGAAATCCACATCTGGAACCTGTCAATTCCTAGGCAACAAGCTGATATCATGGTTCTCAAAGACGCAAACTTCAGTTGCAACCTCCACCACTGAAGCAGAATATATGGCAGCTGGAAGTTGTTGCAGTCAACTGCTCTAACGAGTTCAACAACTCAAAGATTACAATGTAGAAGCAAGAGAAGTCCCTATCTATTGTGATAGCAGCAGTGCCATTGCCATCACTCAAAATCCAGTCCTACACACAAGGTGCAAGCATGTCGACATTCGACACCATTTTATAAGAGATCACCTTGAAAAGAAGGACATCAAGATGAAGAAAATTCACACAGATATCCAAAGAGCAGACATCTTGACTAAGCCCCTAGCTGAAGAAAGATTCAAGACCCTATGCTATAGCTTGGGACTCTTGGATCCAAGCACATGAAGAGCATAAGATCAGCTGAAGACCTCAGCTGATACAATTGCAGCAGACTAGGAGGATCAGATGAGGTGAATAGACACCCTCATCTTCAGGTAAGTTATTCCCGATGAAGATAAATAAAGCTGAGGGAAAACTTAGAGTCATCTAATCAAGGGGGAATCAATGATACCTTAAGAATCCTTGATGAAATACTCTATAATTTGCATTGCATCATATACTTACATTCAGAAGATTTGAATAGAGCTAAATGGTAATCTATACTTAAGCAATGTATATCCATGTATAGTAATAAACTATTCTTTATAAAATACTTTATCACTATACAAGTATACAGTATATTAGTGAGTCATACTTGGCTGGATTAATACACCATCCTCACTGACTCAACAGTATACATGCACTGTACGGACTCCAAATAACTCTTGTTAAAAAATTTATAAATTCTGCATTCCATTAGATAGAGTCTGAATCTCTTTAAATGTAAACCCTTGGATCAAGAATCTCATTGTTGATCTTAAGAAATAGCTTTTCAGAAATTCAGACCTATCAACTCTATAGTATTTGTCATCTTATGCTCCATTACCTTATTTCTACCTCTATAAAAGGAGAAAGTTATGAGAACACCTAAGAACATAAATTACTAACTATTATTCTTGTTTCAGGTATGGAGATAATCGAGAGAAGAGATGGAATGGAGATCATCCCTCAACCAAGGTCTTGGGTGAAGGAGATAAAGATTTGTCCAGATGATGAAGATGATGCAGATCAGCATACTTGGGTTACCCAACATAAGTATGCCTATGAAAACTAAAGAAAGAAGAGACGTTCTTGTTGAAAACTAAAGAAAGAAGAGATGTAGAGGACAAAGTAGCAGGCAAGCAGAGCTTCTTCTCCAGGGGGAAGTCCTACATGGAGAGCTTGCTATCAAAGACCACTTTGTCAAAAGATGTCAAGAAGACCAAGTCCATGGCCCTCTCTTCACACTCCATTGAAGCCTCTTCCAACTTCTCTTCTTCTTCAGAAGAAGCGAAGAAATTCAACAAGGACACATTAGATGCTACATCCCATTTGATGATGAGGAACATCCGATGGTGAGGAGCAGTTAAGCCAGTGGGATTTCATCTAGGCTAGTCCCACTTGGTTAAAAGAAAGAGCTGAAAGATCCATCAAACCAGGATGGATCATCACTCACAATAAAGCTGGAAGGATCCATCCAGGTTGGATCATTACAACAAACCCCTATCCTCTACTCAGCTGATTAGAAGACCATCTCAGCTGACCAGAAGACCTTCAAGGAAAATCAGCAGACATTTCGATGAAATCAGAAGACTTCACTCTGCTGATAAGAAGACTTTATTTTTAGAGCATAATGACTATCTTTGATCATGTAATTCATTCTAGATTTATTGCTGGATGTAATTAACGAAATTGGTCTATATAAGGAATGCAATTCAATTATGGAAAAAGGCCTTGATGATCAATATTTGCCACAAAATTAGTCACAACGGCTATTTTTGGTATGATGTCATTAGTAATTGATTACCATATTGCCAGCAAATCAACAGTTGCCAAATGGCAAATTCAGCCGGCAAAATTTAAGGAATGGCCCGAAATCAAAGAAGGGAAATCTTGGGCACTACTCCACATTAAAATCTAATCTGACTGTTAGATCAAGAACTGCTGGAGTATATATATACACCTCTTAACACCTCCCCCAAACCCTTACGCTCACATTACTAAATCGCTCTCGTTCTGCAAACATTCTTAAGCATCCCAAACCATTATCTCAAATACTCAGAATGGCAATCATTGATGTTTACGACGAGAAGACCAAGAACACCGGAACTCTAGATGCAACAAGATGGTCTAAGGAAGGGAAGATATTCACCGAGAATGCTCTATTTTTCAAAGGCAAGCATACAGAAGAGAACAAGGAGATACTTCTTCGATGTCTCAACCTCAACCTTCGAGACTTTCTAGAAGCAGCACCAACAAACGTCTATGAACAAGATGTGTTGGCTTTCTATGCAAACGCTGTAATGAAGGGATCTCAAATTGAAAGTGTCATGGGTGGACACAGAGTCAAGATAACACGAGAAATTCTTCAGGAATTGTTCGGCTTGTCGAGGGGGAAGATAAATATCTCCGACTACATCATGGGAAGAGAAAAGGAGTATATGGAAATGTTTACTAATGGAAGAATCAAGGCTATTGATGCCTCCGGTCTCAAGAAATCCCAACTTGAACCTAAGTTTCAAACCCTGATGGACATTGCAGGCAAGATGATACTTGGTAACACTTTTAGCCATGATGTTGTTACTACGTTGAAGGTTAGAGTTATGGCTGCAATCTGGAATCAGGTTGATGGAGACTGGCAAGGGTTATTCTTAGATAGAATTGCTCTTGAGGCAAAGAAAGTTACTCTGGATTTGCAATCAAGGGAATGGAAGGTGTCAGCTACAGTCAGTTTGTCAACAAGCTGAGCATCATCCTTCCAGATATTCTCCCAAAGAAGTACAAGATGGGACCTCATAAGACCGTCCACATCTCCAAATATTACTTGCGAGAGGAAGCTCTTGCGGAGGCAGCAAGGTTGAAAGAAGAGAAGAGGAAGCTGTTGGCTGAAACATCTTCCAAAGAAGCTGTTAAGGAGGCCGAAGAGTCTGTTCATGACTCTGCTGAAGAAGAAGAGGAGTCATCCAAAAAGGAGGCTCAGGAGAAGGCTGCTGAAGATGATGACGACAATCAGACCTTAGCACAAAGACGATTTCTAATCAGATCAGGACTCATCTCCCCATCTGATTCAGATGCCACTCCAACTGCCTCTCCCGTGAAGAAGGCAGGTACCTCTAATCCCTCTCTCTCTTTCACTCCTTCTAAATTGTCGAAGGGTCAGAAGAGAAAGAAGAACAATTCTTCTTTCACTAAGAAAACCAAGAAATCCAGGCTCCCTACTCCCATGAGTATAGCCCCTATTACTTCCTTCCACCCTTCTGATGACTCAAACCCATCTGAACCCTCAAACACTGATATCCAAATCCCTGCTGATACTCATACAGCAGAGGAACAAGCCCAGCCTCAAACAACCCCAGAACCACATTTGCCTACCCCTGCTGATATTCAAATGGCAGATGTTCAAGATCATCAACCCCAACCATCCACTGATCTTCAAGCAGAAATAGTCCCAGATCAGCAGACTCAAAACCCTGCTGATGATCAATCCTCTCAAGTTCAAGAAGATATCACTTCCCATATCCCTACTGATACTCACACAGCAGAGGAAACAATTCAAACCGCTCAATCCCCTATCCTCACTACCCCATCTGCACCAGAAGACTTGGCACCAGCAGACCTGGATGAAGCAGGCCCATCTCAACCTCAGTATAGAATGGTGCACTATCCTATGTGCACAAGGGAAAAGATAATGAGGATTAAGATAACAAACCTGCTCAAGTCTACCATTCCTGGCATTGATGAGGAATCAGTTCAGTTTGAACAAGTTCTCAGAGTTTGCACCTGGATTGAACTCAGGAGAGATGATGTAGATGACCTTATTGAGGTCATGGAAGGAATGGGAGGAAGGGCTAATTTCCTCGACTGGGAGATGGAGCAGAAGGAACTTGCACAAGTTAAATCTTTTGCTCAACTGCTGCCAGAAGAAGCCCTTGCAGTAGTATGCCACAGGATTCTAGGAATTCCAGCTGATGATACCTCTGCCCCAGAAGGCTCATTCGGTCAACAGATAGCTGACACAACAAAAGTGAATGACTCAGCTGCATCAGTCCCTGAGGAAGGTACCTGAGAGAAGCCCTGGGCGACCAGACGAGCTTTGTAGCGATCAACAGTACCGTCCGTAAGATATTTGGTGCGAAAAACCCATTTCGAACTAACAATATTTATAGAAGGTGGGCGAGGAACCAATTCCCAAGTTTGGTTAGCATGCAGAGCATCAAGCTCAGATTACATGGTAGCCAACCAGTGTGGATGTTTAAGGGCAGATTTGAAACCCTTAGGCTCGGCAGAGGTGGAGAGGGTGGACAGGATTCCGGTGGTCGCAATGTCGACAATGTGCCGAGTCTTGAAAATCCCAGACTTGGCCCGAGTGATCATCGGGTGAGTCGAGGCAAGTGTAGGGCGAGCAACAGGTGGTTGGGTAACTGGGCGAGTAAAAAGTGGTTGGGTAGCAGGGCGAGCAGGTGGGGGCTGATCAGCTAGACGAGCAACAGGCACTTGAACTGGTAGAGTAGGAGGCAAGACCGGTTCTAGAGGATCCGGATAAAGAACACAAGGAAGCTTGGGAGCAGCAGCCGATGGTTCCAAAAAAGAGCTGGTCTCAAGGGAATCAACGGGCGGGGAAGGAGAAGGCTTGGCCGAGAACGGGAACACAAACTCATCAAACTGAGCATGGCGAGTAGTGTAGAAGCGGGTAGCAATCGGATCCTAACACCGAAACCCTTTGTGAGAGGAACTGTAACCCATAAAAACACACGAAGCACTGCGAGGAGCAAGCTTGTGGAGAGCATAATCCCGAAGATATGGAAATACGCGACAACCAAATGTTCTGAAGTTTGCAAAGTTCGGAGCAGTGCCGAACAGAAGCTGAAAGGGCAACCTATCCCCAAGAACAGGGGTGGGAAAACGGTTAATAATGTAGGCATGCTCACCTGAAATAACAACGAGAGCCCAGTTTCAGTGATATGACGATGCTTGCGCTCAGCCCGACCATTCTTTTGAGGAGTGTAAGGATAAGAGATTCGATGATGAATGCCATGATCGGCGAGGAAACTACGAACGCGACCATTAATAAATTTTGAACCACCATACCTCAAGAAGGCCTTAATAATGGTAGAAAACTGATTGCAAACAAAGATGTGAAACCGCACGAACACATCAAAGAAGTCAGACTTGGCATGCAACGGGTAGAGCTAGGTGAATCTGGAAAATCATCCACAAAAATGACATAGTACCGAAAACCATCATTAGAAGCAACATGGGCAGGTCCCCAAAGATCACAATGAACTAAATCCAAAACACGAGATGCTCGCTTCTCATTTAATGCAAAAGATAAATGTTTACTCTTAGCCAATTGACACGGAGTACATAAGCCCGGTTTGGGCAAAACAAAAGTAAGGGACAACAAGCCCAATTTATTCAACAAATTAACTATAGAAATAGGAACATGGCCTAATCTACGATGGCAACACTCAAAAGAAGCCTTCAGCGATGAGCTCCGTAAAGCAGCGACTAAGGCTGGAGTGCCCTGTTCCAGGGCATAGAGTCCACGACTATGCCGACCCCTCGCCAAGGGTTGCTTGGTCGCCCGATTATGGATGACAAATGATTCATTAGTAAACAAAACATCAATAGGAAAGTCTGAAGTAAGCTTAGTAATGGATAACAATTTCTTAGTGAGATGTTGTACGACGACCACATCTAACAAACGAACATCCTTATTAACCGAACACGACCCAACATGAGTGATCGGAATAGTAGAGCCATTAGCAACAAAAACATTATCGTTACCAGAATACGGGTGAGGATTTTCCAGGTCAGCCGAGCGAGGAGTCATGTGAGCGGAGGCACCACTATCGAGGAACCAATCTGAAGCAGGAGGATGCGAGACATGACACTGAGAATCAAGGGCATGAGCAAGATTGGCCGCAGAAGGGGCAGGGCAAGCATAATGGTCCGGACATCGATTCGCATAATGACCCTGTTGGCGACAAATCTGGCAAGTGGGAGGGCGACGAGCAGGGGCCGAGCCACCAACTGAGGATCCAGTGGTTACCTGGCGACCAGAATTCTGAGGAGAGAAGTTACGGGATTTGGTGCCAGGGCGAGCAGGCTTACCCGAGCGAGCACAGGCAGAGAAGGTTGGAACGGGCGAGGACGAGGAGTCCATCGAGCGAGTAAACTGCTCATAGTTTAAGGCCTGATGGATCAGATCCCGAAAGGCAGGCATGGGCGTCATAGCCATGCGAGTGTCAGAGAAACCAGCGAACTGGGGGCCGAGACCGGTAAGAAACCAATGACACTTGTCGTCGTCATCAACAGGCTTACCGATGGAGGCGAGTTGATCGTAGAGAGCACGAAACTTCTTGCTGAAGTCATCGGAAGAGGTGGATCCACTACGAAGGGTGAGGATCATATTCCGTAGTTGAGTGATGCGGGAGACCGAGGTGTGACTGTAGGCTGCCTCGAGTGCGACCCAGATGGAGCGCGAGGTGTCACAGCCGATGACCTCAGCCATGGCTTCTTCAGATAGGGAGGAAAGAAGAAGACTGAAGATCTTTTGATCCTTCTCAAACCAAGCGGTGTACGCTGGGTTTAGAGCCAATACACCAGATGTGGTGATCGACTTCACCGGAGCGGGTGTCGTGCCATGAACATGAGAGATGAGATCATGGCTTGACAGAACCGGGACTACCTGATTTCGCAAGAGCAGGTAGTTGGAGGATGACAACTTGATTGTCAAAAGATGAACCGAAACATTGAGAGGGATGGTGGGGGGCGTGGGAGCCGCTGCCGCCATGAGGTGGGAAGGGAAGAGTTTTAGTGTGAGGCTTTAGAGAGAGTTTTTTTCCTATATTTACATTATTCCCTGTTAGTTAGCCATCATTCCTTACTCACCTACTTTAAATTTAAAAGCTTTAGCTGGAAGTGTCCTACCAGTAGAAGAAGACGAGGTCTTAACTAATGGGTCAGAAGCCAAGTTGGTTGAAGTCCCAATTGCTGAAGAAGATGAGTTGATGGAATAAGTCATTCCTGAAGAAGTTGTTCACCCAACTCAAACTATTCCAACTGCATCTGTTGAAAAATTAAAAGACGATTTGGGACAAGTCGTGAAGAATGCAATTGATGAATTCTTGAAATTTGATGTCAAGAAAATATTGGAAGATCAGAACAGTTCGCTCATGACTATTTCAAAAGAAATGATTATGAATGAGGTAAACCAACTGGATACTGAATTTCGACAAGAGATGTTCAATCCGCTTGAATTGTTTATTCAAAATTAAGTTGAATATTCGAAAAAGAGCTTAGTAGATTTTGCGAGAGTTCTAGCAAAAGAATCCAGGAAAATGGAAAGGATTTACAGAGTTAAAATTGAAAGTGCTGATGAACAGAGAAGAGAAGCTCATGAACAATTGGAGAATGCAAGAGCTCTTCTAACATCAATGACATAAGAGAATAGAATTTTGAAGCTGACTGCTACTCACTTCAAAAATGAGTTCAATCTTTCATCTAAGAACCTTGAATACAATGTTGATAGATTGGAAAAGATCAGTCGGATTGAGAGTCATAAAAAACTGTTTGAGAAGGCTACTGATAAGATGAAGCAAGCTGTTCAAGAGGAAATGACACGATTTACTTCACTTTTTACCTTAAAGGCGAGTGATGAAGCCAAAAAGGGGAAAGAAGTACATGAAGTAAAAGAACAAGAAATTCCTGAAACTGAAATCATTCCTGAAGTTCAGACAAGTCGACCTAGAAGAAGACTAGTAAAGGCTGCTGAAAAAGAACAGTTGAGTGCTGAAGAACAGTTGAGACTGACAAAAGGAAAAAAGCAAAGTATCTGAACCTGTTGTTCAAATCAGGAAAGTGAAAAGAAAGCTTGAAACGAAAAAGAAAGCTTTAGGTGAGATAGTAGCTGGATTAGATGCTGAAGAAACCCATAAGAAGCAAAAGATTGAAGATGATAAGTATGCTAACAAGAAAGTGTTAGGCAAACATATCAAAAGGTTGCAAGATTGCAAGGAAAATCCAGCTGTTATTGAGGATTCTCTCATTGACAAATTCATCGATGCTGAACGCAGAGATGTTTAGAAGATTGTCAAAAAGAAATGGGAGATTGCTCACTGGATAGTTAGAAGGTATGGAGATCCAACAAGCAAAAACGGGTTGTTTGTAAACTTTGAGAAGTTTATGGAAGCAGAAGACAACAACTTATGGAACTTAATCATGAGAATTGCTACTGTCGTTGGATACGACATCATAAGTCCAGAATTTCCTAAATGGGAAACACCAATGTGAAGTTCTGGTAAAAGAGTTGACTTCAATGTGATTAAGAAGTTTGAAGAGCAACTACTGGAAGATGAGAAGATCGACAATGAAGATCACATCACAGAAATTCACAGAAGAATTCTATATGTTTTTCAAGTACCGGATAAAGAGGTAGAGACACCAAGTGGTGGAAGCATTAGTTGAAGATTATAAGTGTTTTAGTTTTTACTTATTTTTGCTAAGTAATTGTAATCATTCTTATCTGATTTTCAAATGAATGAAAAAGATGAAATATTTTGATAAGATAACTACTTAACTAATCTTTTTACATATAATAATTCAAGTAGTTTTGGCTTCATCAAAAAGGGGGAAATTGTTGGGATATGGATCCTGAAACAAGTTCTATTTGATGATGAGATGAGTTTTGATAAGCTAAAAAGAAGACTTGAATATATTCTAAGTGTTGATTGATCTAGTTATGGAAGTCGTCTTGTAACACAAGATCAGATGAGTACGAAGAATAAGTATAAAATAAACTAAGTACTGAAAAGAACAATTTATATAGGATTTTATGATAAGCTTAAATGTTGTATAGAAGCTTATATTCATGTTTATATTGATGTATAGTTCTAAGTTGACTAAGCTGTTTTATAAAGCTTAAAGTAATGTAATAGTCTTAGATAGGTTAGATTGATAGGACTAGATTAGTTCTACTGAGAAGAAGACTATGGAAAGACAAGAAGATCGAAGTCATAGTCTTGGGACTTTAAGCCACAAGAAACTCGAAAAGAAGAGTTAATAAAATTTCACGACTTGAGTTGTGAGAGTGGATGTAGACAAGTTGTCGAACCACTATAAATCTTGTGTTGATTTACTTACTGCAATTTATCTTGATTAATTGTGATTAAATATTTACTTTAATTGATTAATTGATAATCTGTGAAATAGACAAGTTAAGTGTTCTTTGAATAGTTGAGTATAATCGTTTAGGGCTCATATTTCTGATATTCTGCACTATTAATCTCTGATATTTTGAAAGACTTTTAAAAGTCTATTCACCCCTCCCCTCTAGACTTTTACTAGCTTACTCAATCTTAACTCAACTTTGAGACCAACACAGTTAGGTTGACTTAACTAAAGTTCAACCTTCTGCCAGCCTTATAAAATTCCATATTATGTTTTTCTCCAGAAACATTTCACTGAAATAAATTCATATGTATGTAAAAAACAAAGAAACCATTTTGATCTCAAAGCAAAATCATTGAACTCAATGAACTTTTTATTCAGTGAAACCAAAGCAGGAACAAAGTCTCTGTTGGGAATAAAATGAGAAGTTTTGATCAAGATACAAAAACCCCTTAGGACATGCCAAATAGATAAGTCGGATTTAAATGAACATGTTTCAGGAATGTTGGAACATGTAGCTTAAGGCTAGTTGAGAAGCTGGAATGTTAGGCAGCTCTTAGTATAATAGATGCACAAGTGGAGGGGGAACACATGCTTAGAAGACTACAAGAATCAAGTCCCCTCGAGGCTCAGAATCAAATTGACCTTAAATCTGCTGATGGACAACCGTGCTGATCAAGTCAGCTTAGTTGTGGTACAACCTATCTGAAAATCAATTGAATAGAATGCATCATCAAGACCAAGTCTACTGAAGCATATGAAAAAACTCAGAAGGTTTGAACAACAGAAATGTCTGAGCACACTTGAGCCAAAACAGTTTCAAGACAAGTCAAACTGTGCTGATAAAGGTCAAAGCTACTGATCTAAAGCCATGAATACTCAAAGAACATCAAGATATATCCATGGAAAGAGAAAGAGCCAAGTCATATGAAGAGCTAAAGCCAACATTGCTGATAAGCAAAGTCTGCTGTAGTTGATAAGCTGAACTGTCCAAGAGATGAGGAATGTTGTCATTATCATAGGACCAATCATCAGAAGTGATGTCCATGTTTGATCAAGTGAATCTTGAAGTCAGACATTGGGAAGAGTGCTTCAAGTCAAGACAAAATGCTCATAGTCGTTTACTTCCCAAATCAAGGACATGTCACTTTCAAAGAAACTGTCTTCCGGTTCCAGAGTTCAAGGAAGACAAATATAGGCAATTTGAGGTTGTCTTTCCAACGGGCAAATCCTCAAATTGTTCTATAAATACATGAAGTATGGAAACCATTGAAGGCATCCAACTGAATCCAACTAGCACCTACATTGCTGAAGAAACTTAAAGCCTTCAAGCTTTCATAAGACATTCATAGTTTCCAGAACACTTCTTCTAAGGTGAACTACATTGTATATCCATACAAGCTTAGAGAGATGTCCTATCCTTTTACACTGAGCTCATTGTAAAGGATATCTCAACCTAGTTGGAACCAAACTTCAACCCTTATACATTTCCAAAAGAGAGATAGAAGGTTGTTGTAGTAGAAGTGGTAGGAATTGACTGTTGAGAGAAGAACAGTTCAATTCTGAGTTGAGAAGAGAGCACTAGGACTCTGATATCATAGGGATCAAGGCACCAAGGAGTGGTGTGGTTGATCAAGTGCACCCTGGCACTATAAAACAAGTAATTCTAAAAGTGAAGGAATTATCCTGTTAAATCAGGGAAAGTGGATGTAAGAGCTTGAGTCTCTGAACCACTATAACTCTTGTGTTGATTTACATTCAAGTATTTTCATACAAACAACACATTCATACACAGCACACAAAGTAACCTTTCAAAGAAATATACTTAAGATTGTGCAAAACTGTTTTGGACAAGTTCCCTGAAAACAGTTTAAGTGTTAAGAAGATTTCAGTAATTAAAAGGAGTTTAAACTAAACGGCCAACCACTAATTCTGCACATATAATTCCCTTAGATAGTTATTCAACTAAGTACTCAATAGTACTTAGTATTTTGATTATCTCTAAAGAGTTATTCATCTCATAAGAGTTGTCCACGACAACCTTGCTGAAACCAGTTTTGGTTAAAGTTTGAAAAGATTTGCATACAAGTGTATCCCCCCCCATACACTTGTTATATACTCCTTTCAGGACCAACAAGTGGTATCAGAGCAGGGGTTCAAAGACCACTGCCTCTGAAAATCCCTTTTGATCTTCAAAAGACACATCTTAGTGTGGTCACTGAACTAATCTTTCTGAAATCTTATTATCTGTTGTCTAACACTTTCTTGTTTGAGAAATGGCTGACAATATCAACAATGCTGTTGTTCCTCATGATGCTGTTCAAGGAATTTACAACATAGCTCCTGATCCTGTCAATCATATTTCACATAATAAATTGCCAATGTTCTCAATACAGAACTGTGATTTCTGGAAAATCAGGATGAGGGCTCATTTTGCCTGCCTTCACAATGAGATGCTGAGAGTCATCACAAGGGGTCCATATATTTTCACCCAAGTTAATCCCAGAATCACTCAAGCTCAAAAAGATGATGTAAGGGAGGAGATCCCCAAGGATGAAGATGATCTCACCACAGAAGAGAAAAGGAGAGATAATCTAAATTATCTAGATATGAATACTCTCTACCAAAAAATTCATGATGCTTTAATGGGGAGAGTCTACCACTGCACAACTGCCAAAGAAATTTTGGACACCCTTGCTGAAATGTGTGAGGGTACAGACTAAATCAAGGAGAACAAGCTCCAAGTTGCTGTTCAGAATTTTTGAGCAGTTCACAATGGTACCTGAGGACTCCATTGACAAGTTTGCTGGTAGATGCACTGATATCATGAATGAAATCAACTCATTGGGCAAGGTGTACTCCAAGAGAGAAGTTGCACTAAAGATCCTAAGAAGTCTCACTCAAAAGTGGGATGTATATTCTGTGATGATGCAGAATACCAAAGATCTCTCCACCATGCCCATGCAACAAATCTTCTCAGAACTCAAAGCTTATGAGTTTGACCTCAACAGAAGAAAGCCTACTGAGGAACCTTCCTTACCAACCAAAGGAGTGGCCTTCAAAGCTAAAGCTGCTGAACCAGAAATGCAGCCCACTCCAAGATCATCAAAGTCAGTCTCCAAGGCTGAAATGAAGGAAGAAATGGCCTTAATGGCAAGGAGGTTTGACAAGCTCAACTCAAGGTTTGGTAGATACAAGAAATTCTACCAAGAAAGATGATGATGAAGACATGTGCTACAACTTCAAGAAGAAAGGGCATTTTCAGTATGATTGCCCTGAACTCAGCTCAAAAGAAAGAAAGGAGAGACAAGCTAAAAAAGACTAAAAGTTCACCAATATAAAAGCCACGATAGCTGGTGATGAGTCTGAAAGTGCTGAAAGCTTCAACTCCTCTGATGATGGACTGTTCTCAAACATTGATGATGATGATGTGTGCAACATGGCCATAGAAGATGATGACGTACCTTCTACCTCAAGCTCACCATCATTTCTATCACAAAACACTAGTGAGGTGAACCTGAAACTTTCTTTTGGAAAGTTGATGGAAGATTTCACTAGATTACAAGAATTTCGTGATAATTGTGTGAGAGAGAATGAAAGGATATCCATTGAACTTGCAAAACCTTCTGAAACAGTAGTTGATGTCAAGTCTACTGAGTTGTATCAACAAGTCTTGAGAGAACTTGATGAAGCTTCTCTCAGGATAGTTGACCAACAAAAGCAGATTGATGATCGACTTCTTATTCAGAAGAGAAAAGATTTTGAACTTAAAATTCTCCAAGCCAAGTTTGAAAATCTCTCACATGAGTATGACATTCTTAAATCAAGTGAAGAGAGCCTAAGAAATAAGATGTGTGCTATGAATAAATCCTCTAAGACCCATTTGAATCTTCACCTTGTCTTAGTGTTGCCTCAACAAGTAACACTAAGAGAGTCTTTGTTAAGTCAGTGGCAGAACGAGTTGAAAATGAACTAATTCAGCCACTGAACAAAGGAAATGGCAAAATGCCAGAAGTGCCCACTCAAGTGTTTCAGGGAAAAAGGCCCATACCTAAGGAAATGGCCAAAGTCCCTGAATACAAGAGGAATGGTTTTCAAGAGAGTAGACCCAATGGAAGGGTAACTCATCTGAACAACATTCAGAGAAGTTGTCCCAGGTGTGTTCAGCCTAGGTCAACTCCCCTGAGGAGACCTCAGCTGAACAAACCCAAGGTCAACTCTCCTTATGGGTAATATAAAATGAGACAATCAAAACCATTCATGCCAAAGGGTCATCTATATTCCCATCCTCAAAGATTTCCTCAAGTAGCACAAAGAACTCATAAGTTCAGGAGAAATGACAACTCTCCTGAAACTTACAAAGTCAACACTTTCACACATTCTTTTCCCAAAGGCATTTAAGGGAAAAACTGTGTATGTAAATGCTAGAGGAAAACAACTTAGCCACCTTGAATCTATTAGGGTAATTAGGCAAGTTTGGGTTCCTAAAGGTAAAGCTAACCTCTTAGGACCCAAAATGCAAAGGGTACCTAAAGCTTGATAATTGCAGGTACTATTGGGCCACAAGAAGCTGAGGAGTATGAACAAAAAGTCAGCATGGTACTTGGACAATGGATGTTCAAGGAACATGACTGGAAACAAGAACCTCCTCACTGAATTTATTGAAAAAGAAGGCCCAAATGTCACATTTGGAGACAGCTCACAAGCAACTACAAAAGTTTATGGTACCTTGATAATTGGTAATATCAAGGTATCCAATGTATCTTATGTGGCTGGTCTCAAATATAATCTCCTAAGTATAAGTCAATTATGTGATAAAGGATACAATGTTGAGTTCACCAGTAATAAGTGCTTAATCAAAGATAACACTCAACAAACCTTACTGACTGGAACTAGGAAAGGAAATGTGTATTTTGCTAAATGGGACAAGTCTACTGATGCTACATGTTTCATTGCCAAAAGCTCTAATGAACAAAGTTGGTTATGGCATAAAAGGCTAAACCATTTGAACTTTAAATCCCTGAAAAGCTGGCTAGAAATGCATTAGTTAAAGGACTGCCAAATGAAGTTTTCAATAAGGAACATGTTTGTAAACCATGTCAAGAAGGAAAACAGATTGAAGCTTCATTCAAAGGCAAACCAGTCATCTCTACTGAGAGGGTACTTGAACTATTACATATGGACTTATTTGGACCAATTACCCCTGCAAGCATAAATGGAAGAAAATACACATTGGTTGTAGTAGATGACTTCTCTAGGTTCAAATGGATAGTATTTCTCCTTAATAAGAAGTGTTGGGATATGAATCCTATAAACAATGTTATAGATGATGAAAGTATGTTTTGATGGCCAAAAGCAACTTAAAGTTAGTGATATATGTGGTTCTAAGTCATCTTAACTAAGTCATCTGAATATAAGCTTACTAATCTGATGAGAAACTTAAATTGAGATTACTGATCTTAATGCTAACTAGAGTAAGTTTACTGATCTTATGAAGTAATATTAAAGATAAAATTACTGATCTTAACTGAGTAATATTGGAATAAGATTACTGATCTGAGTATGGAAACTGAGAATATTTTTAGTGATCTTATATGAGATATTTGAAATCTGAGTTACTGGTCTGATATACTTATTGATCTTATATGCTTACTGATCTTATATGTAAGTTACTGATCTTAAGTGTTTACTGATCTTAGTATTTACTGATCTTATATGGAAGTTATTAAGACTTACATGAGTTACTGATCTTATTGGTTACTGATCTGATATATGAACTGTTAGGAACTAAGCTGATATTTTGTATTATATAGACAGCTTATAGTATAGGACTTAGATATACTCATCTGTATATAGTTCAGTTGATGTATAGATAGGTTTTATATATGTAAAGTTGTATTCTAGTGTATTCAGCATTGTAAAAGTTCAGAACAGTAGAATAGGAATAGATTAGAAGAAGATCAGAAGACTAATGAAGACTAAGAAGACTACTTCAGAATAAGAAGACTTCAAAGAAGAATTGAAGTAAAGCTTAGAAGAAATCTGGAGAAGTTTTGAAAGGTTTTAAGTTACTGTGCTGACTGATTCAGCAGAGTAAAATCCGAAGAGTAAAATCCGAAGAGTAAGAATCAGAACAGTAAGTTACTGTGCTGATTTGGTGAAATTGAAGAATAAGTTTGGAAAGCTTATTTTAAGGTGTAACTGAAGATTTATTGAAGATATGCTGACTTGGAATAAGAAGGAAGTTACAAAGTCGGTTACAAGAAGAAGTTACAAAAACAGTTTAGAGTTAGTTGAGAGTTAGTTCACAAACTGCTAACTGTCATACTAAGTTCTATATATACTGTATGATCTCCTACTGCTGAAGACTACTGAGCAATTACTGATCTTAGAGAATTCAAGAGCAAGTCTACAAGCAAGAACTCACAGAGTTAAGGAAATCAAAGCAAGAAGAGCCACTGAATTGAAGAGAAGAATCAAAGGCTATTCACAGAGAAGTTTTACTTTTCAAGTTTAAGTTTGTATTTTGTAAAACAAGTGTGCTAGTTACTTGTAGAATTACTAGTAGATCGAAGATATACCTGGTGGTATAATCGATAAGATCAAAGTCTTAATCTTGGGACTCTAAGCCACAAGAAGCTCAAGAAGAGTAATAAAACTTCACAACTGGAGTTGTGAGAGTGGATGTAGACATTTGTCGAACCACTATAAAATTCTGTGTTCTTTACTTTACTTTTTTTTGATCAGTCAAAATGGAACTTTTATTCAAGGGAAAGGTACCAGAAGTACCCATTCCAAAGCAGCGACATCTGACTACAAATAAAAGTCAGGAAATTCTCAAGAACATTAAGAACATTAAGAATTAACAAAGATAAAGATCTAAAGAAAAGTTGAGTATAAACTAGTAAGGCCCATATTATTCTGAAAGTACTGATCTGAGCTGAGTAAGCACAGTACAGTACATAAGAAGACTAAATTCCGCACTGCATATTCTGATATTTTGAAAGATTTTTGAAAGTCTATTCACCCCTCCCCTCTAGACTTTCTTAGCTTACTCAATTTTAACTCAACTTTGGGACCAACAAGTGGTATCAGAGCAGTAGTTCTTTGGACTGCTGTTTCTTGATAACCTTACAGATCTTGAGGGATATCTTACTGATCTTGCTGTTATTTCTTGATATTTGTTACTATCTGAATACTTGAAATCTATCTGCTATACTACTGATCCTATTTGTCTAATCAAACATGGATGACACTAATGTGAACAAGCTGCCCAAGTTCAAGATTGTAGATTATGACTACTGGAAGCTTAGGATGGAGGCCATCTTTAGCTCGACCCATGATCTAATGGTGTCTGTGGTGACTGAAGGACCAATTGTCATCATGGTGGAAAACACAGCTGTTCTGGATCCATCAAAACCAGTTGGAGCACTGGTCCCTAAACCAAGGTCAGAACTGACTTCGGAAGAAATGAAACAAAACAATTTGGACAGTCTTGCCAAGAACTACATTTTACATACCTTACCAAATGAGTATCTTGGTAAAGTACTAAAATGTAAGACTGCAAAACAGATGTGGGACAAACTGGCTATTCTTTGTGAAGGTACTACACTGATCAAAGAAAGCAAGTTATCCACTGCTGTCCAAAGGTTTGAATCATTTAAGATGAAGCCAGGAGAATCAATTGATGAGTTGGATACTCGATTTACCAAAATTATGAATGATCTTGATGTATTAGGAAAGACTTATACTGACAGAGAAGTTAACCTGAGAATCTTGAAAGCCTTGGATGAAAGGTGGAAAATGGTCAAGATGATCATTAAAACCACACAAGACATTGATTCTTGGCCAGCAGAAACTATGTTCCAAACACTTAAGGCACATGAGTTTGAGTTAGATGAAGAAGATCCTATTGCTGTGATTCATAAGGATAAGGATGCCTCTAAGGACATAGCTTTTAAAGCCTCTACCTCTAAGGGGTCTAGATCATCTAAGTCTAAGGCCTCAAGCATAAAAGATGAATTAGATAGTTCTGATCTTAGTCTGAAAGATCAGATGAGCCTTATGATCAAAAGATTTGATAAACTGAATAAGAGGTATGGTAGGTACAAGAGATTCTATAAGGAAGCTAAGGGTTCTAATAACAGGGACTCTTCTGTGAACAGAAGGGATCAAAACTCTTCTGAAAGAAGGGATGAGATCTCTAATGAGAACAGGAGAGATAGGAACTCATCTGAAAAGAGAGATAGAAAGTATTCTGATAAGAAAGACAGGAACTCAATTGACAAGCATGACAGGAACAGAAAGCATTCTCCTCCTAAAAGAACTTCTAACAATCCTGTTTGCTATAATTGTGATAAGCCAGGTCATTATGCTTATGAATGTCCTGATCTGAGTTCTGAAGATCGAGAAGAAAGGAAAGCCAGAAGAGATCGAAAATATGCCAAGGGTAAGAAGGCAATGATGGCCTACGATGACTCTGATTCGGAATCAGAAGAGTTACCATCGTCTTCATCTGACTACCCCTCTAGCAATGAAGATGAAGCCTTCATAGCAGATGATGGACTGGTAATGATGGCCAAAATAAATGATGAGGTATCATCTGCTAACTCATTTCAATCTTGTGACAATTCTGACACTGATGAAAGTGATGCTGCTGTTAGCAGTGTAGGAAGTAGTCTTCATCATTCCCAAGGAGTGACTGAAGAAGACCTTCTACAAGCTAACAAAGCATTCATTGAAATTAGTGATGAGAATATATCTTTAAAGCAAGAAATCATTAAGCTAAAAGAAGCTCAGTCAAAAGTAGATCCTAATATAGCTGTCATAAATGCAAGACTATCAGAAGAGTTGTCCCAACTCCAAGAAAAGTATGCATCCATTGACAAACTATATCAGGGTATGCTTAAAACTCAAGCCAAAGAGACTAATGAATTCAATGATTTAAAGATCAAGTGTGAAAAACTTGAAGCGCGCAATAGATTCTTAGAATCTGAAGTAGTGAGCCTAGATCGAAAGCTATCTGGGATGATTAACTCTACTAAGATTAATCAAACTATCTCAGACAGATATAGAGCTCCAAATGATAAAAGAGGAATAGGTACTGATCTGCCTAGTCCATCTACTTCAGAATTTAAGAACACTAATGGAGCTAGTACAAGTTCTTTGCAACTAGATAAAGGAAAAGAACCTATGACTTATGATGATGATCCAAAACTCAAAGTACAGTCTAAATACATCCCTCCTACTACCAAGGTTGGTAAAATGAAGAATGTATTAAGACCAGTACAGTCAAGACCATACCAGAAGAGTTATACTCCTTTGACCAGATCAGATCAGTCCTGGAATCAGAAGAGACAAACTCTGAACAGTAGGTCAAGACAAGCACAGGCAAGTTGGGAACAGCCTAGACCTCATTTTATAAGGCAGTCTCAGCTGTATTCAACTAAACCTAGGAGATTTGTGCCTCATTATCATAACAAACTTGTTCTTTATCCTCCTCCTTTATCCTATGATATCTATGGAGAGGAAAGACCAAAGTAAATTTATAAGCATTATGGGCCACATGCTTTTAGACCATATTCAAACTATTACAGACATACTGATCTTACTGAAAAAGGGATAGAACCAAGGAAAGGCTATCTCAGAAAAATAGATCCTAAGTCTGCTGATAATTCTGAACTGGTTAATAAAGTACTGTTCTGTGACAAATTTGGAAGGAAACTGAAGAGGTCCCACTTATTCAAATCCTCAATGTTCATTTGGGTACCTCTCACTACTAACCCCCAAGGACCCCAATAAACAAGGGTACCTAAGTTATTAAGATCACTACCTTGTAGGATCGACTGGACTTATACAAGAAGGGTGGTTCAGTTGGTGAGACCTGGTACATAGACAGTGGGTGTTCACACCACATGACTGGTACCAAGGCCTTACTTACTGACTATCATGAGAAGGAAGGACCAAAAGTCATCTTTGGTGATAGCTCAATAGCAATCACAAAAGGATTTGGATTCATCAAGAATGGAGATGTTGAAATCCAAGATGTCTCCTATGTTGAAGGTTTGAAGTATAATTTGTTATCTGTATCTCAATTCTGTGACAGGGGATACAAGGTTCAGTTCAAAACCAGAAGATGTGAAATAATAGATAAAAGGACTCACAATGTTCTACTTGTTGGCATAAGACAAGGAAGTGTATACATTGTGAATTGGAATAGCTGTCCTAAGAATGCTTGTCTTATTACTAAGAGTCCTAAAGAAAACAGTTGGCTCTGGCATAAACGCCTCTGCCATCTAAACTTTAAGATAATCAACAAGATTGCTAGAGAACATCTTGTTGAGGGCATCCCTAATGAAATCTATTCCAAATCACAAGTATGTGATTCCTGTCAAAAAGGTAAACAGGTAAAGGTTTCATTTAAGTCCATACCAACTCTTTCAACAAGCAGAGTTTTAGAACTCTTGCATATGGATCTTCATGGTCCTATCAATCCTCCTACATTGAATGGAAGAAGGTATACTCTAGTTGTAGTAGATGATTATTCTAAGTTTACTTGGGTAGTCTTTCTACACAAAAAGAGTGATACACAAACACTACTTCCAGATCTATTGAAGAGGTTGCAGGTTGAAAAAGGTCATCTCATTGTCAAGATTAGGAGTGACAAGGGGACTGAATTTATTAATTGTTACATTTCTGACTACTGTTCTAAGTCTGGCATACAGCATTTGACAAGTGCAGCCAGAACCCCTCAACAAAATGGTGTTGCAGAAAGGAGAAACAGAACACTAAAAGAAGCTTGCAGAGCCATGATTGCAGAATTCAACACACCTCAGAAATTTTGGGCAGAAGCTATTAACACAGCTTGCCACTCCCAAAATCGAAGTGCTCTTAATAAGGTATGGAAAGGCAGAAAACCAAGAGTTTCTTATTTTCATATTTTTGGATGTAAGTGTTTCATACATAACAATGGCAAAAGTAAATTAAATGCTTTTGATGCAAAAGCTGATGAAGGGATATTCTTAGGATACTCTTCAGTAAGCAAAGCATTTAGATTATTTAATTACTCTACCCTATGTGTGGAAGAAACACTCCATGTTGTTTTTGATGAGAATGTGCAGGACTCTGCTGATCATCAGCTCAGTAAGAAAATTGACAAACTACAGCTTCAAATCAACAATGAAGATGATGATACAGGAATATATGAATCTGTACAAGCATATAATCCTTTCCTGAAAGTTCTAGATCAAGATTCTGATAAAGAAAAGGTAAAAGACAAAGGTGAGTCATCTAAAACCTCTGAAATACAAGAAATGAATGACTGCTCTCCTGTGAACAAATCTGCTGATATAAATGATACTGATTTGCATGATAATTTGCATGATGTAAATGATGATAGCATCTCTGTTAAGAATAGAAGGACATGGAAGTCTGCTCATTCTACTGATCTGATTCTAGGTGATTCTAGTATAGGTGTTAAAACTAGAAAACAATTGTTTGATTCAAAGGAAGAACCTAGTAAGTCTTTATTTTGCTGGTGTTGTTTTCTATCATCTATTGAGCCTAAAACTGTGATTGAAGCTTTAAGTGATAGTAACTGGATTATAGCCATGCAGGAAGAACTTAATCAGTTCACTAGAAATGAAGTTTGGGAACTTGTTGATAGACCTAGTAATCATAATGTTGTAGGCACTAAGTGGATTTTCAAGAACAAAAGGGATGAAAATGATCTTGTAGTTAGAAACAAAGCTAGATTAGTTGCTCAGGGCTACTCTCAAGCTGAGGGTATTGATTATGATGAGACTTTTGCCCCTGTAGCTAGACTAGAAGCTATAAGATTGTTCCTTGCTTATGCTGCACATATGAAATTTACTGTGTATCAAATGGATGTGAAAAGTGCATTTTTGAATGGTATACTTGCTGAAGAAGTTTATGTGGAACAACTACCTGGTTTTGAAGTGAATAGTCACCAAGTATACAGGTTAAAGAAAGCACTCTATGGATTGAAACAAGCCCCAAGAGCATGGTATGATACTCTTTCTCTATTCTTACTTGAAAATGGTTTTACAAAAGGCAAAGTTGATAGAACTTTGTTTAGAAGACAAGAAGGTAATGATATATTACTTGTTCAAATTTATGTGGATGATATTATCTTTGGATCACCCAACAAAACCTTGAGTGAAAGCTTTTCTACACTCATGCAAAGTAAATTTAAAATGTCTATGATGGGAGAAATGACATATTTTCTTGGTCTTCAAGTAAAACAAACTTCAGAAGGTATCTTTATAAATCAAGCAAAGTACACTAAGAATTTGCTAGATAAATTTGGTATTAAAACCTGTAAGACAGTTGGTGTGCCCATGCAACCTACATACAGAATGGATCCTGATGAAGGAGGTAAGTCTTCTGACCAACCTCACTATCGTGCTTTAATTGGCTCTCTACTCTATCTAACTGCCAGCAGACCTGATATTACTTTTTCTGTTGGAGTATGTGCAAGATTTCAAGCAAACCCCAAGGAAAGTCATCTGGAAGCTGCTAAAAGGATATTGAAATATCTAAAGGGGACCATTAATCGAGGATTATGGTATCCTGCAGATGATGATATATCTTTAAGTGGTTATTCAGACTCGGACTTTGGAGGTTGCAAAATAGATAGAAAATCTACTTCAGGTTCATGTCAATTCTTAGGAACTAAGCTCATTTCATGGTTTTCAAAGAAACAAACAAGTGTGGCAACTTCTACTACTGAAGCAGAATATATGGCTGCAGGTACTTGTTGTAGTCAGCTTCTTTGGCTAATACAACAACTCAGAGACTACAATGTTGTAGAATCTAATGTACCCATATATTGTGACAGTAATAGTGCCATTGTCATCACACAAAATCCTGTTCTACATACTAGATGCAAACATGTTGACATTAGGCATCATTTTATTAGGGATCATGTTGAAAAGAAGAATATTAGAATGGAAAAGATTCATACTGATATTCAAAGAGCTGACATTTTTACAAAACCATTGGCTGAAGTGAGATTCAGAGAATTGTGCATTAGTTTAGGATTGATAGATGTGGATTCTGTTTGTATATAGAACTGTGCTAACATTTCAGGTACTGATCTTATACCAAGAAGGATATGTAGCAGAAATTAAGAGCAGTACATCAAAACTCAACATTCAGAAGAGACAACCCTATATCAGATCACTAAAACAGGTAACAAGGTTACTAAAGTGACCTTCATCCCAATGAGGAAGCTGGTAAAGCTGAGGGACACTGAGAACATACATTAAGGGGGAATCTGTAATTTCTTAAAGATCCTTTTGTTGACTCAGATCACTAAGCCACTTTAGCATAAACCTTGATGTGATCATTAAATTAAACATATTGTTACTAATCTGTACTGTTTTACACTTATATCTCATGAACTAACACTTCTACCAAGGTGAAACAGGCACAAAAGAGGAATTCTCCATTTAAGGGGGAACTGATCTGATTACAGATTTGAAAAGTTTACTAATCTGATCTGATTACAGAACATAGCAGTCTACAGATATATTTCTGATTAATAAATTGACTTGTCTACAGAACTGTACTGATTACAAAGCTTCTTTGTCTACAGTACTGATCTGATTACAAATTCAGTTATTCTACATAACTAATCTGATTACTGACTAATCTGTCTAAAGAAAGATTTGTTTACTACTAATCTGTCTACAAGAAATCTACTGATCTGACACAGTACTGATCTGAGGATCACTGTGCTGATATCAAAAAGGTGAAATCAGGAAATTTGGGTACTGATCTGAGGATTACTGTGCTGACCCATCTACTGATCTGAGATCTACTATGCTGATTCATCTACTGATCTGATTTCTAAAAAGGTTACTCAGCTGATCACATTACACAGCTGATCCAAATAAGTAAAATTTTCTTTATATACTAGTAAGAAAATGAAGTGAAATAGTTTTGGAAACTACTGTGCTGATGTGCATCAGAACAGTCTTTTGGTTTAGAATACTCTAAGTCAAAAATTGTTCAAATTTTTAGATTACTAATAGAGAAGATTAATACACTCTTCTATTTCTAACCTAAAAATTGTGGTGTATGTATCAAACACAAGTTGGCTCCAAAAATTAAGAATGGTACTAGAATGTGAACAGTTATTTTTTAACTCGAATTTCGAGACTTAATCCCAACCATTCTTTGTGATAATCTAATTCAATCCTAGCCCTAGATTGGTTTTGAATTTAACAAAAACGATCACACTTCATCTTCTTCGTTCTTACGAGTTCATTTCTGGAAATCTCTTAACCTCATAACTTCTGAAAAGTCTGGTTTCTACAAAATTCTCAAATGGCAACAATTAATATTATCAATGAAGCTAACGAAGTTGCAGGAACATTCGATTCGAATTTCTAGATTCGCAAAAAGGGCATTTTTGTGGAAAATGTTGTATATTTCAATGGCCGACACAGTGCTGAAAATCAAGCCATTCTGACTATGTGCGAAGAGTGTGGGCTAAGGAAATTTCTGGAATCATCTCCCCTGAATGTCTATGAACCAGAAGCTATGGAATTTTATTTGCAACTCCAGGGTGATAAAAATGGTGTCCACTCCATGCTTGCTGGGCACAAGGTCACAATTACTAGGGACATCCTAGAAGTAATGTTGGATTTACCGCAAGGCCCGGTGGATATTTTGACTTACAAAGCTGGAGAGGAAAAGGAATGTGTAGGAAGGTGGTCAGGTGTTGAAACAGAGACATTGACTAATCTGAAGAAGGATGTTCTTCCTACCGGTCTGCAGTTTTTGATGGACATAGCAGGAAAATGCTTGTTAGGGCAACATCATAGCCAGGATGCCTTATCAAGTTTCAAGATTAGAATTATGGCTGCAATCATCGACAGAGTTCAAGGTGATTGGCAAGGATTCTTCTTGGAAAGGCTGCTGACTGAAAAAGACAAAGTTTTGTTCGATGAGGATACCATGGAATTTTCGATTAAATCGAAATTAGGGTTTGGAAGCAAGCTGAGTTTCTTGCTGCCTCAGCTGGTTAAAAAGCCATATTGGAGTAATCCCAAGAAATTCCATCATGGGAAATTCTTGATGAAGAAGGAGTCTGTTCAGTTTGAACAAGAAAACCCCTTGGAACAACCTCAAGAGCTTGAAGCACAAGAGTTTGGAGCTTCAATGTACCAATCTGAGGACAATCAACCTGAAGTTAGGTCGAAGACAAGGCATGATCCGAGCAGTATTAGACCAAGGAGAGGAAGGTCTGCTACAGCTGCCTCAGAGCCAACAATTAGATTTGTTGAAACTGTGGTGCAATCGAGCTCAGAAGAGCAAGAGGTTAGTGTTCCTAGTCCTATTGCTGTTCATAAAAGGACTAAGACAAGGAGTGCTAGGAGGAAATTGATTGTTGTCTCCCCTACCCCTTCAAACTCTGAACCAAGCCAAACTGAAACCCAAAACCCTCAACCTTCATGTTCTGGAAGATCAGATCACTATTTTTCTGAGACTCAGAACACTCCCCATTCATCCCCTCAGAACACTAATTTTCATCCTACCCCAATTTCTAGTCCTCAACATCAAACTTCACATCAACCTTCACCACATCAATCCCCAACACAGGTTCATGCTCACTCTACTGAACATGAATTTGAACCTTCTACTGAACCAATTGACATTTCATCATCTCCTGAACCTGAATTTATTGCTCCTAAACCTGCTGATTTGATGGAGTACACTATCTGTGATAAAGAGGATAGAATCAGGATAGATTTGAGGATAGCCTTGTTGAAGCAATTTCCTGGATTAGATGAGAGCTCAGTTGAGTTTGAGAAACTCCTTAGGATAGGCACATGGGTGTATCTTAAGAGGAGTACTTTGAAGGAGAATTTGGCTATAATGGAAGGCATGGGAGGTGCTTCAATCTTTGATGATTGGGAAGCAGAACAGATGCAAGCAGCTGGTGTTAACTCTTTTCTTGAGTTAGTCACTCCAGAATCTGTTGTACTTCTTGTTGAAAGATTAACAGGAATCAAGTACACTGTTGAGAAGATTACAACTCCTAATTCTGATGAGGATTTGTTTAGTGAAGAGAAAGGTCTTGATGAAGCTGAGAATGCTGCTGAAAAGGATTTAATGGAAATTGATGAAGATGTTGACAATGCAACAGAGGTGTTTGAGAACACTGTTGTGATTGAAGAAACAGAAGTTGTTGAAAATCAAGCTTTGGATGCTGAAGAGATGGAAAGCATTCCAATTCACTCTGCTGATCCTATTATTCTTGAAGATGTGCAAGAACAGATCAGAACAGTTCCTATTGAAAAGGAATCTGAAAATTCAGACTTTGAGATGTTGAAAAAGCAGAATGCAGAGCTTCAAGCAAAATTGGAAGATGCTGTAAAAATGTTCCAAGAAGCTACTGAGAGAATGAATAAGATGACTTCTGAACACTCTTATGAAAAGGTGATGGAGCATACAATGTCCAAATTTTTTGATCTTCATAGTGTACAAGAAAAGAACCTGTCTCAGGTGTTGCATAAAAAGCTGGAGCAACACATATCTTCCTTGAAAGAGTGGCATGATGAAGCCAAAAAGGGGGAAGATAGGACAAGAGAAGTGATGGAACAAACTCAGTCACAACAAGCTCAGTTGGTTGTGAGTCAGGATGAATTAAAAGCTGAAATTGCTATTCTGAATGAGAAGCTGAAGCTAAGGAAGCAACAAAAACAGCTAGGTCAAGAAACTGTTGAGAAAGGGCCTGATATTGCTGGAAGTTCAAGTCAGAAGAAGAGGAAGTTAGTCTTGTCTGATGAAGAACAACAAGAAGAAGAAGCTGGAAGAATTACCAGATCAAAAAGCAAGATGAAAGCTGTTATTTCAAGTGAGGAAGAAAAATTGAAAAAGAAGAAAGAAAAGGATGTCAAGTTCTTGAAAACAAGATTTGATAATCGAGTTACAGCTCTGAAGAGAAAGATGAATACTCAAAAGAAAGCTGAAGGAAAAGAGTTTGACAAAGATTTTCAAGATGAAAACTTTGTGGATTTCATAGTTTTGACAGAACATATGGAATACTGGAAGAATTTGAAGAAGAAGTGGCATATTGCAAACTTCATTGTGAAGAAGTTTGGTGATCATTCGAGCAAGGAAGCAGAATTTATTGATTTTGAAGAATTCATGCTGAATATTGATCAAGAGTTCTGGGAAGACATAGCACAGGTTGCTAATCGTGCTGGAACAAAGATTTTGTGTCCTGAAGAACCTAATTGGGAACCTCCAAGACTGGAAAATGGAGAACCTGATTACAAAGAGATCAACAACATTATTGCTGAGATTATTAAGGAAGAAGGAATATCTGATCATCAACATATGATGGATATCAAAGCAAGGATGTATGTGGCATTCAGAATCTGAAGATACAGAATGAAGATGAAGGACAAGCTCAGAAGATAACATTTCTATCCTTAATCTTTATTTCTATATTTTGTGATCATTTCATATTTTGTTAGTATGTGTAATATGTGAAATATCTGATTTGATTGTGAATATGATATGATTTCTGAATTGATGAACTATTATGATTGACTACATACTTAACTACTGATTTATTAACATTTAAGTAGTTTTGGTTTCATCAAAAAGGGGGAAATTGTTGGGATATGAATCCTATAAATGATGTTATAGATGATGAAAGTATGTTTTGATGGCCAAAAGCAACTTAAAGTTAGTGATATATGTGGTTCTAAGTCATCTTAACTAAGTCATCTGAATATAAGCTTACTAATCTGATGAGAAACTTAAATTGAGATTACTGATCTTAATGCTAACTGAAGTAAGTTTACTGATCTTATGAAGTAATATTAAAGATAAAATTACTGATCTTAACTGAGTAATATTGGAATAAGATTACTTGTTGGGATATGAATCCTAGAACAAGTCCTAAATGATGAATAAAAGATAAAAGATGAAGTTTTGATAAGCCAAAAGAAGACTTGAATATTTTCCAAGTATTGATTGATCTAGTCTAGTTGAGTTGAAGTCATCTTGTACAGATCAGTAGAATTCACAAAGACAAGTACAATTTTATAATACAAGTATTATTGAAAGATAAGTACGATTTATAAGTACTTCATATATTCATATTTGTTTGTATATGTTAGATTGTTATTGAGTTATAATTGTTGTATAGAGCTCATGTTTTTATATGTAATAGATAGATTCATTGTATAGTTATAAGTTGACTAAGCTTTGTTATAAAAGCTTAATGTAATGTAATAGTCTTGTTAGATTAGATGATAGGACTAGATTAGTTCTATTATAAGTCTACTACACAAGAAGAGAAGACCAGTCTACTACTCAAGACAGGTGGACTACAAGTCAAGTGCATCTACTAGACTACACAAGACAAGTTAACATGAAGTTAGTTACAAATACGTGTGAAAGATAAGGATGGAGAAGTTAGTTATGGAATAACTAATTCGTAACAAGAAACGCATGTATAGATAAGAAGATTCAGTTGAAATCAGTTATCAAGAAAGGTTGGTTACAACTACCTGAATTCTTGAAGTTCGAAGTCTATAAATACTTGAAGAAGTTTATCGTTTTGAAGACTACTGATAACCGAGATACTGATTACTGAGATATTGATACTGCAAGCATTGTTGAAGATTCAAGTAAAGTTTTCTCTCAGAGATTGAAGTTCAGAAAGTGAAGCTACACAAGACAAGTGAAGATCAGAAGGCTACTACTGAACGAAGAGAAGTTTTATTTTCTTTTGTTGTTTCAAGTTGCTAGTTACTTGTAAAATAGCTAGTAAGATCGAAGATATATCTGGAGATATAATCGAGAAGATCTAAGTCTTATTTCTTGGGACTTAAAGCTACAAGAACATATTACTCCATTGGACGAGTTAATAAGAATTTCACAACTGGGTTTGTGAGAGTGGATGTAGACAAGTTGTCGAACCACTATAAATCTCGTGTTCGATTTACTTTACTGTTTTTGTTTATTGTTTAATTGGTTAATTGTTTAGTTGATTGAATTACATAACTGATCTAGACTAGTTGAGTATACATAAACAGAGTTCTCGAATTAAGTTGAGTATAAACTTTAATTGGGCTCATTGTTAATTTCGTATTCCGCGCATTGTAATTCTGATATATCGAAAGATTTTAGAAAAGTCTATTCACCCCCCTCTAGACATTTTCTTTAGCTTCCCTCGATATTAACTCAACTTAGGGACCTACAAGTGGTATCAGAGCCGTAGTTTACGAACTGCTGTTTCTTGATAACCGACTTAAGACTTAGGGTGAAGTCTTGGTCCTTGATTGTTCTTGTATACGTGTTCTTGATCATATTCTTGTAACATCTGTTTTCGTGCTCCCTGTTCTTGACTTATCTGTTATTCTTGATCATAACTCTACTTAGCACTTATTTCTTGAAATCATGTCTCTTGAGATCAGCGCTAACAAGCTACCTAAGTTCCAGGTACAAGACTACGACTATTGGAAGCTAAGGATGGAAGCCATCTTCAGCTCCACTCACGACTTAATGATCTCCGTCGTCACTGAAGGTCCAATTGTGACCATGATCCCCAATACTGCTGCCCTTGACCCAAATCAACCAGTGGGTACACTCGTCAAGAAACCAAGGTCAGAACTAACCTCTGAAGAAATGAAACAGAATAATTTGGATAGCTTGGCCAAGAATTACATCTTACACACTCTTCCTAACGAGTATCTGGGAAAAGTGTTAAAATGTAAAACTGCCAAAGAAATGTGGGATCGCTTAGCTATCATTTGTGAAGGGACATCCCTAATCAAAGAAAGCAAGCTTTCTACTGCAGTCCAAAGATTCGAATCATTTCATATGAAAGCTGGTGAAACAATAGACCAGTTGGATACTCGTTTTACTAAAATCATGAATGACTTGGAAGTCCTTGGTAAATCTTATACTCCACGTGAAATCAATCTTAGGATTCTCAAAAGCCTTGATAGCCGATGGAAAATGGTAAAAATGCTTGTTAAGAATACCCAAGATATAGACGTATGGACAGCAGAAACCATGTTTCAAACTCTAAAGGCCCATGAGTTTGATCTAGACGAAGATGAACCCATAGTAAGTAGTGACAGAGAACATGCTGTATCTAAGAACGTTGCTTTTAAGGCTAGTTCGTCTAAGATAGACAGGTCTAAGACTAAGACTAGGTCTGCTTCTGTGAAAGACGAGTTAGTTACTGATCTTAGTCTGAAGGATCAGGTAAGCCTCATGGTTAGAAAGTTTGATAGGCTGAATAAACGTTTCGGAAGATATAAGAAGTTCTATAGAGAGCATAGAGGGTCTGCTTCTAAGAACTCGTTTGAGACCAGACGAGACCGAAACTCGTCCGAAAGGAGAGACGAAGTCTCGAAAGGTAACAGACAAGATAGAGAGTCTGATGGTAGGAAGATTACTCGTTCTGATAGACGTGATAAACGAAGGAACAATTCTCCAATTAAAAAGACTACTAATGATATCTTGTGCTATAACTGTGAGAAGCCAGGTCACTACATATATGAATGTCCAGACCTGAGTACTGATGATCGAGAAGAACGCAAAGCACGAAGGGAAAGAAGATACAACCGTGGTAAGAAGGCAATGATGGCCAATGATGACTCTGACTCTGACTCAGACGAGTTGCCATCATCCTCATCTAGCTACCCGTCTGAACCAGATCACGATGAAGCTTTCATAGTAGATGATGGTCTATGCTTCATGGCTAAAATCGACCAAGAGGTATCATCTGCTACTTCCTTTCAATCTTGTGATGAATCAGATTCTGATGAAAGTGACACTGCCAGTAGCAAAGTAGGGAGTAGTCTTCAGCACTCTACTAGTGCAGTTGAAGACGACCTCCTACTTGCCAACAAGGCATTCATTGAAGTCAGTGACGAAAACATCATCTTAAGACAAGAAATCATTGATCTTAAGGAAGCTCAGTCTAAAGTAGATCCTAATATAACAGTCCTAAATGAACGCTTGCAAGAAGAGTTGAGACAACTCAAAAACAAGTGTGCACTGACAGACAAGTTATATCAAGACCTACTTAAGACACATGCTACTGAGAAACATGAATTCAATGTTTTACAAAACAAGCTCAAAAAGCTTGAAGAACGTAATAATTTCTTAGAAACTGAGGTTGTCACTTTAGACCTTAAACTTACTGACCTGGTTAACTCATCTAAGGTTAACCTTGAACAGTCAGATAGGTATAGGGCTCCTGCTGACAAGACAGGCATAGGTGCTGAGACACCCAGCTCGTCTACTCAAGTTCCTAAGAACCCTACTATTTTCATCTCAAGCTCTTTGACTAATGATAAAGGAAAAGAACCAATAATATACGATATTGGAACTTCATCTAAAGGTACTGTACCAAAACAAGCTCAAGTTAACATTCCTATTACCAAGGGAGGTAAAAAGAAAGTTAACAACAAGCATGTTCCGTTTAAGACAAGTCAACAAAGGACTAGGAATCGTGGACGACCAAATCAGGTCAGATACGAGGACTGGTATCCTGAGGAGACGAGTACTAAACTAGTACAGACTAGACGACAAGAGTCTAGACCTCCTTTCATAAGGCAGTCTCAACTCTACTCGTCTAGACCTAGACAGGAAGGTCCAAAATATCGTACACAAGCTGTTCTATATCCTCCACCTTTGTCATATGATATCAAAGGAGAAGAAAGACCTAAACATGTCTATAAACCGTATGGACCTAATGCATACAAACCTTACTCTGACTATCATAGACAAGTGCCTGCTCAAGTAGAGATTAAGTCAAAAGGCTATCTCCAAAGAGTAGACCCGAACTCAACTGATAGGTCAGATAAGGACAACAAGGTCTTATTTTGCAACAAATATGGTCGTAAGCTCAGAAGATCAAACTTGTTCAGGACTCCAATGTACATTTGGATTCCATTGAACTCGACTAACCCCCCAGGACCCCAATAAACAAGGAGGGTACCTAAATTATGAAATATCATCTAATGCAGGGTCGACTCGATCTATACAAGAAGGGTGGCTCAACAGGAGAAACTTGGTACATAGACAGTGGCTGTTCGCACCACATGACTGGTACCAAGACTCTCTTATCAAGCTACCATGAGCAAGAAGGACCAAAAGTGATATTTGGTGATAGCTCCACTGCTGTTACCAAAGGATTTGGTTACATTCGGAATGGAGACATAGAGATTCAAGATGTTTCTTATGTTGAAGGCTTGAAATACAATTTACTCTCTGTTTCACAATTTTGTGATCGTGGATACAAGGTGCAGTTCAAAAGTCAGAAATGTGAAATCATTGACAAGAAAACACACACAGTATTACTGGTCGGCATTAGACAAGGAAGTGTGTACATAGTAAACTGGAACAGTTGTCCGAGGGACACCTGTCTACTTACTAAGAATCCTAAAGAACTTGGCTGGCTCTGGCATAGACGCCTCTGTCATCTAAACTTTAAGGTTCTTAATAAGATAGCCAGAGACTACCTTGTGGAAGGTATTCCCAATGAAGTCTACTATAAGTCACATGTATGCACGTCCTGTCAAAAAGGTAAACAGGTAAAGGGCTCTTTTAAATCTATTCCATCCCTCTCAACCAGTAGAGTTCTTGAACTTCTACATATGGACTTACATGGCCCAATAACTCCTCCAACTTTGAATGGTAGAAGGTACACACTTGTTGTGGTAGACGACTATTCTAAGTTCACTTGGGTAGTCTTCTTACACAAGAAGAGTGATACACAAACACTTTTGCCTGATCTGTTGAAGAAGTTACAGGTTGAGAAGAATCAGTCAATTGTCAAGATCCGTAGTGACAAGGGTACTGAATTCATTAACTACTATATTAAAGAATTTTGTTCTAAGCGTGGCATCCAGCACCTTACTAGTGCAGCTAGGACACCACAGCAAAATGGAGTAGCAGAACGAAGGAACAGAACTCTTAAGGAGGCCTGCAGGACCATGCTGACAGAGTATAATACGCCTCAGAAATTTTGGGCAGAAGCCATCAATACTGCATGCCACTCACAAAATAGAAGTGCTATCAATAAAGCACTAGGTAAGACGCCCTATGAGGTATGGAAAGGTAGAAAACCCAGAGTGTCATATTTTCATATATTTGGATGTAAGTGTTTCATCCATAACAATGGGAAAAACAAGTTGAATGCATTTGATGCTAAAGCAGACGAGGGGATATTCTTAGGATACTCCTCGACTAGCAAAGCATTTAGAGTATTCAACTACTCAACCCTTTGTGTGGAAGAAACACCACATGTGGTTTTCGAAGAATCTCAACAGGACTCATCTACCAACAAGATCAGTGAGAAAGTTACTGAGCTAACTGTCGAATCTGACAAAGACTCAGAGGTATATGAATCCGTTCAAGCATACAATCCATTCATGAAAGCTCTTGAGTCAGATGACCAGAAGAAGGTAAGTGCTCAAGGTAACTCTACTAGACCAGTTGACATGCCTAAACTAGTTGACTCGTCTACTCCCATTAAATCTTCTGATGATAATGATGTTGACATGCATGATGCTGTACATGATATAGATGATAGTACTATTGTTAAGAATAGAAATACATGGAAATCAGCGCATAATACTGAAAATATTATTGGTGACTCTACTGTTGGTGTGAAGACTAGACGACAACTCTTTGAGTCGCAAGAACAATCTAGTCCATCTCTGTTTTGCTGGTGTTGTTTCCTCTCATCTATCGAGCCTAAAACCATTAATGAGGCATTGGCTGATAGTAATTGGATCATTGCTATGCAAGACGAGTTGAATCAGTTTGTTCGAAACGACGTCTGGGAACTTGTCGATAGACCGAAACATCATAATGTAGTTGGCACTCGATGGATTTTCAAGAATAAGAAAGATGAGAATGATGTAGTTGTTCGTAATAAGGCTAGACTAGTCGCCCAAGGCTATTCACAAGCTGAAGGCATAGACTATGATGAAACATATGCTCCTGTTGCTAGACTAGAAGCCATTCGATTGTTCCTTGCTTATGCTGCTTACATGAAACTTACTGTATATCAAATGGATGTTAAAAGTGCATTTCTTAACGGTATTCTTGCGGAAGAAGTGTATGTTGAACAACCCCCAGGTTTCGAAGTCAAAGGTAACCAGGTATACAGATTAAAGAAGGCCTTATATGGACTAAAGCAAGCTCCAAGAGCCTGGTACGATACTCTTTCTCAATTTCTATTAGGAAATGGTTTTACTAAAGGCAAGGTAGATAGAACCTTGTTTAGAAGACAAGAAGGGAAAGACATTTTACTCGTCCAAATTTACGTAGATGACATCATTTTTGGTTCACCTAACAAAAAGCTGAGTGAAAGTTTCTCAACACTCATGCAAAGTAAATTTGAGATGTCTATGATGGGTGAAATGAACTACTTTCTTGGACTTCAAGTAAAACAGACCCCAGAAGGGATTTTCATAAATCAAGCAAAATATACTCGTAATCTACTAGACAAGTATGGTATTAAGACATGTAAATCCTCTGGAGTACCTATGCAACCTACTTACAGGATGGATCCAGACGAGAATGGTAAAAGTACTGATCAAACTCATTACCGTGGTCTTATTGGTTCATTACTCTACTTGACTGCTAGTAGACCTGATATTGCATTTTCTGTTGGTGTATGTGCTCGTTTTCAAGCCAATCCAAAAGAAAGTCATATGGAAACCACTAAAAGGATTTTGAAATATTTGAAAGGAACCATCAATCGTGGTATATGGTATCCTTCAAATGATGATCTATCTCTAAGTGGCTACTCTGATTCTGATTTTGGTGGTTGTAGAATAGATAGGAAATCTACATCTGGTTCTTGTCAATTCTTAGGCACAAAACTCATTTCATGGTTTTCGAAAAAGCAGACAAGTGTTGCTACCTCTACTACTGAAGCCGAGTACATGGCTGCTGGTAGTTGTTGTAGTAAATTATTATGGCTTATTCAACAGCTTAGAGATTATAATATTTGTGAATCAAATGTTCCAATATTCTGTGATAGTAATAGTGCTATTGCCATTACACAAAATCCTGTTCTGCACACACGTTGTAAGCATGTTGATGTGAAACACCATTTCATACGTGATCATGTAGAAAAGAAGGATATTCGCATGGAAAAGATTCATACTGATTTTCAAAGAGCTGATATTTTCACAAAACCATTAGCTGAGGCCCGATTTCATGAATTATGCATTAGTCTAGGACTAATTGATCTTGATCCTACTAGTATATAGCAATGTACTAACCAGACAGGTACAGTCCTAAGAAGAAAGGAGAAATAGACAAGTTACCACAAAAGGCACAGAGCACTCATCTACTCACTCAACAGACAGGTATACAAGGTCAGACAAGTTGACCAAACAACCCGATGAGGAAGCTGGTAAAGCTGAGGGTAATACTAAGGGAATAAACATTTAAGGGGGAATCTTTGATTTCTTAAAAATCCTTGTGTTGACTCTTTAGTTTGGTTACAGTCATCTTGTTTGAACCTTGATCATTGATTTAAATTGATATTCATTCTATATATTCTACTCGACTATCTGTCGTACTAAATAAGACAGGTACATAAAGTTGTTCGACGTTCAGACAGATACGCACAGTCGAAGGGGGAACTCATCAGGTGGACATAAGACTACTCGTCTTGTGCCATTAAGCCTACTCGCCTTATGAAGCTTAGTCCTACTCATCTGTTCTGGATGGACTCGAACAGACAAGCTAAGTTTTCTTTGATTTAAATAGGATATGTGTTAAAGTGTTTACTCGAAACAAATTAACGATGTTAAAGCAATGTAATAGTGTTAAAATTTGGAAATCCTAGAATTGGATTTATACACCACTAGTTAATGAGGTGTACACATTCAATTCATGCCAAAACACGACCTAGATAGGTCAGATGAGTACACTCTTTAATTTTGCAAATAAGAGAGGCGGATTTCAATTTGTACAAAATCAATTCTCATTTTTGTCTCGGTTCCGTAACCGAATGCCAAAGGTCTCAACCGTTGGATCTAATTTTTCAATCTTGACCGTTGGATCAAAAATTCAGTTTTAAACAAAACCCAACACTTGCACACGTCTTGCCTCACATTTTTCATAACTCTTCTACTCGCCTAACAGTGATTTCCTGCATAATCCGTTGTTTGTGTTCATTACAAATCTTTTAACATGTCGATTCGATCTATCTTCGATGTTAGTACCAACATACAGGCACCGTTTGATCTAGGCAGATACATTAATGACAACAAGGTGCATGTTGAACCGTCCCTGTTTTTTGGTGGAAATCACACAGTCGGAAATGAAGAAATCTTGACCAAGTGCACAAGATGCGGGCTAAAACCCTATTTGGAGGCGTTTCCTAAGGTTGTTCTGGAGGAGGAGGTTCTGGAATTCTATGCTAATGCCAGCAGAAGAGGAGATGTCATCAAATCTTTTATCGGTTCAAATCGAGTGGAAATCACTCGTGAAGCTCTTTTTGAAAGATTGAGGTTGCCCATCGGAACGATTGATGTGGAGAAGTATGCGGAAGGGCAAGAGATGAGATATTTAAGCATTTTCTGTGGAAGGAAGATGAAGCTGAAACCAGATGGTAAAGCTATTACAGCCAAGAAGGTTGACAGGATGATGCACTTCGAAAGAAGTGTTAGGGTGGATGTTGATACTCGGAACTGGGTAGTCTCTCAAGCAGTTGGATATGGAAACAAGCTGAGCATCTTACTCCCACTGTTGATGCCCAACAAGACCACTTGGAGCAAGGGAAAGCCGTTTCATCCTCTTAAGTTCTATCTAAAGAAAGAGGCTCTGAAGAAGCAGGTTGCTGGAAGGCCAGCTGCTCCTAGGCAGGTTCAATTTGATGAATCTGAAGTGTTGCCGTATGCGGATTCGGATAGTTCTTCACAAGCCGGGTCTAAGGAAGCTGAGTCCAGTGCAGACGACTCGGAGAAGACTCAATCGGATGACGAGTCAAATCAAGAGGAGGAGTCGAGTGACCAAGTTCCTGAGATGTATACTCTTGTGAGAGTTGGAACTCCACCTCCACCAGAAGAGTCGAGTCACCAGGTTGGTACCTCTTCACAAGCTTTGTCAATTCCTTCTCTCTCTCTCTCTCTACTGTTCGAACCAAGGCTAGATCACATCGATCTAGGCCTCGTCCTTTATCCTCAACCTCACATGTACTGGCGGCATTACCGCTTAGAGCCAGTCATCCCCAAATCACTCCCAAACAAGATACAACTGATACTCCTACAGTTGTCATACCTGACCAAGCCACATCAAAGCCCACAGAAACCACAGCCTTTACTCCCTCTCCCTCACCAGAATATGGTGAACCCCCCAACCCATCTACTTCAGACAAGACGCCAGTTGCCACTGCAACAGCTGAGTTAGAGACCCCATCTACTCAGGACCCGTCTGTTGTTAGATTTGAATCCCTAGTGTATTATCCAATGTGTCTACGAGAGAAGAGGATTCGTGCTCGAGTTTCAAGAAATCTTCAGAAGACGCTCTCGACTCTTGACATCGACACAGCTTCTGAACAGTTTGAAAAGCTAGTCAGGATTTGCACATGGTTCGCTTTGAAGAAGTCTTCTACGGATGATCTTTTTGAAGTCATTCAAGGCATGGGCGGAATCTCCAATTTTATGGATTGGGAGATGGAACAGAAAGAAAATAGTGGAGTTAAGGATCACTCCGAGCTATTCCCGCGCAAAGCCCTGGTTGATCTAGTCAAGAAGCTTCTGAATATTCCAGATGGTGTTATTGAGGATGTATTTGCTTTTGACGTCGGAACCCAGACTGATCTGGTGGAAGACGAGATCAAGCCAGAAGTAGCTGAGATAGCAGTCCAGACTTCAGAACAATTGGAAGAAATTGTTGAAAGTGATGAAGATGAAGTCGACTCACTCATGCTTGGTAAAGAAGATGATGAGTTCTTGGATGCTGAGATGTTTGATGAAGAAGAACTCAAAGCCGTTGATAATGTTGTTGGAACTTCCAGTTCTACTCAAGTTGTGCCAGACAGATTTCTGGATGATTTAAAGACTGATCTGAGAAGTGTTGTTCATACTGCCATAGACGAGTTCTTGAACTTGAAAATGAAGGATGTGCTAATTGCACAGAATCAGTCACTTGTTGACCAATCCAGAGACTTATTTGTTGGTGAGATCAACAAGATGGACTCGACTTTCCGAGAAGAGCTGTTTGCTCAAGTTGAAGATTTTCTGAAGAAACAAGTTGATGTTTCAGAAAAAAGATCTATCTCTTTTGCTCGATCGCTAGCTGAAGAGTCAAGCAAAATGGAGAGACTCTACAGTGTTAAAGTTGCCATTGTTGATGAACAGAGAAGGGAAGCACAAGATCAGTTGGTGCGTTCTCGGGCTGTTCTACATGAGTTGACTGAACAGAATACTCTTCTTAGACAGACGGCTACTCAATTGAAAGATGAACTAGTTTCCTGTACACAGAATTTGGAACTGGTTACTGATCGCTTAGACAAGATGAGTCATGCGGAATCGCATCAGAAGCACATTGAGTCAGCTGCTGAAGCAATGAAGGAAGCTTTGAAAGAAGAGATGACTCGCTTTACTTCTCTTTTCACTCTTAAGGCAAGTGATGAAGCCAAAAAGGGGGAAGAGACAAGTAGAATTGAAGATATAGTTGTAAAATCTGCTAGTACTGAACCGGAGATGAAAGTTGCTGCTATTGCAATTGAAGAACTAAGAAGGCCTAAAAGAGGCAGATTAGTGAAGAAGGCAGATCTAGAGCATGCTGAAACTGAAAAGCAGAAAAGATTAGAGAAAGGTAAAGTTGTTGCATCGTCTCCTGAAGCAGAGATTCAGACCAGACGAGTTAAGAGGAAGCTGAGTATTGAAGAACCTACTGCTACTACTGTAGTTGAGAAGAAACAAAGAATTGCTGATGATGAGATTCATTATGCAAGAAAGAAGAAAATTACGAAACATATTGAAAGGCTACAGAAGTTGAAAGCTGATGAAGACAAGATGGAAGACAAGTTCATTGATCACTTCATAGATAATGAGCATAGAGCTGAATGGATTGAAGTGAAGAGTCAATGGGAACTTGATCATTGGATCATCAGGAAATATGGTGATGCTGAAAGCCAAGATGAATTATACTCTTTATTTGACAGGTTCATGGAAGGACAACACAGGAAGTTATGGCATTTAATCCTGAGGATTTCTGCTAGTGCTAATTTCAACATTCTTGTTCCTGAATTTCCTAAATGGAAACGTCCCATGACAAGCTCAGGTAAAAGGGTTGATGTTAATCAAATCAAGAAATTCGAAGAAGAGCTACTAGATAAAGAGAAGATTGAAGATGAAGATCATGTCAGTCTAATTCACAAGAGACTCCTTGATGCATTCTGTGTTCCAAATCCAGAAGGAGGTACTCTTTCAGATTAGTTTTTGTTTGTTTGAAGGTTAGTTGTTTTTTTTGCTCTGATATTTTGTTATTCAAAGTATGTGTAATCTACTGATCTATTCTGAATGAATGAAAAGATAAGTACTATTCGATGTTAAAAGACAAGGTAACTACTTAACTAGTCTACTAATGAGAAAAGATTCAAGTAGTTTTGGCTTCATCAAAAAGGGGGAAATTGTTGGGATATGAATCCTAGAACAAGTCCTAAATGATGAATAAAAGATAAAAGATGAAGTTTTGATAAGCCAAAAGAAGACTTGAATATTTTCCAAGTATTGATTGATCTAGTCTAGTTGAGTTGAAGTCATCTTGTACAGATCAGTAGAATTCACAAAGACAAGTACAATTTTATAATACAAGTATTATTGAAAGATAAGTACGATTTATAAGTACTTCATATATTCATATTTGTTTGTATATGTTAGATTGTTATTGAGTTATAATTGTTGTATAGAGCTCATGTTTTTATATGTAATAGATAGATTCATTGTATAGTTATAAGTTGACTAAGCTTTGTTATAAAAGCTTAATGTAATGTAATAGTCTTGTTAGATTAGATGATAGGACTAGATTAGTTCTATTAGAAGTCTACTACACAAGAAGAGAAGACCAGTCTACTACTCAAGACAGGTGGACTACAAGTCAAGTGCATCTACTAGACTACACAAGACAAGTTAACATGAAGTTAGTTACAAATACGTGTGAAAGATAAGGATGGAGAAGTTAGTTATGGAATAACTAATTCGTAACAAGAAACGCATGTATAGATAAGAAGATTCAGTTGAAATCAGTTATCAAGAAAGGTTGGTTACAACTACCTGAATTCTTGAAGTTCGAAGTCTATAAATACTTGAAGAAGTTTATCGTTTTGAAGACTACTGATAACCGAGATACTGATTACTGAGATATTGATACTGCAAGCATTGTTGAAGATTCAAGTAAAGTTTTCTCTCAGAGATTGAAGTTCAGAAAGTGAAGCTACACAAGACAAGTGAAGATCAGAAGGCTACTACTGAACGAAGAGAAGTTTTATTTTCTTTTGTTGTTTCAAGTTGCTAGTTACTTGTAAAATAGCTAGTAAGATCGAAGATATATCTGGAGATATAATCGAGAAGATCTAAGTCTTATTTCTTGGGACTTAAAGCTACAAGAACATATTACTCCATTGGACGAGTTAATAAGAATTTCACAACTGGGTTTGTGAGAGTGGATGTAGACAAGTTGTCGAACCACTATAAATCTCGTGTTCGATTTACTTTACTGTTTTTGTTTATTGTTTAATTGGTTAATTGTTTAGTTGATTGAATTACATAACTGATCTAGACTAGTTGAGTATACATAAAACAGAGTTCTCGAATTAAGTTGAGTATAAACTTTAATTGGGCTCATTGTTAATTTCGTATTCCGCGCATTGTAATTCTGATATATCGAAAGATTTTAGAAAAGTCTATTCACCCCCCTCTAGACATTTTCTTTAGCTTCCCTCGATATTAACTCAACTTAGGGACCTACATTACTGATCTGAGTATGGAAACTGAGAATATTTTTAGTGATCTTATATGAGATATTTGAAATCTGAGTTACTGGTCTGATATACTTATTGATCTTATATGCTTACTGATCTTATATGTAAGTTACTGATCTTAAGTGTTTACTGATCTTAGTATTTACTGATCTTATATGGAAGTTATTAAGACTTACATGAGTTACTGATCTTATTGGTTACTGATCTGATATATGAACTGTTAGGAACTAAGCTGATATTTTGTATTGTATAGACAGCTTATAGTATAGGACTTAGATATACTCATCTGTATATAGTTCAGTTGATGTATAGATAGGTTTTATATATGTAAAGTTGTATTCTAGTGTATTCAGCATTGTAAAAGTTCAGAACAGTAGAATAGGAATAGATTAGAAGAAGATCAGAAGACTAATGAAGACTAAGAAGACTACTTCAGAATAAGAAGACTTCAAAGAAGAATTGAAGTAAAGCTTAGAAGAAATCTGGAGAAGTTTTGAAAGGTTTTAAGTTACTGTGCTGACTGATTCAGCAGAGTAAAATCCGAAGAGTAAAATCCGAAGAGTAAGAATCAGAACAGTAAGTTACTGTGCTGATTTGGTGAAATTGAAGAATAAGTTTGGAAAGCTTATTTTAAGGTGTAACTGAAGATTTATTGAAGATATGCTGACTTGGAATAAGAAGGAAGTTACAAAGTCGGTTACAAGAAGAAGTTACAAAAACAGTTTAGAGTTAGTTGAGAGTTAGTTCACAAACTGCTAACTGTCATACTAAGTTCTATATATACTGTATGATCTCCTACTGCTGAAGACTACTGAGCAATTACTGATCTTAGAGAATTCAAGAGCAAGTCTACAAGCAAGAACTCACAGAGTTAAGGAAATCAAAGCAAGAAGAGCCACTGAATTGAAGAGAAGAATCAAAGGCTATTCACAGAGAAGTTTTACTTTTCAAGTTTAAGTTTGTATTTTGTAAAACAAGTGTGCTAGTTACTTGTAGAATTACTAGTAGATCGAAGATATACCTGGTGGTATAATCGATAAGATCAAAGTCTTAATCTTGGGACTCTAAGCCACAAGAAGCTCAAGAAGAGTAATAAAACTTCACAACTGGAGTTGTGAGAGTGGATGTAGACATTTGTCGAACCACTATAAAATTCTGTGTTCTTTACTTTACTGTTTGTTATTTGTTTGAATTGTTTAATCAAGAACATTAAGAATTAACAAAGATAAAGATCTAAAGAAAAGTTGAGTATAAACTAGTAAGGCCCATATTATTCTGAAAGTACTGATCTGAGCTGAGTAAGCACAGTACAGTACATAAGAAGACTAAATTCCGCACTGCATATTCTGATATTTTGAAAGATTTTTGAAAGTCTATTCACCCCTCCCCTCTAGACTTTCTTAGCTTACTCAATCTTAACTCAACTTTGGGACCAACAAGAAGGAAACATAAGTCAAACTCCCTGAACTGTTAAAGAGATTGTCAAATGAGAAAAGCCTTAATATTATCAAGATAAGATCTGATAAAGGCACTGAGTTCATAAATTCATACATCAATGATTATTGCACTAAAAATGGAATAGCCCATTAAACTTCAGCATCTAGAACCCCTCAGCAGAATGGGGTTGCAGAAAGAAGAAATAGAACTCTTAAAGAGGCTGCTAGAACTTTAATTGCTGATTCAAATCTAGCTAAAAGGTTTGGGGTTGAAGCCATAACCACTGCATGCTTTACTCAAAATAGATGTTTGATTACTAAGGGACAAAGCAAAACCCCTTATGAACTCTGGAAAGGAAGATTGCCTAAAGTGTCTGTTAGGATATGTTTTATATAAATAAAAGAAAATTTGATTTTGATTTGATACCAAAACCTTAAGTAAAACCCCAAGTATGATGATTTGCCAAGTCTAGATTTTCAGGTTAGAAAAGCTCATATATGATAGGGAGCTTTAATTTTTCTTGGATAGATTATTCTTTGAATCTATGACAAATGACTTGAAAGCACAAAGAACATGAAGACAAGTAGCATTGAAGACAAGAAGCTGAAGTGTTATGGAAAAGTGGCAAGGATTCATGAAGTCAAGTATGATGAATTTGGACATTCATATACTTTGGACTTGGCACACTTATGGTCAAAGACGATGAATGACGAGGCATTTTACCCAGTACGAGGCCGTTAGCAGAAAGGACGGAATTATTCCAAATCAACCAATAATCGGATGCCACCTGTCACTGCGCATAACAAATTCTAAGAATGAATTGCAGAATGCAGAATGGACGTGAATGCATGTACTATTTGCATGCAGGCCCCTTAACAATTTGAAAGTTCAAATTTATGGATAAGTTTTACTATCTCCACCAACGGATAGTTTGCTTAATCTATAAATAGGCCACATCTTGAATCATTTCAAGATTACGGGACATACAACAAGACACACAAGCCATACACATTCTAGCAATATTTTAGCATTCAAAAGTATTCAAAACACTCGAGAGATAAAAGCTTTTAAGCATATTCATTTGTGTGTGTTACCTTTAGTGCCCACTAGGCAAGCTTACTGTTTGATTATCCAAAGCCTAGAAAGTGATATCCTAGCATTTACATTTGTTCTTAAATTGTAAAGGATATCACACTTAGTTGGTGCAAGAACAAAACCCTACTTTCACCTTGAGAGATAGTTTGAGAGTATTGTTGAGTTCCTGGAAGTGTTGAGAGTATTGCAACGAGAGAAGGTTGTAAGAAATCAAGAGAAGAGAAGAAGAAGAAGTAGAGTGCACCTTGGCACTGTAAAAACAAGTTAATTCCGAAGAGATTAAGGAATTATCCTATTAAATTAGGAGAGTGGACGTAGGAGCAGTTTAGCCTCCGAACCAATGTACATCTTGTGTTCTTACTTACTGCATTTATCTTCTTGCTTAAGCTTTTGTGTTGTTATAATTGTTTACTGCTATTTGATAGTTTAGTATTTGAGTGCATATTATTTGAGGAGTATAATAGGGCCTATCATTTATTCCGCATACAAGTTGCCTATTGTTAAGATCTGTTAGAATACATTGTTTAGTATTTTCATAGGACTTGACATACTGTGTAACTTACTTGACTCTAATTATAAGTGTTGATTACTTGCAAAAAGTTTTAGAAAAACACATACACGTGTATTCCCCCCCCCCCCCCTACACGTGTCACACTCCTTTTTGGGACCAACAAGTGGCATCAGAGCAGGGGTTTAAAGACCACTGCTTTGAGGATCAACTTTGGTTACTTAAACTGATCTACTTGTGCACTTTCTGTGATATTCATTATTTCTGATTATCCACTATGCCTAACACATCTTCTTCTGAGAATTCTGGTGTAGCTGTTCCACCACCTACTGCCATGGGAACCAACCCCATCAACAAAATATCTTACCAAAAACTGCCTATGTTCTCTATTGAGAATTATGACTTCTGGAAGATAAGGATGAGAGCTCACTTGGCTTGTCTCCATGATGAAATGCTAAGGGTGATCACTAAAGGTCCATTTGTGTTCATGAAACCTAACACAAATGTTAGAGAAGCCCAAAGAGCAACTGGAGCACAATAAATTCCAAAAGATGATGATGAGCTCACTCCTGAAGAAAGAAAGAAGTAGAATCTCAACTATGTGGCAATGAACACCCTATATCAGACCATTCTAGATGCTATAATGGGTAGAGTGTTTCACTGCACAACTGCAAAGGAGATTTGGGATACATTAGCTCTAATGTGTGAAGGAACTGACAAGATCAAGGAGAACAAACTTCAAGTTGCTGTTAAAAAGTATGAGCAATTTAGAATGAAGTCTGATGAAAACATTGATCGACTGGATGGAAGGTTCACAGACATCATGAATGAGATCAACTCACTTGGAAAAGTATACTCCAAGAGAGAAGTGGCTCTGAAGATTCTTAGGAGCTTGACAACCAAATGGAATGTGTATGCTGTCATGATGCAGATTACGAAGGATTTGTCAACAATGCCAATGCAACAGGTGTTCTCAGAACTCAAGGCATATGAATATGACTTGAACAGAAAGAACAACACTGAGGAACCTGAAAGCAAAGGAATTGCACTAAAGGCCAAATCCAATGAAACTGATTCCAAGAAAGTCAGCAGATCAAGCAAAAGTGGAAAAAGAGCTTCCAAAGTTGATATTTCAGATGAGTTGGCAATGATGGCTAGAAGATTTGAAAGATTAAATTCTAAGTTTGGTAAATACAAGAGGTATTACCAAGATAGAAAAAGAAGATACAACTCACCTGAGAAGAAGAATGATGAAAGGAGATCCAAAAGGGACAACTCCAAAGAAGATCCATCTTCATCAACTAAGAAGAGAGATGCTGAAAAGAAGAAAGATGAAGATGAGGATACATGCTACAACTGCAAGAAGACAGGACATTTCCAATATGATTGTCCAGGCCTGACTTCCAAGGAAAGACAAGCTAGGAGGGACATGAAATATGGAAAAAGAAAAGCTTTGAAAGCTGAAGAAGAAACCTCTGAGGATGATCTACTTCCATCTTCATCATCTGAGATGTTTACTGACAGCAGTGATGAAGAATGTCTTATGGCTATTGAAGACAATGATGAGGTACAATCTATTTCTAGTTCTGTCAATTCTAGTAGCACAATGATGTCAAATGAAGACAACCTGAAACTTACCTTTGGAAAGTTGATGGAAGACTTCAAGAGATTCATGATCAAACACTATGCCAAATTATGCTTTTTACAGCAGTTGAATAACAGCGGTTATTTTTAAAACAGCTGTTAAAATTTCAAAAACCGCTGTCATATGCATCTTTTTTCAGAACCGCTGTCATAGGTTCCATTTGTGCGCTGATAGACAGCGGTTTTTCGTAACTGCTGTGATATGTTTTAGTAATGCGCTGTAATAGCTTCTTTTATGGAATATAATCAAATTAATCTTTAAAAATAATTAAATAAAAAAATATGATAATTTTTTAAAAAAATTACTGAATCTTTTAATGAAATACGATTAAATTCTCAAAAATAAATATATTAAAAAAATCAATTAAAAAAATAAATCTTGTAATTAATCTTCAAAATTGTATTTGATTATTTCATATTTTTAAGATTTATAAAGACTTTTATTTTTAATTTTATTATTTTTTAAGTTTTATCAATAAGAAATATATAATGATTAACACAATATACGATTTTGATTAAACAAAGATATAAGTTTAAATATATTTGTTCCTATATATTACTATATTATTAATAAAAAAATCAAGAAAATCTATAAAATATCAAGTCGTATATATTATATTATTATTACACAAATTAAGAAAATCTAATATTTTTTCTTATCTCATACAAGCGCCCCTCTTTCTGTGAGAGGGGTCGCCATCAGAGACACATTTTTTGCCTGCATTGCACCCACGTTGTCCGTCGTCGCACATTAAGGAGAAATAAATTGATCATTCATTTCTTCTTGTTTTTGTTGGTGTGAAAATTGATTATATGATATTTTAATTATTATATAGTTATAAAGTAAATTTGATATTTATTTAAAATAATTTCTAAATTTTATTATTCTCATGTAAATATAAATTTTATTGGTTTTTTAAGATTTGTATCTAATACGTACAATACAAAGTTATATATATTATATATATATATCATAAATTTAATTAGTTATTTAATCAATGTTATAAAGTAGATATTATATTATATATAACCGTCCCACCACCTCTGTATATGTTAAGTGAGAGTGTCCCACCACCCCTGTATATATAACCGTAGTGGCCTTGTGCACATAATCTCTTGCCTCTGTCTATATACTCGCACAGTTTCTCTTCTTTATTCCACATACTTCAGCAAGGCACCTCCTTCCAAAGGAATAGGAACGCTGTGCTTGTAAGTACATTAACATCCTCTTATGAATTTTTTTTGTTAGTATGTTATATGCTTATTGTATTTACTATTAGTTGGCAGACCATAAAAAGAAGAAAGGGTGTTTGATGTCAACGAGATCAATGAGGAACTTCAAAAATTATCTCACGAGAGAGTTTGTCTACCAAAGAGTCGACACCACAGAAACAAAGAGTCGACACCACAGAAACAATCAAGCATACGAATTAATGATCTTGATTGGAGAGACGGTTATAATTCAACTGTCCACTAAATTCAAGGTAAGATTCTTGTTGTATTGTACATAAGAATAATATTTATAATTAACAGCACTCATGTATCTACTTTCATTTTTTGACTTTAGGAGAAGCGTTATGCTCGGAGCTTGAAGGACATAAGAATAAAGATCGGGGTTGATCTAAAATGAAAGCTCAAATTGACGAAGTACAATTGACGAAGTACAGTCGGAGTGGCTACATTGCGTTGGGAGGGATTGCTAATTAACCAATTTATTGTAATAGTCTAGTTGAATTTATATATATCCATAAATGTTTTTAGCTTTTGTATTTTATTTTTATTAATTTAGCAAATGAAAATTTCATTATTTTTTTTAAAATACTGGATATATACAACAGCGGCTAATAACCATTGTTATAGCTAATACAACTGTTGTTATAGAGAAAGTACAACAACGGTTGTTAATAAATAACAGCGGTTAAAAACCACTGTAGAAATTCAAAACAACATCGTTTAAAAACCGTTGTAGTAATTCCAAACAACAGCGGTTAAAAACCGCTGTAGTAAATTCAAACAACAGCGGTTTATAACCGCTGTCATAACTAATAAAACCGCTATCGTAAATATTGTAAGGGTTCAAAACGAGCACATACCACATCGGTTTTGATGGAATAACAGCGGGTAATAAACGTTGTTGTATATAGATACGATAGCGGTTAATAACCGCTGTCTATCAGCGTCCCCTTTTTACAGCCCTTATTACCACAGCAGTTACTGATTCCAATTTACAGCGGTTTTTAACCGCTGTCTATCAGCTTATTTGGCATAGTGAAACCTTAAAAGAAAACAAAGCCTTGAATGCTGAGATTTAAAGAATTACTCAGGTTGAAGCTGAACATGATCTGAGAACTAATGAGTTGTGCAATAACTTAACTAAAGAGTTGAATACTCTAAAGGACAAGTCATCTTTTCAAGGACAAGTTGGAAGAACAAGTTAAGCTTCATCAGAGTAAGGACTCAGACTACCAAGCATTAATGGCTAAGTTTGAACATCTTTTCAAGGAACATGAATGTCTTAAAACTAGTAAAGAGAGTCTGAAACTTAAACTGGCTGCCCTGTATAAATCATCTAATTCAATAGATGAACTACAAGGAATGCAAAGGCCTATGACTCAAAAATCTGGACTTGGTTACAATCCAGATAAAACATCTTCACCATGCCTCAGTGATACTTCAACAAGTATTACTAAGAGAGTCTTTGAAAATCTGTGGCTCAGACTGAAATTGTTGAACCAAAGCTGCTACAGAAATTGGACAAAGGTAAACAACCTATTGTACCAACAATCCTGAATCACAAGTCAAAGGTTGCAAGACCCAAGACAAAAATTCAGAGGCCTGAGACAATTCAGATGAGTAAAAGTCAATGGAAGACAACTCAGCTGAAAAACTCCCAGGCTTAGGCAAGAAAACCACAAGATATTCAAAGAAGACCAACTCAAATGAGAAGGCCTACAATGAATTATCAAAGAGATTTCCAGCCTAAGTACAATGAGTACAGAAGACTTGAATCCTACATGCCAAGGACATCAAGTAATCTGAATGCCTATCCACAAAGATTCAAGCATGCTGCACATGAATCAAAAGATAGATTTAGCAGATATATTCACAAGAATAGTTATAACTCTTCTAAATCATCCAAGATTCACACTAATACTCAATCTCAACCTAAGGCATTTAAAAGGAAGATTGTGTATTTAGATGTTTATGGAAAACAAATTAGCCCTTTTCAAGCAATGAAAATAAGGCAAGTTTGGGTTCCAAAAGGTATATCTAACCCTCTAGGACCCAACTTTCAAAGGGTACCTAAGTCTTGATTTGTAACAGGTTCCAGTGGTGCCATCAACAAGGAAAAGAAATCCTAAAGAACTTACATGGTACTTGGACAGTGGATGTTCAAGACATATGACTGGAAATAAGAAACTTTTATCTGATTTTGTTGAACAAGATGGACCACAAGTAACTTTTGGTGACAATTCATAAGGAACAACCAAAGGATATGGAACTCTCAAAATTGGTACTGTAAGTATTACAAATGTTTCATATGTCTATGGTCTGAAGCACAACCTATTCTCAATAAGTCAATTTTGTGATAAAGGTTTTAATGTTGAGTTTTCTAGTAACTTATGTTATATTAAGAACAAATCAAATCAACGGTTACTACTAACTGGGTCAAGGAAAGGTAATGTTTATCTTGCAGATTGGAACAAATCCCCTGAAGATATCTACTTAGTTGCAAAAAGCTCTAAAGATCTCAGTTGGCTATGGCACAAAAGGCTAAACCATCTGAACTTTAAGACTTTGAACAAACTTGCAAGATTATCTTTAGCAGATGGCCTCCAGAATGAAGTATTCACAAAAGAACATGTCGGCCAAGCATGTCAAGAAGGAAAGCAAGTCAAAGCATCCTTCAAAACAAAGGCTGCCATCTCAACTGCAAGAGTACTGCAATTACATCACATAGATTTATTTGGACCCATTACCCCTGTGAGCATCAGTGGAAAGAAGTATACACTAGTAGTAGTGGATGACTTCTCAACATACATTTGGGTAATATTCATGCTAAAAAAGAAGGAGACTCAATAGAAGCTGCCAGAACTTATGAAGAAAATTACAAATGAGAAAGGCTTGAGCATTGTAAAGATCAGATCAGACAAAGGAACAGAATTCATCAACTCTTACATAAATGAATAAAATGATTACTGTCAAGCAAATGGAATCACTCACGAGACTTCATCAGCTAGAACACCACAACAAAATGGTATAGCGGAAAGGAGAGTTAGAACACTCAAGGAAGCTGGAAGAACCATGATAGCTGAAGCAAAGATTCCAAAGAGGTTTTGGGAAGAAGCAATCAATACTGCTTGTCACACCCAAAACAGATCCATGCTAACAAAGGAACAAGGAAAAACTCCTTATGAACTCTTCAAATGGAGAAAACCAAGAATTTCTTACTTTCACATTTTTGGATGTACATATTTCATTCACAATAATGGGAAGCAACAATTAAAAACATTTGACAGCAAAGCAGATGAAGGAATATTTCTAGGATACTCTTCATCTAGCAAAACTTTTGGAGTTTATAATTGTAGAACACTTATTGTTGAAGAAACACCTCATGTTATCTTTGATGAGTTTTCTTTCAAGCACAGGACCTCAAACAAAGAAGACAAACCCCATGGTGAATTTGACACAAGGGTGACAAGGCTAAGAGATGGTGAAAGAAAAGAATCTGTGTTTACTGATGTACATTATCCTGACTTGGACAACCTCAAGATATCCAACATATCTGAAGCCAACCAAGATAAAGACAACTTACCTGAAGTCAACACTCCTGACGAAAACTGCAATGTTGAGTTGAATGAACCCACTCAACCTGAGGTAAGTTCTCCCAATGAAGAAACTGGTAATGTTGAGGGAGTACAAGGATCAAATGATTTAGAGGGAACTCAACCTGAGAATATCAATGTCAATGACATGGACAACACCCCTGAATATGAAACTGATCCAGCTTTTAATTTTCCTGAATTTTATGAAGAATTAAATGTTGAACCAGATGAGACCAACACATCTGTAAATGACCAGTCTAGAAGGACATGGCTAGATGCTCATCCTTCATACCAGATCATTGGTGATCCTACTAGTGGTGTAATCACTAGGAGACAACATGGAGAGAGTGCTTTATTTTATTGTTTTCTTTCTGAAACAGAACCCACAACCATTGAAGAAGCAATTGAAGACTCCAACTGGATTACAGCAATGCAAGAGGAACTAAATCAGTTCAAAAGGAATGATGTTTGGGAGCTGGTAGACAGACCAACACATCAGGATATTGTAGGAGCTAAATGGGTTTACAAGAACAAGAAGAATGAAAATGATGTTATAGTTAAAAACAAAGCCAGACTAGTTGCCAAAGGTTATAGTCAACATGAAGGAATAGACTATGATGAGACCTTTGCCCCAGTAGCTAGATTAGAAGCAATTAGGTTGTTCTTAGCATATGCAGCTCATATGAAGTTCAAGGTATACCAAATGGATGTGATAAGTGCATTTCTGAATGGTGTACTTAAAGAAGAGGTATATGTGGAGCAGCCACCTGGTTTTGAAGAAGGAGACAAAGTGTATAGATTGAAGAAAGCACTTTATGGTCTCAAGAAAGCACCAAGAGCTTGGTATGAGACATTATCACAATTCCTATTGGATAATGGATTTGTGAAAGGCACAGTTGATAGGACCTTATTTAGGATAAGTGAAGGAAATGATATTCTGTTAGTACAGATATATGTTGATGATATCATTTTTGGCTCACCTAATGAGGATATGTGCAAGAAATTTTCAACTCTCATGCAAGGGAAGTTTGAAATGTCAATGATGGGATTGATGAACTTCTTCCAAGGTTTACAAGTCAAACAAACAGAGAAAGGAATCTTCATCAATCAGGCTAAATATACTAGTGAAATGATCAAGAAGTTTGGTTGTGAAAATAGCAAACCAGTTAGGATCCCTATGAATACAAATTGGAAAATGGATCCTGATAATAATGGAGTAGATACCAACCCCACTGAATATAGAGCAATAATAGGTTCATTATTATACCTAACTGCAAGCAGACCTGATATTACCTTTGCAGTTGGTGTATGTGCTAGATTTCAGTCCAATCCAAAGAAAAGTCACTTAGAGGCTGCCAAAAGAATACTTAGGTATTTAAAAGGCACAGTGAACTTAGGATTGTGGTATCCATCTGAAGACAACATTGAGTTGACTGGTTATTCTGATGCTGACTATGGAGGATGTAGGATAGACAGAAAATCAACTACTGGCACTTGTCAATTCTTAGGAAGCAAATTGATTTCATGGTTTTCCAAGAAGCAAACTTCTGTAGCTACTTCAACCACAGAGGCTGAATACATGGCTGCTGGAAGCTGTTGTGCTCAAATTCTATGGCTCAAACAACAACTGAGAGATTATAAAGTTATCACAAAAGATGTACCTATCTATTGTGATAATAATAGTGTCATTGCTATTACTCAAAATCCAGTGTTACACGCAAGGTGTAAACATGTGGATATTAGACATCACTTCATAAGAGATCATGTTGAGAAAAAGGACATCAGAATGGAAAAGATTCATACTGATAAGCAAAAGGCTGAAACAAGGTTCAAGGTTCAAGGAACTTGGTTTATTAGATCCTGGAGAGAATGTTTAAAGTATAAGGAATTACTTTAATTCATGCCAGAGATACTAGTATTAATCCAAGGGGGAACTTAGAGAGAAGTCTTAGGACAATCAAGATGAAGGATAAGTAAGATGAAACAAAGTCAAAGTTCATTATTTTATTTTTCACATACTGATATTATTTTCAAGAATTTTCATGCAGGAAACTTGGACAAAGTACATGGCATTCTTGAGTAAAATCAAGGAAAGATACTCGACAAGTACGAGGAAAACTACGAAGGACAACGTAGAGGATGACAAAGCACATGAGAAACTTCAATAGAAGTTGTCAAGGGTTATTCAGTCAAGTTGTCACTTGACTCTAGATAAGTTTTCTTTTTCAAATAAGTTTAACTCTGTTCATCATTATAGTACGCATTTAATGCTCATAATCGACAAACAAGAATTTTTTGCTAAAAGACGATCAATTGCACGATTTTCGGAAAAAGTGATTCACTGTAAACTAGACACGACATTTGCGTCCTTTGGTGTAACAGAATTGATCTAAACCATTAAATTTCATCAATTCAATCTCAGCCCTACACCTAACACTTTTTCAAAAAGTACAGCTGAGGAAGTATAAAAGCGAAACTTAGAATTTTTCACAATTTAAGTTTTCAAAATTTCTAAAAAAGCCCTAAGCTAAAATTCTTCAAGAATCCTCAAACTCATCTTCAAGTTTTGCTCAAAGCTCTATTTCATTAACAAAAATATCTTTGGAAATGGGTTAGTATTTCTCATATTTATCTTTTGAAGAACATGCATCAAGCTTTCAAGAAAACACAACATGCTCTGTTTTAGTTCAAATGACCCTGTTGAGAATGTTATATTTACGGATTCGTCATTTATTGAGTTAGATGTTGTTAAATACATGTTGTTGTGCTTAAAGTCTTGATAATGTTTTAGAATCATACAGATATTGCTTTTAGATAGCATGATTATGAACTTAAATACATTGTTGGATATGGTATTATGTTGTTATAAACATGCTCTGTAAATCTATCCACAATAAATCTTAGACATAAATGCAAGATATTGATTAAAAATAAGGTTAATCATATGGCTCAGTAATTATATGGAAAGATTTTGATGATTATCCATGTTAATCTTATGTATTGGTTATGTTTTAGTTGACTTCAACTTTGCCGATTTGGACATCAACTGGAACTACTTGAGTGAAGCAACCATGCTCCATTTTGAGCAGACTGTGTGTTTTGATAATCTGTCAAACAAACACACAAGGAGGATAGTTACTTGGTTGGAGCAAGCTGGACTGAGAAAATGGCTCGAGGTCATCCCCAAAACATGCCTGGAGCTCTCAACCACTCAGTTCCTAGGCACATTCACTCAGAAAAGCTCAAGATCTGGATACATTATGACTCATGAACCAGATACAACCAAAAGGACTGCTGAAAAGTTTGAGTTTACTGAAGAAGACTTTGATGATTTCTTTGGATTAAATGCTACTGGAGAGGACCCTGAAGAGTATATGAGGAACAATGAACAAGAAGTTGCCAACCAGTGGATGGACAAGCCTGTACCTCTCAAATCTGGTCTACACAAGAGAGTTCTGAAAGAGGACTATCAATTATTGCTAGATGTGGTTGCAAAGACTGTGATGTGCACCACAGAGAGCTATGATTAGATCAACAAATCCAAGGTAAGATTGATGAAAGCAGTCATTGATGGAGGAAATAAGCCAATGAACTGGAAAGGTTACTTTCTAAAGAAGCAGAAGAGAAAGCAAAGTTTAAAATTTTGGATGTAAGGAAGGTGGTTATCAAGAAAACATTAGCCTTCTGTACAAAAGTTGCTGCTTTCTTATACAAGAAAGGACCTGAGGACATTGAGGACCACCAAGATATTGTTCAGGCAATTATCTGTGAGAACTCAGAAAAGATTGGGGCTGGAGATCAAATCACCAAAAGCCTCAACAAGGAAGCAAGCCAAAACTGCCAAGCAAAGGAGTGAAGAAGCAAAACAAATGGTGATCAACATTCTTGAAAAAGCCAAGAAGGAAGGAAAGGGAAAGGAGGTTGAAACAGCCTCAAAATCCAAGAAAAAGAGGGCCATGTCAAGCCCTAGTTCAAGTGGAGAAGAAACTGAAGAGGAGTATGATGATACTTCTGATGAAGAAATGGATGTTGATGAGCAAGCTGAACTGGAAGGTTCAGATGATGATGAAGGTGATGAAGAAGAAGGAGTATCACCTGGAAACTTGGATTTAAAAGATCCAGAACCACCAATTCATAGCCCAAAAGCTATTGAAACCACCCCTCACTTGAATGACCCAACTATTCTTAAAATTGCCTACAAGTCTGATACCCTCATACCAATTCTTTTTTAAGAATCCCAACCCTCATCCAAGTCAGATACAGCTCCTGAATACACCTATGAAATGTCATTGAGAGATGAATCCAAATTTTTCCTAGACCAACTTTACCCCCAACTTGCCAAATATCCTGATTTAAGATCAACCTTCTATGATCTTAGATTGATTGTTGACATAAGAAAGAAATCTATGTATTACATTGGGAAAGTTATTGAGTCCAAGGGACTGGACTGGTGGGAGAATGAGGAGGCCAGATTGACAGAATTTGCTGAGGTGGAATCTACTTTTGAATTAACAGATGAAAGGTTATTTGCCAACTTGGTGAACATTAAGATTCAGAAGGAGGCTATTCAATCCATTATTGCTGGGATTGATCTGAACCTTGAAGACATGATGGAGGAGGATGTTGAGATGTCCAAGCAAGTTGAGGACAAGACAGAAGAGTTGTCCAAGAGCACTGAGGACAAGACTGAAGCAGAGACCAAGACAGTTGAGGACAAACATGATGAAAAGAATGCTGCCATAGAGGTGGACAACACTGAAGGAGGAAATGAAGATGAAAAGTCTGCTGAGAAAGATTTCTTTGATGGAGTTGAGACTGTCATTGAAGGGATAAAGAATGGAGAAACCAGTGAAGGTGAAAAGATGGATGAAATTGACCAAGGTCAATTGATTAAGAATATTGAAGAGGAAGCACAGTCAGCTGTTCAAATCACTGAATCTATGGAGATTGTCATTGTGAATAAAACTCCAACTGAGAAAAATGCTGAAGATCCTATCATTCATGATGCTGAGTTGATTGAGTCAACTCCTGCTGAAGTCACAGAACCTGAGGCCAAGAAAGATGAAGTGGAGGCCAACACTGCTATGGAAGGAGTTGTGAAACCTGAGGAACCAGCTGCTATGAAGAAGACCTTGGAAAATGAGGCAATAGCTGCAGCACCATCAACTTCGATGGAGTTCCCAATTCACCTAGATGCTCTTCCACTGACTGAAGTTTGCATCATTGATAAGGAGAATGAAAGACTGAAAGCTGTGCAGGATGAGTTCAATACTCAGATTGAACAAATTGATGAAGCTGAAAGAAAGAGACTGGAGAATGTTGTAGGTTTATGCATAAACATGGGAAAATATGTCAGAGACAGTCTGGATGAAACAATCATTCCCACAAATGAAGCCCAGCACAGGTCTTTACTCAATTTGAACACAAAGGCAAGAAGGATGACAAGGAGGATGGAGAACCTGGAAGAAACTGTTGATAATAATGCTCTGGATTTATGTATCAAAGTGGAGAGTTTGGAAGAAAAGATGAACTCCACAACCATCAAGCTAGAAGCTGTTGAAAAAGGTTTTGAGACCTTTGATAAAAAGATGGACAGTGTTGGAAAGGAAGTGGAGGACTCTACCCTCAAAATTGGTGAGTCATCAAAGATCATGTCAGATGTTGTTACCACATACTTCCACACTGAAAAGGATTTGATCAAGAAGGAAAGAGAGGAGATTCTAAAGTTGAAGGATGAAGTTGCCAAGGAGAAAGAAGAAATCTCCCAGATGCTGTCAAAAGACATTGAAAAGCTTACTCAATCTATGGGAAGTCAGAAAGATCAACTGATTAGAGAAACCATCAAGAGTTCACTGAATGTTGCTTCTTATTTATTCAAAGACAACTTGGAAGGAATAATAAAGGTGATGAGAACCCAAGTTGATCAAGCTGTGAAGAAGCAAGTGGAAGAGTATGTAAGTTCCACTATTTCTGCCTTTTTGCTAAGCCATGTTGACCCCATTTCTGCTCAGATGAAGAGAATGGATACCTATCAACAAGAACTCTCACTTACTGTGGCAAAGATTGATGCCAACCCTAGTGACCCCATTGACCTTGAGGCATTTGATGATGCCAAAATGGGGGAAGGTAAGAAGAAGGGGGAAGATTTGAAGAAAAGGGATGAGTTGAAGAGTAAGGGGGAAGGTAGCAAAAGCACTTGCAAGGGGAAAGCCAAAACACTGGAAATTACTGATATAACTGAGGAGGAAGAATGCCCCAAAACCAGAAGTGGAAAGATAAGGAAACCCACTCTGAAAAGGAAGAAGCTTGCTGATATTTCTGAGAATGAGAAAAGTAAGAAGTACAAGTCCAGTGAACCAGATGATGATGAGGAAATGGAGGAAATTTCAACATTGATTAGAAGGGAAGATAAGTTGCCTGTTAAGAGAGCTTCTCTTGAAGCTGCTGCTGAACCTGCTAAAGCTAAAATTCCTGTTTTTGAAGAAGTTGCAAATATCTTTGTTGAAGAAGCTGGTCAGGATGAAGAGACCAGAAGAGGAGTAAGAAGGCTGGTTATTGAAGAAAGGACTAAAATGTTCAAAGATGCTGAGGAATGCAGGTTGAAGAGGCACAAAGATTTTAATCCAGGAAATTCTAAATCCTACAAGTGTTTTTATGCTCTGATGATGGAGAACAGAGCTAAGAAGAAGTTTGAAACCTTGAAAAGGCTCCCTCATACTGACAGCTGGGTTCCTGCTGAACTCAATGGTGCTTGGGAAGAAGCCAATCGAGTATGGGATCATCTCTTCTATGTTGTTAAGAGATGGGGAGACTTTGAAGACACTGATGGTCTTTATGAAGGTTTTATGATGGAGAATTATCCAGAACTATACACAAAGATTCTTGAAGCTGCTCAGAAGGAAAAGTAATATTCAAGGCTCCTGAACAGATTTTCTGGACTCCACCAATGAAGGCTGATGGAAATGGTATTGATAGAGAAACTATTACTGATGAGTTTGTGCAACTTGTCAAGGATGAAGGCTTGAATGGGAAGAACGAGGAAGCCATGGCCTTGAAGAACAGACACTTTGCATCATATGGGCTGACTCCACTGTTCAAGGAACGCCCAACCTTCCTGAAGAAGAAGTCAGATGCAGCCAAGTGATGAAGTTGCTGAAGGTCAAGTCAAGATTCAAGTTATTATGAACTCTTTATCTACGTTTATTTTAAATTTCCAAACAATTGTTGCTCCTTAAGAGCTAGAATTTACAACCTTCTGCTCTTACTATGTGCTGCTTTTATTTGGATGATGATTATATATTGTATGCACTGGACAACAATTTTTGAGTCTTTATACTTGTGTTATTTTGTCAAAAAATAGGCTCTAGCAAATTTTTAATTGATTCTTGCTTAGATCAAGTTTTATAGAACTCAGAGAACTTAGCCCTTTTTAGGTTAATTATCTGAATTTATTCTGTGAAATTCTCTAAGTATAGAAAATACATGCTAGTTGTCCTGTTTTTGTCAAATCTACTGAAAAAGAAATCCCTATGGATCTTTTGAAGTAAGTAGGTTTTGGCATCATCAAAAAGGGGGAAATTGTTGGGATATGGTTTATATAAATAAAAGAAATTTTGATTTTGATTTGATACCAAAACCCTAAGTAAAACCCCAAGTATGATGATTTGCCAAGTCTAGATTTTCAGGTTAGAAAAGATGTTGGTCCTTGGTGGAGTATAACACAAGTGTATGGGGGGGGGGAATGCACTTGTGTATGCAAATTCTTTTTCTTTTTTGACAAACTGGTCTTATCAGGCAAGTTGTCTCACAACTGGCCTGAGTGTGAACTTTGATAGATACCTGTCCTACTGATTACTATTGAGTGATCAGTTGGCTAAATATCTAAAAGAGTTGCTAAGTGCGGAATGTGGTTGGCCTTTGACTAAAGAAATACTCCAAGTTAATTTCTGAAAAGATACAGATTATCAGGGACTTTGTCCAAAACAGATTTTCTCACTTACTGAGTTATGTTTCTTTAAAATATGTTTGAATGAAAGTGCAATAAAGAATGCAGTAAGTAAATGGCACACAAGTTTATAATGGTTCAGAGACTCAAGCTCCTACATCCACTTTCCCTGATTGAACAGGATAATTCCTTCACAATGGAATTAGCTTGTTTTATAGTGCCAAGGTGCACTGATCAACAACACTCTCTTAGTGTTTTGATCCCTAGGATAACCTGAGTCCTAGTGCTCAATCTCTCTGAGTTAAGACTGTGTTTCACACTAACAGTCCTTAACTCCTCACTTCTACAACAAAATCTCTCTTCACTAAATGAGATAAGGGTTTGAGGTTTGGTTCCAACTAGTGGAGATATCCTTTACAATAAGAACAGTGTAAAGGCTTAGGATATCTCAATGCTAAGCTTTGGATGTTTACAAAGATTGGCTTAGCTAAAAGAAGTGATTCAGGAAACTTGGAATTCTAGAGAACAGCTTGGTTTCCTTTGAAAGCTTGATGATAGTTTGATAGCTTGTAGTTGGATTATCTGAATCCCTTGATCACTTCTGTATTTATAGACAAATTTGAGCAGCTAACCGTTGGAGAGATAGCAATTCAAATATGTCTATTTGCAGCACCATTGAAACGGCTATGAAGCTTGGCATCCTTTTATCCACTGTGTAAAAGGCCTCTTCAATGGTTGCTTGAATGAATGTGTTGACTTCTGAAAAATGCGGCTGAGATGACTTGTGTCAGTTTCCAAATATGCACATTTCCCAAGGTTGATTTGTGGCAGAAGCTACACTCAACCAACGGTCAGATGGGACAAGCTCCCTGAACATTCCTGCTGCAATTGAGAATATTCCAACATTCATTCAATGCTTCACTCTTTAATGCTTCAAGTCTTCAATGCTTGGTTCAGGCATGATTGGCAATAAATGCTTCATTGAATGTGTCTTTTGGGCTTTGACATTCAATGCTCTTGATCATTTGTACTCCAACTGTCTTGATCATTTGCATTTATGAGCATTGCTTTACAGCTCTTGGTCTCTTCAGCTAAGTTGTCCACTTGGTCAGTCTGTCTTGAAAGTTCAGCAACTTTGGCCTATAGACTTATCAAGCTGCCTAACATTCCAGCTTTGGACAACTATCCTGAATACTAAAATCTCACAACATTCCTGAGATTTTTCACTTAAGCAATCTACAAACTCAAGTGTGCTGAGACAACTTGCCTGAACTAGACTTGAGCTTATCTCAACTAATCTGAACATCATCAATCAGGGGTTTTGGTATCTAGATCAAAATCATTTTATTCCCAACAATTTCCCCCTTTTTGATGATGCCAAAACCTATTACAATGGGAACTTGACTTAAACTATACTTTACCTTCAGGGAGAGTGAACTGGTCAACTTGCCTGAAAGAAACTGTTAGCACAATAAATCAAGTATATATGTCATGATAGGTTAGTTGAGATAATGAGTTGTTATCTCTTGATAGAAACATAGTGATCCATTTATATAAGTGATAGAGCATTACAGAGCTGAAAATTAAAAAGGACTCACTAGTCTAGAACTGCAAAATAACAACAAACATAGAAATCAAAACAGCAAATAGGGAAAAAATGAACTTATCCATCACAGAGTTCCATCATCTTGAGGAGCAATGCCATACTGAGCCCATACTCTTTTCTTTAGTTCCCATATCTCTTTGTTGGTTCCTTTAGGGCCAGGCTTCAACTTCTCCATCCTCATGATGTTGATGAATTCTTCCAGTATCTTTCCCTCATCAATTAAGTTCCCATTGAACTTAGGAGGCATGTACAGAATGGGACCAGGGGCCTTGAATTCAATTCTGGCCATCTCAGCTGCTGCAAACAGCTTCTGGTAGAGGTCCCTATGGTTCTCAAATATAAACTGCACAAAGACTTCATCTACACTCTCTTCAAGCCACTTTCCTATGACATAAAAGTCATATACAAAACTTCTCTTGGCCTCCTCCCATGCATCATTCAGTGATATTGGAACCCACTTATCATGGTGAGGGTACTGAGTGTCCCATCTTTGCAGCATTTGAGGTTTAAGTTTTCTGTAAGAGGCCCTCCTTCTTGGAGCTTTGAAGTTTGCCCTCCTTCCATCTCTTGCCTTGTTGGCCTCAACCAACTGATCCATTCTTTCTTTAGCTCTTAGAAGAGCTAGCTTCTCCTGTGTTTCTGGATCCTTTCCAAATCCTTCTTCAAACAGCTTAGAAGGATCATCAGCAAGCTTGGGCACTACAACTTCAGGCTCTCTGTCCTGTACCTCCTCTTCAACTTCTTCTTCAATGGCAGGCAACTTGGCTGCTTTCTTCAATCTCTTTGATTGCCTTACTGGAGTAGATTCCTCAGACTGAAATTCTGAAGGCAAAGTCAGGCTGGTTGGGAATTCATTGAAGGCTTGCAATTCCTTCATTTTTCTTTCAGCAACCTTTTCTTTGGGTTCAAGTCCTGCTGACTCACCACCAGGCCTTTGTTGCTTCCTTGCCTGACTCTCCATTGCAGACATCATGGATTCTTTAACAGCAATTTGAATATGTTCTTCCTCAGTCAAGTTCTCAATGTTCATTGGGCCTTTTCCTTTCCCAATGTCTTCTACTGCCTCCTCCTCAGCATCAGGAACCTTCTCCTTTCCTTTGGATTCGCCAATAACCAAGGTCCCCCCTTTGCCCTTGCTCTCTCTCTTTCCCCCTTTTTGGCATTATCAAAACACTGGGGCTTTAATTCACTCATAGTGACAGAGAGATGTGAGTGAGCATGAGTGAGGGACTTTAACTCCTGAAGTAGGTAAACATTCTCATCATGAATGTTTTGCATTTTGTCATCTGCCATTCTCAAGAATGTGTGGACAGGTTTCATCTTTTGAGCAACAATGGCATCTAAAGTGGCTTTCAGTGATTGATCAAGTTTGGCCTGAAGTTGTTCAGTGAGGTTGGCCACAACTTGATCAGACACTTTGGCCATAAGTTCAACAGTGAACTTCTCTGCAGCCTCTTTCACCATTGCAGCTTTCAACTCTTCAGCTTTCTTTCTTTGTGCAGCAGTCCTTTGCCTTAATGCATCTTTGATTGTCCTTCTCAAGGCTCTCACATTATGCTTGTATAGAACTTTGAGACCTTGCTGCTCTTTCTGCACAGATTTTGTGAACTTGACCATCTCTTCCTTTGCCTTTGTTACTTCTATTGAAACTGTTTGCAGTCCAGTTTCAACACCACAAATTCTTGCATCCAGTGTTGGCAAGATTACTTCCTCTGATCCAGTTAGCCTCATCTCCACAGAGGCTAGAGTCTTTCCTTGGCCATCTAAAGTATCAATTGTTGCTGTATGTGCCTTACCAACTTCCCTTACCAAAGTATCCAACTTCTCTGATTGTTCTTCAATGATAGTTGCAGTTTGAGTAGCAATCTGAAAGCCTGCTTCAGTGGTGTTGGCTTGCTCAAAATACATCTTGTTCAATGTGGATACATTGGCTGAAACTGCTTCAAGGTCAATATCAGTATTGACTGGTATATCAGTAAGGGAGGCATCTGCAAAAATTTGCTCAATTGTAACAGCTACAGAATCTGCAAAACTAAGAGTGTTAGTAAAAACTCCCTCAACACCCTCATTCTTTTTATCTCCCTTAAGGCCTGATACATCAGCACCTTCTCTCTCTTTTTCAACTAAATTCTTTTCTTCATTTTCAGTAGATAAGCTCACATTCTCTGGAGAATCAGGCCTCCTTTCACCAAGGGATTCATCAAGTTCAGATTTGACTTGAAGAATAGCCTGACTCTCATATTGGGCTGCACCCAATATTTCTACTTCATCTCCCTCTTTTTGTGGTGCACTCAGGGAACCTTTAATCACACAATCCTCACCATCATCTCCCTCTGAGTTTTCACCACTATTTGCCTTTTCAACTCCTTCTTTTCCTAACCCTGACACCTCCATATCCTCAACAGGATCCACAGAGGGCAGTTGTTGGGAGATCACAGTGCTTGGGCATCCCAAGGCCACTGAGTCATCCTGAATGACTAAAGGCTGGTCAATGTCCAACTTTCCTGACATTGATGAGGCTGTAGCCAAACTAGCTTCTCCCATGGAAGTCTCAACATTGTCAAGCTGTGCCTCAGGTTCAAGAGAACCATCCTTGGCCAATGCATCTTGGACTGAGTCACCATCTTTGGTCAACTCCTCTGAATGATCAGAGTCGTTTTCAGAATGATAAGTCAAGTAATGTACCTGAGCAGAGTTGAGGCCTGGAGGGTTGGGATTGGTGTTATCATCATCATCATTATCATCATCAGATGGACTATCAGGGTGCCTGAGTCCCTGTGCAATTCTTTCTCTCTCAGCTAGCACCTTCTCATGAACAATGGTGCAGAACAAGGCCTCAGTGGTCAACACACTGGATTTCTTCACATTTGCAAAGTTCAAGAGCCTGTTCTCTTCAACCTGCCACCAGCTTGCTCCTTTGTCCTGAATAGCTTGAGCTATTTCTACCATAGTTCTATCCTTGATCTCAACAAGAGCTCTAAGATCATAGAACTGTTGTTGCAGCCTAGTATAGTCCTTCAACCCTGGATATAGTTCATCCACATTAGCCTTGGCAATCTGCCTTAGCATCCCCTCATAAGTGTATTCTTCACCACTTTCATCTTTAGAGGAGTTGGCTTAGGATTCAGGAGGGTTGGATTGGGATTCAGGTAGACTTGACTGGATTTCAGGTAGGTTGGGTTTAGAAGGGTTAGAGCTTAAAACAAGTTGGGATTCAGGTGCTTTTTAGAGCAATGATCCTGAAGAGGTAATTGGAATGGCTGGAATGGGTGGGAGAGCAACTTGATCCCCTTCTTGAAGGACAGTTTCAAGAAGTTTGGTATAAGAGAGAAGTCTTGGATCAAGTGGGGAAAAAGGTATATCCTCAAGATTGACCAAGTCTGCCAGCACATCTATACCTGCTCTATCTGGGGCACCTTCAGGAGAGTAAACTTTCTTGGCAATGATTGGGGCATCTTCAGGAGTCTTGCACTCCTCTTCTTCATGCCTTTGTGGGGATATTCTTTCTGATTGAATATCAGGAGAGTTGGCTTCAGGGCTGTTGGGCTTTGATTTGGACTTTGAGTTAGACCTACTAGCTTGCCTAATCTCCTTGAAAAACTCTTTCTTCTTCTTCTCCTCTTCCATCAACCTCTGCTTCTCAGAAGTTTTGATTATTCTTTTCCTCCTTTCAGATCTTGTTGGTTGGTCAAGATCCCTGAATTCTGTTACACTTTCAGGCTGTAAGGGGACAACTTCTCTGAATTCTTCACCCTCTTCAGGGGGGTTGACTCCTTCATCAGCAACCTTCTCAATCTCCTCAGAAGTGGCTCCTCCACTTCTTGAATGGCCTTCTGGGGAAGATTCTCTCATAATCTTCTTCATCTTCTTCACCTTTGGCTAAACTTTTGGTGGTTGAGCTTTCCTTTTTCTTGGAGAGGTTCTGGTTGTGGGAACAATTGCAACAGCTTTCTTGGAGGCAGCCTCCTGCTTTCTCTTTTCTGTCTTAGAAGACAGCTTTCTGAAAATCACCTTTTGAGCAGGAAAAGGCTTTGGTTTTGCTTGAAGATGGGTGTAATGAGCAAATCTTTCCAAGAGCAGGCTGGCTCTTGTGCAGAACTGGAGTCTTCCATCAACCACCACCTTGTGGTGTTTCACCACCTTAAATTTGAATTTCTCATTCATCATTTTGTCCAAGATAAAGTTTTTCCAATCAAACTTGACTCTCTTCTCAGTAGAGTCAATCACAGCAGCCATTACTCTTAACTTAGGCATACTGATTTGTTCAACACTCCCAGAGTGACTTAACAAACTCTTCACCACACAATCAAACAAGTGTCTAAAAACTGGCTTTAGAGTGTTCTTGTTTTGAGCACTTACTAGCTTTTTGGGTGTAAGCAGCCATGGAAGATAGAACTCCTGATCTTCTCCTTCCTTGTAAGTTTCTGGATTTAGCCCTTCTGATGGTAGCCCAAAGCTAGCATCCAAATCCTCTGCAGTGAAGATGATGGTGTGTTGGCTTTCTTCTTCTTCATCTTCTTCTGCATATGTGAGCTTAGTGCACACATCTCCCTTCTTGCCCTTCCATCTGAGATGGGCAAAGAATTCAGCCATGAAGGAGTTCAGGCAGGAATCTGGCTTAGTGCCTAAGAACTTTTCTAGCCCAGCCTCCCTTAGCCATTGGAGGACTTGATGAACCTCAGTGTCTGGACTATCAAAAGCAACTAGTTTTTCAAACCAAAGTGAGTTTGGATTGCTGAGATAGGAGAAATCAATGTCCAAGGATGGATCATTGAAGTCTACAAGTTCTTCCCTCTTGATTTTGGGTGCCATGGATAAAATGAGAAATGGATAGGTTTTTGGAGAGTAGTTGCAGGTTTGAGAGGTTTTGAAAATCTTAAGGGTTTGAGAAAATATGAATGCGTGAGGAGAAAAGTAAAAATTGAGGAGTTTATATATGAATGGGATTTATTAACCGTTGGTTAATAGAATATAACAGTGGGTAATTTTGAAGAACCAATTGGATATAGTGGGGTAGTGGGCTTTTCAGCGGTTTGATGGAGTTTTAATGCAAATCAATGGCCTTGATGATGGCTCAAGAATTCATGAAATCTTAATTAAGATTTTGCATTTAATGCTGATTTGCCATTTTGGGGGCAAAGATCTTCATAGTACACGCCATCCTAAAATGGCCTACTCTTAGACCAAGAAACCTTTTAAATGTCTAATCAATGCTAAAAATAGCAAAAATTATCTAATTAACTCGGACAAACATCCTGAGATGTACTTTGATTTCTGTGAAGGTCAAACTGCCTGATTAGCTTACCTGAGTGGGTCCCAACATTGCTGACTGGGTCCCACTTGGACAAGGCTCCTGACCAATATTGCTGAACATCATAAGGACAACTTTGCTGAGTTTCCCTGTTTGGCTGACTGCTTCAGTGTGGTTGGTCAACTTTGCTGAAATTCATTTTTAATGAATTTCCCCCTTCTTATGAGCTTCCTCCCTTTATTTCTCCATCTTGCCTGGATCAAGTAAGCCCAATTCAGCTGATAATTCAAAGAACCTTGCTTCAGCCAATGGTTTAGTCAAGATATCAGCTTTTTGCTTATCAGTGTGGATTTTGACAAGCTTGATATCTTTCTTTTCCATATGATCCCTTATGAAGTGATGTTTTATATCCACATGCTTGCATCTGGTGTGGAGCACTGGATTCTGTGAGATAGCAATTGCACTATTGTTGTCACAGAATATTGGCACTTCATTTGAGATTACTTTGTAATCTCTCAATTGTTGCCTGAGCCAAAGTATCTGAGCACAGCAACTTCCAGCTGCTACATACTCAGCTTCAGTTGTTGAAGTTGCAACTGTATTTTGCTTCTTGGAAAACCATGAGATAAGCTTGCTCCCCAAGAATTGACAAGTTCCAGAGGTGGATTTTCTGTCAATTCTACAGCCTCCATAATCTGCATCTGAATATCAGTGAGCTCAATGTTGTCATCAGCTGGATACCATAATCCAAGATTCTCAGATCCCTTGAGATATCTTAGAATTCTCTTGGCAGCATCAAGATGGCTCTTCTTTGGATTAGCGTGAAATCTTGCACATACTCCAACTGCAAATGTGATATCAGGCCTGCTTGCAGTGAGATATAGCAAGGATCCTATGATTCCCCTGTAGTTAGTGGAGTTGGTTGACTCTCCACTTTCATCAGGATCCATTTTCAAGTTAGTATTCATAGGAATTCTGACTGGCTTGCTTGTAGCACATCCAAATTTCTTGATCATGTCCCTTGTATACTTGGCCTGATTGATGAATATTCCCTTCTTTGATTGAGTGACTTGAAGTCCTAAGAAGAAATTCATCAATCCCATCATAGACATCTCAAATTTGCTTTGCATGAGTTTGGAGAACTTCTCACATAACTTCTCATTTGGAGATCCAAATATAATGTCATCCACATAGATTTGGACTAACAAAATATCATCTCCTTCACAGATTCTAAACAGGGTTCTGTCAACAGTGCCTTTGACAAAGCCATGATCTAGAAGAAACTGTGATAGGGTGTCATACCAAGCTCTTGGGGCTTGCTTTAAGCCATAGAGAGCTTTCTTCAATCTGTACACCTTGTCTCCTTCTTCAAAATCTGGGGGCTGTTCCACATATACTTCTTCTTTGAGCACCCCATTGAGAAATGCACTCTTCACATCCATTTGATACACCTTGAATCTCATGTGAGCTGCATATGCTAGGAAGAGTCTGATTGCCTCAAGTCTGGCCACTGGAGCAAAAGTCTCATCATAATCAATCCCTTCAGATTGACAATATCCTTTGGCCACCAGTCTTGCTTTGTTTCTCACAATGATGTCATTTTCATTTTTCTTGTTTTTGAACACCCATTTGGTTCCAATGACATCTTGATGAGTTGGCCTGTCTACCAGCTCCCAAACTTCATTTCTGGTAAACTGATTCAGCTCTTCTTGCATGGCTATGATCCAGTTGGTGTCTTGTAGTGCTTCCTCAATGTCTTTAGGTTCCTGTTCTGAAAGAAAACAACAAAACAGAGCACTTTCTCCATGAAATCTTCTAGTTTTGATCCCTTCACTTGGATTACCAAGTATCAGGCTAGATGGGTGGTCTTGCAACCAAGTCCTTCTAGACCTGATCCTTTCAGGAGGATTGTCCTCATCTGAAGTTGGATCACTAGATTCATTAAATTCAGGAAAGTTAATTGAAGGATCAAGTTCAGGATCATATTCAGGGATGTTGTCCTCATTTTCAGATAAGTTGACATTTTCATTGGTTCCCCCTTGAATAGTGGATCCATTAACTACCTCAGCATTGCCTGCTTCTTCATTGGTAGTTGTTACCTGGTTTTGAACTGGGATGGGGTCAGTCAGTTCAATTTCTCCTTCAGGTTGGTTGTCTACTGGTTGATTGCTATCAGGTAGGTTGTCCAGTTTTTGAAGTTCAGGCTGGGCAACATCCACAAACACTGTTTCTTTGCTTTGAAGCCTTAATCTGGTTGTTCTTTGTGTTATCTCATCAATATTCAGGTTTCTATCCCTGAACTCACTAATAGATTCATCAAACACAACATGAGGTGTTTCTTCCACAATAAGAGTTTTGCAATTGTAAACTCTGTAAGCCTTGCTGATTTGTGAATATCCAACAAATATTCCTTCATCAGCTTTGCTATCAAAAGCTTTCAATTGCTCTTTCCCATTATTATGGATGAAACACTTACAACCAAATATGTGAAAATAGGCAACAGTGGGCAATCTACCTTTCCATATTTGATATGGGGTTTTACCTTGTCTTTTGGTGATTAAGGACCTGTTTTGAGTGTGACATGCAGTGCTAATGGCTTCAGCCCAGAACCTTTTAGGCAATTTGGATTCAGCAATCAAGGTTCTAGCTGCCTCCTTCAAGGTCCTGTTCCTTCTTTCAGCAACCCCATTTTGTTGAGGTGTTCTTGCTGCTGAAGTTTCATGAGTGATGCCATTCTTGCTGCAATACTCATTGATGTATGAGTTTATGAATTCAGTGCCTTTGTCAGATCTGATCTTGACAATGCTTAGGCCCTTTTCATTGCTCAATCTCATCATCAATTCAGGTAGCTTGACTTGGGTCTCCTTTTTGTTCAGCAAGAATACTACCCAAGTGTACCTGGAAAAATCATCAACAACAACTAAAGCATATTTTCTTCCACTTATACTTACTGGGATTATTGGCCCAAATAAATCCATATGCAGTAGTTGAAGAACTCTCTCAGTTGAGATGACAGGTTTTCCTTTGAATGAGACTTTGATCTGCTTTCCTTCCTGACATGGCTGGCATATGTGTTCTTTGGTGAACACTTGATTTGGCAGCCCTTTAACTAGAGAGTTTCTTGCAATTTTGTTGATGGTTTTGAAGTTCAGGTGATTCAATCTTTTGTGCCAAAGCCAGCTTTGCTCATTTGTGCTTTTGGCAACAAGACAAATTGCTTCAGGGGTTTTGCTCCAATCTGCAAAATAGACATTTCCCTTTCTCACCCCTGTTAGTAGCACCTGTTGTGTTGATTTGTTTTTGATGGTACATTCATTTGGTGCAAATTCAACACAGTATCCTTTATCACAGATTTGACTTATAGACAGCAGGTTATATTTTAGGCCTAGGACATATGAGATGTTGGTCCCAAGTTGAGTTAATAACGAGTAAGCTAGTGAAAATGTCTAGAGGGGGGTGAATAGACTTTTCAAAAATCTTTCGAAATATCAAAGTACAATATGCGGAATACGAAATTAACAATGAGCCCAATTCAAGATTATACTCAACTTATTTTCGAGAACTCTGTTCTATACTCAACTAATCTAGTTTAGTTAAGTAGTTAAACCAATTAAGCAATTTAAACAATCAAAACAATAAAGTAAATCAAACACAAGATTTATAGTGGTTCGACAACTTGTCTACATCCACTCTCACAAACCCAGTTGTGATGTTTCCACTAAACTCTTCCAATCGAGTACAAGTGTATGTTCCTGTCTTTAAAGTCCCAAGAAGAAGACTTAGATCTTCAACAGACTATACCTCCAGATATGTCTACGATCTTACTAGCGATTTACAAGTATCTAGCAACTTGAAAATAACAAAACAAAAACTAAAAACTTCTCTGATCTTCAGTAGTAGCCTTCTTGATTCTTCACTTGTCTTCTGGCTATCTTTCTGAACTTCAATCAACTCTGAGAGTAAACTTCAATAATGCTTCAATATGTTGTAGTATCAATATTTCAGTAGTCTTTAACCAATGAATACCTTGGGGTATTTATGAACTTCAAATCCAAGAACTTTCAGTTGTGTAACAACCTTTCTTGAAAACTAACTTTGTAACTGATTCTTTTATTCCTCCACGCGTTTCTTCCGTTAATTAGTTATTCCATAACTAATTCTTTAATACGTGTTTCTTGTTACGAACTTCAAGTTAACTTGTCTTTGTGTAGTAGCACACTCGTCTTGTCCAGTAGTAGTAGACTGCGTCTTCTACTTGACTTGTGCAGTAGGCTTCCAATAGAACTAATCTAGTCCTATCATCTAACCTAATAAGACTATTACATTACATTAAGCTTTTATAACACAAGCTTAGTCAACTTATAACTATACAATGAATCTATCTATTACATATAAAAACACGAGCTCTATACAATAATTATAGCTCAGAAACAATCTTAACATATTCAACAATGAACAGATATGAAGTACTTATAAATTGTACTTATCTTTCAATAATACTTGTCTCTTTAAAACTATTACTTGTCTTGTGAACTCTACTGATCTGTATAAGATAACTTCAACTCAACTAGACTAGATCAATCAACACTTAGAAAATATTCAAGTCTTCTTTTGGCTTATCAAAACTTTATCTTTTATCTTTTATTCATCATTTAGGACTTGTTCTAGGATTCATATCCCAACATGAGACATCAGTAATTTTAACACTACCAATGTTTAATGTACCATAGCCTCTTGTGATCCCTTGAGAGTTGTCTCCAAAGGTTACTGAAGGACCATCTTTTTCTATGAAGACTGAGAGAAGCTCCTTGTTTCCAGTCATGTGCCTTGAACATCCACTGTCCAGGTACCATGCTGTTTTCTTGTTGATGCTTCTCTTCTTTTTGGGGTCCTTGCAGCCCTGCAAAGTCGAAATTTAGGTACCCTTTGAGTGTTGGGTCCTAGAGGGTTAGCTGTACCTTTTGGAATCCAAATCTGCCTGATTACTCTGATTGACTCAAAGTGACTGACTTGGTTTCCATTTACATCTACATACACAGTTTGACCCTTAAATGCCTTGGGTGTTTTCTGTGTATAAGTGTTGGTCTTGTAAGATTCAGGAGGGTTGGTGAATTTTCTTGGGACATTTCTCCTGAAGTTACTAGACTTAGGTGCAGCTTGGAAAGACCTTTGTGGATAGGAGTTTGGATGGCCTTTTCCTCTTGGCATATGAGGTTCAGGCTTCCTGAATGTTTTATACCTATCAGAGGGGATTGGCCTTAATCCATTCAGTTGAGGTTGCCTCTTTTGAGTTGGCCTTTTCTGAACAGATTTTGGACAACTTCTCTGATAAGGATTCAGATAGGTTGGCCTTCCATTGGTTCTACCTTTCTGACCCTCATTTCTCCTGTAAATAATGTCTTTAACCTTTTCCTTAGGTATGGGTTTAGGGACATTGTTCACTTGAGTTGGTATAAAAATTCCTTTTCCCTTATCCTTGATCAGTGGTTGATTTACTTCCATTTCATTTTGTTGTGCCACTGATCTTACAAAAGTCATCTTAGAATTGCTTGAGGAAGCAATACTAAGACCAGGTGAAGGTTCAAATGGACTATAGCCTAATCCATCCTTTTGAGCAAATTGTCTTTGAAACCCTTGAATTTCCTCTATTGCCTTAGCAGATTTGTTCAAGGCAGACATTTTCATTTTTAAGCTCCCTTCACTTAATTTCAGAGTATCAAATTCACTTGAGAGATTGTTAAATTTGGCTTGAAGAGTTCTAAGCTCAAAATCCTTTTTCTTTAGAGTCAGAGTTTGTTCATCAATCAGCTTTTGTTGTTCAGGGATTCTGAGGGACATTTCTCCATGTTCTCTCATAATCTGCTGATACAACTCAGATGATTTAATGTCAACCTCAGATTCAGGAAGATTGGGCATTTTGATTTTAGATTTCAACTGTTCATTTTCTCTCAGTGTCATATTGCATACTTCTTGCATTCTGGTGAAATCTTCTAACAATTTTTCAAAGTCAAGATGGATTTCACTAGATTCATGTGTGTTAATTGACAAGTTGGAAGATGAACATACCTCTTCCTTTTCAAATGCCATTTGGCAGTCATCTTCACTGTCACTGTGGGAGAACAGTCCATTATCAGAAGAGTAGACACTTTCTTCACTTGCTGATTCTCCAGCTACCATGGCCTTCCTGTTGTTCATCCTCTTGTCTCTCTTGTTTTGCCTTTCTTTTCTTTCTTTGGCACTAAGGTCAGGACAATCATACTGAAAGTGACCCTTTTTCTGGCAATTGTAACACACATCTTCATCATCATTTTTCTTGCTTGAGGACTCCTTCCTTCTTGATGATGATGGTTCTCCTTTGCTGTATTTCTTCTTATCAGCATATCTGTCTTCTTTCTTTTCATCAGAGACTTTGTCTTCTGATTTGTTATCAGGAGAATTGAATCTCCTTCTGGTTCTGTTATCTTGGTAGAACTTCTTGTATCTACCAAATCTGGAATTCAGCTTCTCAAATCTCCTTGCCATGAGTGCCAGTTCCTCCTTCATTTCTGATTTTGACACAGATTGAGAAGATCTTTGAGTATTTTTCTTCTCTGATTCAGTAGCTTTGAAAGCAACACCTTTGCCTGAGGAGGATGGCTCATCATGCACTTTCTTTCTGTTGAGATCAAACTCATATTCTTTGAGTTCAGAGAATACTTGCTGCATTGGCATGTTGCCAAGATTGCTAGTATTTTGCATCATGACAGAATATATATCCCATTTTGATGTGAGACTTCTCAGAATCTTCAAAGCAACTTTTCTTTTGGCATAGAACTTGCCCAAGGAGTTCATCTCATTCATGATGTTAGTGAATCTGCCATCAAGATGATCAATGGTTTCATTTGGCTCCATAGTGAATTGCTCATATTTTTGGATAGCCACTTGAAGCTTGTTTTCCTTAATCTTTTGTGTACCTTCACACATAAGTGCAAGGGTATCCTAGATCTCCTTTGCTGTGGTGCAGTGATACACTCTTCCCATCACTGCATCTGGAATGGTCTGGTACAATGTGTTCATGGCAATGTAGTTCAGGTTGTGCCTTTTTCTCTCTTTTGCTGTCAGCTCATCCTCATCTTTTGGCAGCAGCTCCCTTGGATCTGCTTTTTGAGCATCAGTGACCTTGGGATTGAGCTTGGTGAAGGTGAATGGTCCTCTGGTGATGACTTTGAGCATTTCATCATGCTGGCAGGCAAGATGTGCTCTCATCCTGATTTTCTAGAAATCATAATTCTCAATTGAGAACATTGGCAGTTTGTGATGAGAAATATGATTGACTTGGTTTGGACCCATGTTGTTGGTGGTGTTGGCAGCATCTCCTGGAACTGCATTGTTAGCCATTCTTATACAGATAGACAGAGGAGAATATAAGTAGATTTTTCAGAAATTTTGGATCAGTTCAGTGACCACAGAAAGTGAGATTTTGAAAATCAATGATTCTCAGAAGCAGTGGTCTTTGAACCCCTGCTCTGATACCACTTGTTGGTCCTTGGTGGAGTATAACACAAGTGTATGGGGGGGGGATGCACTTGTGTATGCAAATTCTTTTTCTATTTGACAGACTGGTCTATCAGGCAGGTTGTCTCACAACTAGCCTGAGTGTGAACTTTGATAGATACTTGTCCTACTGATTACTATTGATTAATTAGTTGGCTAAATATCTAAAAGAGTTGCTAAGTGCGGAATGTGGTTGGCCTTTGACTTAAAGAAATACTCCAAGTTAATTTCTGAAGAGATGCAGGTTATCAGGGACTTTGTCCAAAATAGATTTTCTTACTTACTGAGTAATGCTTCTTTAAAAATATGTTTGAATGTAAGTGAAATTAAGAATGCAGTAAGTAAATGGCACACAAGTTTATAGTGGTTCAGAGACTCAAGCTCCTACATCCACTTTCCCTGATTGAACAGGATAATTCCTTCTCAATGGAATTAGCTTGTTTTATAGTGCCAAGGTGCACTGATCAACAACACTCTCTTAGTGTTTTGATCCCTAGGATAACTTGAGTCCTAGTGCTCAATCTCTCTGAGTTAAGACTGTGTTTCACACTAACAGTCCTTAACTCCTCACTTCTACAACAAACTCTCTCTTCACTTAATGAGATAAGGGTTTGAGGTTTGGTTCCAACTAGTAGAGATATCCTTTACAATAAGAACAGTGTAAAGGCTTAGGATATCTCAATGCTAAGCTTTGGATGTTTACAAAGATTGGCTTAGCTAATAAGAAGTGATTCAGGAAACTTGGAATTCTAGAGAGCAGCTTGGTTTCCTTTTGAAAGCTTGATGATAGTTTGATAGCTTGTAGTTGGATATGAATCCCTTTGATCACTTCTGTATTTATAGGCAAATTTGAACAACTAACCGTTGGAGGGATAGCAATTCAAATATGTCTATTTGCAGCACCATTGAAACGGCTAAGAAGCTTGGCATCCTTTTATCCACTGTGTAAAAGGGCTCTTCAATGGTTGCTTAAATGAATGTGTTGACTTCTGACAAATGCGGCTGAGAAGACTTGTGTCAGTTTCCAATTTTGCACATTGTCCTAGGTTGATTTGTGGCAAACTCTATACACAGCCAACGGTCAGATGGGACAAGCTCCCTGAACATTCCTGCTGCAGTTTAGAATGTTCCAACATTCATTCAATGCTTCACTCTTTAATGCTCTAAGTCTTCAATGCTTGTTTCAGGCATGATTGGCAATAAATGCTTCATTGAATGTGTCTTTTGCTATCAATGCTTTTGATCATTTGTACTTCAACTGTCTTGATCTTTTGCATTTATGAACACATCTTTATTGTTCTTGATCTCTTCAGCTCAGTTATCCATTAGATCAGCTTGTCTTTGAATGGATCAGCAACTTTGTCCTATAGACCTATCAAGCTGCCTAACATTCCAGCTTTGGACAACTATCCTGATCACTAAAATCTCATAACACTTCTGAGATTTTTACTTAAGCATTCTACAGCTAAAGTGTACTAAGACAGCTTGCCTGAACTTGACTTGAGCATTTCTCAACTAATCTGATCATCATCAATCAGGGGTTTTGGTATCTAATTCAAAATCATTTTATTCCCAACAGGGAGTTTGTCTATAACTTCTATGTCATAGGCAGATGGAATGAAGAAGATCCCAACTCCACCTTCACTCAGTTTATGATTGACTATCATAGGGAACTCTATCAACAACTTCTTGCTGCAACAGACATGGCAAGAATTGAGTTCAATGACCCTAAGCCAATCATCTACATGCCTCCCAAGAAAGATGGCTTCATTGACCAATCAAGGATATTCCAAGAGTTCTTTAAGATCCTGAAGCTGAATAGGATGGTGTTTGGGCCTAAGGGAACAAACCAAGAGGCTATGGAGCTAAATAAAAGAGTGTGGGCACAGTATGGAATGGTGCCACCTCCTGAAGACAGTCTCTGAAACTGGCTAAGTCATCCTGACCCTTAATTGCCTTAAGTGCTGAATTGGATGAGTACTTGTTCTTGGCTGTTGATATTGTTGATTTGGTCATCTCTGCTGAAAATGTTCAAGTCTACTGATTCATGCTCTACTATGATCACATGTCCCTTTACTACTCTGATCATATGTTTTCTTAGTTATTTTTGTTCTGATTAAATGACATGTAATTGCTCTGATTCATGCTCTGATAAGTACATTTGACTATCATCATGCTTGTAATGCCAATGACTTTATAAATGATAGTTGAAATTTCTGTGAATCAAGAGATAACATCTCATTGTCTCAACTTGCCTGACTTAAACCTATATGCAATCAAATAGTGATTACACTAACATATTTCTTTCAGGAAATTTGAACTTAGCCACATCTACTTAAGATAAATGTAATAAGTGTAGTCAAGTCACCTTTGCATAGACTGTATAGGTAATGACATCATCAAAAAGGGGAAATTGTTGGGAATAAAATGAGAAGTTTTGATTAAGATACCAAAACCCCTTAAGACATGCCAAATAGATAAGTCAGATTTAAATGAACATGTTTTAGGAATGTCGGAACATGTAGCTTAAGGCTAGTTGAGAAGTTGGAATGTTAGGCAGCTCTTAGTATAATAGATGCACAAGTGGAGGGGGAACACATGCTTAGAAGACTACAAGAATCAAGTCCCCTCGAGGCTCATAATCAAATTGACCTTAAATCTGTTGATGGACAACCGTGCTGATCAAGTCAGCTTAGTTGTGGTACAACCTATCTGAAGATCAATTGAATAGAATGCATCATCAAGACCAAGTCTACTGAAGCATATGACAAAACTTAGAAGGTTTGAACAGCAGAAATGTCTCAGCACACTTGAGCAAAAAAAAAATCAAGACAAGTCCAACTGTGCTGATAAAGGTCAAAGCTACTGATCTAAAGCCATGAATACTCAAAGAACATCAATATATATCCATGGAAAGTGAAAGAGCCAAGTCATCTGAAGAGCTAAAGCCAACATTGCTGATAAGCAAAGTCTGCTGAAGTTGATAAGCAGAACTGTCCAAGAGATAAGGAATGTTGTCATTATCATAGGACCAATCATCAGAAGTGATGTCCATGTTTGATCAAGTGAATCTTGAAGTCAGACATTGGGAAGAGTGCTTCAAGTCAAGACAAAATGCTCATAGTCGTTTACTTCCCAAATTAAGGACATGTCACTTTCAAAGAAACTGTCTTCCAGTTGCAGAGTTCAAGGAAGACAAATATAGGCAATTTGAGGTTGTTTTTCCAATGGGCAAATCCTCAAATTGTTCTATTTAATACATGAAGTGTGGAAACCATTGAAGGCATCCAACTGAATCCTACTAGCACCTACATTGCTGAAGAAACTCAAAGCCTTCAAGCTTTCATAAGACATTCATAGTTTCCAGAACACTTCTTCTAAGCTGCACTACATTGTATATCCATACAAGCTTAGAGAGATGTCCTATCCTTTTACACTTAGCTCATTGTAAAGGATATCTCAACCTAGTTGGAACCAAACTGAAAGTGTGCGTAGGGTGTATGAAGTGCTTAAGTATAAGTAGATAAATGTTGCACAGAATGTTGAGACAAATAGTGCATCACTGACTCTAACAGAATATCAGAAATTAAGATACACAGCGGAAGACTTGAAACACTAAAAACAAACGAGACACAATGGAAATATTTTTAACATAGATTTTATAAATAAAAATATATGTCTGCCTTATGGCATAAATCAATACTTATCTTCAAGTACAAATGTTGTGTGAAATGTTACAACAATAACCTTCACAAATCCTAACAGGGATGAATGCTCGGTCTAAGATATTGCTCGAATAGAATATACTGGATTATGAAGCCTTCAATCGGTATTTATAGATGTGAGGTGCGAATTCTAGGGGCTTCCACATTGAGGTCCTATTTTTTAGGAGCTCAACTTCCATGATCTTTCTAGATCCTTCTTGTATGCTCCAGGTCGTTCTAAATGGTTCCAGGCTGCTCTAGCATGTTCTCCAATGTTCTGGAATCGTCCAGGTTCCAGATCCTTGTAGAAGCTTCTAGATCCTACCAGAAATGCGACAACGTTTAGATCAACATTTAAAGTAGCATTTCAGAAAAGACTTAGAAAAAATCTCGGAAGGTCAAATTAAGATGTTGTTGATAATGTTAAGGCATTTAAGGATTAACAACATCTACAATCTCCCCCAATTTGACATTTCGACTACAACACACCTGATGCACATATATTTCTATACATACTCAGTTTTATGTACTTAGTTGAGGTTGGCATCATTACTAAGTACTAGTGAAGTCAATACCTGTTGTAACCGTTGGATCAAATCGAACGAAGATCAAGGATAATTTCATAATGATCTGTGCCAAAGGATCAAAACAATTTTATCCAAAATAGAATAAGCATAAACAGTACACTTACTTACAACATAAGCAACTTTACTAAGATCATAAGTTGAACTGGAAGAATTAACTTAGAATCTAAGTAAGACACTAACAAAAACAAAATAACAAACATCAGAGCAAAAGGAATAAACACAACAAATGGACATAAACTAAGACTATACAACCTGCAGTATACACATGGTAACCTGTAAACAAATTAAGAAAGGGCAGTAAACACACATTACCAAATGTAACCATAATTAAGCAAGTTATAAACAAAACAGCCTATCATCTAGAAAGTAAATAACAAGTGTATCAGAATTTCAGAATTCAAACTTAAATATCAGTTACAGAGATTGAACTGAATAAATGGCATAAACAACAACCATTATGAAATCAGATCTCCCCCTGTCTAGTAGCATGTCTCTGTTCATCAGTGGAGATCACCATACAAGGTCTCCATCTCAGCAGCATCATCATCAACTTCATCCACAAATTAAGTAGATGCAAGGTGTGCAACTACATCAATCACTGCAGCATCTCCAGCATCAGGTCCATCACCAGCAGCAGCAGCTAGAACTCCATCATCATTCAACTCTTCAATCACCACATTGGAGTTTGATGGTGGTGGTACTCCCCCTGTTGTAGGTGAAAGCATACTGGTCCACCTATCCTTCAAGAACTAGAGCTCATCAATAGTTTCCTGCAAGTGTTTGAGTTGTAGTTTGATGAAATCCTGCGAAAGATACACATTACCAGAAATGTTGATATGGATGTTCTCAACATTTGGGTTGCATTTCTCTGTCTTGGTCTGGATGATTCTGGATGATCAGAAGTTGAGGGTCTTTGCTGATGTTTAGTAGTTGAAGGCCTGTGCTGATGATCAGTACTAGGAGCAGTCAAAGGCAGATCAATTACTCTATCCCCAGTGAGTAAGGCAGGAGCTATGGCCAGTAATGGAACTCTCCCCCTCAACACATCAGTGTTCTTGGCAACAAAGTCATGGTGTCTCAATTAATTTGAAATTAGAACAGGATAGGGTAGGTTGCCTTTTTCAGACACTTTTCTAATAAATCTCATCATATGGTGGAAGATTATAAGGCCTAAATTGAACTTCTTAAGTACAGAGATCATATACATAAGAACAGCTTGGTCTTTTGTGATCTTGGTAGTATTTGTAGTGGGAATCCAATTGTAGATAATGAGTTTGTATAACACAGAATGTAGGGAAGTGGGGTCTTTGGCTAGCATATGTCTAGTCCACTTAACTACCCTACCACCAGTTATAGCAGCAATAACCACATCCATGTCAGGTTCTTCATCCACCTCAACATTGGGAATATGCAGAAACTCATTTATCAATTCAGGAGTAAAAGGTACATCCCTCCCCCTAAAATTTACAGTCCCATACCACCTAGATGATCTCCTACCAGTGCTCTTTTTCATGCAAGCATAAAATTCATAAGCCCAATTTATCAAGAATGATTCACTAAAATTCACAGCATGCATCAAATTCCTTTTCTCTAAGAAAATAATCATGCCTTTACTTTCAAAATCAGGTATATCAATTCTCTTCTCTATCAGCAGTTTCCTCTTAGAATAAATAGCCAACCTATTCTCTAGAGTCTCAAGAGAATCAGAATTACCTTCCTCTTTAGAAACAAGGTCATTAGAGCTTGATGTGGAGTCTTTAGTAGAGCTTTCCTTAGAGCTGCTCTTTGTACTGGAAGAGTTATCACCACTGCCATCATCTTCAGGTTCTGGTGCAGCTTCCTTTGCAGCAGCAAAATGCTCAGCATTTTTCTTAAGAGAATTCAGAATATCTCTAAAACACACATCAGAATAAGAATTGGAATCTGATTTTGCAAGTTCATCTTCAACAATCATTTTGGCATTCCCTTTGCCTTTGGGATCAGCAACAGCCTTTCCTTTTCATTTCACTTCAGCAACAGCTTTCTTCTTGGATTTCTCAGCAACTTTCTTAGGTTTCTCAACAGCAACAGGAGCTTCTTCTTCAGAGTCTGTGAACACTTGGATGGGTTCACCAGCATCAGCTCCAGCTTTCTTCTTCTTCCTCATGGATTCAGAATAATCCACACGAGTGAACACTCAATATGATCTCCTTCTTTGTACAGGGCTTCTCTGTCTTTTCCCTTTCTGCGCATTCTTCTTGAACGGAATGGGAGCAGATTCATCAGAAACAGGGAGTGAAGAGTTTGTACCGTCTTCAGAGATGTTTGCATCCTCCATTTCAACATCTTCAGGGTCGGAAGTAGCAGTAGCTTCTTCATCAGCAACAACCTCCACATTTTCAGTTTGCGGGTCGTGAACAGTAGGTGATTTGGGGCTTTTTGAAGCAGAAGCCATTTGGGCGGTTTGATCAGCCAAATAGCTTGAAATGTCCACAGTGATATCACCAAATGTCATCACGGGCAGATGACCAGTAGTTCGAAGAGAGTCAGACACTTCTTCGATAGCCCTATTGAACTGTTCGACAGTTGCATCTTGAGGAATGTTGGTTGTTGGTGGAACGGTTTGAGGAGCAATTTGAAGAGTGGGAGCGGTTGTTGATGGTGTTGCAGAGACATTTGAGTCAGCATTTGACGAGGTTGAGTTCTATGAAGCCATGGAAGCAAGGATTTCGAGAGGGTTTGTGCGAGAGTGGGATGAGTTCTTCGAATCAGAGTGAGATTGTGAGTGGGATTGAGGTTAGTTTCCAGCCATTTAAGGGACGGTTGGAATTTCAAGGTAGGTTTGAGGAGTGTATACCCAAACTTTGAGAGATATACGGCCGATAAACAATTCTTCAATTTTAGTACTTAACACAATCAAAATTCACAATTAGCAAGAGAGTTACTTCTATGATCGATATTTATAGAGAGAGTTTTGTAGTTGGAGGTTAAATGAAATAATCCAGAAATTTTCGATAATGCTCCACATAATTAGCCACAATATAGATCATGGGTAATTAGTGGGGAAAATCCATTTAATTAATTTAAATTAAATAATTAAGAAGCTTCCAGAATTAAAATTCGCATAATCTGAAAAATAAAAAATTGTGGGTCAGTAATTAAATAAAATGAAATAAATCCCAATTAATAATTAAATAATTACAACTAATAAAAATAAATTTGAATCAGGCAATGTTGTGCTCAAAACTGTTACAAACACCTCAACACGGTTTTTACATGAATTTGCTTCATTTGTGTTGCACCATATTTTTTCTTTTTGTGTTATAGCATCTAATTTGTATTGATCCATTGTTCATGTAGAGTACATCGTAGTAGCGAACTCCGTGCCCCATACTTACTTAATGGATTACAAATATATTGATGTTTTTACCGAATATCACCTTTTGAAAAGAAGGAATCGTAGTAGTGAACTCCGTGCTCCATAATTACTCAGTGATTTGGTACATCTTTTAGTATGATAATAACATTCTCATTTTTATGCATTTGAGAGGTGTGAGACATGTTTATTTTTGCACTTCCAGGTTCTTAGATTCGTAGATATTTTACATAGGAATTATTTAACTAATTAAGAGATAGATTCAGCTTATAAAATTTTTACAAAAAGGGGGAAAGAGAAATAGCAAGGGCAAAAGGTGCATTGACTATTGGTGAGGGAATCAAGGGAAAAGAAAAAGGGAAAGCAGTCCAAAACTTGGAAGATTTGGATGAAGATGAGCAACTGGCAATTTCCCTGAAGAATTCAGTAGCATCATCTCAGGAGGAAGTAGGAAGACTTCAGCAAGGGCCTGGAGGTGAAGTGTCAGGATTGGACAAATCTGCTGAAGGTGTCCAAACTAGAGGGCAAATCCAGAAGGCTAATGGAAAGAAGAGAAAGGCTGAAACGTTTACTGACATTCCCAACAACTTGGACCTACCTGCTGAGTTCATAATAGTTGAAGAGCCCATCTCAAAGAAGGCCAAAACTCCTGAAACAGAAAAGAATGCTGAAGAAGACAAATCTACTGAGATTGTCAAAACTGCTGAACCTGTCAAGACTACTGAAGTTCAAGAGAATGTGGAGATACTGTTTGAAGAGGTCTTTGGAGCTAAACCAAAGAAAAAGACTCCAATTCTACCAAATGATCCATCTAAGCTCTTTGTGGAAAGATATGGCAAAGATGCTGAAACTCAACAAAAGTTGGCCATGATGAGAGCTCAAGAGAGAATGGATCAGATCATTGAAGCTAATAGGGCCAGAGACAAGTGAAGAGCAGACTTCCAGAAACCAAGAAGGTAGAGGGCTACCTACAACAAATTGACGCCTCAGCTGCTGATCCTAATGGACACCAAATGTCCACACATAGATAAATGGGTTCCAATCCAGCTGAATGACAACTGGGAAGTGGCCAAGAGGGAGTTTGTCTATGACTTTTATGTAATAGGCAGATGGAATGAAGAAGATCCCAACTCCACCTTCACTCAGTTTATGATTGACTATCATAGGGAATTCTATCAACAACTTCTTGCTGCAACAGACATGGCAAGAATTGAGTTCAATGCCCCTAAGCCAATCATCTACATGCCTCCCAAGAAAGATGGCTTCATTGACCAATCAAGGATATTCCAAGAGTTCTTTAAGATCCTGAAGCTGAATAGGATGGTGCTTGGGCCTAAGGGAACAAACCAAGAGGCTATGGAGCTAAAGAAGAGAGTATGGGCACAGTATGGAATGGTGCCACCTCCTGAAGACAATCTCTGAAACTAGCTAAGTCCTCCTGACCCTTAATTGCCTTAAGTGCTGAATTGGATGAGTACTTGTTCTTGGCTGCTGATATTGTTGATTTGGTCATCTCTGCTGAAAATGTTCAAGTCTACTGATTCATGCTCTACTATGATCACATGTCCCTTTACTACTCTGATCATATGTTTTCATAGTTATTTTTTTTCTGATTAAATGACATGTAATTGCTCTGATTCATGCTCTGATAAGTACATTTGACTATCATCATGCTTGTAATGCCAATGACTTTATAAATGATAGTTGAAATTTTTGTGAATCAAGAGATAACATCTCATTGTCTCAACTTTCCTGACTTAAACCTATATGCAATCAAACAGTGATTACACTAACATATTTCTTTGAGCAAATTTGACCTTAGCCACATCTACTTAAGATAAATGTAATAAGTGTAGTCAAGTCACCTTTGCATAGACTGTATAGGTTTTGGCATCATCAAAAAGGGGGAAATTGTTGGGAATAAAATGAGAAGTTTTGATTAAGATACCAAAACCCATTAAGACATGCCAAATAGATAAATCAGATTTAAATGAACATGTTTCAGGAATGTCGGAACATGTAACTTAAAGCTAGTTGAGAAGCTAGAATGTTAGGCAGCTCTTAGTATAATAGATGCACAAGTGGAGGGGGAACACATGCTTAGAAGACTACAAGAATCAAGTCCCCTCGAGGCTCAGAATCAAATTGACCTTAAATCTGCTGATGGACAACTGTGATGATCAAGTCAGCTTAGTTGTGGTACAACCTATCTGAAGATCAATTGAATAGAACGCATCATCAAGACCAAGTCTACTGAAGCATATGACAAAACTCAGAAGGTTTGAACAGCAGAAATGTCTCAGCACACTTGAGCCAAAACAGTTTCAAGACAAGTCCAACTGTGCTGATAAAGGTCAAAGCTACTGATCTAAAGCCATGAATACTCAAAGAACATCAAGATATATCCATGGAAAGAGAAAGAGCCAACATTGTTGATAAGCAAAGTCTGTTGAAGTTGATAAGTAGAACTGTCCAAGAGATAAGGAATGTTGTCCTTATCATAGGACCAATCATCAAAAGTGATGTCCATGTTTGATCAAGTGAATCTTGAAGTCAGACATTGGGAAGAGTGCTTCAAAGTCAAGACAAAATGCTCACAGTCGTTTACTTCCCAAATCAAGGACATGTCACTTTCAAAGAAACTGTCTTCCACTTGCAGAGTTCAAGGAAGACTAATATAGGCAATTTGAGGCTATCTTTCCAACTGGCAAATCCTCAAATTGTTCTATAAAATACATGAAGTGTGGAAACCATTGAAGGCATCCAACTGAATCCAACTAGCACCTACATTGCTGAATAAACTCAAAGCCTTCAAGCTTTCATAAGACATTCATAGTTTCCAGAACACTTCTTCGAAGTTGAACTACATTGTATATCCATACAAGCTTAGAGAGATATCCTATCCTTTTACACTGAGCTCATTGTAAAGGATATCTCAACCTAGTTGGAACCAAACTTCAACACTTATACCTTTCCAAAAGAGAGATAGAAGGTTGTTGTAGTAGAAGTGGTAGGAATTGACTGTTGAGAGAAGAACAGTTCAATTCTGAGTTGAGAAGAGAGCACTAGGACTCTGATATCCTAGGGATCAAGGCACCAAGGAGTGGTGTGGTTGATCAAGTGCACATTGGCACTATAAAACAAGTAATTCCAAAGAGTGAATGAATTATCCTGTTAAATCAGGGAAAGTGGATGTAGGAGCTTGAGTCTCTGAACCACTATAACTCTTGTGTTGATTTACATTCAAGTATTTTCATACAAACAACACATTCATACACAGCACACAAAGTAACCTTTCAAAGACATATACTTAAGATTGTGCAAAACTGTTTTGGACAAGTTCCCTGAAAACAGTTTAAGTGTAAAGAAGATTTAAGTAATTAAAAGGAGTTTAAACTAAAGGGTCAACCACTAATTCTGCACGTATAACTCCCTTAGATAGTTCTTCAACTAAGTACTCAATAGTACTTAGTAGTTTGATTATCTCTAAAGAGTTATTCATCTTAGAAGAGTTGTCCAGGACAACCTTGCTGAAGCCAGTTTTGGTTAAAGTTTGAAAAGATTTGTATACAAGTGTATTCCCCCCCTCCCCCCATACACTTGTTATATACTCCTTTCAGGACCAACAATCTCTTTTTCTGTAAATTAGTTTATGAAAAAATACATTGATAAACGATCAACTGTGAAAAAATTAATCATACTTCTTAAAGCATCAATTATTCACCTGCTGTAAATCTGTCAGATATCTCCGTACATGTTCGGACGCCGTAGGTCATGCAGCGAGTTCTTAATGCCACCTTAAACATGCCAAAAAAGCTCTACTACTTTATTTTAACAAAATCAAACCTAAAAAAATATTGGCTCACCAATAGTTGTCAACATGTCCAGGCGTTTCTGAAATTCAGTGGTAGAGGCATCCTCTTCATCAGTATATAACCAATCTTCTACCAATAGTTGTCAACATGTTCCGAGATTTCAACCGGTTTATGATACTATTCATGATGAGCAATCAACGTATGAAGATGATAATATGTAGATCTGTTATGGTGAATATAATGGACCACCAATTTTCGTTAAATATTTTGATGAAGATTGTGGTTATGATGGACCACCAATTTTCGATAAATATTTTGATGAAGATTATGATTATTATTTACCGCCAATTTTTGATGAGGAAAAGAAGAAGGAAAATATTTTTGTAGTTGAGAGTGTTCATCATAATATGGAGGTTGAGAATAATTATTTTGGGGTTTTTAGCAATGATGATGGAAGTTACACTCCTTTGGCGACATCGTATCAAGTTAGTGTTTTGTGGTCAAAAGAATACAAAAATGTTTCAGCTCGTCTTCGTACCTTTTCGATGAGAACCAACATGATTTGAGGGTGAATCATCTTCAAGAGAAGGAGAATGATGGAGATATTGATGAGAATCAATACTAATATTTGATTAGATATTTATCCTTATATTTATATTTATGAGATTTGTTTTTATTTTATTATATTTAGTATTTTATATGTTTTTTATTCTCCAAGTAATTCCATATTATAAATAAATAAGTTTTAGATTGTTATAAGGGAGTTGAAATTGATTAATAATATATGAGAGTTTATCTCAATATCTCCTTTACGGCATTCTTCGTGATTCAACGTATCTGAGTTTTGCCACTTTTCTGGGTATTCGTAGAATCAACGGATAGTGTGTGTTTCTTTTGTGTTCTTCGTATATATTCTTCTTTTATACGCTCCCGCTGTTGCATTATATAGTAGTAAATAGAATATCATATTTTTGTATCCATGAAATACACCTGAAAAAAAAATTACTATCATAAGTATAATGACGATTAATAATTGATTGCAATCGAGGTGGGTATTAGTTCATCACTATATACTCCAAAACTTCTAGTATTTAAATACTTGCAAGGAGATAAGGGTTCATATTGTTGCACTAGCACACACATTACTATTGACTATACATGGAAAGCTCATGTTAAATTATATGCAATACTTAAATTGTAAATTTCATTTTGGTTTTAGGTGCGTTAAAAGATCACACGGGATTGCCTTTTGGGAAAAGCTCGTGCCAGACTAAAATTTTGGTTTTAGGTGCGTTAAAAGATCACACGGGATTGCCTTTTGGGAAAAGCTCGTGCCAGACATAGTTTTTAATCCCAATCCTCATTACCTGTGTTGTTGGTTCTGTAAGTGGTGTTATCAGAAAATGACATAGAATAAAAATATCAGAGATTTCATTAGCCCACTCCACATCATTTAATATATATGTAACTATATATAATTCCAATAATTGAATTCAAAATTCGTCTAAATTAAGACAGTGGTTAACAATGGTACTGAAGTAGCTTTGTAATGTGTTGGAATTTAAAAACATTTCCAAATATCTGTACAGAAAGAACTCGTAAACATATTTAAGTAAAATAATGAAAGACACCATAAATAGAAACACTTGTACTCTGAACACAAGATTAAGTTTGAAATTCAAGACAGAATTTGAACCCAAACGAATTTGAATTTTGAAAAACCCAGCATGTATTGAATCTAGTTATCAGTAATCGCAAAAATCCAAATCTCTATAAGAAACTACCCACTAATTGTTTTTATATTTGCCACTATAAAAAATAACAAATCTAATCGAAGAACAAAAAAATGATGAAGAACGAGAAATCAACGAATTAGGGTTCACACACAAAGAAACTCAAATTGCAGATAAACAAAATCCATGAAAACTGCAAAGAAATCAACAAACAATTTTATCTTCTATGAGCCCTAATCGAAGAAATCCATCAACAACAAAATAAAAATCATGAACGAAATCTGCTATGAACCCAATGTAATGAAAATTGCAGAGAGATTTACTAATCATTTCAGAAACTTAAGAATTTTTAACTCACGGTGATGGCACAACAGATAGAGAGAGGTCGCGTGCGACGAAGCGGTTGAAACTGAAATCTGGAAACGAGAACTATGCGACGGAACAGTGAGGTACCGGCGCAAGACTTGCGCTAGGCGATTTGGAGGATGGGTTGTTGTTTTAATTCGAAGAAATAAGTACAATTCCGAATCCGCAATCTAATATTAGGCACAATCATAAAAAAAACATCGACTAAATTAGGGCTCCGATTATGAAATCCCCGATGGAGGTGGATGTAGCGCAGAATTTTCTTCTGAAAGGTTAAACGGAGGGTTGGTTTTTCACGAATGACACGATTGGAAAAGAACAGAGAATAGTAGAGAGGAGGGAATAGTAAAAGTCAAATTAATTAGAAATTAGAATTAAGGCCCGTGCTAAAAAAAATAGAAGAGTTGATATCCAGAAGGCGAAACATACAGAGAAGTGTTTCATATTGTTTTTCGTTTTATCAATTGGTTAGTTACTTGTAAAATAACTAGTTGTTAGATCGAAGATATATCTGGTGATATATTCGAGAAGATCGAAGTCTTAGTCTTGGGACTTTAAGCCACAAGAAACTCGAGAAGAAGAGTTAATAAAATTTCACGACTTGAGTTGTGAGAGTGGATGTACACAAGTTGTCGAACCACTATAAATCTCGTGTGGATTTACTTACTTCAATTCATCTTGATTAACTGTGATTAAATGTTTACTTGAATTGATTAATTGATAATCTGTAAAATAGACAAGTTAAGTGTTCTTTGAATAGTTAAGTATAATCGTTTAGGGCTCATATTTCTGATATTTCTCATTGTTAATCTCCGATATTTTGAAAGACTTTTAAAAGTCTATTCACCCCTCCCCTCTAGACTTTTACTAGCTTACTCAATCTTAACTCAACTTTGGGACCAACACATTTAGGTTGACTTAACCAAAGTTCAACCTTCTGCCAACCTTATAAAATTCCATATTATGTTTTTCTCCAGAAACATTTCACTGAAATAATTAATATGTATTTAAAAAAAAAAGACACCATTTTGATCTCAAAGCAAGAACTCAATGAACTTTTTATTCAGTAAAACCAAAGAAGGAATAAAGTCTCTTTTTCTGTAAATTAGTTTATGACAAAATACATTGATAAACGATCAGCTGTGAAAAAATTAATCATGCTTCTTAAAGCATCAATTATTCACCTGCTGTAAATCTGTCAGATATCTCCGTACATGTTCGGACACCGTAGGTCGTGCAGCGAGTTCTGAATGCCACCTTAAACATGCTAAAAAAGCTCTACTACTTTATTTTAACAAAATCAAACCTAAAAAAATATTGGCCTACCAATAGTTGTCAACATGTCCAGGCGTTTCTGAAATTCAGTGGTAGAGGCATCCTCTTCATCAGTATATAACCAATCTTCTACCATTAGTATATAACCAATCTTCTCCCTACATTAGGGGATAACTTTTTTCGATAAAGTGTATAGGTCTAACACCAATGGGGCACACACAAGCAGGGATGGAGAGAACGAACCCCATCAAGTTTTTTGATAAAAGATTGTTTATCTAGGTCAGAAGATATTTTTTCAAACTCTTCAGATTAAGCTAACATATCAACATTAAAAAAGCACATGTATGTTAATTAAATTAAGAAACTCCAAAGCACGCTCCACAAATTTGTAAACCAAATCATAAACAAAACTAATTAATATAATATCAAAATAAAAAAGAGAATGGGATCGATGAACGGAGGAATCAGAAAAACACACAAGGATAATATCAGCAAAGCCATAATGAAGGTGTGTGGGTGCACTGATATCATGTATTTAAACATTAATAGAACTAAACTAAGTAATATATCTAAATCTGAACACTCCAAAAAAAAATTATCTAACATATTTGTATTACAGCAGGTAAGTAAAAATCGACAGACCAAGATTCGGTTGACATATAATAATATAAATAACAAAAACATAATATTAAAGAAAATGAGAGTAAATCCACGAAGAAAGTACCAAGATCCATTGAGAAAAAAGAAACAGGGCAAAATCCAATCAATCTAGACTAATTTTACGGATCAAAATTCCTTAATAAACTATACCAGAGATATATAGTGATGAAGATATTGAGGAGAATCAATATTAATATTTGATTAGATATTTATCCTTATATTTATATTTAGGAGATTTTTTTTTTTTATTATATTTAGTATTTTATATGTTTCTTATTCTCCAAGTAATTCCATATTATAAATAGATAAGTTTTAGATGGTTATAAGGGAGTTGAAATTGATTAATAAAATATGAGAGTTTATCTCAATATCTCCTTTACGGCATTCTTCGTGAATCAACGTATCTGAGTTTTGCCACTTTTCCGGGTATTCATAGAATCAACGGATAGTGTGTGTTTCTTTTGTGTTCTTCGTATATATTCTTCTTTTATACGCTCCCGCTGTTGCATTATATAGTAGTAAATAGAATATCATATTTTTGTATCCATGAAATACACCTGAAAAAAAATTACTATCATAAGTATAATGACGATTAATAATTGATTGCAATCGAGGTGGGTATTAGTTCATCACTATATACTCCAAAACTTCTAGTATTTAAATACTTGCAAGGAGATAAGGCTTCATATTGTTGCACTAGCACACACATTACTATTGACTATACATGGGAAGCTCATGTTAAATTATATGCAATACTTAAATTGTAAATTTCATTTTGGTTTTAGGTGCGTTAAAAGATCACACGGGATTGCCTTTTGGGAAAAGCTCGTGCCAGACATAGTTTTTAATCCCAATCCTCATTACCTGTGTTGTTGGTTCTGTAAGTGGTGTTATCAGAAAATGACATAGAATAAAAATATCAGAGATTTCATTAGCCCACTCCACATCATTTAATATATATGTAACTATATATAATTCCAATAATTGAATTCAAAATTCGTCTAAATTAAGACAGTGATTAACAATGGTACTGAAGTAGCTTTGTAATGTGTTGGAATTTAAAAACATTTCCAAATATCTGTACAGAAAAGAACTCGTAAACATATTTAAGTAAAATAATTTAAGACACCATAAATAGAAACACTTGTACTCTGAACACAAGATTAAGTTTGAAATTCAAGACAGAATTTGAACCCAAACGAATTTGAATTTATTTAAAACCCAGCATGTATTGAATCTAGTTATCAGTAATCGCAAAAATCCAAATCTCTATAAGAAACTACCCACTAATTGTTTTTATATTTGCCACTATAAAAAACAACAAATCTAACATCCAAATTTGAAGATTGAAATCTTAAAACCATCCCAAAAACCCAATCAAATATATTTTACTATGCGCATCATTCAGCAATATATAAATGCTTATAAGCATTGGGAGCGAGAGCGGTGAGAAATATTGTTAAACTCAGAGCAGAAGAAAAATTACCAGATATTATCGATAGACGGAAGGGGGACTGGATTCTCTGTGAGGAAAGAACAAAAAAATGATGAAGAACAAGAAATCAACGAATTAGGGTTCACACACAAAGAAACTCAAATTGCAGATAAACAAAATCCATGAAAACTGCAAATAAATCATCAAACAATTTTATCTTCTATGAGCCCTAATCGAAGAAATCCATCAACAACAAAATAAAAATCATGAACGAAATCTGCTATGAACCCAATGTAATGAAAATTGCAGAGAGATTTACTAATCATTTCAGAAACTTAAGATTTTTTAACTCACGATGATGGCACAACAGATAGAGAGAGGTCGCGTGCGACGAAGCGGTTGAAACTAAAATCTGGAAATGAGAACTATGCGACCGAACAGTGAGGTAGCGGCGCAAGACTTGCGCTAGGCGATTTGGAGGAAGGGTTGTTGTTTTAATTTGAAGAAATAAGTACAATTCCGGATCCGCAATCTAATATTAGGCACAATCATAAAAAAACATTGACTAAATTAGGGCTCCGATTATGAAATCCCCGATGGAGGTGGATGTAGCGCAAAATTTTCTTCTGAATGGTTAAACAGAGGGTTGGTTTTTCACGAATGACACGATTAGAAAAGAACAGAGAATAGTAGAGAGGAGGGAATAGTAAAAGTCAAATTAATTAGAAATTAGAATTAAGGCCCGTGCTAAAAAAATATAAGAGTTGATATCCAGAAGGCGAAACATACAGAGAAGTGTTTCATATTGTTTTTCGTTTTATCAATTGGCTAGTTACTTGTAAAATAACTAGTTGTTAGATCGAAGATATATCTAGTGATATATTCGAGAAGATCGAAGTCTTAGTCTTGGGACTTTAAGCCACAAGAAACTCGAGAAGAAGAATTAATAAAATTTCACGACTTGAGTTGTGAGAGTGGATGTACACAAGTTGTCGAACCACTATAAATCTCGTGTTGATTTACTTGCTGCAATTTATCTTGATTAATTGTGATTAAATGTTTACTTGAATTGATTAATTGATAATCTGTAAAATAGACAAGTTAAGTGTTCTTTGAATAGTTAAGTATAATCGTTTAGGGCTCATATTTCTGATATTCCGCATTGTTAATCTCTGATATTTTGAAAGACTTTTAAAAGTCTATTCACCCCTCCCCTCTAGACTTTTACTAGCTTACTCAATCTTAACTCAACTTTGGGACCAACACATTTAGGTTGACTTAACCAAAGTTCAACCTTCTACCAGCCTTATAAAATTCTGAAAGTGTGCTGGGGTGTATAAAAGTGTTTAAGTATAAGTAGATAAATGTTGCACAGAATGTTGAGACAAATAGTGCAACACTGACTCTAACAGAATATCAGAAATTAAGATGCACAGCGGAAGACTTGAAACACTAAAAACAAACGAGACACAATGGAAATACTTTTAACATAGATTTTATAAATAAAAATCTATGTCTGCCTTATGGCGTAAAATCAATACTTATCTTCAAGTACAAATGTTGTGTGAAATGTTACAACAATAACTTTCACAACGAAACTATAAACGAGGCAGGTGCCAAGTCTAGAAAACGAACTAAGTGTATAAATTATACACTGTCGAAATGCCTAGTCTATCTAATGATTACACTCTCAATAGATAAGAAGACACACAGTCATACGGGTGGTATACAACGTATGATCTAAAATGTAGAACTATTGGCCACAATTTCCTAACAGGGATGAACGCTCGGTCTAGGATATTGCTCGAATAGAACACACTGAATTATGAAGCCTTCAATCGGTATTTATAGAGGTGGTATGCGAATTCTAGAGGCTTCCACATTGAGGTCCTATTTTTTAGGAACTCAACTTCCACAACTTCCATGATCTTTCTAGATCCTTCTTACATGCTCCAGGTCGTTCTAAATGGTTCCAGGCTGCTCTAGCATGTTCTCCAATGTTCTGGAATCTTCCAGGTTCCAGATCCTTGTAGAAGCTTCTAGATCCTGCCAGAAATGCGACAACATTTAGATCAACATTTAATGTAGCATTTCAGAAAAGACTTAGAAAAAATCTCGGAAGGTCAAATTAAGATCTTGTTGATAATGTTAAAGCATTTAAGAATTAACAACATCTACAATCTCCCCCAATTTGACCTTTCGACTACAACACACCTGATGCAAATATATTTCTATACATACTCAGTTTTATGTACTTAGTTGAGGTTGACATCATTGCTAAGTACTAGTCAAGTCAATACTTGTTGTAACCGTTGGATCAAATCAAATGAAGATCAAGGATAATTTCATAATGATCCGTGCCAAAGGATCAAAACTATTTTATCCAAAATAGAATAAGCATAAACAGTACACTTACTCACAACATAAGTAACTATACTAAAATCATAAGTTGAACTGGAAGAATTAACTTAAGATCTAAGTAAGACACTAACAAAAACTAAATACCTAAAATCAGAGTAAAAAGAATAAACACAACAAATGGACAGAAACTAAGACTAAACAACCTGCAGTAAACACATGGTAATCTGTAAACAAATTAAGCAAGGGCAGTAAACAAATATTACCAAATGTAACCATAATTTAAGCAAGTTGCAGACAAAAACAGCCTATCATCTAAAAACATAAATAACAAGTGTATCAGAATATCAGAACTCAAACTTAAACATTAATTACAGAGATTGAACTGAATAAATGGCATATATTGCTGTGGTAACAGCTGCAGCATCAAATTCCTGCACAGTAGCCATTATGATATATTCAGATCACCCCCTGTCTTGCTTGTCTCTGTTCATCAGTGACCCTGTTCATCAATGGTGTCCATCTCAGCAGCAGCATCATCAGCTTCATCCACAAAGTAAGTAGATGCAAGGTGTGCAACTACATCAGTCACTGCAGCATCTCCAGCATCAGGTCCATCACCAGCAGCTGGAACTCCATCATCATTTAACTCTTGAATCACCACATTGGAGTTTGATGGTGGTGGTACTCCCCCTGTTGTAGGTGAAAGCATACTGGTCCACCTGTCCTTCAGGAACTGGAGCTCATCAATAGTTTCCTGCAAGTGGTTGAGCTGTAGTTTGATGAATTCCTGTGAAAGATACACATTACCAGAAATGTTGATATGGATGTTCTCAACATTTGGGGGTGCATTTCTTTGTCTTGATCTGGATGATTCTGGATGATCAGAAGTTGAGGGTCTTTGCTCATGTTCAGTAGTTCAAGGCCTGTGCTGATGATCAGTACCAGGAGCAGTCAAAGGCAGATCAATTACTCTATCCCCAGTGAGTAAGGCAGGAGCTATGGCCAGTAATGGAACTCTCCCCCTCAACACATCAGTGTTCTTGGCAACAAAGTCATGATGCCTCAAGTAATTTGAAATCAGAACAGGATAGGGTAGGTTGCCTTTTTCAGAAACTTTTCCAGTAAATCTCATCATATGGTGGAAGATAGTGAGGCCTAAATTGAACTTCTTAAGCACAGAGATCCTATACATAAGAACAGTTTGGTCTTTTGTGATCTTAGTGGTATTTGTAGTGGGAATCCAGTTGTAGATAATGAGTTTGTATAACACAGAATGTAGGGAAGTGAGGTCTTTGGCTAGCATTTGTCTAGTCCACTTAACTACCCTACCACCAGTTATAGCAGCAATAACTACATCCATGTCAGGTTCTTCATCCACCTGAACATTGGGAATATGTAGAAACTCATTTATCAACTCAGGAGTAAAAGGTACATCCCTCCCCCTTCCTCTTCAGAAGCAAGGTCATTAGAGCTTGATGTAGAATCTTTAGCAGAGCTTTCCTTAGAGCTGCTTTCTGCACTGGAAGAGCTATCACCACTGCCATCATCTTCAGGTTCTGGTGCAGCTTCCTTTGCAGCAGCAAAATGCTCAGCATTTTTCTTAAGAGAATTCATAATATCTCTTAAACACACATCAGAATCAGAATTGGAATCTGATTTTGCAGGTTCATCTTCAGTAATCATCTTGGCCTTCCCTTTGCCTTTGGGAGCAGCAGCAGCTTTCTTCCTCCTTTCAACAGTAGCTTTCTTGGGTTTCTCAGCAACATCCTTTTTAATTTTCTCAACAGGAACAGGAGCTTCTTCTTTAGAGTCTGTGAACACTTGGATGGGTTCAGCAGCTTCAGCTCCAGCTTTCTTCTTCTTCCTCATGGATTCAGAATAATCCACACGAGTGAACACACGGTATGATCTTCTTCTTTGTACAGGACTCATCTGTCTTTTTCCTTTCTGCACATTCTTCTTGAAAGGAATTGGAGCAGATTCATCAGAAACAGAGAGTGAAGAGTTTGTACCGTCTTCAGAGATGTTTGCATCCTCCATTTCAACATCTTCAGGGTCGGAAGTGGCAGTAGCTTCTTCTTCAGCAGTAACCTCCTCATTTTCAGCTTGCGAGTTGTGAACAGTAGGTGATTTAGGGCTTTTTGAAGTAGCAGCCATTTGGGCGGTTTGATCAGCCAAATAGCTTGAGATATCCACAGTGATATCTCCAAATGTCATCACGGGCAGATGACCAGTTGTTCGAAGAGAGTCAGACACTTCTTCTATGGCCTTGTTGAACTGTTCGACAGTTGCATCTTGAGGAATGTTGGTTGTTGGTGGAACGGTTTGAGGAGCAGTTTGAGGAGTGGGAGTGGTTGTTGATGGTGTTGTAGAGACATTTGAGTCAACATTTGAGGAGGTTGATTTCTGAGACGCCATGGAAGCAAGGATTTCGAGAGGGTTTGTGTGAGAAAGGGATGAGTTCTTCGAATCAGAGTGAGATTGTGAGTGGGATTGAGGTCGGTTTCCAGCCATTTAAGGAACGGTTGGAATTTCAAGATAGGTTTGAGGAGTGTATTCACAAAATTTGAGAGATACACGGCCAATAAACAATTCTGCAGAAACTTAGTACTTAACAAAATCAAAAATCACGATTAGCATTAACATTTAATCTTATGAGTGATATTTATAGAGAGAATTATGTAGTTGGAGAGAAAAGAAAATAATCCAGAAGTCTTTCGATCATGCTCCACATAATTAGCCACAATGTAGATCATGGGTAATTAGTGGGGAAATTTAATTAAATTAAATTAGGTAATTAAGAAGCTTCCAGAATAATTAAAATCGCATAATCTGAAAAATAAAAAATGTGGGTCAGTAATTAAATAAAATGAAATAAATCCCAATTAATAATTAAATAATTACAACTAATAAAAATAAATTCGAATCAGGCAATGTTGTGCTCAAAACTGTTACAAACACCTCAACACGGTTTTTACATGAATTTGCTTCATTTGTGTTGCACCATATTTTTTCTTTTTGTGTTATAGCATCTAATTTGTATTGATCCATTGTTCATGTAGAGTACATCGTAGTAGCGAACTCCGTGCCCCATACTTACTTAATGGATTACAAATATATTGATGTTTTTACCAAAGAATCACCTTTTGAAAAGAAGGCATCGTAGTAGTGAACTCCGTGCTCCATGGTTACTCAGTGATTTGGTACATCTTTTAGTATGCTAATAACATTCTCATTTTTATGCATTTGAGAGGTGTGAGACATGTTTATTTTTGCACTACAAGGTTCTTAGATTCGTAGATATTTTACATAGGAATTATTTAACAAAGTAAGAGATAGATTCAGCTTATAAAATTTTTACAACCCATGATGTTGTCCCAAATGCTGACGCATTTGTGACAACATCCATCCGAATTTTTCAGATAGTGCTCATGCCAAGAGATTTCCTCAAGATAGAGAATCTCTCATGGTCTAATGCCTTAGTAAAAATGACAGCATTTTGTTTCTCAGTAGGTATATACTCCAACTTAACAATATTCTTCTCTACTAAATCCCTCATAAAATGATGTCTTATGCTAATGTGCTTTGTGAGTGAGTGTTGTATAGGATTCTTAGAAATGTTAATAGCACTAGTATTATCACAAAAGATTGTAAGTATACCATTCTCAATACCATAGTCATGGAACATCTTGCTCAGCCACAAGAGTTGTGTACAGCAGCTTCCAGCAGCTATATACTCAGATTCTGCAATAGATTGTGAAACACAATTCTGCTTCTTGCTGTGCCATGATACAAGATTGTTTCCCATGTAGAAACATCCTCCACTCGTACTCTTTCTATCATCTATATCTCCAGCCCAATCAGCATCACTGTAGCCAATCAAAATGTTGTTGGTGTCCTTAGTATACCAGATTCCAAGGTCACTTGTACTTGCAACATACTTGAAAATCCTTTTCACAGCATTCAAGTGAGATTCCTTTGGATTAGCTTGGTACCTAGCACAAACACACACACTGTACATAATATATGGTCTACTAGAGGTTAAATACAGTAAACTACCTATCATGGATCTGTAAAGTGTTGGATCAACATCTGTTCCAGCACTGTCTTTGCAAAGTTTCAAAGAAGATCCCATAGGAGTTTTCATTGGTTTTGAATTCTCAAGACCAAATCTTTTAACCAAGTTCTTAGCATACTTACTCTGGGAGAAGAAAATACCATCACTGCATTGTTTGATTTGAAGACCTAGAAAATAGTTCAAGTCTCCAACCATACTCATTTCAAATGTTGCAGTCATTGCCTCAACAAATTTACTCAACATTTTATCACAAGTAGAACCAAACACAATGTCATCAACATATATTTGAGCAATAATTAAATCTCCTTCATTGTGCTTAATGAACAAAGTTCTATCTGCCTCTCCTCTAATAAATCCATATTCCAAAAGAAAGTCAGTAAGTCTACCATACCATGCTCTAGGAGCTTGTTTAAGACCATACAAAGCTTTCTTAAGTTTATATACATGATCAGGATACTGTGGATCTTTAAATCCTATAGGTTGTTCAACATATGCTTCTTCATTTAATATGCCATTTAGAAATGCAGCCTTTACATCCATTTGATGAAGTTTAATATCAATAAAACATGCAATAGCTAGCAGTAATCTAATAGATTCTATCCTAGCAACAGGTGCAAAAGTTTCATCAAAATCAACTCCTTCAACTTGGGTGTAACCTTGTGCTACTAACCTAGCCTTGTTCCTAACAATATTACCAGATTCATCAGTTTTATTCTTGAATATCCACTTTGTTCCAATGACATTAGTATGACTAGGTCTAGGAATAAGTGTCCACACTTCATTTCTTTCAAACTGACCAAGTTCTTCATGCATATCATCAATCTAGTTTTCATCAGTTAAGGCTTCTTTAGCACTCTTAGGTTCAATTTCAGATAAATAGCATTCAGCATTTACAACATTACACATAGAAGACATGCATATTGTTCTTACCACATCTACCTTGTTTGATCTTACTCTTCCTCTTTTTTGCACTCCAACTGTAGCATCGCCTATGATCTGGTCAGAAGGATGACTTTTGCCTATTCTTGAAGAAGGATTCGTTTTGGGAATGTACTGATCATTCTGTGAATTTACAGCTGATTGTTCTGTAGATGTTGACCCAGATGTGTTAACATTTGGTGCAACATTTTCAGACTTCAGTGTATTCTCAGAAGTGTCAGTAACCTGTGATACATCTTCTTCATCTTTGTCATCTGTAAGACCTTTATCATCATCAAACACAACATTAACAGATTCTTGAACAGTGTTAGTTCTAAGGTTATAAACTCTATAAGCTTTACTATTTCTAGAATAGCCTAAAAAGAAACCTTTATCACTTTTAGAATCAAACTTATGAAGTTGATCCCTATCATTCAAAATATAACACACACAACCAAATACATGAAAATATTTCACATTAGGTTTTCTGTTGTTCAAAATCTCATAAGGTGTTTGACTAGTTCCAGAATGAATAAAAACCATATTAATAATATAACATGCAGTATTCAATGCTTCTCCCCAAAATTTCTTAGCAAGACATTTGGATGTAAGCATAACTCTAGCCATTTCTTGTAAAGTTCTATTCTTTCTTTCAACAATTCCATTTTGTTGTGGAGTTTTAGGAGATGAATATTCTTGCAAGATACCCTTTTTATCACAAAAATCATTAAACATACTGTTTTCAAATTCCCTACCATGATCAGTTCTAATACGGCCAACTTTCAAGTTAAACACATTTTTTAACCTCTTATAAAGAATTTTAAATGTAGCAAATGCTTCAGATTTGTCTCTCAAAAACTCTACCCAGGTATATCTAGAAAAATCATCTACCACAACTAAGGAATACCTCTTTCCTCCAATACTTTCAGTTTCCATAGGACCCATCAAATCCATGTGCAGTAATTCAAAGCATCGATGTGTAGTACAATGTGACAGCATTTTGTGTGACATTCTTACATGCTTACCTTTTTGGCATGGTCCACATATAGTGGTGTTGTGAAACCTCAGTTCTGGAATTCCTTTTACTGCATCTGCTTTGATTAGCTTTTTCATTGCTCTGTAATTTGCATGACCCAATCTTTGATGTCATAGAACATTTTCATCATGTTTTGACAAGTTACACATATTTGTTCCAATAAGATAACAATTATCAGCTGACCTAGTACCAGTCATGACACAAACTTCATCTTTATTAAGAACATAACATGAATCTTTATCAAATTTCACATTCAAATTATCATCACAAAGTTGACTAATGTTAATCAGATTTGCAAGCAAGCCATCAACATGTAATACATTTTTAAGCTTAGGAAAACCTTCAACATTCAAAGTTCCTTTACCAACAATCTTTCCTTTAGAACCTCCACCATATGTAACACTACCACTATTCAAGGTCACATAATCAGATAAGAAATCAATACGACATGTCATATGTCTAGAACAACCACTATCAAAGTACCATAAATCAGGTAGACATGCTTTTAAGGAGGTATGAACAACATTACAGGTAGCTTTTGATTTCCATGCAGATTTCAAAAACTGTTTACCAGGATGTGACAGTTTCTTATGCAGCATTTTCAAGTTTTTCTATTCTTCTTACAACTTTATACAGTAAGGACGAATGTGACCAATTTTGAAACAGTAATGACAGATATACTTCCTTTTAACCTTGTGAGACTCTGTTTCTGCAGATGTTGCACCAGATGTGTCAACATTTGCCTTAACAAATTTCACATGTTTTCTAAATTTATCAGAAATAGAAGCAGTAGTACCATCATAACCTAAACCATGATTATTAGACTTACCAGTAGCTATAACATTATTTATCTCAGAAGTACTCTTGGAATATTTCTTGAAACATAAAGTAGAATTTATCAGTTTCTCCTTTAAGTTACAGATTTCCAGATCTCTTTTGGTAAGAATAACTTCTAGCTTGGTGATTGTGTCTGTCAAATCCTCATTCCTTTTATTCAGAGAATCAAGGGTGAGTTTCTGATTCTTCCAATCATCTAACAGCTTTTGGTATTCATTGTCATCAGTCCTTTTTCCTGCATCATCAACTAAACCATTAAAACAGTTCAAATCTGGGTGACTCTGTTCTGATGTTGCTGTAGATGTTGAAGCATCAGATACAACATCAGACTTTGTTTCATCCAGATCATCATCTGAGGAATCATTATAATCAATTCTGGTAAAATTAGAATATTCATTCTGATTTAATTCATCAAGATCATCATCAGAATCATCACTCAAGGTAGCACTAAAATTCAGTTTTTGCTTAAGTCTAGTATTGGCACATTCATTTGCATAATGGCCATAACCAGAACAAGTATTGCATTGAACTGGTTTTCGAAGTTCAGGATCATACCTTGGTTTACCTTCACTTTTTGACAGTCTTGGTGTGAATTGACTTTTCCTTCTTTCTGGTTGAGGTGTTGATGTGTTGATTTGAATCTTACGCTGAATGTTTCTAGATTTGTTCACAGATTTCTTAAGAAACTTATTAAAATGCTTAGTAAGTAAGGCAATGTTGTTAGGATCCTTGAGACATTTATCAAGCAATTCTTCATCAGAATCAACTTCAGTAATGATAGGTTGAATCTCATAAATGTTTGATGTTTCTCCTTTAAAAACCACAACTTTCTTATCAGCATCATTTTCATCAATTTGATTAGTGTTTATTTCATATGTTCTAAGAATACTCACTAACTCATTTTGACTTAATGTATCTGTATTTTTTGCCTCTTCAATAGCACAAATTTTAGCATCAAATCTTTTAGGAACAAATCTTAATATCTTATGAACTACTCTAACATTAGAAATAGGGTCACCAAGAGAATGTGATTCATTGATTATCTCACTTAACCTTTCATTGTAGGATGAAATGGTTTCATCTTCCTTCATTCGGAGATTCTCAAATTTTGTCCCCAACATTCGAAGCTTAGTCCTTCGAACACTGTCTGAACCCTCACAATGCTCTTGCAACCTGTCCCATGCATCTTTAGAAGTAGAACAGTTAGATATAATTTTAAACATTGAAACATCAACAGAAGTAAAAATAACATTTAAAGCTTTAGAATTGTAGCTTGCTGTTGTTATTTCATCAGCCGTCCAATCAACTTCTCTTTTGAGTTGAACTTCACCATCTGTGTCTCCTGGTCTCTTTGGAGCTTCCCAACCTGTAAGTACAGTCCTCCAAGCACGTTCGTCAATTGACTTGATGTACATACGCATCTTAGGCTTCCAATAAGAATAATTCGAACCATCTAAAACGGGTGGCCTAAGTGCAGTGGATATGTGATGTGTTTCCATTGCTAACCTAAACTAAAAACACATTTGACCAAAGATCTAACCTAGTGTCGTTAGGTACCAGCTCTGATACCAACTGAAAGTGTACTGGGTGTATAAAAGTGTTTAAGTATAAGTAGATAAATGTTGCACAGAATGTTGAGACAAATAGTGCAACACTGACTCTAACAGAATATCAGAAATTAAGATACACAGCGGAAGACTTGAAATACTAAAAACAAACGAGACACAATGGAAATACTTTTAACATAGATTTTATAAATAAAAATATATGTCTGCCTTATGGCGTAAAATCAATACTTATCTTCAAGTACAAATGTTTTGTGAAATGTTACAACAATAACTTTCACAACGAAACTATAAACGAGGCAGGTGCCAAGTCATGAAAACGAACTAAGTGTATAAATTATACACTGTCGAAATGCCTAGTCTATCTAATGATTACACTCTCAATAGATAAGAAGACACACAGCCATACGGGTGGTATACAACGTATGATCTAAAATGTAGAACTATTGGCCACAATTTCCTAACAGGGATGAACACTCGGTCTAGGATATTACTCGAATAGAACACACTGAATTATGAAGCCTTCAATCGGTATTTTTAGAGGTGGTATGCGAATTCTAGAGGCTTCCACATTGAGGTCCTATTTTTTAGGAACTCAACTTCCACAACTTCCATGATCTTTCTAGATCCTTCTTGCATGCTCCAGGTCGTTCTAAATGGTTTCAGGCTGCTCTAGCATGTTCTCCAATGTTCTGGAATCTTCCAGGTTCCAGATCCTTGTAGAAGCTTCTAGATCCTGCCAGAAATGCGACAACATTTAGATCAACATTTAATGTAGCATTTCAGAAAAGACTTAGAAAAAATCTCGGAAGGTCAAATTAAGATGTTGTTGATAATGTTAAAGCATTTAAGAATTAACAACATCTACAAATTCCATATTATATTTTTCTCCAGAAACATTTCACTGAAATAAATTAATATGTATGTAAAAAACAAAGAAACCATTTTGATCTCAAAGCAAAATCATTGAACTCAATGAACTTTTTATTCAGTGAAACCAAAGCAGGAACAAAGTCTTTTTTTCTGTAAATTAGTTTATGACAAAATACATTGATAAACGATCAGCTGTGAAAAAATTAATCATACTTCTTAAAGCATCAATTATTCACCTGCTGTAAACTTGTCGGATATCTCCGTACATGTTCGGACGCCGTAAGTCGTGCAGCGAGTTCTGAATGCCACCTTAAACATGCCAAAAAAGCTCTACTACTTTATTTTAACAAAATCAAACCTAAAAAAATATTGGCTCGCCAATAGTTGTCAACATGTCCAGGCGTTTCTGAAATTCAGTGGTAGAGGCATCCTCACCATCAGTGTATAACCAATCTTCTACATACATCAGGGGATAACTTTTTTTCGATAAAATGTATAGGGCTAACACCAATGGGGCACACACAAGCAGGGATGGAGAGAGAACGAACCCCATCAAGATTTTTGATAAAAGATTGTTTATCTAGGTCAGAAAATATTTTTTCAAACTCTTCAGATTAAGCTAACATATCAACATTCAAAAACCACATGTATGTTAATTAAATTAAGAAACTCCAAAGCACGCTCCACAAATTTGTAGACCAAATCATAAACGAAACTGATTAATATAATATCAAAATAAAAAAGAGAATGGGATCGATGAACTGGGGAATCAGAAAAACACACAAGGATAATATCAGCAAAGCCATAATGAAGGTGTATGGGTGCACTGATATCATGTATTTGAAACATTAATAGAACTAAACTAAGTAATATATCTAAATCTGAACACTCCTAAAAAAAAAGATTATCTATCATATTTGTATTACTGCAGGTAAGAAAAAATCGACAGACCAAGATTCGATTGACATATAATAATATAAATAACAAAAACATAATATTAAAGAAAAGGAGAGTAAATCCACGAAGAAAGTACCAAGATCAATTGAGAGAAAAAGAAACAGGGCAAAATCCAATCAATCTAGACTAGTTTTACGGATCAAAATTCCTTAATAAACTATACCAGAGATATATAGTGATGAAGATATTGATGAGAATCAATATTAATATTTGATTAGATATTTATCCTTATATTTATATTTAGGAGATTTTTTTTTATTTCATTATATTTAGTACTCCCTCTGTCCTGTAAAATTTTGCTCACTTCTTTTTATACATGTTTTTAAAAAAATCATATTTTAATTATAAAAAATATATGTGGGATAACGAGTAAACAATATTGTTTGTACATACTCAGTCTTTTTAAGAAGGTAGAAAAAATACTCAAAAATCTGTCTGAGCAAAATTTTACAGGACGGAGGGAGTATTTTATATGTTTCTTATTCTCCAAGTAATTCCATATTATAAATAGATAAGTTTTAGATGGTTATAAGGGAGTTGAAATTGATTAATAAAATATGAAAGGTTATCTCAGTATCTCCTTTACAGTATTCTTCGTGAATCAACATATTTGAGTTTTGCCACTTTTTCGGGTATTCGTAGAATCAACGGATAGTGTGTGTTTCTTTTGTTTTCTTCATATATATTCTTCTTTTATACGCTCCCACTGCTGCATCGGTTGGTAATCAGAGCCTATGTACGATTCTCGATGATGGTTCCGAGATTTCAACCGGTTTATGATACTATTCATGATGAGCAATCAACGTATGAAGATGATAATATGCAGATCTGTTATGGTGAATATAATGGACCACCAATTTTCGTTAAATATTTTGATGAAGATTGTGGTTATGATGGACCACCAATTTTCGATAAATATTTTGATGAAGATTATGATTATTATTTACCGCCAATTTTTTATGAGGAAAAGAAGAAGGAAAATATTTTTTTAGTTGAGAGTGTTCATCATAATATGGAGGTTGAGAATAATTATTTTGGGGTTTTTACCAATGATGATGGAAGTTACACTCCTTTGGCGACATCGTATCAAGTTAGTGTTTTGTGGTCAAAAGAATACAAAAATGTTTCAGCTCGTCTTCGTACCTTTTCGATAAGAACCAACATGATTTGAGGGTGAATCATCTTCAAGAGTAGGATAATGATGGAGATATTGATGAGAATCAATACTAATATTTGATTAGATATTTATCCTTATATTTATATTTATGAGATTTGTTTTGATTTTATTATATTTAGTATTTTATATGTTTTTTATTCTCCAAGTAATTCCATATTATAAACAGATAAGTTTTAGATTGTTATAAGGGAGTTGAAATTGATTAATAATATATGAGAGTTTATCTCAATATCTCCTTTACGGCATTCTTCGTGAATCAACGTATCTGAGTTTTGCCACTTTTCTGGGTATTCGTAGAATCAACGGATAGTGTGTGTTTCTTTTGTGTTCTTCGTATATATTCTTCTTTTATACGCTCCCACTGTTGCATTATATAGTAGTAAATAGAATATCATATTTTTGTATCCATGAAATACACCTGAAAAAAAAAATTACTATCATAAGTATAATGACGATTAATAATTGATTGCAATCGAGGTGGGTATTAGATCATCACTATATACTCCAAAACTTCTAGTATTTAAATACTTGCAAGGAGATAAGGGTTCATATTGTTGCACTAGCACACACATTACTATTGACTATACATGGGAAGCTCATGTTAAATTATATGCACAACTTAAATTGTAAATTTCATTTTGGTTTTAGGTGCGTTAAAAGATCACACGGGATTGCCTTTTGGGAAAAGCTCGTGCCAGACATAGTTTTTAATCCCAATCCTCATTACCTGTGTTGTTGGTTCTGTAAGTGGTGTTATCAGAAAATGACATAGAATAAAAATATCAGAGATTTCATTAGCCCACTCCACATCATTTAATATATATGTAACTATATATAATTCCAATAATTGAATTCAAAATTCGTCTAAATTAAGACAGTGGTTAACAATGGTATTGAAGTAGCTTTATAGTGTGTTGGAATTTAAAAACATTTCCAAATATCTGTACAGAAAGAACTCGTAAACATATTTAAGTAAAATAATGAAAGACACCATAAATAGAAACACTCGTACTCTGAACACAAGATTAAGTTTGAAATTCAAGACAGAATTTGAACCCAACCGAATCTAAATTTTGAAAAACCCAGCATGTATTGAATCTAGTTATCAGTAATCGCAAAAATCCAAATCGCTATAAGAAACTACCCACTAATGGTTCTTATATTTGCCACTATAAAAAACAACAAATCTAACATCCAAATTTGAAGATTGAAATCTTAAAACCATCCCAAAAACTCAATCAAATATATTTTACTATGCGCATCATTCAGCAATATATAAATGCTTATAAGCATTGGGAGCGAGAGCGGTGAGAAATATTGTTAAACTCAGAGCAGAAGAAAAATTACCAGATATTATCGATAGACGGAAGGGGGGACTGGATTCTCTGTGAGGAAAGAACAAAAAAATGATGAAGAACAAGAAATCAACGAATTAGGGTTCACACACAAAGAAACTCAAATTGCAGATAAACAAAATCCATGAAAACTGCAAAGAAATCAACAAACAATTTTATCTTCTATGAGCCCTAATCGAAGAAATCCATCAACAACAAAATAAAAATCATGAACGAAATCTGCTATGAACCCAATGTAATGAAAATTGCAGAGAGATTTACTAATCATTTCAGAAACTTAAGAATTTTTAACTCACGATGATGGCACAACAGATAGAGAGAGGTCGCGTGCGACGAAGCGGTTGAAACTGAAATCTGGAAACGAGAACTATGCGACGGAACAGTGAGGTAGCGGCGCAAGACTTGCGCTAGGCGATTTGGAGGAAAGGTTGTTGTTTTAATTCGAAGAAATAAATACAATTCCGGATCCACAATCAAATATTAGGCACAATCATAAAAAAAACATCGACTAAATTAGGGCTCCGATTATGAAATCTCCGATGGAGGTGGATGTAGCGCAGGATTTTCTTCTGAAAGGTTAAACGGAGGGTTGGTTTTTCACGAATGACACGATTGGAAAAGAATAGAGAATAGTAGAGAGGAGGGAATAGGAAAAGTCAAATTAATTAGAAAATAGAATTAAGGCCCGTGCTAAAAAAATAAGAGGCGTCACTAAATTAAATTAGACAATGTGAGCGTCATTATTTATGTATATAATCACATTTACTAAATAAGGTAACTAATAAGGCGTGACTATAGAAGTATTTTGTAGTAGTGGATTATGACTGGGAAGTTAACACCTCAACAATCTGATGAGTCAAATAAAGAAGAAGAAGGATCACAGCAGTGGACTGTAAGTACTCCTGAATTTGTAGTTGTTACTTCTAAAAATCGTTTTAAGGCTAAGAGCAAGTTGAAACCCAAACCTAAAGCCAAAAAGCCTAAACCTACCCCCACCTTACACTGCTCCCATTCCTGTTAAGCCCCTTGATCAAGTTCCCTTAGACCGTTCTTTATTCAGTTCATCAGTGGCTTCTACATCTGCTGATGGATGAAACATATCAAAATTCACCTATTCATCACCCAAGCCCTCTAACCTCACCAAAACTAACAACCCCTCTTTCTGAACCTAACCAATCTTCACCCAAACCAACTTCTAAACCAACCCAACAACCTCAAGATCCTATTCTTGAAACCCAACCCCAAACTGAAAACCAACCCCAAAACCAACCTGAATCAGAAATTCAACCCCAAACTCATTTTGAACCCAAACCCCAAACCAAACCCACAATGCTCAAATATCATGTATGCATTAGAGAGCAGATGATAAGGATGGATTTGAGCGAGGTGATTCAGAGGATTAGATGTGAATTCTGAAGCTTTTGAGCAAATTCTAAGAGTTTGAACATGGGTGCATCTTAGAAGGGAGGAGGTTGATGACATGATTGCTGTAATGGAAGGTATGAGAGGATTTAAGATATTTCAAGATTGGGAAATGGAATAAGCTGAGGTAGCTTAAGTAGAACCATTCACAAAATTACTTTCACCGGAATCTGTTGTAAAGATGGTTGAAAGGATATCTGGACTAAAGTTCTATGTTGATGAGAATGAAGAGGCTGCTGAGAAAGAACATCAAATAGAAAGAGATGTTGTTCCTGAGGAAGTGAAAGTTGATGAGAATGTTGTATTGGAAGAAGAAGTTGAGTTGGAGATGGAAGATGATCCTGCTCTTTAACATTGAGAAAACATAGGAAGTAAATAAAGTTGATTTGTATGCTGAGGAGATACAAAGCAAACCACATATGATTGCAGATGAGTTATTTGAAGTAATTCTGATGGAAAGATTGGATGAGAAGGATGATATTCAAAAAACTTTTGATATCATTGATGAAATTTTTGAAGCCGATTCAAAATTGGAAGTTAGAACAGAGGATGTGGTAATGGCTGAAGCAACCACAAAATACAATTCATCCATGATTAGAGATTTCAAGTTAAGACTTAAATTGGCTCAGAAACAAAAGGATGATGATGTAGAGAAACTGAATCTGTCAAAGCAAGAGAATGCAGAGTTATGATCTTGATGATGTAGAGAAACTGAATCTGTCAAAGCAAAGAGTTATGAGAACACTTTGAAGCAGTTGAAAGATGTGATTGAGAAGTTGACCAAGCTAACTGCTGAATCGACTTATGATCTTGTGATGGATCACATTGTGTCTAAATTGCATGAGTTGAACAAGAAGCATGCGCATGACCTTACCCAGACCTTGAAGGGTGAAATCGTGCAACAACTGAAACCTATTAGGGAGTTGTATGATGAAGCCAAAAAGGGGTAAGGCATGGTTATTATTGTCATGGAGAAGACACAAACACGGCAAGCTGAATTGGTTGCAAGTCAAGATGATTTACCAAAGGAGATTGCTAATCTTGCAAGCAAGATTAATCTGAGAAAATAACAAGCTGCTGAGAAGGGTACTGCTGCTGAGATGCGAGATGTTCAAACTGAACAAGTGCAAGGGAAAGAGCAGAAAAGTACTGGGAAAGTTGTTGTTGAAGTTGCAGTTGCTGAAAAGTCTTCTAGGAAGCTTAAGAGAAAACTTGTCTTAAGTGATGAAGAAGTTGAACATGTTGTTGAAGAGACTAGAAGGATGGCCAGATCCAAGACAAAACATGTTGTGAAAAGTTCCTTACCAACTGATGAGCAATGGGAAGCAGCTAGTAAGATTAAACAAGAAATGGAAGCAAAATTGAAAGCTGAAGCTGAACTCAAAAAGCAGAAACTTAAGGATGCTGAGGCAAATAGGAAGAAATTTGAAAAGAGAGTAGTTGCTTTGAAAAAGAAAAAGAATGTTGATGTGTTGGAAGACACATTTCTGGATATGATTGTTCATCCAAATGATATTGAGTATTGGTATGATCTCAAGAAGAAATGGCAGATTGCACACCATATTGTGAGGAAATTTGGTGTTCCTGCAAGTAGAGGTGAAGAGTTTGATGTTTTTCAACAATTCATGTAAAACAATGCAAGAGCATTATGGGAAGATGCTTTGCTGACTACAAGTGCAGTGGGATACAATATCTTATGCCCAGAAGAACTAGTCTGGGATCCTCCTCTATTGGCATCGAGAAAGACTGACTATGATGAAGTCAAGAGGATGATAGAGAAGATTATTGTTGATGAAGGTATTTTTGATCCGTAACACATGAAGGACATTCACACCAGAATCTATGTTGCATTCAGAATTTAAAAGATGAAGAAAGAAGATGATGGACTTGAAGATAATATTTCTTACTCATCTTTATTTATTTTCATATTTTGTGATTATGTGTAATCTTAATCTGATCTGAATGAATACGAATGAATCTGATATTTTGACTTGATGAACTGTTATGATTGACTGTTTAAACTAACTACTGATTTATTAACTTAAAGTAGTTTTGGCTTCATAAAAAAAGGGAAAAATTGTTGGGATATGAATCCTAGAAACAAAGTCCTAATTGATGATCATAAGTTTTGATGACCAAAAAACAACTTAAAGTTAATAAGATAAGTAGAATAAGTCATTCTAACTAAGTTATCTTGAGAAGTCATAATGAATCATATATACTGAGTTTTACTAATCTGATATGATATATGAAGTGAAATATTCTAATTGTTAGGAACTAAGCTGAATAATGATTGTATAGACAACTTATAGTATAGGCTTAGAAACACTCTATTGTATATAGTTCAGTTGAAGTATTTACAGGTTTTATATTTGTAATTTTGTATTGAAATGTAATCAGCAAAGTTAGATATCAAAAGATTAGACAAGATCAGAAGACTACAAAGCTCAGAAGACTACTCAAAAGCAGAAGACTATAAATTAAGAAGAGTAGATTGAAGACTCAGAAGATATTAAAGAAGTATTCTGAAGTCATACTCTGAAGAAGCTAAGTACAGAAGATAAGAGGAGTACTTAAGCAGAGTACATGCGAAGAGTAAATACTTGAGAAGAGTACTTTACTAAGTTGAAGATAAGTTTGGAAAACTTATTATCTGAAGGACGTAACTGAATAACTGATTGGAAGTTATGAAGACTGGCTGGAGGAGTTGAAGTTAGTTATTTGGAAGTTACAAAATCAGTTACAAGGAGAGGTTATAGAAACGGTTAAGAGTTAGTTTTGAGTTGGTTACACAAACGGCTAACTACATTACTAAAGTCTATAAATACCGGATGATCTTCTACTGAAAAGATTGTTGTTGCAATCAATGCTACAAGCATATTTGAAGTCTCAGTTATCAAGAAGCAAATCAAGAAAATCACAGAGTTCGAAGAAAAGTTTGAAGAGAAGATCGAAAGTAGCGAGATTTGAAGAAGCATATTCGAAAGGCTACATAGAGAAGTTTTATCTTTTTAGTTTGTGATTTTGTTGTAACAAGTATGCTAGTTACTTGTTGAATTACTAGTAAGATCGAAGATACACTTGGGAGTGTAATCGATAAGATCGAAGTCTTAATCTTGGGGTTATAAGCCACAAGAATAGAGAAGCTTAATAAAAACATCACAACTGGGTTTGTGAGAGTTGATGTAAACAAGTTGTCGAACCACTATAAAATTCTATGTTGATTTACTTTCTGTTTTATATTATTAAAGTTCTTAAAGAATTCATATAAACAACTGGATTGAGAAATCTTGTTCAATAGAAGAATTACTTGATAGCAGAACAATACTGTACACTAAGTAAAATTCATAATCAAAGAGTTGAGTATAAACTACTTTAAAGGCTCACATTTATATTCATACTAAGAACACTATTTCCGCATTATAACTCTGATATCTTAGAAAAGTTTTAAAAGTCTATTCACCCCTCTCCTATAGACTTTTAGACTCGTTCTAATCTTAACTCAACTACTTGGGACCAACAGCTGCCTCTGCATCCTTCAATTTTTGTTTCTTAAGTTCCATTTCAGGTTTCTTCTTAGCTAGCACTTCTCTGGCTCTTGCTTTCTCTTCTTCAGTCGGTTCAACTGTTGGTCCCAAGTTGAGTTAATAACGAGTAAGCTAGTGAAAATGTCTAGAGGGGGGTGAATAGACTTTTCAAAAATCTTTCGAAATATCAAAGTACAATATGCGGAATACGAAATTAACAATGAGCCCAATTCAAGATTATACTCAACTTATTTTCGAGAACTCTGTTCTATACTCAACTAGTCAAGTTCAGTTAAGTAGTTAAAACAATTAAGCAATTTAAACAATTAAAACAGTAAAGTAAATCAAACACGAGATTTATAGTGGTTCGACAACTTGTCTACATCCACTCTCACAAACCCAGTTGTGAAATTCTTATTAACTCGTCCAATGGAGTAATATGTTCTTGTGGCTTTAAGTCCCAAGAAATAAGACTTAGATCTTCTCGATAACACTACCAAGTGCCTCTTCGATCTTACTAGCGATTTACAAGTATCTAGCAACTTGAAACAACAAAAGAAAATAAAACTTCTCTTCGTTCAGTAGTAGCCTTCTTTGATCTTCACTTGACTTGTATAGCTTCACTTTCTGAACTTCAATCTCTGAGAGAAATTTCTTTACTTGAATCTTCAATAATGCTTGCAGTATCAATATTTCAGTAGTCGTATCAGTATCTCAGTAATCAGTAGTCTTCAAATGATAAACTCCTTCAAGTATTTATAGACTTCGAACTTCAAGAACTCAGGTAGTTGTAACCAACCTTTCTTGATAACTGATTTCAACTGAATCTTCTTATCCATACACGCGTTTCTTGTTACGAATTAGTTATTCCATAACTAACTTCTCCAACCTTATCTTTCACGCGTATTTGTAACTAACTTCATGTTAACTTGTCTTGTGTAGTCAAGTAGATGCACTTGTCTTGTAGTCCACCTGTCTTGAGTAGTAGACTGGTCTTCTCTTCTTGTGCAGTAGACTTCTAATAGAACTAATCTAGTCCTATCATCTAATCTAACAAGACTATTACATTACATTAAGCTTTTATAATACAAGCTTAGTCAACTTATAAATCTATACAACAAATCTATCTATTACATAGAAATATCATGAGCTCTATACAACAATTATAACTCAAAAACAAACTAATCAATATAAACATATATGAACAGATATGAAGTACTTATACATCGTACTCATCTTTTAAATATAAACAATACTTTTCTTTACATGTGAACTCTACTGATCTGTTCAAGATGACTTCAACTCAACTAGACTAGATTAGTCAACACTTAGAAAATATTCAAACTATTTTTGGCTTATCAAAACTTCATCTTATCTTTTCATCATTTAGAACTTGTCTAGGATTCATATCCCAACAATTTCCCCCTTTTTGATGAAGCCAAAACTACTTGAATCTTTTCTCATTAGTAGACTAGTTAAGTAGTTATCTTGTCTTTAACACCAAATAATACTTTATCTTTTCATTCATTCAGAAATAAGATCAGTAGATATTACAAATACTTCAAAAATAACAAAATCAGAACTAAACTATACTGAAAAGTTACCTCTTTCTGAATCTGGAACACAGAAAGCATTTAGTAGTCTAGTATGAATTTCCTTGATATGTTCTTCATCTTCAATCTTCTCGTTGTCTAGTAGCTCATCTTCATACTTCTTGATCTGGTTAACATCTGCCCTTTTACCAGAACTAGTCATGGGACACTTCCATTTCGGAAAACCAGGAACAAGAATATTAAAATTCGCACTAGCAGAGATCCTTATGATCAAATTCCAGAGCATCTTATGCTGTCCTTCCATGAATTTATCAAACATAGCATAGAGATCGTCAGAGTTATCAGAATCTCCAAACTTCCTGATAATCCAGTGATCTAGTTCCCACTGCCTTTTCACTTTCATCCATTCTTGACGATGTTCTTTGTCAATGAAGTGGTCAATGAGCTTGTCTTCTATTTGATCTTCATCAGACTTCTGCTTCAATAAACTTTCAATGTGCTTCTCAATTTTCTTCTTCTTAGCATAATGAGCTTCATCACTTGGCTCATCAATCTTTTGCTTCTTCATAATAGTTGACTCAGGAGTAGGTTCTTCAATATGAATAGACTTCCTTTTCGATACCATTCTTGTCTGAACTTCAGCTTCTGGAGATGCAATAGCCTTGCCCTTCTCCTTCTTCTTCAACTCATCTGCTTCAGCCCTGGCTTGGTCAAGTTCAGCAGTCTTAACCAACCTGCCTTTGCCTCTCTTAGGCCTCTTAAGATCTTGCATGGCTTCAGCAGCATCTTTAGCCTCTGGTTCAGCACTAGATGTATCTTTCTTATCTTTCTCACTTTCAGCAACAAATTCAACTCGACTTGCCTCTTCCCCCTTTTTGGCTTCATCAGATGCCTTGAGAGAGAAAAGAGAAGTGAAACGAGTCATTTCTTCCATCATAGCTTGCTTCATAAGGTTTGTAGCTTTCTCAATCTGTCTTTGATGAGAACCTTCCTGACTCATCTTATCAAGTCTGGTCGCCACCAACTCCAGCTTCTGAGTAGATAAATTCAACTCATTCTTAAAATGAGTTGCAGTCAGACGTAACTTCTTATTTTCATCAGTCATAGCAGAGATAAGTTGTTGAGCCTGAGCTAACTGATCATAAGCTTCCTTCCTCTGAACATCAGCAACTTCGATTCTCGCTCTATAGACTCTTTCCAACTTTCTGGATTCAGTAGCTAGAACGCGAGCAAAATCGACTGAACTCTTCTCTGAGTATTCAACTTGATCTTGGAGAAATCCTTCAAGCTGTTCAAACATATGTTGTCTGTATTCATCATCAATCTGATTTACTGCATTCACGATCATATCTTTTGAACTTGTCACAAGGACACTGTTTTGTTCAATAAGAGTCTTCTGGACATCAGATTTAAGAAAATCATCAATTGACAATTTGATGACAGCCTTCAATTCTTCCTTCAACTCATCTATTGAGGCGGCTGAGATAGCTTGAGACGACTGTCCAACCTCAACATGAGTAACATCAAGCATGACTTCATCTACTGGAGTTAAAACTTTCACCAACTGATCTTCTGAAGCAGTAGTCAAGACCTCGTCTTCGACTAGATCAACTTCTGGAAGCACACTTCCAGCAATAGCTCTTAGATTAAGTTGGGGAGAGTAAGGGATAATAGCTAACCTTGCTTCACGAGCCTTCCTTTCAGCAGTAGCCATGTCCTTCTTCAATAGGGCATGCAACTTCTCCATGTATCCACATAACTCAATGGGAAGTAAAAAAACAGAATATCGATTAATAAACTTGAAATCTGACCTTGGACTATCAGCATGGTCCATCTGAAATTTGAACACAATGCCTCTCAACTGATCTGAGACATTGTCCAAATCTATGACTGGATCAGTAGACTGAATCAACTCAGCTTGATCAGCTTCAAACATCACAATATCTTGCACAATATCAAGGTCTGGAACCTGAACACCCACATCAAACTGGAATTCTGAACTCATCAAGTCGTCAGAAATACCAAGTAATCTTTTGGCAAGAGCAGTGATAGCATGATTTGGGAAAAGCTCTGAGTGGTCACCAACACCACTATTCTCCTTCTGCTCCATTTCCCAATCCATGAAATTAGAAATGCCACCTTTCCCTAAGATGACTTCGAAGAGGTCGTCTGTACCAGACTTCTTCAAGGCCACCCAAGTGCATATTCTAACCAGTTTCTCAAACTGTTCTGAAGAGTAGTCGACTTCGACAGATGAGAGCTGCTTCTTCAAATTTTTGCTCATCTTCGAACGGATTCGCTTCTCTCTTAGACACATGGGATAGTAGACCAAGGATTCGAATCTAGCTTCAGTCGGGGTCTGAGTAGATGGGATCTCTAACTCAGTTGTTGCAGTGGCAACTATCGTCTGATCTGAAGTAGATGAGATAAAGGGTTCAACATATTCTGTTGAGGGTAAGGATAAACTTTGGTCTGTGGTTTCTTGGGGCTTTGACGTGTCTTGGTTTGGTGTGACAACTGTCGGAGTATCAGTTGTATCTAATATGGAAGTGTTTTCGGGTAGGCTGACCCTCAGTGGATATACTGGCAGCACTTGTGAGGTTGAGGGAATAGGTCTAGGCCTAGATCGATGTGATCTTGCCTTGGTTCGAACAGAAGAGGGAATAACGGGAATAGAAACATCTTGAGAGGAAGTACTAACCTTCGAACTTGACTCTTCTGGAGGAGGATGAGTTCCAACTCTTACTAGCGTATATAACTCGGGAATTTGAGAACTTGACTCTTTCTCCTCTTCCGACTGAGTCTCCTCAGAGTCTTCTGCACTAGATGAGTCTTGTGCAGCTTCCATTGACTTGTCTTCAGCGGACTCATCTTCTGAAGAACCAGACGCACCAGCATAAGGCAAAGCTTCCATGGGGTCAATTCTGGCTTGCCTAGGTGCAGCTGGCCTAGCAGCAACTTGTTTCCTCACTGCCCCCTTCTTCAAGTAAAATTTCAAAGGATGGAATGGCTTTCCTTTACTCCATTCCGTCTTGTTTGGCATTAGGAGAGGAAGTAGGATACTTAACTTATTACCATATCCAACGGCAGTAGACACCACCCAATTCCGAGTATTGTCATCTACTCGAACACTACGCTCAAAATACATGATTCGATCTGCAATTAGCTTGAACCAATTACATTCAGTGATACCATCAAAAATTACAGCCATAACCCTTGCCTTCATAAAGGTCACAGAGTCATGAGAACCAGTCGAACTTAACAGAATTTTGCTGGCAATATCCAATAATGTGCGATATTTTTTAAGAAGATCCCCCTTCTTAACTGGAGCATACTTGCCATCTGGTTTCTGCTTCAGCTTCCTGCCACAGAAAATGCTCAAGTATCGAATTTCTTGCCCAAGAGCATAATTATCAACGTTAATTGTTCCGGTGGGCAGCTTCAGATGGTTGAACATTGCTTCTCGAGTGATTTGCACACGATCTTCACCAATGAAAGACTCAAGAATATCGCCTTGCCTGATGACGTTGGCATAGAACTCTAGCACCTCCTCCTCCAAGACCACTTGAGGAAATGATTCTAGATAAGGTTTGAGCCCACATCGAGTGCATTTAGTCAGAATCTCGGCATTGTCATCTGAGTGATTGCCTTTGAAGAACACAGATGGTTCAACATTCACTTTGTTATCGGAGATGTACCGGCCTAGGTCGAATGTGACCTGCATGTTGGTTCTTAGATCGAAGATAGATCGAATAGACATCTCAAAAAGATCAGTAACTAGATTGCTTGAGAATAGGGAGAGGAAAATCTTCTTGAGAGAAAGGGAGTTAGAAAAAATTGTGACTAAGTCATGTGAGAATTTGAGTTTTGATCAAGACGGTTAAGACCTTTGGCATTCGGTTACGGAACCGAGAGTATTATGTATTTTGATATTGTAAACTTTGAAATCCGCCCCTTCTTAGTTAGAATAGAGGAGTGAACTCATCTGTCCTAGTGTAGATGAGTAAGAACTGGATGGATACACCACATCAAATGAGAGTGTATAAATCTAATTCAAGGGTTTTCAAATTTTATCAATACCTAATTACTATAATATCCTTAATCCGTTTTGAATAAACACTTAGTATTGTAGAATCAAAGGAACACTTAGCTTGTCTGTTCGAGTCCATCCAGAACAGACGAGTAGACTTCAAGCTTCACCAGACGAGTTGGCTTAAGTACACAAGACGAGTTCCCCCTTCGTCTGTGCATGTCTATTCTGAACATCGAACGACTTCATGTACCTATCTTATCACATTTAACGTGTAATCGATGGTACAAGTAAAGTAACAATAAATAAGATGAATATCAATCTAAAGCAATGATCAAGGGTTCGAACAAGATGACTATTGACTATCATAAGAGTCAACATAAGGATATTTAAGAAATCATAGATTCCCCCTTAATTGTTTATTCCCTTAGTATTACCCTCAGCTTTACCAGCTTCCTCATCGGGTTGTCTGGTCATCTTGTCTAGCCTTGTATACCTGTCTGTTGCGTGAGTAGTCGAGTGCTCTAGTCTAGTGATCTTGTCTCCATACTTCGTTTGATGTACCTGTCTGGTTAGTACACAGCTATAGGCAAGTAGGGTCTAAATCAATTAGCCCTAAACTAATGCATAACTCACGAAATCGTGCCTCAGCTAATGGTTTTGTAAAAATATCAGCTCTTTGAAAATCAGTATGAATCTTTTCCATGAGAATATCCTTCTTTTCTACATGATCTCGTATGAAATGATGTTTCACATCAACATGCTTACAACGTGTGTGTAATACAGGATTTTGTGTAATGGCAATTGCACTATTACTATCACAGAAAATAGGAACATTTGATTCACAAATATTATAATCTCTAAGCTGTTGAATAAGCCATAATAATTGACTACAACAACTACCAGCAGCCATGTACTCGGCTTCAATAGTAGAGGTAGCAACACTTGTCTGCTTTTTCGAAAACCATGAAATGAGTTTTGTGCCTAAGAATTGACAAGAACCAGATGTAGATTTCCTATCTATTCTACAGCCACCAAAATCAGAATCAGAGTAGCCACTTAGAGATAAATCATCATTTGAAGGATACCATATACCACGATTGATGGTTCCTTTCAAATATTTCAGAATCCTTTTAGTGGTTTCCATATGACTCTCTTTTGGATTAGCTTGAAAACGAGCACATACACCAACAGAGAATGCAATATCAGGTCTACTAGCAGTCAAGTACAGTAATGAACCAATTAGACCATGATAATATGTTTGATCAGCACACTTACCTTGTTCGTCTGGGTCCATTCTATATGTAGGTAGCATAGGTACGCCAGCAGACTTGCATGTCTTAATACCATACTTATCTAGAAGATTTCTAGTATACTTTGCTTGATTTATGAAAATCCCTTCAGGAGTCTGTTTTACTTGAAGACCAAGAAAGTAATTCATTTCACCCATCATAGACATCTCAAATTTACTTTGCATGAGTGTTGAGAAACTTTCACTCAGCTCTTTGTTAGGTGAACCAAAAATGATGTCATCTACGTAAATTTGGACGAGTAAAATGTCTTTCCCTTCTTGTCTTCTAAACAAGGTTCTGTCTACCTTGCCCTTAGTAAAACCGTTTTCTAATAGAAATTGAGAAAGAGTATCATACCAGGCTCTTGGAGCTTGCTTTAATCCATATAAGGCCTTCTTTAATTTGTATACCTGATTACCTTTGACTTCAAAACCTGGGGGTTGTTCAACATACACTTCTTCCGCAAGAATACCGTTAAGAAATGCACTTTTAACATCCATTTGATATACAGTAAATTTCATGTAAGCGGCATATGCAAGAAACAATCTAATGGCTTCTAGTCTAGCAACAGGAGCATATGTTTCATCATAATCTATGCCTTCAGCTTGTGAATAGCCTTGGGCAACTAGTCTAGCCTTATTACGAACAACTACATCATTCTCATCTTTCTTATTCTTGAAAATCCATCGAGTGCCAAATACATTATGATGTTTCGGTCTATCGACAAGTTCCCAGACGTCATTTCGAACAAACTGATTCAACTCGTCTTGCATAGCGATGATCCAATTACTATTAGCTAAAGCCTCTTTGATGGTTTTAGGCTCGATAGATGAGAGGAAACAACACCAGCAAAACAGAGATGGACTAGATTGTTCTTGTGACTCAAAGAGTTGTCGTCTAGTCTTCACACCAACAGTAGAGTCACCAATAATATTTTCAGTATTATGCGCTGATTTCCATGTATTTTTATTCTTAACAATAGTACTATCATCTATATCATGTACAGCATCATGCATGTCAACATCATTATAATCAGAAGATTTAATGGGAGTAGACGAGTCGACTAGTTTAGGCATGTCAACTGGTCTAGTTGAGTTACCTTGAATACTTACCTTCTTCTGGTCATCTGACTCGAGAGCTTTCATAAATGGATTGTAAGCTTGAACGGATTCATATACCTCTGAGTCTTTGTCAGATTCGATAGTTAACTCAGTAACTTTCTCACTGATCTTGTTGGTAGACGGGTCCTGTTGAGATTCTTCGAAAACCACATATGGTGTTTCTTCCACACAAAGGGTTGAGTAGTTGAATACTCTAAATGCTTTGCTAGTCGAGGAGTATCCTAAGAATATCCCCTCGTCTGCTTTAGCATCGAATGCATTCAACTTGCTTTTCCCATTGTTATGGATGAAACACTTGCATCCAAATATATGAAAATATGAAACTCTGGGTTTTCTACCTTTCCATACCTCATAGGGCGTCTTACCTAGTGCTTTATTGATAGCACTTCTGTTTTGTGAGTGGCATGCAGTATTGATAGCTTCTGCCCAAAATTTCTGAGGCGTATTATACTCTGTCAGCATGGTCCTGCAGGCCTCCTTAAGAGTTATGTTCCTTCGCTCTGCTACTCCATTTTGTTGTGGTGTCCTTGCTGCACTAGTAAGGTGCTGGATGCCACGCTTAGAACAAAATTCTTTAATATAGCAGTTAATGAATTCAGTACCCTTGTCACTACGGATCTTGACAATTGACTGATTCTTCTCAACCTGTAACTTCTTCAACAGATCAGGCAAAAGTGTTTGTGTATCACTCTTCTTGTGTAAGAAGACTACCCAAGTGAACTTAGAATAGTCATCTACCACAACAAGTGTGTACCTTCTACCGTTCAAAGTTGGAGGAGTTATTGGGCCATGTAAGTCCATATGTAGAAGTTCAAGAACTCTACTGGTTGAGAGGGATGGAATAGATTTAAAAGAACCCTTTACCTGTTTACCTTTTTGACAGGACGTGCATACATGTGACTTATAGTAGACTTCATTGGGAATACCTTCCACAAGGTAGTCTCTGGCTATCTTATTAAGAACCTTAAAGTTTAGATGACAAAGGCGTCTATGCCAGAGCCAGCCAAGTTCTTTAGGATTCTTAGTAAATAGACAGGTGTCCCTCGGACAACTGTTCCAGTTTACTATGTACACACTTCCTTGTCTAATGCCGACCAGTAAGACTGTGTGTGTTCTTTTGTCAATGATTTCACATTTCTGACTCTTGAACTGCACCTTGTATCCACGATCACAAAATTGTGAAACAGAGAGTAAATTGTATTTCAAGCCTTCAACATAAGAAACATCTTGAATCTCTATGTCTCCATTCCGAATGTAACCAAATCCTTTGGTAACAGCAGTGGAGCTATCACCAAATATCACTTTTGGTCCTTCTTGCTCATGGTAGCTTGATAAGAGAGTCTTGGTACCAGTCATGTGGTGCGAACAGCCACTGTCTATGTACCAAGTTTCTCCTGTTGAGCCACCCTTCTTGTATAGATCGAGTCGACCCTGCAATAGATGATATTACATAATTTAGGTACCCTCCTTGTTTATTGGGGTCCTTGGGGGTTAGTCGAGTTCAATGGAATCCAAATGTACATTGGAGTCCTGAACAAGTTTGACCTTCTGAGCTTTCGACCATATTTGTTACAGAATAAGACCTTGTTGTCCTTATCTGGCCTATCAGTTGAGTTCGGGTCTACTCTTTGGAGATAGCCTTTTGACTTAATCTCTACTTGAGCAGGCACTTGTCTATGATAGTCAGAGTAAGGTTTGTATGCATTTGGTCCATACGGTTTATAGACATGTATAGGTCTTTCTTCTCCTTTGATATCATATGATAAAGGTGGAGGATATAGAACAGCTTGTGTACGATATTTTGGACCTTCCTGTCTAGGTCTAGACGAGTAGAGTTGAGACTGCCTTATGAAAGGAGGTCTAGACTCTTGTCGTCTGGTCTGTACTTGTCTAGTACTAGTCTCCTCGGGATACCAATCCTCGTATCTGACCTGATTTGGTCGTCCACGATTCCTAGTCCTTTGTTGACTTGTTTTAAACGAAACAGGCTTGTTGTTAACTTTCTTTTTACCTCCTTTGGTAATTGGAATGTTAACTCGAGCTTGTTTTGGTACAGTACCTTTTGATGGAGTGTCAATATCGTATATCATTGGTTCTTTTCCTTTATCATTAGTCAAAGAGCTTGAGATGAAGATAGTAGGGTTTTTAGGAACTTGAGTAGACGAGCTGGGTGTCTCAGCACCTATGCCTGTCTTGTCAGCAGGAGCCCTATACCTATCTGACAATTTAAGGTTAACCTTAGATGAGTTAACCAGGTCAGTAAGTTTAAGGTCTAAAGTGACAACCTCGGTTTCTAAGAACTTATTACGTTCTTCAAGCTTTTTGAACTTACTTTGTAAAACATTGAATTCATGTTTCTCAGTAGCATGTGTCTTAAGTAGGTCTTGATACAACTTGTCTGTTAATGCACACTTGTCTTTGAGTTGTCTCAACTCTTCTTGCAAGCGTTCATTTAGGACTGTTATATTAGGGTCTACTTTAGACTGAGCTTCCTTAAGATCAATGATTTCTTGTCTTAAGATGATGTTTTCGTCACTGACTTCAATAAATGCCTTGTTGGCAAGTAGGAGGTCGTCTTCAACTGCACTAGTAGAGTGCTGAAGACTACTTCCTACTTTGCTACTGGCAGTGTCACTTTCATCAGAATCTGATTCATCACAAGATTGAAAAGAAGTAGCAGATGATACCTCTTGGTCGATTTTAGCCATGAAGCATAGACCATCATCTACTATGAAGGCTTCATTGTGATCTGGTTCAGACGGGTAGCTAGATGAGGATGATGGCAACTCGTCTGAGTCAGAGTCAGAGTCATCATTGGCCATCATTGCCTTCTTACCACGGTTGTATCTTCTTTCCCTTCGTTCTTTGCGTTCTTCTCGATCATCGGTACTCAGGTCTGGACATTCATATATGTAGTGACCTGGCTTCTCACAGTTATAGCACAAGATGTCATTAGTAGTCTTTTTAATAGGAGAGTTGTTCCTTCGTTTATCACGTCTATCAGAACGAGTAATCTTCCTACCATCAGACTCTCTATCTTGTCTGTTACCTTTCGAGACTTCGTCTCTCCTTTCGGACGAGTTTCGGCCTCGTCTGGTCTCAGACGAGTTCTTAGAAGCAGACCCTCTATGCTCTCTATAAAACTTCTTATATTTACCGAAACGTTTATTCAGCCTATCAAACTTTCTAACCATGAGGCTTACCTGATCCTTCAGACTAAGATCAGTATCTATCTCGTCTTTAACAGAAGCAGACCTAGTCTTAGTCTTAGACCTGTCTATCTTAGACGCACTAGCCTTAAAAGCAACGTTCTTAGATACAGCATGTTCTCTGTCACTGCTTACTATGGGTTCGTCTTCGTCTAGATCAAACTCATGGGCCTTTAGAGTTTGAAACATAGTTTCTGCTGTCCATACGTCTATATCTTGGGTATTCTTAACAAGCATTTTTACCATTTTCCATCGACTATCAAGGCTTTTGAGAATCCTAAGATTGATTTCACGTGGAGTATAAGATTTACCAAGGACTTCCAAGTCATTCATGATTTTAGTAAAACGAGTATCCAACTGGTCTATTGTTTCACCAGCTTTCATATGAAATGATTCGAATCTTTGGACTGCAGTGGAAAGCTTGCTTTCTTTGATTAGGGATGTCCCTTCACAAATGATAGCTAAGCGATCCCACATTTCTTTGGCAGTTTTACATTTTAACACTTTTCCCAGATACTCATTAGGAAGAGTGTGTAAGATGTAATTCTTGGCCAAGCTATCCAAATTATTCTGTCTCATTTCTTCTGAGGTTAGTTCTGACCTTGGTTTCTTGACGAGTGTACCCACGGGTTGATTTGTGTCCAGGGCAGCAGTATTGGGGATCATGGTCACAATTGGACCTTCAGTAACGACGGAGATCATTAAGTCGTGAGTGGAACTGAAGATGGCTTCCATCCTTAGTTTCCAATAGTCATAGTCTTGAACCTGGAACTTAGGTAACTTGTTAGCGCTGATCTCAAGAGACATGATTTCAAGAAATAAGTGCTAAGTAGAGTTATGATCAAGAATAACAGATATGTCAAGGACAGGGAACAAGAAACAAATATATCAAGAATATTGATCAAGAATACGAAAGCAAATATGATCTTGGACCAAGACTTTCACCCAAGTCTTGTGTTGGTTATCAAGAAACAGCAGTTCGTAAACTACTGCTCTGATACCACTTGTTGGTCCCAAGTTGAGTTAATAACGAGTAAGCTAGTGAAAATGTCTAGAGGGGGGTGAATAGACTTTTCAAAAATCTTTCGAAATATCAAAGTACAATATGCGGAATACGAAATTAACAATGAGCCCAATTCAAGATTATACTCAACTTATTTTCGAGAACTCTGTTCTATACTCAACTAGTCAAGTTCAGTTAAGTAGTTAAAACAATTAAGCAATTTAAACAATTAAAACAGTAAAGTAAATCAAACACGAGATTTATAGTGGTTCGACAACTTGTCTACATCCACTCTCACAAACCCAGTTGTGAAATTCTTATTAACTCGTCCAATGGAGTAATATGTTCTTGTGGCTTTAAGTCCCAAGAAATAAGACTTAGATCTTCTCGATAACACTACCAAGTGCCTCTTCGATCTTACTAGCGATTTACAAGTATCTAGCAACTTGAAACAACAAAAGAAAATAAAACTTCTCTTCGTTCAGTAGTAGCCTTCTTTGATCTTCACTTGACTTGTATAGCTTCACTTTCTGAACTTCAATCTCTGAGAGAAATTTCTTTACTTGAATCTTCAATAATGCTTGCAGTATCAATATTTCAGTAGTCGTATCAGTATCTCAGTAATCAGTAGTCTTCAAATGATAAACTCCTTCAAGTATTTATAGACTTCGAACTTCAAGAACTCAGGTAGTTGTAACCAACCTTTCTTGATAACTGATTTCAACTGAATCTTCTTATCCATACACGCGTTTCTTGTTACGAATTAGTTATTCCATAACTAACTTCTCCAACCTTATCTTTCACGCGTATTTGTAACTAACTTCATGTTAACTTGTCTTGTGTAGTCAAGTAGATGCACTTGTCTTGTAGTCCACCTGTCTTGAGTAGTAGACTGGTCTTCTCTTCTTGTGCAGTAGACTTCTAATAGAACTAATCTAGTCCTATCATCTAATCTAACAAGACTATTACATTACATTAAGCTTTTATAATACAAGCTTAGTCAACTTATAAATCTATACAACAAATCTATCTATTACATAGAAATATCATGAGCTCTATACAACAATTATAACTCAAAAACAAACTAATCAATATAAACATATATGAACAGATATGAAGTACTTATACATCGTACTCATCTTTTAAATATAAACAATACTTTTCTTTACATGTGAACTCTACTGATCTGTTCAAGATGACTTCAACTCAACTAGACTAGATTAGTCAACACTTAGAAAATATTCAAACTATTTTTGGCTTATCAAAACTTCATCTTATCTTTTCATCATTTAGAACTTGTCTAGGATTCATATCCCAACATCAACAGATTCAACAACATGTTTAGTCTTCTTCTTAGCTGACTTAGTAAGTCTAACATGTTCTTCTTCTTATCTTTCTTGCCTTTGCTTGAAGTACCTTTCTCTTTTTCAACTTCAGCAGCATCAACTTTCTCAACAACTTGATTGTTCTGACTTTTCCTTAGCTTAATCTTATTAGCAAGATTTTTCAATTCATCACTTAAGTCATTTTGACTTACAACCAACTCTGCTTGTTGAGTAATTGTCTTTTCCATAACATCAACCACTTTCCCTTCCCCCTTTTTGGCTTCATCAAACAAGGAGCAAGGCAGTTTTAGTTGGTTCAAAATCTCATCTTTGAGTGTATCCATCATGTCCTTGGTATGTTGTTTTTGTAAGTCTTGAATTTGTTTTACACTGAGTTTCATGACTTCTTCATGTGATGATGTACTAGTCAGATGAGTAAGTTTATTAGTTATATTTGGTAACTGCTTAACTATTGTATCCAGTAGAGTAGTTAACTCTTGCTTTTCATCCTGAGCTACCTTTAGTAATTCTAAGGCTTCATGCCTTTGTTGATTTACAGCATCAAGTCTTAACTTGAAAATTGCATCCCTTCCGGAACTACCTTCAGTGTTTGACTCAGAAATAAACACTTCAACTACAACACTTCGCTTTACAAATTCAACCTTAGAATCTTGTTTGAAGATTTGAGCAATCACATGTGACATCTTCACATCTTCAAGATTATCCTCTGCAACTATGTTAAGAATAGCAACATAATGTGTACTTTCAACATTTGCTACTTCAATAGCCTTACTTTGCTTACTCTCAACCTCTTCAGCAATAATTTCCATATTCACATCAACATCAGTTTCACAAAGGATTTCAGTTTCAACAATGTCTTCCCCCTCAGCTGGACTCCCTTCTTCTTCTTTAACATGAGCAGAAAACTTCATTCCAGTTTTCCTTTCTACTAAATTTACAAGAGCATCAACTGTGAGTAGATCAGTGAAACATTCAACCTGAGCTGATTCCTTTTGCTCCATTTCCCAATCAGAAAATTTCTTAAGGCCTCCCATACCTTCCATGACTTCAACCAAGTCATCTACATCCTTCTTTCTCAAATGTACCCAAGTACAAATCCTAAGAATTTGCTCAAAAACAACAGAGTCTCTATCAAGTTCTGGAAATTCATCTAGAAGGATTTTACTTAGCTTCAATCTGATCATCCTCCCTCTCGTGCAGATTGGATATTGAAGCATTGCATAGCTTGAACTGACTTCTGGTTGAGGTTTTTGGTGGGGTTTATCAGGAGATTCTTTTGGAATGGGTGTAGAATGGATTGAAGAGTTATGAATTGGGGAATTTTGTATTGGAGAATTGTGGATACGAGAATTTTTGTTTATGGCTTCTTGGTTAGATGATGTTGTAGGTTCAAATGAGTGTAAGGTGGAATGGTATGTATCAACAACTGTGTGAGTATTAGTTGAGGGAGTTTGTGACAAAGTGGGATAGCTCAAGTGGTTAGAGCACCACTACCTAGGCCTTAGGTCCTGGGTTCGAGTCATGGGGAGGGGAAAAAAAAAGGGATGGGTATTTAACTTCCATCAAAAAAAAAAGTTGAGGGAGTTTGTTTTTTGGCTTGTAAGGGTGGGGCTAGGATAGGTTCAGAAACTGGGGTAACAACATTCTGGACCTTCTTCTTTGGTTTGGGTTTCATAGTTTGCTTAGCTTTGAATCTTTTCTTAGAAGTGACAATTAAAGATTCAAGGGTAGAAGAGCTTACTTTTTTTCCATGGGAGCTTCTTGTGAGGACTTCTCTGATGCTTTAAAGGTGATTCCTCCAAACTTAATATTCTCTGATCTCATCCTAAAGTCATCATGCTTGGCCTTTGTCATCTCTTCACTTCTGCTCTCATCTGATTCAACCGACTTGTATAGAGAATCAGATTCCTCATCTTTCTCATTCTCTTGCACAACCTCTTTCTTCAACAAGAACTTTTCAGGGTGGAATTTCTTTGAAGAATTCCATGTTATCTTGGACTTCATTAATCAAGTCAACAAGATACTTAATTTGTTCCCAAAGCCCAATGTTCTAGTGAGAACATATTCTTTATTCTTCTTATCAAGGGTAATCTTCTCCTTTTACAACAACCACCTCTCTAAGAAGAACCCTTGCCCATCTCCATCGACACCATCATAAATTGCTGCCATCATTCTAATCTTTAGAAATGACAAATTGTCAGCACTGCATGACTGACCTAGCAAGATCTTTCCAGCAATGTCCATGAGATGCTTCAAATTATCTAGCAACATACACTTCTTGGCATTTATCAGCTTATGTGCCCTAGTCTTTCCACCATTCCATCTTTCTACATACTCTTTCTCTCGACCTTCCATGTATGAACTTTTTCACACGGAACCTCTAAGCAACATCTTTCTACTGCTTAAACTAGTATTTGACATATGTTTAACGTTTTTTAATTGACTAAAAAATACAAAAAACAAAAAACTAAGAATGTAATAAGATAAAATCATATGTGAACCTATTTTTATTAACTATTGATTGTTATGTATATTGTAATTTTAGGGATGAACTATTCAAGATGCGTGGATGTAAATCTATATTTTTTGTTTTGGGGATGAACTAGTTATTTCATTCACGTAGTAATGACATTTTATTCATACAATAACACATTTTTCTCTATAAAGTAATACACTTGTGTTTATATAGTAACACGATTTCAATATCTTACATGTGTTATTTTAAGGACAAATATGTGTTATTCAAAAGCAAATTATGTGTTGTCCATAAAGTAACACATATTGCCCCGTACAGTAACATATAATTATATTTACAGTAACACAGACCTGGAACCCATTTTTCTGTTTATCTTTTGAGTGATTTTTTTTTTTTTTTTTAATTTGTTTGATTTGGTATTACTTTGGTATAACTTGCAAAATAATCTGTAAGTTTTTATCCTTCTTTAAATTAATTGTACTAATATTTCAAGTGAAAAGTCAAGTTATGTGTTATTTGTACTTACAATAACACATATTTGTCCTTACAGTAACATATAATTACCTTTATAGTAATACAGACCTGAAACCCGTTTTTCTGTTTGTCTTTTGAGTGATTTTTTTGGAAATATTCGTTTGACCTGGTCAGACCCACAAAAGATCCACGAATTTTCGGTCCTTCCTTAAATATACTAATATTTCACATGAAATATTTCATATAAGTGTTTCTCATAAATCATTCATGCAATATGTAGTATACAAGGAATTATTAATTTATATTTTATATGGTTTGTAGAAATTATCAAAATGTATTATAGCGAAAAAATTAATTGCGCACTTTATTTCCGTATCGAAATTGATCAAAAATATTATCTTAGAGAGTTTATTAATTAATCAAATACTAATTATAGTGTTTCTAATGTACTTTATATATAAATAAACAATGTTGTTAAATTTGTATAAAAAAATAAAAATATTTTAGGTAGACTGTTTGCAAACTCTATTAACAGCTTAGAAGCACTTATTAGAAATTAAAGCTGTGAGAGGACAACTAGAGATGTTATTCGAGCCGAGTATTTGAAGTTCGAGCTCGACTCGAGCTCTTATCGAGTCGAGACGAGCTTGGCTCGATAACATTGCCGAGTTAAAAATCAGGCTCGACTCGTTAACGAGTCTAACGAGCTTAACAAGTTTATCGAGCCGAGTCTAACGAGCCTAATAGTATTTTTTACAAAAAAATAGATATCGAGCCTAACATATCGAGCTCGAGTCTTCTCGTAAGTAAATTGAGTATCTAATGAGCTCAAGCTCAACTCGTTCAGCTAAACGAGTCGAGCCTTATCAAGCCTTAAAGAGTCGAATCGAGTCTCGTTAAGGTTCGATTCGAATAACAACACTAAGGACAACTTTATAAAAAAGTGATTATATCCCTCCAATTGAGTTGGCAAACAATGGAAAGAGGAGGTGCCTCGTAGAAGGTAGAGGAAAGAGTCACGCGGAAGCAGCAGCATATATAGAAAGCGGCGTACAACCCGACAATGCAGGGGGCCATAAAATTCCACGCCTGCTGCATGGCTGGGCTTGTGGGCCCTCACAACGCGTGCAAACCCTTTGCGGGCCCTACCCTTTTCCCACCCACGTACTACATATTATTCCTCCCATCCATCATTACCTTCTATTACTAATCTTAATTAACCTTTTCCAATCATACTTTACATCCACTATTTTTTTTCTTTTTTTTTATAGGGTGGTGCTAAATGTACCGATTCTGTACATACAGACATGGGTATTTTTATCTCTTTCTCATTTAAGTTTTGTTTGAATGACTAATACACCCTTCATTCAAATATATTGCTTAACTATTATTTTTGAATAAAATATTAAAGTCTGACATCATTTTCTCTCTCTTCTTATTTGTTCAAAGCAAGTAATAATTACATTAAACAACTTTCAATGTGTGTATTTAATTAAATTTTCTTTTCCTTTTTCCTTTGTTAACGTATTTAAATTAATTTACTGAAAAGTCAATTTTAATTTTAGTAAATATAATGTATTACCATATTTATAAATTTACGATGATTTATTGATTTACCCAATATTTATATTAATTTCATATTTAACAATACGTAGTTAAATAATAATTTGACATTATACAAGTCATTATATTAGTTTAATTAATTAATACATATTTATGAGAATCAAATTAAAGATATGAAAAATATATTACCACATGCCTATCTCAACCTCTACCCACATAATTATAAAATAAAATATAGGAGTATTTCTTTTCATTTTCACGTTATTATTATTTTTTTTTAACAAATTTTAATAAAGCATAGATATTATTACAAAACTATTATAGGTTTCATTTATTTTTATGTAATCTTTTAATAATAAAAAAATGGAACTTAATATATAAAAAGTAATTTATATATGCATTTTAACATAAAATAATTGATATATGCATTAAAAAAAATGAAACTAGCTTCGAAAAAAAATGAAATTAAATATATAAAAAAAAACTGCTATATGCATTTTAATATAGAATAATTGTTATATGATTTTTTTACGGTAATCTTTCTTGCACGAATTTTAATAAAGCAGATTACTACATTAATTAGTGAAAAACTAATTATGTACCACCAGTAAATAATAATTAATTAGTTTTATTTTTTTGTTATTAAAAAAATTATATAAACAAATTAAAATGTTTAATTTTTTAATAGTCTTGTACTAATATGTAATATGATTTATTAAAATTTCTTAAAAAAAAAAAGATTAACGGCAAAAAGAAAGAAAAATATTATTCGTATTTCCTAATTTTGTGTGTAGACTTGAGATATGCGTGTGATAGTATATTTTTCATATTTTTAGTTTGATTTCTAAATATGTATTAATTAATTAATCTAATATAATGATTTGGATAATATCAAATCATCATTAATTTAATTCCATAAGCAACTCATTATGGGCTCCACATCATTTTTGTAATACTATATTGTATTTAATAAACACCTAGGCCATTATATAGTAAATAAATTTTAAATGTGTGTTGTGAATTTATGTTCAATATGGTACACTTATCTCTGATTGCTCGTTTCTCATCATATATTGTTTAGGGTTTAGAGTTTAGGGTTTAGAGTTTAGGGTTCAGGGTTTAGAGTTTAGGGTTTGTGGTAAAGTGTCTGATTACTCATTTCAACGTGCACACTTAGGATTTAGGATTCATTAATAAATAAATTTCAAATATGTATTACGAATTTTTGTTCAATATGGTACACTTATCTCCGATTACTCGTTTCTCAACATATAACATTTAGGGTTCAAGGTTTAGGGTTTAGGGTAAAGTGTCTGATTACTCATTTAAACGTGCACACTCATGATTCATTAATAAATAAATTTCAAATATTTATTATGAATTTATGTTCAATATGGTACACTTATCTCCGATTACTCGTTTCTCAACATATAACGTTTAGGGTTCAGGGTTTAGGGTAAAGTGTCTGATTACCCATTTCAATGTGCACACTCAATATTTATTAGTAAATAAATTTCAAGTGTGTATTATGAATTTAAGTCCAATATGGTACACTTATTTCCGATTACTCATTTCTCAGCATATAATGTTCAAGGTTCAGGGTTTAGGGTAAAGTGTACCGTCTGTGTACACTTATACATACTTAGATCTCACTTACTAATTTAATTTTTCAAAGTGTACACTTATACATACTAAGGTCTCACCCACTAATTTAATTTTTTAAAGTGTACATTTATAAATACTTAGGTCTCACTCACTAATTTAATTTTTCAAAATTTTGCTTAAAATTGAAATTAATTTTCAACAGTGTTAATTTAACAATTAATTGTTAATAGTGTACAAATTTAATTAATTAATAAAACATTAGTTAATTACCAAATTTAATTAATTAATAATAGTTAGTTAATTACCAAATTTAATTAATTAAAAAATTAGTTAATTACGATATTTAGTCAATTGTAGATTTGGAACAATAATGAATTAAATTGAAGGTACATTAAATTAATTTTTAATGTGTTGATTAAACTAATTTTCAATAGTGTACACTTAGACTTAGGATTAATTAAATTAATTTAGGTATGTTAATGAAATTACTTTATTTAAATTCATTTTTTAGTGTTAAAATTAAATTAATTAATGCCTCGATTAAATTATCACACTTATATTCACTTAGACTTAACAATATTTTATTCGTTGTTGGAATTATCCTAAAAAAGTGATTGAAGCAATTTACGATTAGCTATTGTTGATAATGAAACGTTTAAGATTTGAGGTTTGTTGGAGAAGGAAAAAACGAAAATTAAAAAAAAAATTGACGACAAAAATTAAGTTATTGTTGCACAACACATTAATGGTGATAATGGTGAGATAAATTGTTAATGAAGGTTGTAGCCCAAATGACCGTTTCAAATTAAATGTAATGATGGTGTGTCATAATTATGCGTGTTGGGAGATTAATTGCGTGTTTTGATCAACGAGAAAGGAGGAGAGATAAACATGCATCTATTAATTATCTTATTAATTAATATATTGACATTATCTATAATTAAGGGTACAATAGTAATTAAATAATTAATAAAACATTAATTAAATAAAAAAAAAAAGAATTTGTATGTACATTCTGTACACACATCATTACCGTTTTTTTTATATATTTTTATTGCCTCATTTCAAACTTAATTAAGCTGATTCATTTTTATTTTATTTAAAAAAAAAAAAAAAAATTTACGTTGTGGGGTGTGGGACATGTAATTCTTTTTCTTTTGCTCACAATCATTACAATTGTTTTGTGACTTTTCAAGTACACAAAAGTGGAATATTGGAAACTCATTGTTACGGTGGAAAATTTTGATGTATTCTTATATACATGCAATATTTTTATATTTAAGAAAGGGGCATAGAAATTTTTAAATCGATTTTGGGTAGAAATTGGACCAATTGGATTTTTTTATAAAATTCGTGTAGGACAAATATTAAAATTTGTTCTAAGTCTGTATTACTATAACGGAAAATGAGTGTTAATGTAAGGATAAGTATGTGTAACTTGAATTTATAATAACACATATTTGTCTTTATAATAATATAAACTTGAAGTGAATTTTTCTTTTTTACCTAGCGCCGATTTTTTGAACATAACATAGTTGGATCTATGAATTTTTCTATCACTTTTATAATTTGTCATGATATTGCATGTGCAATATTGTATATATGAATTCTTTTTTTTTTTGGCAAAATACATACAAAGTCCCCTAAACTATCAACATTTGTTTCGTAAGGTCCCTGAACTATTTTTTATTTTAAAGAACCCTCGCAAAGCCCTTTTTTAACAATCAGTTAACAAGTGTTTTCCACACGCAAATTTGTGTGAGTGGTCGTGTATTTAATATGACAATTAGAATTAAAATAGCCACATAGATAAATAACCCTTCTTTTTCTAAATTCATTAGATTTTTCTTTCTTAAAAAATAGACTCGATGTCATCGAAAAATGCACAACGATGCTTCAGATTTCTAAAGCATATAACATAGGGCAGAATTTGTGTGATTTTAATGGTTGCAAATGGGGGATGATTTTATTATTTTATAAAGACATTATTCCCTCCCTTCAATATTAAGCAAGATTTTCTTTCATTTTGAAGGTTCAGCAGAGCACTGTAAGGTACAAAAAAAACCAATATTTTCAGCATTAATTTGATTTAAAATAACCATGCAAATCGGTTTCTAACAAATAAGTGCTTGTTTGGTAGGGGGCGATAACCCCCGTTAGTTAAGTTAACTGCCCAGTCATGTGTTTGGTTTCTTATTGGCAAGCCTGCATCCGTTTACAAGCCCGTATGAAATCACTGTTCCTCTTTAGGTTATTTAACTGGCCAAAAAGGCAAGATGGGCCAACTCGATTGTACAGTAACCCTCACTAAGCTTCGAAATGACTTATATACCCTTCTGGTATTTAAAGTGAAATCTCACTATTCGAATTCATTTGACCTAGTTTTTTTTTGCGACTCTTTCTCTGCGATAATGGAAGGCGATTCATCGAGCACTGTTCATCATCTCCGGGCTCGAATCGAGGGAAGCGACACCAGGTATTGAACTCATCTTTACAAACTCATCCCGTCGTAGTCTTCTTCGTCGACTGATTGAAGTGTATTTTTGAAAAACACACACGAAAATTGAATTTTCTTTGTTGGGCTTGGTCGACATATTGCCTTTATCTTCGTCCTCATAGTAGATCTGGGAGCATTATCAGTATATGTGTTGAATAATTGGTCTTTTTTTTTTCCCTTTTTGTATTTTGACCACATTTTTTAAGAGAATTGATGGTAGATCTGAACTATTTATTAGCACAATCATATGTATTATTAGGTTTTTTTCTCTTTTTGGTAGAGAATTGAAAACTACTACACGCTGTTGCAATTTATTTGTGTTTTTTTACTGGTAGATAATTTTTTGGTAGAGAATTGAAAAAGTTAAATTGATTCGATCCGGTTTAAGATAATACATTCTGTTTCGGAGAGTTTTGCGTCATGCTCTGATTCTGAGATCTATTTAACTTTTTCTACGTATTATGTTTGTTTGTTGAAATTTTCTGAACCGAGTCTCGCTGTATATAGTTAAATTCATTGGAGTGTTGTGTTTGATGATTGCGAGCTATTTGAGAAGATGGGGTTTACTTTCTGTGTATGCAAACAGGCACTAATATTTTCTTTTTTTTTCTTTGTGATTGTGTGGATAAAAAGCACCGATAGTGACGAACAAGAAGTCAGAGACTCATGGTGTCCCACCATGTCGGAAGTGGATGGGTCTATCGGGAATGCGACTGTCCCATTCAAGAGAGATAATTCAGGAACAGGTACTTATATATATATATATATATGATTTGATACTGATATTTGCGTTCGAGTTTGTGTCTCTTGTGTTCTATAATTGTATTATCAATAGATGTTGTATTATACTTTTTTTTTTATCAGGCAAAGGTATTTTTTTATTGCAAATCAATTTGTGGCACAAATTGTGCCTTTACATTTTAATCTGCAAATCAATTTCGATGCTTACATATATGCATGTATTTGAGCAAGCAAATCACACTTTTTGGTATGCATAGATTTGAGTCTGCAGTGGTTAACTACTTGATTTCATAAGTATACCTTATCTTATGTTTAATTGAATGTGGTCTAATTTGGTGTTGTAATGTCTTATATTATTTTATTAGAAAAATCACGTCCGACCTTACCCCCAAATGCATACCGCTTTACTGAGAGGTTTGGTCAAAATTTGAAGACTTCATGGTCACATAAACAAGAGGATAATTTGTTTGTGGTAGTTCGGAATTTGCTAGAGGATCGCGTTGTCGAAACTGTAGAGTCTTTTAATGGACTGATGAACGACTTGTCTATATACTACAACAGGCCAAATAAACCAAAGTACAAGGTAAGTGGTTTGAAAAAAAAGCTTCATGATATTGCATTGCAGTATCATGCGTTCAAGCACTTTATTTTTCGAACTCGCGGCGTTCAATACAATTTCTGCACCCATACTACTAAGGTTGATGATGTGTACTGGGATACAAATAACTCTTGGTAAGTGTCTATCAATTTTTTATTAAGATTCTTGACGTGTTTGATATTGCGTTTGTTTTTCCTGTTATATTCAACTATTTAGTTCGATTTTGATTTTGATTGGCTACTTATTTTTAGCTTATACAGTTATTCGTTTCAGAAATTCGTTAAGATGATGATGTTTACCTATCCATTTTTTAGTGTGAATATCTAAATTTTCGTAAGGGAGCTATGTTTCTATCTAGAATTGATATAATAGATGGCCACCATTAGAGCATTAGAGAGATCAAAGAAGATGATAAATTTGGGCATGATAAATTGGTGTTCTAAATTATGTACTCAAATTGGTTAGTTCGATTTTGATTGGCTACTATTTTATTTATTTCGCAGGAATGAATGGTTTCGGGATTATGGTTTCCCGTGTTATAATCATTGTGTCTACGTGTTCGATATTAAAGGTTTGGAGAAATTTGTTGTCAAAGGAAAAGAAGCCGAACGATATTACGTTCCCGTTGGTAAATTTATGGATGAAGATCGCGATGTCATGAAGTCGTACTACCGAATTCTTCTCCAAGAATACCGTCACATGTGATTCGGCTAGTTGTTTCATATTTTTGTTTAATGGATTGTATTAAATATTCGAACCACGTCTGCCGAAATGTATTATTGTATTCGTAATACGTCATGGATCGAGATCCGTTGTATTCTTCTCTTTTTTTCCAGAACAATGATCTATGTTACGTCTAATTATGTTTTGGTATTTATTTCTGCAGTGTTCTAAAATCAATAGAGCAACCTAAAAAAATGTTGTATTACATATATTATACTCTTAAAAAATGTTCTAAAATCAATGACCAACCTTACTGTACTCTTAAAATATGTTCATAAACTACAACAAATATATCAAATATGGCTCAACAATTATATACATGCCGCACTATTAATTTTTTATTTATGTCATGTGTAAGTGGAGAGAAACTTATAACAATTTCGCGCCAATATAACCATTTCGCGCCAATGTCTAAAGACATTCAAACTTCCCAATACTTTATTACTTGCTTATACCCCATATATTTGCTTATACCCAATACAGACACTCAGGAGGCAGTGGATAAAGGCCAAATTAACATACCATACCAGGTGAGTTCCATGCTTCCTATTGGGTTATTTATTATTTATTAATTAGTTTATATCCATATTTTGTTCGTATGCATAGTTGAATTGAATGGTATTTGACTCTATTTTTATGTTTATTTTTATTTAGAGGGTATTATTAATGTGTTGCTATGTGCATATAAACTATTCGCAGCACACTGTTTTTTTGTAACAAGATTATATGTATGACGAGTTTGGGAAAGACGCGAGATGACGTAATCTACTTGTTGCTAGAAGAAATACTCCTCGACTCTATTTTTTGTTATTTCTTTGATTATTGGTATTATAAGAAGACGAAACAAAAGAAAGCGTAAACGCTTAGTGCGTTACAGTATGTCTGAGCGTATACCTGATCAAATTAAGGAAATGAATAGACTAGTGGGTGGTCGAAATTCGGACTGTTTGGATAATCTTCGTATGGACAGAAATGCATTTGGTAGACTTTGCACTTTGCTGAAAACTATGGGAGGTTTGGAAGAAGGGAAGTTTGTGAGTATCGAAGAGCAAGTTGCGATGTTTCTCTCTGTTTTGGGCCACCACAAAAAAAACAGAGTTGTTAGATATGACTTTAATAGGTCAGGTCAAACAGTTTCGCATTATGTCCATATGGTACTCACCGCTGTTCTACAACTACATTCCATTTTACTAGCCAAACCAATTCCAATTCCCGCTGACAGCACTGATTTTCGATGGAAGTGATTCAAAGTAAGTATATGCAAAATCAATATTTATTATGTTACATAAAGAAGTCAGGATAGATTGTTAGTATTAATTCATGCCATCAACATTCAATTGCATGAGCAGGGATGTCTAGGAGCACTTGACGGTACTTATATTGACGTACACGTCCCAGCTGTGGATAAAGGCCGATACAAAACATGGAAGGGTCGTATATCGACGAATGTGTTGGCCGTTTGTGATACAAATATGCAATTCGTGTATGTGCTTCCGGGTTGGGAGGGTTCTGCATCTGATGCACGAGTGTTACGGGATGCGGTGAATCGCAATTCAGGGTTCAAAGTCCCTACAAGTACTGCATTTAAGTATTAATTATTTCTTTTAATGTTGATTATTTATTTGAGTATACATGTGAATACATTCGTGTCACGTGGCAGGGAATTATTATCTTTGCGACAACGGTTATGCAAACAGTCCCGGATTTCTATCCCCATACAGAGGTGTTCGTTATCATTTAAACGAATGGGGACCACATGCTACACAACCCAATACAAGGAGAGAGCATTTCAATATGCGCCATACTAGAGCAAGAAATATTATCGAGCGTGCTTTTGGTGTGATGAAAATGCGTTGGGGTATTTTTAGGAGTGCAACGTATTACCCAATTCAGACACAAATACGATTGATCATGGCTTGTTTCTTATTGCACAACTTCATATGCCGTGAGATGGTTATAGACCCGATGGAAGATTTGCTCGATGCAGAGGGTTATGTAGAGGAACCACATGCAGAGATACCAGAATTTATTGATACAATTGAATCAACCCCGACATGGACAACCCATAGGAATCAATTGTCTCAACAAATGTGGAATGACTACAATCATGCTTAATGAATATTGATTATGACTTTTGTTTATTATCTTGTTATTGTTCATTGACTAAATGCCAGTAAAGAGTGACTAAATCTATTGGTGTGTATGCTTGCATTTAACCTAAACCTTTTATTTGCAAATCATATGCTTACTTATTCTTATTATTTATTTTACAATTTTGAATTGCATCAGGTTATTTATTTGTTATATGTATAATGCGATTGATGCTTTTTTTGGTATATTGAAGTTTACATGGAACCTCCAAGTGTTAATCTGGACCGTGGTAGGGGGCAGACTAAAAAAAATTCGAACACAACTCGTAGAGTTTGGTCGAATAGGGAGGAACAGGTCCTTATCCATGCACTCCGCGATCTCGTGGCCAGTGGTTGGAAAAGCGATAACGGATTTCGTACTGGATATTTGATCAAGCTTGAGGATGCTTTGAAGACTGCTTTTCCGACGACTGATTTAGTGGCAAATCCACATATAAATTCAAAGCTCACGTCGTGGAAGAAGTCGTATGCATCACTGGTTTCGGCACAAAAAGATACCACGGGTGTTGGTTTCAATATGACAACTAACCAACTCGAGGTCACAGACGAACAATGGGAAGAAGTCGTGCAGGTATGTCATGTGTCGCCTATTATTTAATTCTCTACGATTGAGATGGAAATTGCATCTTCTGATTACAACAGCTAGCAGCATTCGTATAAAAAGTTATCTATTGATGTTTAAGAGTCACTACAAGAAAACTGCAATTTAGCCGCGAAAAAATTTGTCGCTAATTCTAATATTTTCGTCGCTAACGTGAGTTAGCGATGAAATAATTTTGTCGCAGGATTTGTTGCTATACGCCCGTCGCTAACGTGTTGGCGATAAAAAAAATTAATTTTGTCGCAAATGTTTGCGATGAAAATTTGAGTTTCATCGCAAAATACTAGCGACGAAAATATAAGTTTCATCGCAAAATGTTAGCGACGAAAATATGAGTTTCATCACAAAATGTTTGCGAGGAAAATCAAACATTTATCGCAAACACGTTAGCGACGGGTGTATAGCAACAAATCCCGCGACAAAATTATTTCATCGCTAACTCACATTAGCGACAAAAATATTAGAATTTTTGTTGCTAATATTTGGCTATGATATCCGATTTACGAATCATTCTCTAAACCCACTTCCGTACTCGACCAACCCAACCCGCACCCACACCCGACCCGCCCCAACCCACACCCGACCCACCCCAACCGAACCAATTCAATCGTTCTCTAAACCCTCTTCTGCACCCGACCCGCCCCAACCCGCACCAACACTCGACCCGCCCCGCCCCAACCCGTACCCAACCCACACCCGCCCTGCCCCAACCGACCCCAACTCAACCCAACCCAACCCGCACCCACATACCCCCTCTCCCATTTTATTTAAATAAATATTTTATTTGGTCTTAGTGGGAATTGATCCCGGGTGGATGGGCGCCCATAGTTGGGCGCCTACCATTCGGGCAGACAGCTCTTTTGTTCATTTTTTTAATATTAATTATATATGTATTCAATTGTTACTAAATTAGTTATTTTTACTCATTTAATAATTTATATCACATTTATTAATTGATTAATTTTTAACTTGTAACAACTATATATGTATATATACATGTGTATATATATATTGTAATTTTTAAAACAATTTCAATTGTAAATAATCAATGTTACTTTAACAATTTAATATATATATATATATATTACAGTCAATCTTCATTCTCCCATCTTTAATTATGTCCATCTTCATTGCATCATCATATTTATAAGTATTTTTATAAACATTCATACTAATTTATAAGGCATAAAATTTGGAGAATTATTAAACATTTAATTATATAAATCGATTTTCTTGATTTAATAAGCATAGTTGATTTAATATTAGCCACAAAATATAGTTATCATTGTTGTTCTTATTATTAACAACAAAATAAAATAATTTGATAAAAGTGTAGCGATAAAATATTTTAATTTTGTTGCAAATATTAATTCCAAGAAATTAGCCACAAAAAATATATTTCATCGCAAAATAATAGCGACTAAACATAATTTTCATTGTTTTCCTAATTATTAACAACAAAACAAAAGAATTTGTTGCTAGTTTAGCGATGAAATATTTTTATTTCATCGCAAAAAGTAATTTCAATAAATTAGCCACCAAAAATTATATTTCATCGTAAAATATTAGCGACAAAATATAATTTTCATGGTTGTTCTGATTATTAACAACAAAATGCAGCAATATGTTGCTAGTATAGCGATGAAATATTTTAATTTCATCGCAAAAATTAATTTCAATAAATTAGCCACAAAAATTTCTATTTCATCGTAAAATATTAGTGACGAAATATAATTTTAATTGTTGTTCTGATTATTAACAACAAAATGAAGCAATTTGTTGCTAATATAGCGATGAAATATATAAATTTTATTGCAAAAATTAATTTAAAAAAATTAGCCACGAAAATTTCTATTTCATCGCAAAATATTAGCAACGAAATATAATTTTCATAGTTTTTCTGATTATTAACAACAAAATGAAGCAAATTGTTGCTAATATAGCGATGAAATATATAAATTTTGTTGTAAAAAATAATTTCAAGAAATTAGCCACGAAAATTTCTATTTCATCGCAAAATATTAGCGACGAAATATAATTTTCATTGTTGTTTTGATTATTAACAACAAAATGAAACAATTTGTTGCTAATATAGCGATGAAATATATATATTTTGTTGCAAATATTAAATCTAAAAATTTAGCAGCGAAAATTTATATTTCGTTGCTAAAAATTGATTTTAGCGATGAAATTTAGATTTGTCGCAAAACTTTTGTCGCTATTCCCCCAATTTCTTGTAGTGAGTTACTATAGCCCATTCCCTTATGCATCTGTTTGTGTACTTTCATCCTTAAATGTTGAGCAAAGACTCAGCTTACAAAGTTGTCTATTGATGTTTAAGAGTTACTATAGCCCATTTATTTATTTGGTTATCACCGTAGTTTATAATGAGTGAAAATTTAATATATCAATGCCATTACGTATTATGTTATCACATATTTAATTATTTGGTTGTTTGATATGGTGCACCGCGATAGATTTATTTATTTGTGTTGCATGGTAAATTTATTTGGTTATCACAGATTTATTTATTTGGTTGTTTGATAAATTTATGCTTGTCGATTTTGTAGAAAGATCATAATATGCGTGGAATGCGTGTCAAGGAATGGCCTTTTTTCTCCGATTGGTTAGAGGTTTTTGGGAATGATCGGGCCACGGGGGACGCAGCGGAAGAGATTGGAGTCGCAGCCGAGATCATGCGTGAAAAACGTAGACGACAAAATGCAACAAATCAAGAATGCAATGGGGAAAATCACGTTAATGTAGACGTACCAACACCTGTGAACATTGGCGTCAATCAAGGAAACGATGATGGATCGGCAAGCATTGCATACACCAAAGAACATGGGCAGCCATCTGTAAGCAATGGGAAGAAACGGAAAAAACGTTCTGATTCAGGAGACGATAAACTCATCGGGGTACTTGTTGATTATTGTAGGGATGCTGGTGATAGAATTGCACACATTGGAACCCGACTTGGTCATGATCATGATTTGGCTGAGTCCCGAAAAAATCTATTTAATATACTAGGCAACATCCCGGGTTTGAGCACAGTAGACAAGTTGGACGTAACTACTATGCTAGGAGCGAATGCGCCACAACTAGAGATGTTCATGGGGTACCCGGATGATGCTAGAGCAATCTTCGTGCAACGTTTGCTAGGGAGGTAGACGAATTGTAAGGTTTGTGCTCACGAGATACCACTTTTTTGTGAAATGTAGTATGATGTAAGAAACATACAATTTAAGTTTTTTGATGTTGTTTCGTGAGCAGTACATTTTGCTTAGAAAATTGTTTTGGTGATACCACTATGTTTTGGTGTTATATGTATGTAAACAGAACATATTGCAATTGGTCAGTGTTTCTTCCATCTTCGTGTTTAATATAGCTTGATGCCTTTCTTGAGAAATAATTGACAGTTAACAGCAATGCATTTCATATGTGATAAGAAGGGAATTGCAAACACCAAGCTACATTTGTTTCTCTTTTTTTGGTTGTTTTAGGGGATATATGTTTTGGTAATTAGTGTTTTGGAAATTTGAACATAGAAAGTAATGTAATATTTTTTTTTTAGGTGAATGACAAGAACTGTTAAATCAATTCCATCTATTTATTAGTATTGAATTCTGTTTGGTCTGATAATCCGAAACTGTGATGTCACTTGTTTTTATGAGTATTTTTCTGTGGTTAGACATTTACTTTTGCTGAGTTTTGTCAACAAAGCTCAGGCTACAGTCAAAAGAACAAATCTGTTGCTTAATATCTCTGATGAAATGGTACAAGTCAAGGAAAAGGATTTAACATCAGGAAATAGCCTAAAGCATTTTTGAGAAATAGTGATCAGGGGCTTTGGAAGGAAAAGGGATATGATCTGGTTACATATTAAGCTACCCAGAAACTTCCATATCCTGAAATCAAGGACACTACGATATGGAAAGAATGTGCAAACTTTATCAACTCACTAGTACACTACGTATGCAACTCCCTCCCATGAGAACATGTGCATGTGTGTGTAAACAGGAAAAACAATCAAATTGCTCAAGTTGTTAAACAATGATGGCAGAGACATAAAGTACATAAAATGTAGTCCAATAGATCAAATTAATTAAGTCCAATTACATTTCCTAGATTGAATGTCGACATTACATATGGTCAAATAAAATATACATCAAAAGAGTTTAGTACAAAATATGGCCATATATTGATATATTGCCAAATTCCACATGGACATAACCTACACAAACTAAATGCGGACATTACATATGGCCAAATAAAATATTTTTCAAAAGAGTTCAGTACAAAATATGGCCATAAGATAGTAACTAACAATAGACTGGGCAAAATGACATAGCATACATAAACGCGATACTAACAAACAAACACAATGCCTTCCTTACTTTCCGAAGGGAGAGAACGGCCATTTTCCGGGACTGTTGGATGCACAAGAGCTGGTCTCTTTTTTCAGCACATCCACCTTCCCTGTAAGCGCTGCCACATTGGGTGGATATTTTTTAACGGACACTCCGTTAGCATTTAATTCAGCGCTTATCATTCCAGCAAATTCGGGAATATCTCGATCATCAAACAACCGTTTTCTTGGTGGCTTGCGTCCACCCGCGTATGGTGATTCAACTTCAGTGTCGGTGTCGGAGTCGTCGACAGGGATTGGATTGTGAGCACTATTCGGGGGATCCTTATTCGGGTCACCAGAGCTAATAACGATAACGTCACATGGCAGATCTTCACCTGGATCAAATAACGAAGCCAGCTTCTCATACATGATGTCCCCCTTATGATAAAAGGCTTTTGCAAAGTCATCTTTCTGATTAAACACAACAAGAAGAATATGCATCAACCACGTGTTGTGTGAATAACAAACATAATTTAGAAGTAACTTTTACATCAAATAACACAGCATACACAAACACTAAAGAATCAAATGCATTAATATGGCTGAGATATCATGAACACAACATACAGAAGAAGTAATTTTTCAATCAAAGGACACCACATACACGAACAAGTTAACACACATTAAACAATTTACTAATTTCTAGCATTTCTATTATAATATAAATTTTAAAAATACCTTTGCTAGTTGCACCCACGTAGTGGAGAATGCATAGACGTGGTTAAAGCGCTTTTCCTACTTGACACCATATGTCTCGAGAATATTTTTAAATGTCTGGTATCGCTTACGTAGGATGTTCCTCTGATTGAGGATATCATCCCATGAGAATTCTCTCCCCATCATCAGATTGAGGATTTCTTGGACTGTCTTGAGAGCAGTGGTGTTCTCATCCATAGCCTTCCAATATCCATCTCGTTTCTCTGTCAACAAGAGACTGATCAAAGCATTAACACATTTCTCATCCCACGGACCTTGGTAAAAGTAGCACTCTTGTGGTGGTATTTCAACATAGGCAGTTGGATGTATAGAACCCTGCATTTTCCTACACACAAACTGAAGAGTTTTTTAGTAATGTGAATACCAATACGAGCTCAAGGTCTATTTATAACAAGAGAGAAACTACTAACTTTCTTAGATGCAAATGTGTATTGCAATAGTTCTGATAGGTGGGTGTGCAGTTATTGCTAACCTAACCAAGCAATCCAATAAATTATTTCACAGTGCAGTTGGCATTACTAATGCCAAAGCTAACCCCATCACTTCACATAAATATGATGGTAAGTGTTGCAGGTAAAAAATATATCGTGCTTTAATATAGAAGAAATTACATACAAAACTTATAATTAATTTCCACAAAAATTAAAAAACTGTTTAGGCAAGTATTCAAATATAGAAGAAATTACATCCAGAACGTATATATGCATTGTTTTCGAAGTGGTAAACCAAAAACACATATACAAAATTGAAATACAAATCATTCACGCAAATAGATGGATTGAGAAATTACAGTCACAAAAATCAATCGACCTAGAACAGGGAAAATTTTACACCGAAAAAATCATAAATAAGATCGATTGATCTTAAGCGCTCCAATCTTGACAGAGTAAGGTCGAATTAAAAATCCATAAAATATTAGATGCATACCTGTTTTGAAGCAACGAACCCAAAACATAATTAAACTCATATATGGATAAAAAATTAGTGGGATGAAGAAGATTGGAGAGTGTCTCTTGCGAGGAGGTGTAATAGCGCGCAACAGTGTTAGGGCAAGAAATGGCGTAGAAATTGATGGGCAATTGAAAGGGGCATAAATGGGATATAATTTAATTACCGAGGATAATTTGGTCATTTAATTGGTGAACAGTATAGATGTATGTCATATGCAGTCCGAAATCGTGGGCAGAAAAATTAGTCAACCAAACAAAAAATAGTTAAAATAACATAGGGCAACTTGGTGAGATAACCCAACTGCCCTTAACCCATGTTAACTCATCGCCCCCTACCAAACAGGCACTAAAATGATAAGATCAGCCCCCATTAGCAACCATATAAATCACACAAATTCTACTCTGTTTTCTGTGCTTTAGAAATCTGAAGTTGCGCTATTCAAATCTGAAGTCAAGTTGTGCTTTTTTCGATTATAGTGTCTTTTAAAAAAAAAAACTTATGATTTCTTTTAAAAAAGGGTTATTTAAAATAAAAATAATCTGAAGTCAAATCTGAAAAACACTTGTTAACTGACGGTTAAAAAAGGGCTTCGTGAAACATGTTTTATATAGTTTGAAGACTTTTTAAAACAAAAAATAGTTTAGGGGCCTTATGAAACAAATGTTGATAGTTTAGGGGTGTTTAGATGTATTTTGCTTTTTTTTTTTTTTTTTTTTTATCGTTTTGGGTTGGACCCTTGAGTCCGTACGTTAGATATTGAATTTTTCAGTGCTTCAATATTGAGTTAATTAATTATCTGAAACCAAATTAAGATTTATATGAAATATTTTATAACACTCCTTAATTATCAAACCTTTTTTTAATCAAGAATTGAACCTCGGCCATTATCGTTACATGCAAGACATTATTCTAAATTCCTAAGGCCTGTTTGGTTTCATAGATTAGGCAAGATGCAAGATTAGGCCCACAATCTAGGCTAATCTTATGTTTGGTTGGTAAGAATGAGGCCCGCGTTTTTGGGCCAGGCCCGCGTTTTTGACCCCATTTTCCGCGACTATCTATCTTTTCAAAACAGCTCAGATTGGAAGTCGGGGCAAAAACACGGAGGTGATCTTTTGGTATTTGACAAAAATACCCCTTGGGTATTTAAAACCACAAAACACCCATTTCATCCATTTTTCACAGAATTCCTTTGGCGTCTTCTCTTCGGCGATTCTACTGCGATTTTTAGGGTTCGTGAAGAAACGGCGAGGCGATTAGGGTTCCTCCAGCGTCCTCGTCCACATTCAGCCTCCCTCTCACCATCTTTCCCTCTCTCTCTATCTCTCTCGGCGACCTAGAAAACACCCAAATTGGGGTTTTGCGGTTAGGGTTTTATACGTTTTTTTGGAATTTCTCACATTTTTTTTGTATTCTCATTTCTCATGATCTGGTAAAAAAACGCTATTAATTAGGGTTTTGTCGATTTAAATATATGCGGCGAGGTGAACGGCGAATCGATAGGGCATTGACGTTGGACGAGTATTTCCGGTGACCAAGGTTAGTATTGTGTTCATCTTTTATCGTTTATGCATTTTGGTGGTTTTAAGATTATGGTTAAGGTTAGTTTGTTTTAGATCTGTGTTTAGTTTGGTGGTGTTAAGATTAAGGTTAAGACTAGTATTGTGTTTATCTTGCATGTGGATTATTTGTCAATAGAACTTGTATTTTGAATTACATCTTTTATGCATACATTTGACTCATGAAAATTGTTTGAGAGAGAGAGAGAGGGCCAATGCAGTAGTAAGAGAAAATTGTGGTTTTGGTCCCACCAACCACGCACCCTCGAATTTTTGGTCCCTGACTTTCACATTTAGTACCAATAGGTTAAATTTTATCACATTTGGTTCCAGTATTGTGCAAATTTTGTAATTTCGTCCCAGCTCCGTTAAGTTTTAACGGACAGACTCACGTGCCTATCACGTGGCCGTCAGTTGTTATTTTTCACTCCCCCAACGTCAACACTTATAAAAATTTCCCAAATCGTGCCAGAACCCTAAATCGTGCCAAAAATTCCCAAAGTCGAAAACTCAAAATCCCCAAATTCCAAACAACGAATTCGTTTGTAATCGACACGAAATGTTGTGACGAAGGCGTAAGATGAAGAAAGGTGTACCCCATATTGTAAGTTTCGATTACACCCCTAAATTTAGTTTCGATTTTTGCTCAAAAATGAAGTTACCTGGTAGTATGTTCTTTGTATGTTTCTCAGTTTCTGATTGGGATAGTTATTGGAATCACGGGCTCGAAGACATGGGTTTCGCGTGCGGCGTCGAGTTTCTGCAATGGGTGATGTATTGATTGATTCCGTCTCTCTTTTTTATTTTTATTTTTTTGATTAATTACTTGATTGTTTAGAGTGTTTGTTAGATAATAGCAGCAATTGTTGATGAACTGGTTAATGACATCAAGTAATTAAGAAATTTGGGTTAAGTTTTGTTAATCTACTATTTAAATAAGTTGTTATTCACAATTAGTTTATTATTGGGTTTTTGTTTTTTCTTTCTAAAAAAAGGCAATTTACGAAATGCGTTTGAATTTAGGATTCATTCGGTGATTTCTCATTTGATCATTGGGGTGACAATGATGGACATGGTGAATATATGTTCTCATCCAGCGAAGGTGAAGACAGTGATGGGGACATTTTTTTACAGCCAATTACGGATATTGATTTGCCCACCTTAAAAGAGCGTTTGCGTCCATCCTATGACTCCATAACTGTGACTTAGGCTTGCAATGCTTGGCAGTTCGAGAAAGAGAAAACTGTAAAATCCCCTTTAGCCCATCTGACTTTGACTTGAGACCCTTGTTATATTGAATTACGCAAGCGCACTTTAGGACTGTTCACTTTATTCCCATGGTATAGTTTTCCACTGATATGCTCATGAGTCATGTATACAACCAGTCTGCCATTTTTCTGCTATGTGGTTTCTTTGTTGATCTTGCTTCTGTATTGGAAGTGAGTTAAGTAGTTAACTTATTAAATCGACATAGTGACTGAGTTGTGTAAGTAATCTGTGTATGTTAACTTAGGGCTTTCTGGAACTCTCTGCTTGCAGGACCATTCATGTGGGACTTGTGTCGTTCTCAACATTCATTCTCTTACTTGTAGATAAGTGTTCATGGAGGGTTGTGAGATTGCCTCTTGCACCATTTCACTTGATGCGGTCTTTTCTGATATCTGTAGTTTTAGTGTCCTGTATTGGCTATATTTGTGTCCCATTATTCCATATCTTCAAGTTTCGGTCCATAGTTAGGAACCATCGACACTCTTCCAAGCGAGGAACCCCTACACTGGGAGGATTGTATTTTGTACCAATTGGCCGGTTTACTTGTTGCAGAAAGTATGCTAAAATTTTCCTCTATCGAAGTTTCGGGAGCAGTAGCAGCAACTATCGCATTTGCTGCAGTTGGGATAAGAGTTTATGGGTATTGGTTATAAAAATGAAGGCCTTCCTGTTTGGATAAGAGTTTTGTTGGAGGTAAAGCATGCTCCCAGTCTTTACTTTTGGTGTCTGCTTTTAGTTATAGAGCTCTCATTTTAGATTATTGCTCTAATGTCATGTTCTCATGTCGCTCATGTAGCTATTGGGGTGTGGTTCTCCTACTGGTTATGGACAACAAAAATCTCAACACCCTACAACATGTATACTTCTAGTAATTAATTTGATCAACCTTGTTTAAAGGGTAACTAACATTCTCACACTTTATTAGTTGTAGGTCCACCATAATTTTCTTTCTTCATTCAGCATTTCTTTAAAAGTTTCAATGGCAATCCACATTTTTTCGTCTTGGATGTGGAGGATGTGGACATGATTTTTTGGGGTTTTTGTTTTTGTGTGGTTGGGTGTAGATGAGGCAAAATAATGAGGTTGGAGAGTGTAACTGTGTATATATAGATGTAGAAAATTTCCCTCCTTTTTTATACCAATTTTCCCTCCAATTGTATTATTACTGCAGTTGGCGCCAATTTTCGCTCCAAAATGGAAAATTAGTTAATGGGACCAAAAACGCTAACAGCTGACTGACGGCTGACTTAACGGTGGGACCAAATGTGATAAAATTTAATCTATTGGGACTAAATGTGAAAGTCATGAGACCAAAAATTTGAGGGTGCGTGGTTGGTGGGACCAAAACTCCCATTTTCTCGCAGTAGTTACATTAACTTTTAATATATTTTGGCAAATTTAGATGAGTTCGTGCAGTAATTTAGATAAGTTCACAGGCCAGGTTGCTTGCAATTTATTCCAACTATGAAATTTATTTAAACTTATACGAATCTCGAATAATTGCAGTTTCTATTGCAATATAAACTGAATTGTGTTTATGTGAATTTATGGTGGCCTGAAAAATACAAATACATGTCTAGTTTAAATTTTGAGCATTTCAAAAAACTGCTGCAATCAATACTTTACTTTGGGTGAAAAACTAAATTGTATTGGCATCTGTGTGTTTAATATACTCTGCACTAGTTATATTGGGTTTTTTAAAAACCTCTTACTCTGTCTGCAGATATGCTGAGCCCTTGCTTGTCTACATAATTGTATTGGCATCTGTCACCGTGATATCAAGCCTCAAAATTTACTTGTAAGAATTTTCTTTGTTGTCAAGGAGTATTTGAGTTGTGAATCCATTAGAGCACAATAACTTTCAATAGTAAACAACTAAATAAGTAATTGTTAGTTCATGTCTCTAATTTGCTAACTGGTAATTAAACATATTTATTGTCGTAAACAACTAAATAAGTAATTGTTAGTTCATGTCTCTAATTTGCAAACTGGTAATTAAACATATTTATTGTCCCTAATACGAGACCGTAGAGGATTAAAGTAACAGTTATTGTTAGTTTGTCTCCGTTGTTTTTAAATGAGTTGATATGTTTGTTATTGGTGCTTTAAGAGACTACAGTAGGTTGCCTTGATTAATTAGTTTTCACATCACTAGGAATGTAGTTTCCAGATGCTATCATCTTGGACAGCAATCCTCGGCAAACCAATGCCTGATTTGTTAATGTCGTTTGTCACTAATTCTTGAAATTGATGAGAAATTGTGTGATATCGGATGCTAATGTTAATGTTGGTTAAATTATCTAGTTTGGGAGGATGCGGACACCTGGTTTAAACGATAGCACCATGAAAAGGAAATGCAGAGGCTTCTAGCCGAGAAGGCAGCGATGGAGAGTACTGAAGAATTACAAAGGAAGAAAGTTGTTGAGGATCTGAGATGGTGAAAAGGAAGAAGAGGGTGATGCTGAGGTTTTGAAGAAAATGCTACCTCCTAGTTCGGATATCGGATATAGGATGGTTATATGCAGCAGCAGATTTGCTTATATGTAGAACTACTGAGGTGTATGGTTTGATATAGCAAGTGTGCAAAGCAGTGTATAAGAAAGCAGTGGCGATAGTTTCTTCACTTTTAAGCATTTTTAAACAATTATTAAGATGTGTACAACGGTGTTTGCTTCATAGTATGGATGATGATGCGATTGAGACTTTCAAACAATTTTTTTCCATGTTTTATTAATCATTTTTTTTCATGCGATCGAGACTTTCCAGAATTATTTCAATGAACAAAGCCGGCTCATCGACTTAATATGGAGTATGTTTCTTTTGTCAGCACAGCAACAGTAAAATTGATTGTTGTTCAAGTAAATTTTTTGTTAGAACAGATGGATATATGTTTTTAGATGTCACCCAGTCTATTCAACTTTTTTTTAGAGAGTTCAAAGAATTGGCTGATTTTCTATTTTTTGATGTTAGGGCTTTTGGAGGTAAAGTTGTTATTTTACAAATATCAGGAGGATAAAATGGTAAATCACTCATAAACTTTAAATTATAACACACCTCTTATCTTACCCACCAAACACTAAATTAGATTTTTTTAAAATGCACTATCATGCCTAATCTATCTAAATTCCCTATCTTACATTTTATCTTATCAAAACAATTAATCTAAGGTAACGAGGCCTAACAGTAACACTAGACCTCGTTAAAGTGCATCATGAAATTTATATCCTAAAGAGTAAAGACGCATATACTTTGATAATTTATGTCTGAATTGAATTACATGTCATGAAAAAATTATCAATTTTGTTTTATTATTTTTTTGAAAACAAAAATTCTCTCAACGATACCAAGTTATATATTATAGTTGAAAATACCAATTTATATGTTATAGTAGAAAATAATGTACACATAGTGTACTAGTATTTTAATTAATCTAGTTATATAAGATTGACAATTTTGAAATAATCGCTCCAAATAGCAAAATCTTACATAACAATGATTTCGGTTTACTGTGTTTTGTCATTAATAGCTATAAGTCCATCATGGTGATAATTTGCTCGATTTGTACTAAATTCAAATTGTGATAATTTGATGACATCAATTAATAATTTAAAATCAACGTATATTCAAATACCACTACAAAAAAATTGATAAATGGCATAGGGGAAGGCATCGGATCTGCCGTCCCCAAAGATGAAGGCAACGGCAAAGGGGACGGCAGTGTGCCGATGCCAATATGGTCGATGCCATTAAAATGGCATCGGATCTGGGGAAAACCGTTGCCTTTTGGCATCGGCAGGTCGCCGTTACCAAATGGCATCGGGGCCCACTGCCGATGCCATTTTGCATCGGGGACAGCCGATGCCATTTCGCATCGGGGAAAGCGCCGTTACTAAATGGCATCGAGGCACTGCCGTTACCAAATGGCATCGGGCCCACTGCCGATGCCATTTTGCCGATGCCTTTTTATTAGAATTTAAAAAAGACGAATCTGGGTTTCGAACCCAGGTCGATAGGCCACCAACACCCACCCCCACCGCTGGGCCACCCCATTTTCGCAAATTCAGGCCATTTTCGCGATTTCTGAGGTTCGAACTCGTGACCTCGCGGTCTCGAAGGCTTTTGAGCGCCCCCTGTGTGCCGTTTAGGCTAGGAGCTTTTAGTCGACATGTTGTGAATGCAATTAATATATATTCAATTTAATTTGAGTTTTTAATTCTTTAATTAATTCAATTCATTCTAACTTTAATTGTTGTTTATTAAATTATTTATCAAAACATATCATAATTATTTCTAAATTATGTTTTTCAAATTAACTAAATTATGTTTTTTAAATTAAATAATTTATTTACGGTATCAATTATTCACACTATTTAAATTTATTATAATCTTCAATTTACAACATTTAAATTCATTCTAATTTTTTATTTCACAACATTATAATTACATACAACATTGAATATAATTATTTTCACTTATACATTTAAATTTATTCTAATCACATCATTTAAATTCATTCTAGTTTTCAATTCACAACATTAAATATATATAATTATTTTCACTTATCCATTTAAAAATATGAATTCACTTATACATATAATTAAAAAAAAATTCATCTATTATAAAATTATTCTCTAGTTCATTTTCAATTAAAATAACATCATATCACAAACAACATTAATTATAATCATAATTAGCATGTTCACGTCAATTAAAATAAAAATTAATCCTCAACGTCAATGTAATATAATAACATCACACGTAACAAAGTAATATAAAAATGTATCACTCCTCATCACCACCACCATCATCCTCAGTATCATCCCGATCCTGAACCTGGCTACTATAATGAACGTTGTGCGACGGCCTCGGCGACCTCGGCTCCCCACCTATCCCACCCATCTGTCCCATCATCAATGCAAGCTGGTCCTGAAACTCCTTGCGTAAGCGCTCCTCCTGCAGCCGCATTTGTTCCAGTAAGCGCTGCTCTCTATCTTCATTGACTCTCCGTTCTTCAGCAATAGCATTGTTTATGTCTTCCTGGGTGAATCGTCCATAAGCCGTACCACTTGACGTCTCGCCAGGACCGGAGGAGACCCGTCTGTTCTTGCCTACTTGTCCAAGGCCCCTAACACGTCCATGAGACCTGCCGACCTTCTTCACGTACAGTGCAGACATATCGGGTAAAGGTGGGGCCTGGGAACCATCCTCCGAACTAGGTTCATCTGACGGATCTCTTGTAGTATTATTGGTGAGCTCGTCATGTATCTGGTCCTATAGGTGCACATTTAAAAGTGGGTTAATACATTTTCAAGTACAATTAAATATATATTTGTTATATAATGTAATGTATATATATATAACTTACAAGTATATCACCCATATAGCCACGAGTGTATGTCCCGTTTTCGTAACGGTGGTAATATTCAACTATCTCCCAGTCGTATGCAGGGCGTCCCGTCCTCTCCTCCTGTATTTTGAATCGAAGACTTACAATACGAATAAATAAACTAAATAATTAACTAAAATTAATTATATATAATTGACCACAAATACTTACAATGCGCCGTGCGACCTCTGCTGCTCCATGAGCTCCGCCTTTATGAGTACCATGGCCAGTACCCGGACCTCCAGGCTCGGATAAGCGGTTCTTACGAGCCTGCTCGCTCTTCTTAATTGTGTCGGGATTGTTCCAGTGACGAACTAAGGAGTTCCAAACATTCACATCCCACAACGGCCTCTTGTTATCCTTCACCCACGCTTTCTTGATTTTTGATAACATGTTAGTGTACCGAGTTGCAGCTCTTTGAAGAAAGAGTCTGTACACCTCTGTAGAAGATGTGGCTTCAGGGTCCCACCTGACCTCGGTTTGCAAAAAAAAAATTAATTAACGAAGTAATATAACAAAATAACTAAATGTAAAGTTATTTTATACCTGGAATGTATCCCACCACCGCTGTACCGTGCCGGGTGATACCATAGCCCAGGTGTGTGCACCAAGCTCCATATTCCGGTACATTATCGATCTGATCGTCCTCGAAATTAAATTTGAAGGCATCAACCTGTTACACGTATTTTATAATAAATAAAAAATTATTAATAAACATGTTATACATACGTCTAATGAAATTTAAATATAATATACTTACGTATCCAGGTAGATAAACAGTCGGATGCGACTGTCGGGTGCATCAGTCGACATGCTGGCCTGTGTCCCGACAGACGGATGTCTAACTGGCGAATGTATCGGTGGAGGGGATTGTTCCTATGGATGTGGAACCATATGAGGCAACTGAGGCACCTGAGTGTAATAGGAATTAGGGTTCATTCCGGGCATCTGGGGCAACATTATCCCAGTCATATCGGGCATATACAAACCCTGTGGTGTCTGCACAGTCGGTGTCTCATCCACCGGCTCTCCTCTGCCTCTACCTCTACCTCTACCTCGCCCATGTCCAGAAGAACCCTGTCCAGAAGAACCCTGACCAGAGCCATATCCAGAACCATGTCGACGACCACTCATCTGTCAAAATGAACATTAAAACATTATTAACATTGAACATTGTAACAATTAAAAAACATTATATATGAACATCACTGTAACGATTAACACTAAAATATAAATAAGGAATATAATTAAGGAATTAATATTTAGATAACATTGTCTAACAATTAATATTTAGATAACATAGTCTAACAATTAACAACATCATTCATCTTCATCATCTTCATCTTCAGCTTCATCTTCGTCGTCTTCTTCTCCGTCTTCTTCTCCGTCTTCTTCTCCGTCTTCTTCTTCATCTTCTTCATACTCTGCCATTTCCATCATTGTACCGGTGTCATCAGTTAACATGACAGGATCATCATCTACTTGCACAATCATTTGAGTTTCTATGTTATCCTCTTGCCACGCGGGAACTTCATCTTCAGTAGTATCTTTTGCATCCACCAAGTATCTCGGTTTGACTTTGCAGACAAATATCCAATCAGTACGGGATCCGGGGTATGGACAATAGTAGACTTGTGTGGCTTGACTTGCTAGTACGAATGGATCGTATCGGCCGTAAGATCGCCTCTGATTAAGCTCCACGAGCTTGTAGTTACGATGAACTTTTGTCCCATTGTTTGAGGGATCAAACCACTGACACTTGAACAAAACCACTTTCTTCTCGTGGTACCCCTGATAGTCCAATTCGACTACTTCCTCGAGTTTCCCATAGAAATCTTCCTCATCCGCGTCATAGTTTTTTCCCTTGATACAAACCCCACTGTTTGATGTTGCTCTAGATGCACCATAAGCCATGGTGTGGAATTTGTACCCGTTCACGTAATACCCTGCGTACGTAAGAACTTGACCAGACGGACCAGCCGAAAGATCGGATAAAAACCTGTCCTCGACGTGATTTATCTTCACCTATATATATATATATAAGCCGAATTAATGTGAGAATTTCTATAACTTAACACTTTACACAGATCGTTATTTTAGGATAACTTACAATGTCTTCAAACCACGACGCAAATCCATCTTGTAGTCTTAAATCTGATTCAGCGGCCGAGAGATTTGGTTGAAGAACTTGAAGTTGTTGCATGAATAGCCTACGTACGATCGATATAAGATTAATAAGACATTTCAACACTAAGTATTTGATTGACAAACATTTTGGTCGGATTGACTTACTGAACATATGGCTGCACCTCATCACAATTCAACAACACGTACGTATGAGCAACTTTTTTCTCCTCGTCTAAAATCCATCTTTTCTTAGGCTTTCCAAATCGTTTGCCAGGCGCATTAAATATGGAAAAAGTGCCCTCGACATACTCGTGTACTTCGTCCCGACCATCGTAATTACGAGGTACATTGTGTATCCTTGTCGTAACATGGTCCTCGAAATAGTGAGAACAAAACATTGACGCCTCTCTAGTTAAATAGGCATTTGCAATCGAAGCTTCAACACATGCTTTGTTACCCACGCTTAATTTCAAGGTGCGAAGATACCTGATTAAATTTTAAGAATCGTAAGTTCATATAATTTGAAGAATCGTATGAGAAATTAATTAAATTACCTCTTGTATGGATACATCCATCTGTATTGAACTGGACCACACACTTTTGCTTCATATGCAAGGTGCACAGGTAGATGTTCCATAGAGTTGAAGAAGCTGGGTGGAAAGATACGTTCCAACTTGCACAAGATGATTGGGATATCTGTTTCCAGTCGAGTCATGTTGTCAACTGTGATGGTTGTAGAAGTCAACTCCTTAAAAAATAGACTAAGCTCAGTGATTGCTTTCCACACAGTGAGCGGCAGAATTTTGTAAAAAGCAATCGGTAGTAGTCTCTGCATAAACACGTGACAATCATGACTCTTCATCCCATACAATTTCAATTTCGACCAGTCAATGCAACGGGACATGTTAGACACATATCCATCTGGAAACTTCAACTCACTTATCCACTTACAAACAACATCCTTCTGCTTCTTATCAAGCGAAAAAGAAGCCTTAGGATACTTTGATGTACGTGGACATTTCTTGAGAGAGGGACGACGACAATAATCATTCAGCTCATCTCTTGATTTAGACGTGTCCTTTGTTTTCCCCTCCACATTCATCACCGTGTTGAAAACGTTATCAAACACATTTTTCTCAATATGCATCACGTCTAAATTGTGTCGTATCAACAAGGTACTCCAATACGGCAACTCCCAGAAAATGCTTTTCCACTTCCACCCTCCAGAAAGTTTTTTGTTGTGAGCCTCAGCACCATCCTCTGTAACCTTTCTATATCCCAAATGATCAATTTCGTATAGGAGACTTGCACCCGTTCGAATAGGCGGTGGATCATCTGTGACTACTACTCCGGCCATGAATGCAGTTTTATTCGATCGCCACGTGTGATTCGGTGGTAAGAACTTTCGGTGGTTGTCGAACCACGACTGCTTTCGACTTTTATTCAAATAGAATGCATCGGTGTACTCTCCACAATATGGACAAGCAAGCCTTCCGGCTGTACTCCATCCAGACAACATTGAGTATGCTGGGAAGTCACTAATGGTCCAGATAAGTGCAGCTCGCATCAAAAAGTTTTGCTTTCTAGCAACATCGTAAGTTTGCACCCCATTTTCCCATAAAAATCTCAAATCTGCTATCAGTGGTTGCAAAAACACATCAAGTTTGTCCTTCGGACTTTTAGGCCCGGGTACGAGAATCGAAAGAAACATGAATTGATCCTTCATGCATAACCACGGGGGTAGATTGTACGGAGTAAGTATAACTGGCCATGACGAATATTGTTTTCCCGTCATTCCAAACGGTGCAAAACCGTCTGTGCTCAAGCCCAACCTCACATTCCTAATTTCAGATGCAAAATTAGGATACGAACGGTCCAAATGCTTCCAAGCCAGCGAGTCTGCCGGGTGACGCATAACACCAGAGTCATCAGAAGCGCACGAGGCATGCCATGCCATATCCTTCGTAGTGGCCTTGGACATGTACAATCTTTGCAAATGAGGAATTATCGGAAAGTAGAACATCTCCTTAACCGGGCGTTTCTTTTTCAATCGACCATCTACATCAACCCTACTCGGCTTATACCGTGATCGACCACAAATCTTACAAAAATCTAGTTCGCTGTCTGCACCCCAAAATAACATGCAATTCTGTGCACAACAATCAATCCTTTCTACCGGAAGACCCATCCCACTCATCAAATGTTTGGTGTCGTTAAATTTCTTGGGAACCTTATTTTCGGGAGGACAAATCTCACGAATCAACTCAACAACCTGATTGTATCCCCTTTCAGACAATCTGTTTTCCGTTTTAATGTTCAACAATCTGGAATTGAATGACAACTGCGAATGAGATTCACAACCAGGATACAAGTCTTGGTCCGCTGCACGAAGCATGTCGTAAAACTGTGCCGCATTCTCGTTAGGGGGTTCTTCATTAAGTGCCTCCTCTTCCACGTCGATTCCAAAATCAATGTTTGGGCCACCCATTAACTCTTCTACCATAGTGTGGTACGAACTAGGTCCAGCTGGGTCAACGTCGTTTGAAGTTGACGCATATTCATTAGTGTTTTGATACGGACGTGGACCCCAAATCTCTTCCCCGTGATAAATCCAATTATAATAATTCAGTGTAAAACCATTTCGATATAAATGAGATTTCACTTCATTAGGATCTCTATAAGTTTGATTTCGACATCTAGCTTTCGAACAAGGACACCTAATTTTTCCTTCCCACATCGAATTCGGATTACTAGTAGCAAATTCAATAAATCCATTTATTCCACTAACAAATCCAGGGTTCATAATCCCATTCACTAATCTTGGACTATACATCCAACTACGAATTGAATAATCCATGTCAATCGACGTCTACAAACACACAAACAAACCAACGTCTCATTTCCAACTCTATTAAAATCAATTAATATAATTCTAATTATATTCTAATAATTATTCTAACACCCTAATTAACAAATAAATTCATATAGACATATAACACAAATATAATTCTAACACTCTAATTAACAAATAAATTCATATAACTTAATTATTAAAACATACGTACATATAAATACATGCTTATAAACACAACATAATTAATTAACAATTTATAAATTCTTACAATTAACACATGCATGCATAAAAATTAACAATTCTAACAATTTTATATATACATACAACATATATGCATATATATACATATATATACTAAAACTATATATACACATATAACTTCAAATTTAACCAATGAAAACGAAAAAAATTACCGTAGAAATGCTCCCGTCGAAATGTAGAATACAAATGGCCAAAAATCGAGTTCGATCCGCAAACGAAGGTGATTTTTTAGTGGGGATGGCCAAAAACTCGAAGCTTCAATTTGGGGGAGGAGGGCAGCGGCTGTAACGTTCTGGAAGAGGGGGGTTTTATATTTAATTAGGGCATCGGGGAAGGCATCGGGCCCACTGCCGATGCCATTTTGCATCGGGGGGCCGTTACCAAATGGCATCGGGGCCCACTGCCGATGCCATTTTGCATCGGGCATTAAATGCCGTCCCCTTTTCGCATCGGCCGGCCTGCCGATGCCATTTGCCGATGCCTTTTGGGCAATATTTTGTAGTGTACTAATAATTAACTAATATAAAAAATCTTGGTACTTGTTGATGGATTACATATAAATTACATTCACAGACAAATATAGTACTCCATTAATTATCTTTTGTACCTCCAACTTTAAAATTAACGTTTAAATAAAGTTCAATTCCATGATCGAGTTGCTTTGCCGTAACATTAGTTTCTTTCATTTAGGTGTATTTTTCGTGATTTTTTTATTGAAATGATAGTAAATTATAAAAATATTACAATTGTAATTACATACATGTAGTGTGAATAACTTAAACCATAGTTCATAACCAACAAGTTCAAACATGGATGGCCAAGATCAACGTGGATGCGGCATTTTTTTCTGATACGCTTGAAACATGCAGGTATCGAAATGGTCATTAGAGAAGAAGTGGGGGAGTTTCTAGCAGCGCGTTCATTGGTGTAATTTCCAGTCTGCGTAGAAGTGGAGATCGGGGAGGCGATGGGTTTTGTTGAGGCCCTATCGTGGATACGTGACTTGCAACTACCCAATGTGACAGTTGAAGGTGACGTGAAGAGGGTTACGGATGCCATTGCTTCAAGAGCAGAGGATGACTCCTCGTTTGGTGATTTCATTGAAATTTGTCGTCATCTTTTGAATTCCAATAATAATTGTTCTATCTCTTTTGTAAAGTGTAGTGTCAATTCTTATTTACACGCTATTGCTAGAGCTTCCCGTTCATATGAGAGTTCTCATTGTTGGGAAGATTCACCAAATTTTATGACTGGACTTCCCCCACTGTTCATGCATTAATGAATAAAAGAGTTGGTAACAATTATTCATACATTAATGAATACAAGAGTTGGTTGTGGACTTATGGGAAAAAAAAAAAACCAACAAGTTCAAACCAAATTTAAACCAAATAATAAGAACAAATTTAATTAGGCCCTGTTTGGTTTCATAGATTTGGCAAGATTAAGCAAGATTAGGCCCACAGTCTAGGCTAATCTTATGTTTGGTTGGTAAGAATGAGGCCCGCGTTTTTGACCCCATTTTCCGCGACTATTTATCTTTTCAAAATAGCTCAGATTGGAAGTCGGGGCAAAAACACGGAGGTGATCTTTTGGTATTTGACAAAAATACCCCTTGGGTATTTAAAACCACAAAACACCCATTTCATCCATTTTTCACAGAATTCCTTTGGCGTCTTCTCTTCGGCGATTCTATTGCAATTTTTAGGGTTCGTGAAGAAACGACGATTAGGGTTCCTCCGGCGTCCTCGTCCACATTCAGCCTCCCTCTCACCATATTTCCCTCTCTTTCTCTTTCTCTCTCTCTCTCTCTCTCTATCTCTCTCGGCGACCTAGAAAACACCCAAATTGGGGTTTTGCGGTTAGGGTTTTATACGTTTTTTTGGAATTTCTCACATTTTTTTTGTATTCTCATTTCTCATGATCTAGTAAAAAAACGCTATTAATTAGGGTTTTGTCGATTTAAATATATGCGGCGAGGTGAACAGCGAATCGGTAGGGCATTGACGTTCGACGAGTATTTCCGGTGACCAAGGTTAGTATTGTGTTCATCTTTTATCGTTTATGCATTTTGGTGGTTTTAAGATTATGGTTAAGGTTAGTTTGTTTTTAGATCTGTGTTTAGTTTGGTGGTGTTAAGATTAAGGTTAAGACTAGTATTGTGTTTATCTTGCATGTGGATTATTTGTCAATAGAACTTGTATTTTTGAATTACATCTTTTATGCATACATTTGACTCATGAAAATTGTTTGAGAGAGAGAGAGAGAGGGCCAATGCAGTAGTTACATTAACTTTTAATATATTTTGGCAAATTTAGATGAGTTCGTGCAGTAATTTAGATAAGTTCACAGGCCAGGTTGCTTGCAATTTATTCCAACTATGAAATTTATTTAAACTTATATCAACCAAAGGATTTGAGCACAACAACTTCCAGCTGCAACATATTCAGCTTCAGTAGTGGAAGTGGCCACAGTGTTCTGCTTCTTTGAGAACCAAGAAATGAGCTTGTTTCCCAAAAATTGGCATGTTCCTAAAGTGGACTTCCTTTTAATTCTGCATCCTCCATAATCAGCATCTGAGTAGCCAGTTAACTCAATGTTGTCATCAGCAGGGTACCAAAGGCCTATATTCTCAGTGCCTTTGAGATACCTCAATATCCTTTTAGTAGCCTCTAGATGGCTCTTCTTAGGATTGACTTCAAACCTTGCATATACATCTACTTCAAAGGTGATGTCAGGTCTGCTAGCAGTGAGATAGAGGAGAGATCCAATAATTCCTCTATACTCAGTAGAGTCGGTTGGAACACCACTCTCATCAGGATCCATTTTCCAGTTAATGTTCATTGAGATCCTCACTGGCTTGCTAGTAGCACACCCAAACTTTTTGATCATCTCTCTGGTGTACTTAGCTTGATTGATGAAGATTCCTTCTTTGGATTGCTTGACTTAAAGACCCAAGAAGAAATTAATCAGCCCCATCATTGACATCTCAAATTTTCTTGGCATGAGCTTTGAGAACTTTTCACAAAGTTTCTCATTGGGGGATCCAAATATGATGTCATCAACATATATTTGGACAAGCAAGATGTCATCTCCTTCACAAATTCTGAACAAGGTTCTGTCCACTGTCCCTTTGACAAAACCATGATCCAATAAGATTTGTGACAGGGTATCATACCAAGCTCTTGGAGCTTGCTTAAGTCCATAAAGATTTTTCTTTAATATATAAACTTGGTTTCCTTCTTCAAAACCAGGGGGTTGCTCAACATAGACTTCTTCCTTCAGCACTCCATTCAGGAAAGCACTCTTGATATCCATTTGATAGACTTTGAACCTCTTGTGGGCAGCATAGACTAAGAATAACCTTATTGCTTCAAGCCTTGCCACTGGTGCAAAAGTCTCTGTTGGTGTATACTGTAAAGCAAACTTTTTGGTGGGCTTTTGTGACGTATATTCGATTGCCTTTTATCTAAAATAAATGGTTTTTCACATTATTGCATTCTTTGTGATTACTTGTATGTCTGCTTATCTTGCATTGTAGACGATATGGTGGGTTTGTAGTCACACAGAAGATCACATTGTCAGTTCCTTGTAAGATATAAACAGTATTCACAACTGAGATAGTTATGGACAAAACTATTGGTTTAAGTTGTAGTGTAAAAACTTGTTAGTCGTTTGTCTTGGCCTTTAGTTTATACTAGTGCGCTGTGGCGTATTGAATGGATCACAGATAAGACATGTTCTTCTGTTCTCACTGTTATGAAGAACTAGAGGTCTTGGTGACTTTTATGATTCTTAACCCTAAGTGTGATATTTAGATGTGTGGGGTGCTTGTTCACTACTTTGATGTACCATAGGTGAGAATCTTGGTAGATTCTTCACGCTCCGTATTTTGGGTAGTGGCATCGCTCGCATGATGTCTACTTATTGGCATTAGGGCACCGTGTCCTGTACATCCAGGCTGATGATGTCCCCTTGAGGAAACTCATAAATGATTGTCGTATTAAACCCTGTAGGTGGATTTAATCCGTACGACAACAAGGTTGAGTGGTACTACTCAAGGAATTATAGAAATTAATTATTTAAAGAAGTCAAAAGCTTTAATAATTAATGGACGTGCAATATCTTAAACACGGGGAATTATGAAGTCTAATAGAAGCCCTGATTCAGTTCGGGATAGGACGAGAGTGCAACATTAATTCTCTAGTGGAATGAATTAATGTTCTTGGGCCAAATTATATGTTCTGGGCTGAACATAAGAGTATTTGGGCCTGTAAGAAGCCCAAACCTTATACCTTCTAATGGATCCTTAGTCTGGCCCATGAACTTATGGAGATTATAAATAGGAGCCTCAAAATAGTTTTAAAAGCCTAGCACACACGAAATTGAGAAAAACGGCTAGGGTTTTAAGGAGACGAAACTGAGGCACCTTCTCCACGTTTGATAGCGCGCCATCCACCCGGTGTTCGAGCGAGGTTGGGAGACAGGCTAGAAGATCCGTAGATTGGAATCAACGTCTCGATCTTCAAGGGTAATGTATTTAAATTTTTCTTTAGACGCATGTTTAGGTCTTAATTCGTTATTTATACGTTTGGCATCCGACAACGATCCCGATGATGGACCGCCTTCGCCGGTGTGTTCCAGCGATTGGTATCAGAGCCTGGATTCGTGGATTGTTGGCTCTACCTGAAACATATTATTTTATGATTCAATTTATTTTGTTTCATGTATGTATGCGTTTCTGTTGGTTATATTTTTTTTCTTCTATCGTAACCCTAGTGTTATGTAATCGTTTTTCCCACCAGATAATAAGTGTGGGTAGTATAGAACTATTTCATAGATCACTGTAGTAGGGTTTTGCTCGTTTATATTGTATTTTTTGATCGTAAGAACGGGCGGTGTCAATGGAAAATCTGAAAAACAATAATCTGAGTTTTTCGGGTTATGGCCTTGGACGGTGAAAACTGATTTGGCCATAACTTTTGACTCGGGTGTCCGTTTTCAGCCCACAAGACCTTTTCGGAAACATCTCGACGATATCTACAGGAGTCACGGCTTTGATAAGACGAAGAGTGGTGAGGACTAATTCAAAAGCCTTGATGAAGGTTTCTGCCAGTTTTTGTCGGTGGACGAGAATTCGAGGTTTTTGCATTGCGTGAGAGGCCGATGCGAGGTATCCGTCTGCACCACTGTTTTTATCATTGTAATAGCTTATAATAGGATGTTTTTTTATAGGTTTTCAAGGGGTTGCGATAAATGTGCATTTATTTATTTTTGCCCATGTTTATCGCATCTTGTATTGTTATGGCATGTATGTGTTAATTTTTGTTAATTTTCTATGGCAATGAATAATCTTCATGTTAAAATGACTAAGTGAGATAATTGAATTTTAATTAATTTATAGGCCTCCACAATTGGTCTTTAAGTAAGGTGTATGTTGTTCGTCGGACCTTGAGAGTCTCCCCCTAACGGGTGCAACATTCACGAGCTTACTAGTTAAGACTTCTAATAAAACTGTTTTAATCTTTAGATGAAGTGTGTGATCTTCCCTAACGGATGTGTCATCCATGAGTTCATCAGTAAAGAATAATTCAAGACAATTGTTGTTAAATTGTGGTCATCACTTAGATGTGAATTTTAATATAACCCCCCAATAGGGTCACTGTTCTAGTTCACATAGCCAGTTAAAGTTCGACTGTTAATTTCATTCGTCATAAGGATAAGTTGACGTGATATTGAAATTAAAGACTGAATGTCTGGTCGATGAATACATGTGTAAACGACCACCCTAACGTGGCTTGCATATATGTTTGTTGGGCTGTTGGAGGTTGTGTTGAATATTGGTTTTGAAGGTTTCCAATGTTTTATGCTTCAAACTTATGTGATTTATTGCTTGCATTTTATTTATCTGAGATACATTATGGTGACATTCAACCCACTTATGGTTATCTTAAATCAAAATAAGCTTATTGGTCAAAATTACTTAGATTGGAAAAGAAATTTGGACATTGTACTAGTTGCTGATGAGTACAAGTTTGTGCTCGATACACCTGCTCCTGCCCCTTTGGGAGCCGAATCTACTGAAGATCAAAGGGAGGCTCATAAGAAGTGACACAAGGCTGATGAGATGGCCCGTTGTTACATTTTGGCCTCGATGTCAAATATTTTACAACAACAGCATCAAACTATGCCTAGTGCCGCAGCTATGATGTTGAGCCTCAAAGAGCTTTTTGGTGAGAAAGATAGGGCTGCCCGCTTTGAGGCTATGAGGAAGATCATGTCAACCTCTACGGTCACAAGATGATGGAATATCTGAATGAGATTGAGGTCCTCGGAGGGTTAATCGATAATGACACCAAGATCGATATGATCCTACACTCGCTCCCAAAATCTTTTGAGAACTTCCGTGTAAACGCGATCATGAGCAAGAAGGATTATACTTTAACCGAGCTTCTTACGGAATTGGTCGCGGTGAAGGGTCTCATGGGTAAACGACCACAGGCCAATGTTACTGTTCAGGCTGGACCTTCTTCATCTAATGGCAAGAAGAAGAAAAAGGCTTTACAGAAAAAGGGTGGTGGTGAAAGCAGTGGGAGCAAGAAACTAGCGTCTTCTGGTGGCGTGAAAAAGCCGAAGGACAAATGTTTCAAGTGTAACAAGACGGGACATTGGAAGTCTGATTGTCCTCTCCTGAAAAAGGACAACTCTGGTACGTCTCTCGCTTTAGTTGTTGAAATATGTTTTGCGGTTTGTTCTGCCTTTTCTTGGGTAGTAGATACAGGAGCCACTGACCATGTTTGTTACACCTTGCAGGGGTTTCTGTAGACAAGGGAACTGAGTGAGGGCGAGATTTCTATTAGTTTGGGTAATGTTGCGATAGTATCAGTGGTTGTAGTGGGAGACGTGCACTTATGTTTTTCTAATTCTGTTTTAGTATTTAATTTCTGTTTCGAAGTTGTTTTTGGATGGATGCTCAGTTGTTTTTAATGACAATGTTGTTATTATGAGGAATGACTCTTTAATCTGTTCTGGCACGTTAGAAAACAATCTTTACACTATTACGTGTGCATATCATACTGTGAGTGAAGCTCATTCATCATCATCATTAAATAAGAGAAAGGAACCTTCTAAGTTGAATCAAACATACCTTTGGCATCTAAGATTGGGTCATGTCAACCTAAGAAGGATTCAAATACTAGTAAGTAGTGGGTTTTTGGAGTCTCTCCAAGTGGAACTGTTGGTCCCAAAGTTGAGTTAAGATTGAGTAAACTAAGAAAGTCTAGAGGGGAGGGGTGAATAGACTTTAAAAAATCTTTCAAAATATCAGAATATGCAATGCGGAATTTAGTCTTCTTATGTACTGTACTGTGCTTACTTAGCTCAGATCAGTACTTTCAAAACAATATGGGCCTTACTAGTTTATACTCAACTTTTCTTTTAGATCTTTTGCTTAGTAAATTCTACTGTTCTTAGTTAAACAAATATCAAACAGAAAAGTAAAGAACACAGAATTTTATAGTGGTTCGACCAATAAGTCTACATCCACTCTCACAATCCCAGTTGTGATGTTTTATTAACTCTTCCTTGAGTTTCTTGTGGCTTAAAGTCCCAAGATTAAGACTGTGATCTTATCGATTATACCTCCAGGTATATCTTCGATCTACTAGTAATTCTACAAGTAACTAGCACACTTGTTTTACAAAATACAAACTTAAAACTGAAAAGTAAAACTTCTCTTTGAATAGCCTTTGATTCTTCTCTTCAATTCAGTGACTCTTCTCTTCTTTAATCTCCTTCAACTCTGTGAGTTCTTCTTGTGCTCTGTAGACTTAGATTGCTTGTGAATGCTTTATGATCAGTAGTCTTAGCAGTAGGAGATCACACAGTATTTATAGAACTTAGTATGACAGTTAGCAGTTTGTGAACTAACTCTCAACTAACTCTAAAACTGTTTTTGTTGTAACTTCTTCTTGTAACCGACTTTGTAACTTCTGTTGGGATATGAATCCTATAAACAATGTTCTAATTGATGAAAGTATGTTTTGATGGCCAAAAGCAACTTAAAGTTAGTAATATATGTGGTTCTAAGTCATCTTAACTAAGTCATTTGATGAGAAACTTAAATTGAGATTACTGATCTTAATGATATCTGAAATAAGTTTACTGATCTTATTTAGTAATATTGAGAATAAAATTACTGATCTTAACTGAGTTATATGGAATAAGATTACTGATCTGAGTATGGAAACTGAGAATAATTTTAGTGATCTTATATGAGATATTTGAAATCTGAGTTACTGATCTGATATACTTACTGATCTTATATACTTACTGATCTTATATGCTTACTGGTCTTATATGTAAGTTACTGATCTTAGTATTTACTGATCTTATATGAAAGTTATTGATCTTATTGGTTACTGATCTGATATATGAACTGTTAGGAACTAAGCTGATGCTTTGTATTGTATAGACAGCTTATAGTATAGGACTTAGATATACTCATCTGTATATAGTTCAGTTGATGTATAGATATGTTTTATATATGTAAAGTTGTATTCTATTTGTATTCAGCATTGTAAAAGTTCAGAACAGTAGTTTAGGAATAGATTAGAAGAAGATCAGAAGACTAATGAAGACTCAGAAGACTACTTCATAATAAGAAGACTTCAAGAAGAGTTGAAGAAGAGCTTAGAAGAAATCTGGAGAAGTTTTGAACAGTTTTAAGTTACTGTGCTGACTGGCTCAGCAGAGTAAAAATCAGAAGAGTAAAAATCAGAACAGTAAGTTACTGTGCTGATTTGGTGAAATTGAAGAATAAGTTTGGAAAACTTATTTAAGGTGTAACTGAAGATATATTGAAGATATGCTGACTTGGAAGGAAGTTACAAAGTCGGTTACAAGAAGAAGTTACAAAAACAGTTTTAGAGTTAGTTGAGAGTTAGTTCACAAACTGCTAACTATCATACTAAGTTCTATAAATACTGTGTAATCTCCTACTGCTAAGACTACTGATCTTAAAACATTCACAAGCAAGCTAAAGTCTACAGAGCACAAGAAGAACTCACAGAGTTGAAGGAGATTGAAGAAGAAGAAGAAGCCACTGAATTGAAGAGAAGAATCAAAGGCTATTCAAAGAGAAGTTTTACTTTTCAAGTTTAAGTTTGTGTTTTGTAAAACAAGTGTGCTAGTTACTTGTAGAATTACTAGTAGATCGAAGATATACCTGGAGGTATAATCGATAAGATCAAAGTCTTAATCTTGGGACTTTAAGCCACAAGAAACTCAAGAAGGAAGAGTAATAAAACTTCACAACTGGAGTTGTGAGAGTGGATGTAGACATTTGTCGAACCACTATAAAATTCTGTGTTCTTTACTTTACTGTTTGATATTTGTTTGAATTGTTTAACTAAAAACATTAAGAATTAACAAAGATAAAGATCTAGATAAAAGTTGAGCATAAACTAGTAAGGCCCATATTATTCTGAAAGTACTGATCTGAGCTGAGTAAGCACAGTACAGTACATAAGAAGACTAAATTCCGCATTGCATATTCTGATATTTTGAAAGAATTTTAAAAGTCTATTCACCCCTCCCCTCTAGACTTTTACTAGCTTACTCAATCTTAACTCAACTTTGGGACCAACAAGTGGTATCAGAGCAGTAGTTCTTTGGACTGCTGTTTCTTGATAACCTTACAGATCTTGAGGGATATCTTACTGATCTTGCTATTACTTCTTGATATTTGTCACTATCTGAATACTTGAAATCTATCTGCTATACTACTAATCCTATTTGTCTAATCAAACATGGATGACACTAATGTGAACAAGCTGCCTAAGTTCAAGATTGCAGATTATGACTACTGGAAGCTTAGGATGGAGGCCATCTTTAGCTCGACCCATGATCTAATGGTGTCTGTGGTGACTGAAGGACCAATTGTCATCATGGTGGAATACACTGCTGTTCTGGATCCATCTAAACCAGTTGGAGCACTGGTCCCTAAACCAAGGTCAGAACTGACTTCGGAAGAAATGAAACAAAACAATTTGGACAGTCTTGCCAAGAACTACATTTTACATACCTTACCAAATGAGTATCTTGGTAAAGTACTAAAATGTAAGACTGCAAAACAGATGTGGGACAAACTGGCTATTCTTTGTGAAGGTACTACACTGATCAAAGAAAGCAAGTTATCCACTGCTGTCCAAAGGTTTGAATCATTTAAGATGAAACCAGGAGAATCAATTGATGAGTTGGATACTCGATTTACCAAAATTATGAATGATCTTGATGTATTAGGAAAGACTTATACTGACAGAGAAGTTAACCTGAGAATCTTAAAAGCCTTGGATGAAAGGTGGAAAATGGTCAAGATGATCATTAAAACCACACAAGACATTGATTCTTGGCCAGCAGAAACTATGTTCCAAACACTTAAGGCACATGAGTTTGAGTTAGATGAAGAAGATCCTATTACTGTGATTCATAAGGATAAGGATGCCTCTAAGGACATAGCTTTTAAAGCCTCTACCTCTAAGGGGTCTAGATCATCTAAGTCTAAGGCCTCAAGCATAAAAGATGAACTAGATAGTTCTGATCTTAGTCTGAAAGATCAGATGAGCCTTATGATCAAAAGATTTGATAAACTGAATAAGAGGTATGGTAGGTACAAGAGATTCTATAAGGAAACTAAGGGTTCTAATAACAGGGACTCTTCTGTGAACAGAAGGGATCAAAACTCTTCTGAAAGAAGGGATGAGATCTCTAATGAGAACAGGAGAGATAGGAACTCATCTGAAAAGAGAGATATAAAGTATTCTGATAAGAAAGGCAGGAACTCAATTGACAAGCATGACAGGAACAGAAAACATTCTCCTCCTAAAAGAACTTCTAACAATCCTGTTTGCTATAATTGTGATAAGCCAGGTCATTATGCTTATGAATGTCCTGACCTGAGTTCTGAAGATCGAGAAGAAAGGAAAGCCAGAAGAGATCGAAAATATGCCAAGGGTAAGAAGGCAATGATGGCTTACAATGACTCTGATTCGGAATCAGAAGAGTTACCATCGTCTTCATCTGACTACCCCTCTAGCAATGAAGATGAAGCCTTCATAGCAGATGATGGACTGGTAATGATGGCCAAAATAAATGATGAGGTATCATCTGTTAACTCTTTTCAATCTTGTGACAATTCTGACACTGATGAAAGTGATGTTAGCAGTGTAGGAAGTAGTCTTCATCATTCCCAAGGAGTGACTGAAGAAGACCTTCTACAAGCTAACAAAGCATTCATTGAAATTAGTGATGAGAATATATCTTTAAAGCAAGAAATCATTAATCTGAAAGAAGCTCAGTCAAAAGTAGATCCTAATATAGCTGTCATAAATGCAAGGCTATCAGAAGAGTTGTCTCAACTCCAAGAAAAGTATGCATCCATTGACAAACTGTATCAGGGTATGCTTAAAACTCAAGCTAAAGAGACTAATGAATTCAATGATTTAAAGATTAAGTGTGAAAAACTTGAAGAGCGCAATAAATTCTTAGAATCTGAAGTAGTGAGCCTAGATCGAAAGCTATCTGGGATGATTAACTCTACTAAGATTAATCAAACTATCTCAGACAGATATAGAGCTCCAAATGATAAAAGAGGAATAGGTACTGATCTGCCTAGTTCATCTACTTCAGAATTTAAGAACACTAATGGAGCTAGTTCAAGTTCTTTGCAAATAGATAAAGGAAAAGAACCTATGATTTATGATGATGATCCAAAACTCAAAGTACAGTCTAAATACATCCCTCCTACTACCAAGGTTGGTAAAATGAAGAATGTATTAAGACCAGTACAGTCAAGACCATACCAGAAGAGTTATACTCCTTTGACCAGATCAGATCAGTCCTGGAATCAGAAGAGACAAACTCAGAACAGTAGGTCAAGACAAGCACAGGCAAGTTGGGAACAGCCTAGACCTCCTTTCATAAGGCAGTCTCAACTGTATTCAACTAAACCTAGGAGATTTGTGCCTCATTATCATAACAAACCTGTTCTCTATCCTCCTCCTTTATCTTATAATATCATTGGTGAGGAAATACCAAAACGCATCTATAAGCCGTATGGTCCACATGCTTTTAGACCATATTCAAACTATTACAGACATACTGATCTTACTGAAAAAGGGATAGAACCAAGGAAAGGCTATCTCAGAAAAATAGATCCTAAGTCTGCTGATAATTCTGAACTGGTTAATAAAGTACTGTTCTGTGATAAATTTGGAAGGAAACTGAAGAGGTCCCATTTATTCAAATCCTCAATGTTCATTTGGGTACCTCTCACTACTAACCCCCAAGGACCCCAATAAACCAGGGTACCTAAATTATTAAGATCACTACCTTGCAGGATCGACTGGACTTATACAAGAAAGGTGGTTCAGTTGGTGAGACCTGGTACATAGACAGTGGATGTTCACACCACATGACTGGTACCAAGGGCTTACTTACTGACTATCATGAGAAGGAAGGACCAAAAGTCATCTTTGGTGATAGCTCAATAGCAATCACAAAAGGATTTGGATTCATCAAGAATGGAGATGTTGAAATCCAAGATGTCTCCTATGTTGAAGGTTTGAAATATAATTTGTTATCTGTATCTCAATTCTGTGACAGGGGATACAAAGTTCAGTTCAAAACCAGAAGATGTGAAATAATAGATAAAAGGACTCACAATGTTCTACTTGTTGGCACAAGACAAGGAAGTGTATACATTGTGAATTGGAATAGCTGTCCTAAGAATGCCTGTCTTATTACTAAGAGTCCTAAAGAAAACAGTTGGCTCTGGCATAAACGCCTCTGCCACCTAATGAAATATATTCCAAATCACAAGTATGTGATTCCTGTCAAAAAGGTAAACAACATTTGACAAGTGCAGCCAGAACCCCTCAACAAAATGGTGTTGCAGAAAGGAGAAACAGAACACTAAAAGAAGCTTGCAGAGCCATGATTGCAGAATTCAACACACCTCAGAAATTTTGGGCAGAAGCTATTAACACATCTTGCCACTCCCAAAATCGAAGTGCTCTTAATAAGGTGCATGGTAAAACACCTTATGACGTATGGAAAGGCAGAAAACCAAGAGTTTCTTATTTTCATATTTTTGGATGTAAGTGTTTCATTCATAACAATGGCAAAAGTAAATTAAATGCTTTTGATGCAAAAGCTGATGAAGGGATATTCTTAGGATACTCTTCTGTAAGCAAAACATTTAGAGTGTTTAATTACTCTACCCTATGTGTGGAAGAAACACCCCATGTAGTCTTTGATGAGAATGTGCAGGACTCTGCTGATCATCAGCTCAGTAAGAAAATAGACAAACTACAGCTTCAAATCAACAATGAAGATGATGATACAGGAATATATGAATCTGTACAAGCATATAATCCTTTCCTGAAAGTCCTAGATCAAGATTCTGATAAAGAAAAGGTAAAAGACAAAGGTGAGTCATCTAAAACTTCTGAAATACAAGAATTGAATGACTGCTCTCCTGTGAACAAATCTGCTGATATAAATGATACTGATCTGCATGATAATTTGCATGATAAAAATGATGATAGCATTTCTGTTAAGAATAGAAGGACATGGAAGTCTGCTCATTCTACTGATCTGATTCTAGGTGATTCTAGTATAGGTGTTAAAACTAGAAAACAATTGTTTGATTCCAAGGAAGAACCTAGCAAGTCTCTCTTTTGCTGGTGTTGTTTTCTATCATCTATTGAGCCTAAAACTGTGATTGAAGCTTTAAGTGATAGTAACTGGATAGTAGCCATGCAGGAAGAACTTAATCAGTTCACTAGAAATGAAGTTTGGGAACTTGTTGATAGACCTAGTAATCATAATGTTGTAGGCACTAAGTGGATTTTCAAGAACAAAAGGGATGAAAATGATCTTGTAGTTAGAAACAAAGCTAGATTAGTTGCTCAGGGCTACTCTCAAGCTGAGGGTATTGATTATGATGAGACTTTTGCCCCTGTAGCTAGACTAGAAGCTATAAGATTGTTCCTTGCTTATGCTGCACATATGAAATTTATTGTGTATCAAATGGATGTGAAAAGTGCATTTTTGAATGGTATACTTGCTGAAGAAGTTTATGTGGAACAACCACCTGGTTTTGAAGTGAATAGTCACCAAGTATACAGGTTAAAGAAAGCACTCTATGGATTGAAACAAGCTCCAAGAGCCTGGTATGATACTCTTTCTCTATTCTTACTTGAAAATGGTTTTACAAAAGGCAAGGTTGATAGAACTTTGTTCAGAAGACAAGAAGGTAATGATATATTACTTGTTCAAATTTATGTGGATGATATTATTTTTGGATCACCCAACAAAACCTTGAGTGAAAGCTTTTCTACACTCATGCAAAGTAAATTTGAAATGTCTATGATGGGAGAAATGACATATTTTCTTGGTCTTCAAGTAAAACAAACTTCAGAAGGTATCTTTATAAATCAAGCAAAATACACTAAGAATTTGCTAGATAAATTTGGTATTAAAACCTGTAAGACAGTTGGTGTGCCCATGCAACCTACATACAGAATGGATCCTGATGAAGGAGGTAAGTCTTCTGACCAACCTCACTATCGTGCTTTAATTGGCTCTCTACTCTATCTAACTGCCAGCAGACCTGATATTGCTTTTTCTGTTGGAGTATGTGCAAGATTTCAAGCAAACCCCAAGGAAAGTCATCTGGAAGCTGCGAAAAGGATATTGAAATATCTAAAGGGGACCATTAATCGAGGATTATGGTATCCTGCAGATGATGATATATCCTTAAGTGGTTATTCAGACTCGGACTTTGGAGGATGCAAAATAGATAGAAAATCTACTTCAGGTTCATGTCAATTCTTAGGAACTAAGCTCATTTCATGGTTTTCAAAGAAACAAACAAGTGTGGCAACTTCTACTACTGAAGCAGAATATATGGCTGCAGGAAGTTGTTGTAGTCAGCTTCTTTGGCTAATACAACAACTCAGAGACTACAATGTTGTAGAATCTAATGTACCTATATATTGTGACAGTAATAGTGCCATTGCCATCACACAAAATCCCGTTCTACATACTAGATGCAAACATGTTGACATTAGGCATCATTTTATTAGGGATCATGTTGAAAAGAAAAATATTAGGATGGAAAAGATTCATACTGATATTCAAAGAGCTGACATTTTTACAAAACCATTGGCTGAAGTGAGATTCAGAGAATTGTGCATTAGTTTAGGATTGATAGATATGGATTCTGTTTGTATATAGAACTGTGCTAACATTTCAGGTACTGATCTTATACCAAGAGGAATATGAAGCAGAAACTAAGAGCAGTACATCAAAACTCAAAATTCAGAAGAGACAACCCTATGTCAGATCACTACACTTAAAACAGGTAACAAGGTTACTAAAGTGACCTTAATCCCGATGAGGAAGCTGGTAAAGCTGAGGGACACTGAGAACACACATTAAGGGGGAATCTGTGATTTCTTAAAGATCCTTTTGTTGACTCAGAACACTAAGTCACTTTAGAATAAACCTAGATGTGATCGTTAAATTAAACATATTGTTACTAATCTGTACTGTTTTACACTTATATCTCATGAACTAACACTTCTATCAAGGTGAAACAGGCACAGAAGAAGAATTCTCCACTGAAGGGGGAACTGATCTGATTACAGACTATAGCAGTCTACAGATTTATTCTGATTAATGAATTGACTTGTCTACAGAACTGTGCTGATTATAAAGTTTCTTTGTCTACAATACTGATCTGATTACAATTCAGTTATTCTACAGAACTAATCTGATTACTGACTAATCTGTCTACAGAAAGATTTATTTACTACTAATCTGCCTACAAGAAATCTACTGATCTGACACAGTACTGATCTGAGGATTACTGTGCTGATATCAAAAAGGTGAAATCAGGAATACTGGGTACTAATCTGAACACTACTGTGCTGACCCATCTACTGATCTGAAATCTACTATGCTGATTCATCTACTGATCTGATTTCTAAAAAGTTTACTCAGCTGATCACAGTACTCAGCTGATCCAGATAAGTGAAATTTTCTTTAAATATAAGTAAGAAAATGAAGTGAAATAGTTTTGGAAACTACTGTGCTGATTTGCATCAGAACAGTCTTTTGGTTTAGAATACTCTAAGTCAAAAATTGTTCAAATTTTTAGATTACTAATAGAGAAGATTAATACACTCTTCTATTTCTAAACCTAAAAATTGTGGTGTATTTATCAAACACAAAATGGCTCCAAAATCAAGGATGGTACTAGAATATGAACAGTTTATTTTTAAAACTCGAATTTCGAGACTTAATCCCAACCATTCCTTGTGATAATCAAATTTAATCCTAGCCCTAGATTGGTTTTGAATTTGACAAAAACGATCATTCTTCATCGTCTTCGTTCTTACGAGTTCATTTCTGGAAATCTCATAACTTCATAACTTCTGAAAAATCTAGTTTCTACAAAATTCTCAAATGGCAACTATCAATATTATCAATGAAACTAACGAAGTTGCAGGAACATTTGATTCAAATTTCTGGGTTCGCGAAAAGGGCATTTTTGTAGAAAATGCTGTCTATTTCAATGGCCGACACAACGCTGAAAATCAAGCCATCTTGACAATGTGCGAGGAGTGTGGGTTGAGGAAATTTTTGGAATCATCTTCACTCAATGTCTATGAACCGGAGGCAATGGAATTTTATTTACAGTTCAAAGGAGATAAAAATGGTGTTCACTCCATGCTTTCTGGGCATAAGGTCACTATCACTAGGGAAATCCTAGAAGTAATGTTGGATTTGCCTCAAGGCCCGGTAGACATCATGAATTACAAAGCTGGAGAGGAGAAGGAATGTGTAGGAAGGTGGTCAGGAGTTGAAACAGAGACCTTGACTAATCTGAAGAAGGATGTTCTTCCTACTGGTCTGCAGTTTTTGATGGACATAGCTGGAAAATGCTTGTTAGGGCAACATCATAGCCAGGATGCTTTATCAAGTTCCAAGATTAGAATTATGGCTGCAATCATTGACAGAGTTCAAGGTGATTGGCAAGGATTTTTCTTGGAAAGACTGCTGATTGAGAAAGAAAAAGTTTTGTTCGATGAGGACACTATGGAATTTTCGATTAAATCAAAATTAGGGTTTGGAAGCAAGCTGAGTTTCTTGCTGCCTCAGCTGGTTAAAAAGCCATATTGGAGTAATCCCAAGAAATTCCATCATGGGAAATTCTTGATGAAGAAGGAGTCTGTTCGTTTTGAACAAGAGAACCCTCTAGAACAACCTCAAGAACTTGAAGCACAAAAGTCTGGAGCTTCAATGTACCAATCTGAGGACAATCAACCTGAAGTTAGATCGAAGACAAGGCATGATCCGAGCAGTATTAGACCAAGGAGAGGAAGGTCTGCTACAGCTGCTTCAGAACCAACAGTCAGATTTGTGGAGACTGTGGTGCAATCAAGCTCAGAAGAGCAAGAGGTTAGTGTTCCTAGTCCTGTTGCTGTGCATAAAAGAACTAAGTCAAGAAGTGCTAGGAGGAAGTTAGTTGTTGTCTCCCCTACCCCTTCAAACTCTGAACCAAGCCAAGCTGAAACCCAAAACCCCCAACCTTCATGTTCTGGGCAATAGAACACTATTTTTCTGTGACTCAGAACACTCCCCATTCATCCCCTCAGAACACTAATTTTCATCCCACCCCAATTTCTAGTCCTCAACATCAAACTTCACATCAACCTTCACCACATTAATTCCCAACACAGGTTCATGATCACTCTACTGAACATGAATTTGAACCTTCTACTGAACCAATTGACATTTCATCATCCCCTGAACCTGAATTTATTGCTCCTAAACCTGCTGATTTGATGGAGTACACTATCTGTGATAAAGAGGATAAAATCAGGATAGATTTGAGGATAGCTTTGTTGAAACAATTTCCTGGATTGGATGAAAGCTCAGTTGAGTTTGAGAAACTCCTTAGGATAGGCACATGGGTGTATCTTAAGAGGAGTACTTTGAAGGAGAATTTGGCTATAATGGAAGGTATGGGAGGTGCTTCAATCTTTGATGATTGGGAAGCAGAGCAGATGCAAGCAGCTGGTGTTAACTCTTTTCTTGAGTTAGTTGTTGGTCCCTGAACGAGTAGTGAATGGGATTAAAGTCTAGAGGGGAGGGGTGAATAGACTTTAAAACTTTTTCAAACAGAGTTGGGAACCTCTTCTGATTGCTATGTCAACTGGACTGCAAGTCTGCTGGTCCAGATGACTATAGTGATCTGACTGAAGAAGTTATATGCGGAAATATGGTGGCCCTGGTTTAGACTCGTTCTTGTAACTTGTTTTACTTTGTGAAATTACTTAGCTGATGCTGGTTTGAAAGTTATGGCCCTTTTTGAAGAGTGTTGAAATCACAGTATGCACTATATAATAATGAATGTAAAAGCAGAAATGTAAAGTGCAGAAAGTAAATAACACCGGATTTATAGTGGTTCGGATATACGATCCTACGTCCACTCTCACGTCCTAACGTGATGTTTAATCCCTTTAATTTCCACAAATTACAAGGGTCTTGTCCTTTATAGTCCCAAGGTTAGGACTTTGAGATCTGAGCCGTCCTAACAGCTGCGGTCTCCACAAGTGATTGTAAGCACTTGCACTTTGGGGGGTTTCAAAAACTTAAACCTTTCGGTGAGGGTTTGGGGTTTTTGAGATGTATCCAACTAATGGTTCAAGCTTATAATTTGCTTAACCACTATGCCTAAAACAATTGATATACAATATGAACAAATTTCAGGTTCTTAAGGGTTGGATAAGAAGTACTTAAGAGCTATGGATAATCTAATGGATTTCAGGCTCTTTGAGAATTCTTAGAACAGTGTGACTTTTTGCTTGATGGCTTGCTTAGCTTGTGAATTCTCTCTTGTTGCTTCTGTGTTCAACCTCTTGTATTTATAATGGAGATTGAGTGCAACTAGCCGTTGGAGTTGACTAGCCGTTTGAGCAATCTTCCCATAATAGCTTGATTCCTTGATTCCAGCCGCTTGATTGCTTCAATCCTGGGATCATGTCAATCTTCTAAATAAGGTAGGTCTTCGTTTGAATTGCAAGATGACTTGGGAATCAGCCGAGTCCTGAAAGAGCACATAGTCTTCTGATCTGTACTACTAGTCTTCTGACTGCTCTTCTGGCCTTAGGTCTTCTGTCTTCTGGTATCAGACGAGTACTACTCTTCTGATCTGGAAATTCTTTGTAATGCTTTAGGCCATCTTTAATCTGGGACTCCATCAGATAAGTAGGTATACAAGCACCTTAACATATCTGGTCTTCAAGGATCTTCTAGTCTTCATGTCTTCTACTCTTCTTATCTTGAGGATAGGCATGTAAGCCATGACTGTGCTGATCAGCTGCTATCAATACAGTTGATCACACAAGACTAGTCTAAGCTGTTCTATACAAGTCAGCTGATCCTATTACATTTATAAACTCTAAGTGTTTTGGCCATCAAAACTATTCTAACATCAAATGGGGCTTAGGGTGAATTTATATCCCAACAATTTCCCCCTTTTTGATGAAGCCAAAACTATATATATGATAAATGCTCTTACTAAGGTAAGATAGGAGTTTATAAACTTCATAAAAACTGAAGTATCTGATGAAGACAATGAGAGTTTGTCTTGAAAGCAAAGAGAACTAAACTTGAATATATATAACTTTTACAGATTACAAGTAATAGTTTCTTAAGGCTTTGAAAGTGGTCTTCATCAGGTCTTCTGATCTTCAGATGCGGAAGGCAAGGTACAGACGAGATCGAACTTCTTCCATGTGCTGCAGGTCTGTAACATTCTCCTCTTCATAGATCTTCTCTAGGATCCTTTTGACTTCAATGAAGTCTGTTCTTCCAGAATCCAGTTTGGGAGGCTCCCATTTGGGTTCTTCAGGAGTTAAGATTCTGCAGTTATCAAGTTCTTTGGCTGTCTTGACTACTTCTTTCCAGAACTCTGGATCTTCAATGTTCATGAATTGATTGAACTGGAAGAATTCATCTTCATAGGTTGGGAGAGGGCCAAATTTTCTTACAATGTGGTGTTGAATTTGCCATTTCTTCTTCAGAGGGTACCACCTTGGTAGCTCATCTTGAAGGGCTAGATAGTCCACATAGTTGCTATCAAACACCAGAACTTTATCTTTCTGTGCCAGAGCATTTTCTTTCAGTGCTTTCTCCTTGAGAGCTTTCCTGAGTTTGGCTATCTTCCTGTCAAATTTGGCTTTGACTGCCTTCGCATCTTTTAGCTTCTTTTGTTTAAGCTCTTGAGCTTCAAGCTCTTTTCTTTTCTTCAACTCTAAAGCCTCTTTCTCTTCTGCAGTAGGCTCTGCTGGAGTTGACTTCTGAGCTTGCTCATCTGCTAGCTCATCTGCTTTCCTTTTCCTAGTCATTCTTTTCTCGGAAACTTGTTCTGTAGAGGCAGTGATCTGCAGACTTTTGGCAGTTGCTTGAGTGGGAGCTTGGATGTCTTCTTGAGCAATTTCTTTGCCTTTGCCTTTCTTGCTCTTGACTTTGCTTGATAAATCACCCAAGGTTTCATTCAACTCATCTTGAGATACTACCATTACAGCTTGCTGTGCAGTAGTCTTCTCTAGAGCTTTTATCAATACATCTTCCCCCTTTTTGGCTTCAGCAAGTGCAGCCGCAAAAGGCTTCATGGCATTCAGAATCTCCACCCTAAGAGTTTGTTGAAGAGCCATGGCGTTGACTTTGCCAATATGAGTCAGATGTGTGATGCTATGTTCTAGAATCTGAGCATGAGAGTTGGAGGAGGAGGCAGCTTCTAGTTTAGCTGTAATTGCTTCCAGTCGCGTTGCTGTCTCCTTCAGCTGAATCTGAAGTTGTTCATTCTCTGCTGTAGCTGATTGGAGAAGAGCTCGACCTTCAGTAGCTCTTGCTTCAGCATCTTCAATTCGTGTCTTGTAGGTGTTTTCCATGCGGTTGACCTCATTGGTGTAGAGATCAGCAAACCTGGTGGAATGTTCACCTGCCATCTTCAGAATGCTGGTCAGATACTCACTTATCTGATCGTGAAGAGATTCTCCAAACTTGTCCTCAATGTCAATGATCTGGTTTTGAAGACGAGTTCTCTGCTCCTTGACTGCCTTTTCAACATATCTTCCAAGCTGTAGGCCTAAACCCTTTTCAAAGTGTAGGTCTATAGCAGTCTTGACCTGGGAGCATATGTCTGCTGTATAGTCAGCTGTTGGAGTAGAAGTTGAGGCTGTACCTTGAGGCTTTGGATGGACTGTTAGGGCTTTGCCTCTTTCTTCAGCTGAAAGGTACTCTTCATTGAGAAATGTGGTAGTGGCCTTAACCAGGTGAGACATGATGGTGTCTCCTTTGTCAATGAAGTGAGGTAGAGTATCCTTAGGCATGAAGTGATCAGGAATAGTGATTACTTCTCTTTCAATGTCGGTTCTCTCAACTGGTTCAGCTGAGTCTTCTGCAGGAACTGACGCAGCTGAGTCATTCACTTTTGCTGTGCCAGCTGCCTGATGATCTGATATGTCTTCTGGGATAGAGGTATCAGTAGGTTGAATACCTAGAATTCTGTGGCATACTGCTGTAAATGCTTCCTCAGGTAGCAGTTGAGTAAAAGATGTGACTTGAGCAACTTCTTTTTGCTCCATTTCCCAGTCGAGGAAATTAGCTTTTCCTCCCATTCCTTCCATGACTTCAATAAGGTCATCCACATCATCTCTCCTGAGTTCAATCCAGGTGCAGATTCTGAGAATTTGTTCGAACTGAACTGATTCCTCATCAATACCAGGAATAGTAGACTTGAGCAGATTTGCTATCTTCATCCTCATTATCTTCTCCCTTGTGCACATAGGATAGTGTACCATTCTGGATTGAGGTTGAGAGGTACCAGCTTGAGCAAGGTCTGCTGGTGCCATGTCTTCTGGAACAGAAGAAATAATGATGGTAGGAGTTGGAGTATGTGGGGTAGTTTCCTCTGCTGTGTGAGTATCAGCAGGGATTTGGGAAGTGATATGTTCTTGATCTATAGTCGTCTGTTCATCAGCAGGGGTTTGGGTCTGCTGGTCTGGTATGGTGCCTTCATGAAGATCAGTAGAAGTTTGAACACGTGGATCTTGAACATCAGCAGGGTTAGGCAATAGGGTTTCTGGGGTTGAGGTAGGTGGAGCTTGTTCCTCTGCTGTGTGAGTATCAGCAGGGATTTGGATATCAGTGTTTGAGTGGTCAGATGAGGTGGAGTCATCAGAAGGGTTGAGGGATGCAATCGGGGCTATTAACATGGGAGTAGGAAGCCTCGATTTCTTGGACTTTTTGTTTGAAGAAGAATTATTCTTCTTTCTCTTCTGACCCTTTGACAATTTAGAAGGAGTAAAAGAGGGAGAGGGTTTAGAGGTACCTGCCTTCTTCAAGGGAGAGGCAGTGGGAGTAGCATCTGAATCAGATGGGGAGATGAGCCCAGATCTGATTAGATATCGTCTTTGTGCTAAGGTCTGATTGTCATCATCATCATCATCCTCAGCAACCTTCTTCTGAGCCTCTTCTTTGGTTGGCTCCTCTTCTTCTTCAGCAGAGTCATGATCAGACTCTTGGGCTGCCTTCTCAGCCAACAGCTTCCTCTTCTCTTCTTTTAACCTTTCTGCCTCAGCAAGAGCTTCCTTTCTCAAATAATATTTGGAGATGTGAAAGGTCTTATGAGGTCCCATCTTGTACTTCTTTGGGAGAATATCTGGAAGGATGATGCTCAGCTTGTTGACAAAGCTGACTGTGGCTGCTACCTTCCATACCTTTGATTGTAAGTCCAAAGTGACTTTCTTTGCCTCAAGAGCAATTCTTTCTAAGAATAGTCCTTGCCAGTCTCCATCGATCTGATCCCAGATTGCAGCCATTACTCGAACCTTTAAAGTAGTAACAGCATCATGACTGAATGTGTTACCAAGTAACATCTTCCCTGCAATATCCAACAAGGTTTGGAATTTTGGTTCAAGTTGGGATTTCTTTAGTCCAGTTGCATCAGTAGCCTTGATTCGTCCACCAGTAAACATCTCCATATACTCCTTTTCTTTATTCATGATGTAGTTGGAGATATTTATTTTCCCCTTTGAAAGGCCAAACAATTCCTGAAGAATTTCCCTTGTAACCTTGACTTTGTGTCCGTTCATGACACTTTCAACATGAGAACCCTTCATCACGGCGTTTGCATAGAATGTCAGAACGTCTTGTTCATAGACATTAGTTGGAGCTGCTTCCAAAAAGTCCCTGAGTTTAAGATTGACGCACCGAAGCAATATCTCCTTGTTCTCATCTGTGTGTTTGCCTTTGAAAAACAGAGCATTCTCCGTAAAAATCTTCCCTTCCTTGGACCACTTTGCAGCATCCAAGGTGCCAGTGTTCTTGGTCTTCTCGTCGTAAATTTCAATGATTGCCATAGTAGAGTCTGAGTGTTAGGGTTTGAAGGCTTGAAAGAGATTTGCAGAACGAGAGAGAGTAATGTGAGTAATTGAGTAATAAGAGTGGCAGGGATTAGGGATGTGAATATATATATACTCCAGAGAATTTGATCTAACGGTCAGATTTGCGTTTGAATTTGGAGTAGAGCCCAAGATTTCCTACTTTGATTTCTTAAATTTGCCGGCTGGTTATGCCATTTGGCAATTGTTGATTTGCTGGCAATATGATACTTGAGTATTAATGACATCATTACCAAAAATAGCCGTTGAGACTAATTTATGGTAAGAATTGATCATCAAGGCCGTTTTCTAAAAGAAAATTGCATTCCTTATATAAGCCAATTTGTTTAATTACATTCAGGAATAAATCTAGAATGAATTACATGATCAAGACTAGTCATTATACTCTAAATTTGTGTGATTTGATCAGCAGAGTGAGGTCTTCTGAGTTCTTCAAGATGTCTGCTGATTGTCTTTGAAAGGTCGTCTGGTCAGCTGAGTTGGTCTTCTGATCAGCTGAGTAGAGGAAACTGTGTTTGCTCTCATGATCCAACCTGGATGGATCCTTCCAGCTTTATTGTGAGTGATGATCCAACCTGGTTTGATGGATCTTTCAGCTCCTTCTTTAAATCAAGTGGAGCTAGTCTAGATGTAGTCTCACTGATTTAAATGTTCCTCACCATCGGATGTTCCTCATCATCAGATGGGATGTAGCATCTAATGTGCTCTTGTTGAATTTCTTCGCTTCTCTTAGAAGGGGAAGGAAGGTTGAGGGGTGCTTCAATGGAGTTGAAGAGAGGGCCATGGACTCAGCCTTCATGTTCTGTTTAGACACAGTAGCTTTTGATAACAAGCTCTCCATGTAGAACTTCCTTCTGGAGAAGAAGCTCTGCTTGTTTGCTACTTTGTCCTCTGCATCTCTTCCTCCTTTAGCTTTCAACAAGAACGTCTCTTCTTCCTTTAGCTTTCATGAACATACTCATGTTGAGTAAGCCATGGATCTGCATTATCTTCATCTTCTGGACAAATCTTCATCTCCTTCACCCAAGATTTTGGTTGAAGAATGATCTCCATTCCATCTCTTCTTTCAATTGTCTCCATACCTGAAATAAGAAAAGTGTTAGATGTTTTGTGTTCTTAGGTGTTCTCATAACTTCTCCTTTTATAGAGGTAGAAATGAGGTAGTGGAGAGAAAGATGACAAAACTATAGGAGTGATAGGTCTGAATTTCTGAAAAGTGATTCTTTAAGATCAGCAGTGAGTTTCTTGATCCAAGGGTTCACATTTAAGGATATTCAGACTTTATCTAATGGAATGCAGAAATTATGAATTTTGACCATGAGTTATTTGAAATCCGTACTGTGCATGCATACTGTTGAGTCGGTGAGGATGGTGTATTAATCCAGCCAAGTATGACTCAGTAGTATACTGTATTTATGTATATGAATAGAGAATTTTATGAAGAATAGTTTATTAATATACATAGTTATACATTGCTTAGTTGTAAGGAGATCAAATAACTTTGTTCAAGTCTGCTATATATGTATATGTATATTATGCAATGCAGATGTTAGAGTATTTCATCAAGGATTCTTAAGGTATCATTGATTCCCCCTTGATTAGATAACTCTAAGTTTTCCCTCAGCTCTATCTGTCTTCATTGGGAAAGAACTTACCTGAAGATGAGGGTGTCTATTCACCTCATCTGATTCTCCTAGTCTGCTGCACTTGGGTCAGCTGAGGTTTTCAGCTGTTCTCTCCTTCTTCATGTGCTTGGGTCCAGGAGTCCTAAGCTGTAACATAAGGTTTTGAACCTTTCTTCAGCTAGGGGCTTAGTCAAGATGTCTGCTCTTTGGATATCTGTGTGAATTTTCTCCATCTTGATGTCCTTCTTTTCAAGGTGATCTCTTATGAAGTGGTGTCTAATGTCGACATGCTTGCACCTTGTGTGGAGGACTGGATTTTGAGTGATGGCAATGGCGCTGCTGCTATCACAATAAATAGGGACTTCTCTTGCCTCTACATTGTAATCCTTGAGTTGTTGAACTAGCCAGAGCAGCTGACTACAACAACTACCAGCTGCCATGTATTCTGCTTCAGTGGTGGAGGTTGCAACTGAGGTTTGCTTCTTAGAGAACCATGATATCAGCTTGTTTCCTAGAAATTGACAGGTTCCTGATGTGGACTTCCTATCAATTCTGCATCCTCCAAAGTCTGAGTCAGAATAGCCACTCAATTCTAGATTGTCATCAGCAGAGTACCATAGACCTAGGTTGACTGATCCTTTTAGGTACTTGAGAATCTTCCTTGCTGCTTCTAGATGACTTTGCTTTGGGTTTGCTTGAAACCTAGCACATACTCCTACAGCAAATGTTATGTCTGGTCTGCTGGCTGTAAGATATAGTAAAGATCCAATCAGTGCTCTATATTCAGCTTGATCAACTGCCTGTCCAGACTCATCTGGTTCCATTTTGAAAGGTGTCATCATTGGAATCCTTGCAGTCTTGCTTTGTAGAGCTTTGAATCTTTCTAGCAGACTCTTGGTATACTTGGACTGGTTGATGAAGATCCCTTCTGGACTCTGCTTGACTTGAAGTCCTAGGAAATAATTCATCTCACCCATCATGCTCATTTCGAATTTTCCTTGCATAAGTTCAGAGAACTTCTTGCACATTTCTTGATTGGGTGATCCAAATATGATGTCATCTACATATATTTGTACCATTAAAATGTCTTCTCCTTCTTGTATTCTGAAGAGAGTTCTATCAACTTTGCCTTTTGTATATCCATTGTCAAGTAGGAATTGTGACAATGTGTCATACCAAGCTCTAGGGGCTTGTTTTAGACCATAGAGAGCCTTCTTCAGTCGATATACTTGATCACCTTTTTCAAATCCTGGAGGCTGCTCTACATATACTTCTTCTGTCAGAATACCATTTAGAAAAGCACTCTTGACATCCATTTGATATACCTTGAAGCCCATATATGATGCATAAGCTAGAAATAGTCGAATGGCTTCCAATCTGGCTACTGGTGCAAAAGTTTCATCATAGTCAATCCCTTCAGATTGTGAGTATCCTTTTGCAACTAGTCTTGCCTTATTTCTAGTTATCACATCATTTTCGTCCTTCTTGTTCTTGAATACCCACTTTGTTCCTACTACATTGTGGTTTTCAGGACGATCTACCAATTCCCAGACTTCATTTCTTTCGAATTGGTTTAGTTCTTCTTGCATAGCAGTGATCCAATTGCTATCTGTCATTGCTTCTTCTATGTCAGCTGGTTCAATGTTGGACAGGAAAGCACACCAGCAGAACATAGATGATTGAGAATTCTGATTCAGTTGTCTTCTGGTCTTGACACCTGATTCTGCTCCTCCTAAGATGAGGTTTGATGGATGGTTGTTCCTCCATGTATGCCTCACTGGAGTATCTGCATTGGATGAGTTTGGATCCTCATTTGATCTAGTGCCATCAGGAGGGTTGACTTGATTAGTTCGATCATTTTCTGTATCTTGAGTGTCAAAGAGATCATTCCCCCTGGCATTTGGAATTGATGCATCTTGATTCTGGTCAGCTTGCCCTGCTTGAGTTTGAGATCTAGTGACAGGTCTATGAGGCTTATCTTCCTCTGGTTCTTCAGGGAATGGTTCATTGACTTCAATAAATTCATCAGACCTCTTCTTGATCACTAGTTTCTTCATCTGTTCTGTAGCTGAGGTTGTTTCTACTGCATTCTTTTCACAAGATTCATCAAAAACAACATGAGGTGTTTCTTCCACAAGAAGGGTTCGTTTGTTGAGTACTCTAAATGCTTTGCTAGTTGAGGAGTATCCTAAGAATATCCCCTCATCTGCTTTGGCATCAAAAGCATTCAACTTACTCTTCCCATTGTTGTGAATGAAACACTTACAACCAAATATATGAAAGTAAGATACTCTAGGTTTTCTTCCTTTCCACAGTTCATATGGGGTTTTCTCATGTATTTTATGAATACCTGACCTGTTTTGAGTGTGACAAGCTGTGTTGATGGCTTCTGCCCATAGCTTCTTGGGAGTAGAGAATTCAGCAAGGAGTGTTCTGGCAGCTTCTTTGAGTGTTCTGACTCTTCTTTCAGCTACACCATTCTGTTGTGGTGTTCTTGCTGCACTTGTCTCGTGCTGAATACCATTAGAAGTACAATAGGCAATTATATAAGAGTTAATGAATTCAGTGCCTTTGTCACTTCTAATTTTCACGATTGGTTCTCCTTTCTCTACTTGGATCCTCTTCAATAATTCAGGTAGCTTCTGCTGTGTTTCACTCTTCTTGTATAGGAAGATAACCCAAGTAAACTTGGAATAATCATCTACAACAATAAGAGTGTACTTTCTTCCTGTTAGAGTGGTTGGAGTGATTGGTCCAAAGAGATCCATGTGAAGCAATTCAAGAACTCTGCTGGTTGATGCTGTCTTCTTGGTCTTGAAGGAGACCTTTGTTTGCTTTCCTTGTTGACATGCCTCACAAACCTGATCTTTACAGTAGAGTTCATTAGGCAGACCATCAACTAAGGATTCCCTTGCTAACTTGTTCATAGTCTTAAAGTTCAGATGGCTAAGACGTTTGTGCCATAGCCAGCTGACATCTTTAGGGCTCTTCACAAGCAGGCATGTATCCTTAGGACAGCTGTTCCAATTTGCAAGATACATACTTCCCTTTCTAGATCCTGTTAGAAGGTTTTGTTTTGTTCTTTTATCACTTATGAGACATTCATCTTTAGAGAATTTAACTGAATAACCAGTGTCACAAAAGTGAGAAACAGATAATAGATTAAACTTAAGACCTTCTACATATGATACATCATGTACCTCAATGTCACCATTTTTAAGGGTGCCATATCCTTTTGTGTTACCGTGCGCGTTATCACCAAAGAAAACTTTTGGACCTTTCTTCTCTATGTAGTTGGTCAGCAGGGTTTTGGTTCCTGTCAGCACCTTGGACTGATCTGATTTGTTCTTGGTGTCAGCTAAGTAGTAGTCAAATGGTTTCCCTTTATAGGAGTGTACATACATGATCTTTTGACTAGTTACATTCGGCCTGGGTGCATTAGCTGGTCGATGCACACGATTATATGGACCATACTCTTCTGTTCTCACAATATCATAAGAGATAGGGGGTGCAAAGAGAACAGATTTGTTTGAAGAAGATTTCTTCTTCTTGGCTGGAGCAGCATACAGCTGAGACTGTCTCAGCCGAGATGGTCTAGGCTGTTTGCTGTTCCTCTGTACAGGCTTGGGGTTAGCTTGTCCTTTACCATTCTTGGTTTTGGGATAGTTAGCCTTAGCTGGTACAGATGCCTTTTGGTTCATATTGAGTTCATTGTGTTTAGAACACTCACCCTGTTCATGTATCTGAGTAGTGCACTGGTTAGGTGTACTACCCCCAGCTGGAGAGGATGTTGATGGATTAAGTTCATAACCTAAACCCATCTTATTGCCACTTGATCTATAATATTCAGAGATACTTTCAATAGTAGTCGAAGCTTTATTGAATTCTGATATTTTTCGATCTAGGCATTCCTTCTCCTTTTCTAAGAGCTTATGTGTTTGGAAGAGATCATCGAACTTAGACTGAAGTATACGAAATTCTTTGGTTTCTAAGGCTTGAGTTTCTAACATCCCCTCATACAACTGAGTTGTTGTGGTATTTTCTTCTTTAAGAAGTTCCACTTCTTTGGTCAACCTTTCATTCATGGTGACTAACTCAGGGGTGTTATCAAACTTTACCTTTTTCAACCTAGCAATTTCTTTCCTTAAGTCCTTATTCTCCTCTTCCACTTCTATAAAGGCTCTAGTGGCAATATCCAGATCACCTTTTACCTTTCTTAAAGATTGATAATAGGTGTCTTCTGATTCGCCTTCAGATGAGTTTATGTCATCTGTTTGTGAGAAAATAGGTGAATGGAAAGTAGTAGTATAAGAGTTTACCTCATTTTCTCCTATGGCCATCATAGCTAGATCGTCTGAATCATCTGAAAAGATTTGATCGTCTGGTGATGTAGGAAGTTCATCACTTTGATATTCAGATTCTTCAGTCACCATTGCCTTTTTGTCTGAGGTTCTCCTTGGCCTTCTTTCTTTCTTGTCATCCAAATCCAGCTCAGGACATTCATAGACATAGTGTCCTGGTTTGCCACAGTTGAAGCAAGATCCAGGTTTCCGATTTGAGTTGCCTCTCCTTGGAGGAGTGGCATCTCTTCTTCTAGATCCTCGGCTGTCAGATGACTCCACATCCTTTCTAGGATGTCTTTCTGGTGTTCTTTCTCTGGAACCTCTGGAGGGTGAACTTGCTCTTCTATCTTTGTAGTTTCTATAGAATTTTCTATATTTGCTGTTGAGGGTGTTCATCCTTTCAAATCTCTTGATCATAAGTGCCATTTGCTCTTTTAGGCTCATGTCTGATCCTTCACAGTCTTCTGTTTTCAGAGAGGTCTTGCCAGATGAGGTGCTTGCAGCTTTTGTATTGGCTGCCTTGAAGGCTACAGTCTTGGAGGTAGATGGGGTTGCAGTTGGCTCATCACTTCCTGAGTTCTCTTCTCTTTCAAGATCATATTCATGGGCTTTCAGGTTCTGAAATAGAGTTTGGGCAGACCACTTCTTGATATCTTGAGTATCTTTGATGATGGTCTTCTTGAGTCTCCATTTCTTGGTTAGAGAATCTAAGATCTTTAGATTTTTCTCTCTATTTGTGTATTTCTTGCCCAGAGATTCTATCTCATTGATGATCTTGGTAAATCTGTTGTCTAACTGATCAATAGACTCTTCTGGTTGCATCTTGAAGTGTTCGAACTTCTTGACTGCTGTAGATAACTTGGATTCTTTGATTAGCTCAGTTCCTTCACAGAGAAGTGCCAATGCCTCCCACATCTCTCTGGCTGACTCACAATGGATTACCTTTGCAATGTACTCATTTGGAAGAGTTTGCATTATGTAATCTTGAGCAATGCTATCAAGGTTTGATTGCTTCATCTCTTCTGGTGTGAGATCCTTCATGGGCTTGGGAACCAGTTCTCCAACTGGGACTTCTGGATCACCATTTGCAGTGTTGACTGTCATGATGGTGATCGGGCCTTCTGTGATTACAGACCACATCTTGTAGTGGACTGATGTGAGATTCTTCCTCATCCTGATCTTCCAGTAATCATAATCCTCCACTGAAAACTTAGGCAACTTGCGCATATTAGCACTCATGCTGTATGAGTTTTCGAAAACAAGTTTTTCTCAAAAAGATCTGTTCAAGAGGACTACAGAAAGACTCCCTCAAGTCTTCTGATAATCTAGAGACAGTAGTCCGTTAGAACCACTGCTCTGATACCACTTGTTGGTCCCTGAACGAGTAGTGAATGGGATTAAAGTCTAGAGGGGAGGGGTGAATAGACTTTAAAACTTTTTCAAACAGAGTTGGGAACCTCTTCTGATTGCTATGTCAACTGGACTGCAAGTCTGCTGGTCCAGATGACTATAGTGATCTGACTGAAGAAGTTATATGCGGAAATATGGTGGCCCTGGTTTAGACTCGTTCTTGTAACTTGTTTTACTTTGTGAAATTACTTAGCTGATGCTGGTTTGAAAGTTATGGCCCTTTTTGAAGAGTGTTGAAATCACAGTATGCACTATATAATAATGAATGTAAAAGCAGAAATGTAAAGTGCAGAAAGTAAATAACACCGGATTTATAGTGGTTCGGATATACGATCCTACGTCCACTCTCACGTCCTAACGTGATGTTTAATCCCTTTAATTTCCACAAATTACAAGGGTCTTGTCCTTTATAGTCCCAAGGTTAGGACTTTGAGATCTGAGCCGTCCTAACAGCTGCGGTCTCCACAAGTGATTGTAAGCACTTGCACTTTGGGGGGTTTCAAAAACTTAAACCTTTCGGTGAGGGTTTGGGGTTTTTGAGATGTATCCAACTAATGGTTCAAGCTTATAATTTGCTTAACCACTATGCCTAAAACAATTGATATACAATATGAACAAGTTTCAGGTTCTTAAGGGTTGGATAAGAAGTACTTAAGAGCTATGGATAATCTAATGGATTTCAGGCTCTTTGAGAATTCTTAGAACAGTGTGACTTTTTGCTGGATGGCTTGCTTAGCTTGTGAATTCTCTCTTGTTGCTTCTGTGTTCAACCTCTTGTATTTATAATGGAGATTGAGTGCAACTAGCCGTTGGAGTTGACTAGCCGTTTGAGCAATCTTCCCATAATAGCTTGATTCCTTGATTCCAGCCGCTTGATTGCTTCAATCCTGGGATCATGTCAATCTTCTAAATAAGGTAGGTCTTCGTTTGAATTGCAAGATGACTTGGGAATCAGCCGAGTCCTGAAAGAGCACATAGTCTTCTGATCTGTACTACTAGTCTTCTGACTGCTCTTCTGGCCTTAGGTCTTCTGTCTTCTGGTATCAGACGAGTACTACTCTTCTGATCTGGAAATTCTTTGTAATGCTTTAGGCCATCTTTAATCTGGGACTCCATCAGATAAGTAGGTATACAAGCACCTTAACATATCTGGTCTTCAAGGATCTTCTAGTCTTCATGTCTTCTACTCTTCTTATCTTGAGGATAGGCATGTAAGCCATGACTGTGCTGATCAGCTGCTATCAATACAGTTGATCACACAAGACTAGTCTAAGCTGTTCTATACAAGTCAGCTGATCCTATTACATTTATAAACTCTAAGTGTTTTGGCCATCAAAACTATTCTAACATCAAATGGGGCTTAGGGTGAATTTATATCCCAACATTAGTTACTCCAGAATCTGTAGCTCATCTTGTTGAAAGGCTAACAGGTATCAAGTATTCTGTTGAGAAGATTGCAACTCCTAATTCAGATGAAGATTTGTTTATGGAAAGTGAAGAGAAAGGTGTTGATGAAGCTGAGAATGCTGCTGAAAAAGAGTGTATGGAAATTGATGAAGATGTTGGCAATGCAACAGAGGTGTTTGAGAACACTGTTGTTATTGAAGAAACAGAAGCCTTGGAGCATCAAGACTTAAATGCTGAAGAGATGGAAAGCATTCCAATTCACTCTGCTGATCCTATTATTCTTGAAGATGTGCAAGAACAGATCAGAACAGGTCCTATTGGAAAGGAATTTGAGAATTCTGCCTTTGAGATGTTGAAAAAGCAGAATGCAGAACTTCAAGCAAAGTTGGAAGATGCTGTAAAGATGTTCCAAGAAGCTACTGAGAGAATGAATAAGATGACTTCTGAACACTCTTATGAAAAGGTTATGGAATATACAATGTCCAAAATTTATGATCTTCATAGAGTACAAGAGAAGAACCTGTCTCAAGTGTTGCATAAGAAGCTGGAGCAACACATATCTTCCTTGAAAGAGTGGCATGATGAAGCCAAAAAGGGGGAAGATAAGACAAGGAAAGTGATGGAACAAACTCAGTCACAACAAGCTCAGTTGGTTGTGAGTCAGGATGAGTTAAAAGAAGAAATTGCAATTCTGAATGAGAAGCTAAAGCTAAGGAAGCAACAGAAGCAACAAAGTCAAGAGATTGTTGAGAAGAGACCTAATATTGCTGAAAGTTCGATTCAGAAGAAGAGAAAGTTAGTCTTGTCTGATGAAGAACAAGAAGAAGAAGAAACTGGTAGACTTACCAGATCAAAGAGCAAATTGAAAGTTGGAATTTCAAGTGAAGAGCAAGAAAAATTTAATGTTTTGAAGAAAAAGAAAGCTGAAGAAGCAGAACTGAAAAAGAAGAAAGAAAAGGATATCAAGTTCTTAAAAACAAGATTTGATAACAAAGTTGCTGCTTTGAAGAAGAAATTGAAAGCTCAAAGGAAAGCTGAAGGAAAAGAGTTTGACAAAGATTTTCAAGATGAAAACTTTGTGGATTTTATTGTTCTAACTGAGAATATGGAACACTGGAAGAATCTAAAGAAGAAGTGGCAGATTGCAAACTTCATTGTGAGGAAGTTTGGTGATCATTCGAGCAAAGAAGCTGAATTTATTGATTTTGAAGAGTTCATGCTGAACATTGATCAAGAGTTTTGGGAAGACATAGCACAAGTTGCTGCTCGTGCTGGAACCAAGATCTTGTGTCCTGAAGAACCAAATTGGGAACCTCCAAGACTGGAAAATGGAGAACCTGATTACAAGGAGATCAACAACATAATTGCTGAGATTATCAAAGAAGAAGGAATAACTGATCATCAACATATGATGGATATCAAAGCAAGGATGTATGTTGCATTCAGAATCTGAAGATACAGAATGAAGATGAAGGACAAGCTCAGAAGATAACATTTCTATCCTTAATCTTTATTTCTATATATTTTTTTCATATTCTGTTAGTATGTGTAAAATGTGAAATATCTAATCTGATTGTGAATATGATATGAATTCTGAATTGATGAACTGTTATGATTGACTACATACTTAACTACTGATTTATTAACATTTAAGTAGTTTTGGCTTCATCAAAAAGGGGGAAATTGTTGGGATATGAATCCTATAAACAATGTTCTAATTGATGAAAATATGTTTTGATGGCCAAAAGCAACTTAAAGTTAGTAATATATGTGGTTCTAAGTCATCTTAACTAAGTCATTTGATGAGAAACTTAAATTGAGATTACTGATCTTAATGATATCTGAAATAAGTTTACTGATCTTATTTAGTAATATTGAGAATAAAATTACTGATCTTAACTGAGTTATATGGAATAAGATTACTGATCTGAGTATGGAAACTGAGAATAATTTTAGTGATCTTATATGAGATATTTGAAATCTGAGTTACTGATCTGATATACTTACTGATCTTATATACTTACTGATCTTATATGCTTACTGGTCTTATATGTAAGTTACTGATCTTAGTATTTACTGATCTTATATGAAAGTTATTGATCTTATTGGTTACTGATCTGATATATGAACTGTTAGGAACTAAGCTGATGCTTTGTATTGTATAGACAGCTTATAGTATAGGACTTAGATATACTCATCTGTATATAGTTCAGTTGATGTATAGATATGTTTTATATATGTAAAGTTGTATTCTATTTGTATTCAGCATTGTAAAAGTTCAGAACAGTAGTTTAGGAATAGATTAGAAGAAGATCAGAAGACTAATGAAGACTCAGAAGACTACTTCAGAATAAGATGACTTCAAGAAGAGTTGAAGAAGAGCTTAGAAGAAATCTGGAGAAGTTTTGAACAGTTTTAAGTTACTGTGCTGACTGGCTCAGCAGAGTAAAAATCAGAAGAGTAAAAATCAGAACAGTAAGTTACTGTGCTGATTTGGTGAAATTGAAGAATAAGTTTGGAAAGCTTATTTAAGGTGTAACTGAAGATATATTGAAGATATGCTGACTTGGAATAAGAAGGAAGTTGTTGGTCCCAAAGTTGAGTTAAGATTGAGTAAGCTAGTAAAAATCAGAACAGTAAGCTGACTTGTAAAGTGTTTCATTTCTTCCGAAGTCAGTTCTGACCTTGGTTTAGGGACCAGTGCTCCAACTGGTTTAGATGGATCCAGAACAGCAGTGTTTTCCACCATGATGACAATTGGTCCTTCAGTCACCACAGACACCATTAGATCATGGGTCGAGCTAAAGATGGCCTCCCCCCTAGACTTTGGGACCAACAACTTCCTTCTTATTCCAAGTCAGCATCTCTTCAATATATCTTCAGTTACACTTTACATAAGTTTTCCAAACTTATTCTTCAATTTTACCAAATCAGCACAGTCACTTACTGTTCTGATTTTTACTCTTCTTAGCCAATCAGCACAGTTCTCCAAAACTGTTCTGCACTTCTTCAGAATCATCTAAGCTTCTCTTTAACTCTTCTTTGAAGTCTTCTTATTCTGAAGTAGTCTTCTGAGTCTTCATTAGTCTTCTGATCTTCTTCTTTTCTAGTCTATTCCTAATCTACTGTTCTGAACTTTTACAATGCTGATTACAATAGAATACAACTTTACATATATAAAACCTATCTATACATCAACTGAACTATATACAGATGAGTATAATTAAGTCCTATACTATAAGCTGTCTATACAATACAAAACATCAGCTTAGTTCCTAACAGTTCATATATCAGATCAGTAAACACAATAAGATCAGTAAACACTTAAGATCAGTAACTTACATATAAGATCAGTAAGCATATAAGATCAGTAAGTATACAAGATCAGTAACTCAGATTCAAATATCCCATATAAGATCAATAAACTTATTTCAGTATTTCTTACTAAGATCAGTAAACTTATCTTATATAGAACTTTTATATCAATCATATAATCACATATACCATTATCCTCAAGTTGCTTTTGGCCATCAAAACATACACATCAATTAGAACATTGTTTCACAGATTCATATCCCAACAGGAACCATTCTCAGTCTGCGAATCCTGTTTGGAAGGCAAGATGACCTCGAGGCCTTTTAAGGCTAAGGGTAATAGGGCTAATGATGTGTTGGAATTGATTCACTCTGATTTGTGTGGGCCTATGACTGTTCAAACTAGATGAGGCTTTGAGTACTTCGTCACTTTCATTGACGATTACTCAAGATATGGATACATCTACACGATGCGCCACAAGTCTGGATGTTTTGCCAAGTTCAAAGAATTTAAGATAGAAGTGGAGAACCGTCATGGTAAGAGTATCAAGTCACTGCGTTCTGATCGTGGTGGCGAGTACCTTAGCAATGAATTTAGGCAATACTTATTAGAGAACGGGATTGGATCCCAGCTCTCCGCGCCTAGTACTCCGCAACAGAATGGCGTGGCTGAGAGAAGTAATAGGACTCTATTAGATATGGTGAGATCGATGATGAGTTATGCTTCATTACCTACCTCTTTTTGGGGTTATGCCTTGGAAACAGCAACGTACCTTCTAAATTATGTACCTTCTAAAGTGGTTCCAAAAACCCCGATTGAACTGTGCTCTGGGCGAAAGCCTAGTCTAAACCACATTCGAATTTGGGGTTGTCCAGCACATGTGCTGAAAAAGGAAGCTGATAAGTTGGCACCTAGAACTGAAGTATGATTGTTTGTAGGATACCCTAAGGGAACGAGAGGTGGTTATTTTTATAGTCCTAATGATCAGAGGGTGGTGGTGAGTACCAATGCCCGATTTTTAGAAGAAGACTATATGAATGAGCATAAGTCCAATACTGAGATCATTCTAAATGAGTTGAGAGGAGACAATGGCACACCGAGTGTGCAAGAGGAAATACCACAAGAGACTGCACAACGTGGCGACTATGATGAAACTTTGTATACATTGCCTCGTCGTAGTGGGAGGGTTGTTCGCCAACCTGATCGTTTCATGTTTGTGGGAGAGCCTATGGACTTGATTCCAAGCGATGTACATGATGATAACAACCCCTGGACATACAAAGAGGCAATCAAAGACAAAGATGCAGAGTCTTGGCACAAGTCAATGGATTCAGAAATTGAATCTATGGATGCTATGGAAGTGTATGACCTAAGTGAACTTCCCCATGACAAGAAAGCCGTTGGGTGTAAGTGGGTCTACAGACGTAAGAGAGGGTCTGATGGGCAGATTATTACTTTTAAGGCACGGTTGGTGGCAAAGGGTTTTACCCAGAAAGAAGGAATCGACTATGACGAGACCTTCTCACATGTAGCCATGCTAAAATCGATCCGGATTCTCTTATCCATAGCTAATCACATGAACTATGAGATTTGGCAAATGGATGTCAAGACAGCTTTCCTTAATGGAAATTTGGATAAGGACATCTATATGCAGCAACCCGAGGGTTATGTGAAGAAAGGCCAAGAGCATCTAGTCTTTAAGGTGAAAAAATCTCTTTATGGGCTAAAATAAGCTTCCAGGTCTTGGAACATTCATTTTGATGAGGTGATCAAATCTTTTGGATTTGAACAATGTCAAAATGAAAGTTGTGTGTACAAGAAGAGTGACGGAGACGTAGTGGTATTCTTACTACTATACGTAGATGATATTCTTCTTATTAGCAACAATGTGGAAGTATTATCAGACGTAAAGGTGTGGCTTTCAGAACAATTTCAAATGAAGGATATGGGAGAAGCATCGTACATTCTTGGTATTAAGGTCACTCGTGATCGAAAAAAGAGAATGTTGTGTTTATCTCAAGCGTCTTACATTGATATTGTGATTGCTCGTTTTTTCATGCAGAATTCCAAGAAGGGTGTACTACCTTTCAGACATGGAGTCCCTCTATCTAAAGATATGTGTCCTAAGACACATAAGGAGATAGAGGAGATGGCTAAGGTTCCTTATGCTTCGGCTGTAGGAAGCCTTATGTATGCGATGCTGTGTACGAGGCCTGATATTTGCTATGCAGTCGGCATGGTAGCAAGATATCAGTCTAACCCTGGTCAAGGACATTGGACTGCTGTTAAGCATATTCTTAAGTACTTGAAAAATACTCGAGATTATATGCTAGTATACCAGTCAAATAGTTTGATTCCTTTGGGTTATACCGATTCAGATTTCCAAGCTGATCGAGATGAACGGAAGACAACCTCGGGTTATGTGTTTATGCTGGGAGGCGCAACCATATCTTGGAGAAGTGTGAAGCAAAAATGCATCGCGGACTCCACTATGGAAGCCGAGTACGTAGCTGCCTCAAAGGCCGCAAAGGAGGTTGTCTGGCTGCGTAATTTCTTTCTGGAATTAGGGGTATCTCAGAGTATGCCGATGTGTATCACTGTTTATTGTGATAACGCGGGTGCAGTGGCAAACTCGAAAGAACCAAGAGCCCACAGAGCAAGTAAACACATAGAGCGAAAGTACCACATTATACGAGAAATCGTAAATCGAGGAGACGTGGCTGTAGCTAAGATTGCGTCGTTGGATAACTTGGCTAATCCTTTCACAAAGATGCTGGCAATAAAAGTCTTTGAGAAACATGTAGAGGGTCTTGGTTTACGATGTATTACAAGCTAGACTTTGAGTATAAGTGGGAGAAATGTTGATGTCTTTATGTGTATACTAAAAGTTAAGCTTTAGTATAAGTGGGAGATTGTTGGTGTATATTGTAAAACAAACTTTTAGTGGGCTTTTGTGACGTATATTCGATTTCCTTTTATCTAAAATAAATGGTTTTTCACATTTTTGCATTCTTTGTGATTACTTGTATGTCTGCTTATCTTGCATTGTAGACGATGTGGTGGGTTTGTAGTCACACAGAAGATCACATTGTCAGTTCCTTGTAAGATATAAACAGTATTCACAACTGAGATAGTTATGGACAAAACTATTGGTTTAAGTTGTAGTGTAAACTTGTTAGTGGTTTGTCTTGGCCATTAGTTTATATTAGTGCGCTGTGGCGTATTGAATGGATCACAGATAAGACATGTTCTTCTGTTCTCACTGTTACGAAGAACTAGAGGTCTTGGTGACTTTTATGATTCTTAACGCTAAGTGTGATATTTAGATGTGTGGGGTGCTTGTTCACTACTTTGATGTACCATAGGTGAGAATCTTGGTAGATTCTTCACGCTCCGTATTTTGGGTAGTGGCATCGCTCGCATGATGTCTACTTATTGGCATTAGGGCACCGTGTCCTGTACATCCAGGCTGATGATGTCCCCTTGAGGAAACTCATAAATGATTGTCGTATTAAACCCTGTAGGTGCATTTAATCCGTACGACAACAAGGTTGAGTGGTACTACTCAAGGAATTATAGAAATTAATTATTTAAAGAAGTCAAAAGCTTTAATAATTAATAGACGTGCGATATCTTAAACACGGGGAATTATGAAGTCTAATAGAAGCCCTGATTCAGTTCGGGATAGGATGGGAGTGCAACATTAATTCTTTAGTGGAATGAATTAATGTTCTGGGCCAAATTATATGTTTTGGGCTGAACATAAGAGTATTTGGGCATGTATGAAACCTAAACCCCATACCTTCTAATGGATCCCTAGTCTGGCCCATGAACTTATGGAGATTATAAATAGGAGCCTCAAAATAGTTTTGAAACCCTAGCACACACGAAATTGAGAAAAACGGCTAGGGTTTTAAGGAGACGAAACTGAGGCACCTTCTCCACGTTTGATAGTGCGCCGTCCACCCAGTGTTCGAGCGAGGTTGGGAGACATGCTAGAAGATCCGTAGATTGGAATCAACGTCTCGATCTTCAAGGGTAATGAATCTAAATTTTTCTTTAGACGCATGTTTAGGTTTTAATTCGTTATTTATACGTTTGGCATCCGACAACGATCCCGGTGATGGACCGCCTTCGCCGGCGTGTTCCAGCAATTGGTATCAGAGCCTGAATTCGTGGATTGTTGGCTCTGCCTGAAACGTATGGTTGTATGATTCAATTTATTTTGTTTCATGTATGTATGCTTTTCTGTTGGTTATATTTTTTTTCTTGTATCGCAACCCTAGTGTTATGTAATCGTTTTTCCCACCAGATAATAAGTGTGGGTAGTATAGGACTATTTCATAGATCACTGTAGTAGGGTTTTGCTCGTTTATATTGTATTTTTTGATCGTGAGAACGGGCGGTGTCGATGGAAAATCTAAAAACAGTAATCTGAGTTATTCGGGTTATGGCCTTGGACGGTGAAAACTGATATGGCATAACTTTTGACTCGGGTGTCCGTTTTCAGCCCACAAGACCTTTTCGGAAACGTCTCGACGAGATCTAAGAGGGTCGTGGCTAGGCTGCGAAGAAATGTGGTGAGGCCTAATTTAAAAGTCTTGATGAAGTTTTCTACCAGTTTTTGTTGGTGGACGAGAATTCGAGGTTTTTGCATTACGAGAGAGGCCGATGCGAGGCATCCGTCCGCGCCACTGTTTTTATCATTGTAATAGCTTATAATAGGCTGTTTTTTGATAGGGTTTCAAGGGGTTGCGATAGATGTGCATTTATTTAATTTTGCCTCTGTTTATCGCATCTTGTTATCAGACCAGTAGGATGGTCAGATAACCAAGTCCTTCTTTTTCTGATCCCTTCAGTAGAGTTGTCCTTTCCTAAGGTTTAGTCACTAGCATCGTAGAATTCAGGAAAATTTAATGCATCTTCTAAATCAGGATTATATTCAGGGGTGTTGTCCTCAATGTCAAGGACATTGGCATTTTCAACATTGTTGTTTCCCCCTTGAATATTTAACCCATTAACTACCTCAGCAGAGCCTGCTTCTTCATTGGTAGTTGTTACCTGATTATGAACTGGGATTGGGTCATTCAGTTCATCATTTCCTTCAGTGGGGTTTGCCTCAGGGAGTTTACCTTCAGGAGTGTTGTCTAGTTTAGTGTTTTCAGGAGGATTGGCCTGGACAACTTCTATGAACATTGTATCTTTGTCTTTTAAGCTTAGTCTGGTTGTCCTTTGTGTGATGTCATCAGTATCCAGGTTCTTATTCCTGATCTCAAGGATAGATTCATTAAACACAACATGGGGTGTTTCTTCCAAAATAAGAGTTTTACAATTGTAGACTCTGAAGGCTCTACTGATTTGAGAATATCCAAGAAATATCCCTTCATCAACTTTTCTATCAAAAGCTTTCAACTGCTCTTTCCCATTGTTGTGAATGAAACACTTGCTACCAAATATGTGAAAGTAAGATACTTTAGGCAATCTTCCTTTCCAGAGTTCATAAGGGGTTTTGCCTTGTCCCTTAAACATCTATTCTGAGTATAGCATGCAGTGTTTATGGCTTCAGCCCAAAACCTCTTAGGTAGATATGAATCAACAATTAAGGTTCTAGAAGCCTCTTTAAGAGTTCTATTTCTTCTTTGAGCTACCCCATTCTGGTGAGGAGTTCTGGCTGCTGAAGTTTCATGGGCTATTCCATTTTTAGTGTAATACTCATTGATGTATGAATTAATGAACTCAGTGCCTTTATCTGATCTTATCTTGATTATATTAAGGTTTTTCTCATTTGACAGTCGCTTTAACAGTTCAGGGAGTTTGACTTGAGTTTCCTTCTTATCAAGGAGAAATACTACCCATGTGAACCTAGAGAAGTCATCTACTACAACCAATGTGTATTTTCTTCCATTTATGCTTGCAGGGGTAATTGGTCCAAATTGGTCCATATGTAATAGTTCAAGTACCCTTTCAGTAGAGATGACTGGTTTGCCCTTAAATGAAGCTTTAATCTGTTTTCCTTCTTGACATGGTTTACACACATGTTCTTTAATGAAAATTTCATTAGGCAGTCCTTTAACTAATGCATTTCTAGCCAGCTTGTTCATGGATTTAAATTCAGGTGGTTTAGCCTTTTATGCCATAACCAACTTTGTTCATTTGAGCTTTTGGCAATGAAACATGCAACATTAGTAGACTTGTCCCAGTCAGCAAAATACACATTTCCTTTCCTAGTTATTACCAATTTTCAGGTGGTTAAGCATTTTCCACTAGTGAACTCAACATTGTATCCTTTATGACAGAACTGATTTATGCTTAGGAGATTATATTTGAGACAAGCCACATAAGATACATTGGATACCTTGATATTACCAATTATCAAGGTACCATAACCTTTTGTTGTTTCTTGTGAGCTGTCTCCAAAGGTGACATTAGGGCCTTCTTGTTCAATGAATTCAGTGAGGATATTTTTGTTTCCAGTCATGTGCCTTGAACATCCACTGTCCAAGTACCATGCTGACTTTTTGTCCATGCTCCTCAGTTTCTTGTGGCCCTTTGGTACCTACAATGATCAAGCTTTATGTACCCTTTGAATTTTGGGTCCTGAGAGGTTAGCTGTAACTTTAGGAACCCAAACTTGCCTAATTACCCTGATTGATTCAAGGTGGCTACGTTGTTTTCCTCTAGCATCAACATACGTAGTTTTTCCCTTAAATGCATTTGGGAAAGAATGTGTGAAAGTGTTGACTCTGTAAGTTTCAGGAGAGTTGTCATATCTCCTGAACTTATGAGTTCTTTGTGCTACATGAGGGAATCTTTGAGGATGGGCATATTGATGACCATTACCCTTTGGCATGAAGGGTTTTGGTTTTCTCATTTTATTGTACCCTTCATGAGAGTTGACCTTAGGTCTGTTCAGCTGAGGTTTCCTCAGGGGAGTTGGCTTAGGCTGAACATACCTTGGACAACTTCTCTGGATGTTGTTCAATTGAGTTACCCTTCCATTGGGCCTACTCTATTGAACACCATTTCTCCTGTATTCAGGGACTTTGACCTTTTCCTTAGGTATGGGCCTAGTTCCCTGAAGTACTTGAGTGGGCACTTCAAGCATTTTGCCCTTTCCTTTGTTTAGTGGCTGAATTAATTCATTTTCAGCTTGTTGTGCCACTGATTTAATAAAGAATCTCTTAGTGTTACTTGTTGAAGAAACACTAAGACAAGGTGAAGATTCGAATGGATCATATCCCAATCCACTCTTTTGAGCCATAGGTATTTGGAAGCTTTGAATTTCCTCTATTGCTTTAGAAGATTTATTCATTGCAGACATCTTAATTTCAGGCTCTCTTCACTTGATTTAAGAATGACATACTCATGTGAGAGGTTTTCAAATTTGGCTTGAAGAATTTTAAGCTCAAAGTCGTTTCTCTTCTGAATAAGCAGTTGTTCATCAATCTGCTTTTGTTGGTCAACTATCCTGAGAGAGGCTTCATCAAGTTCTCTCAAGACTTGTTGATACAACTCAGTAGACTTGACATCAACCACAGATTTAGAAGTTTTTACAAGTTCAATGGATAACCTTTCATTTTCTCTGACACAGTTATCATGAAATTCTTGCAACCTAGTGAAATCTTCCATCAACTTCCCAAAAGAAAGTTTCAAGTTGACATCAGTAGTGTTTTGTGATTGAATTGATGGTGAGCTAGAAGTAGAACCTCATCATCTTCTATGGCCATGTTGCACACATCATCATCATCACTGTTTGAGAACAGTCCATCATTAGAGGAGTTGAAGCTTTCAGCACTTTCAGACACATCACCAGCCATCATGGCTTTTCTGTTGGTGAACTTTTTCGTCTCTTTTAGCTTGCCTCTCCTTTCTTTCTTTTGAGCTGAGTTCAGGGCAATCATACTGGAAATGCTCTTTCTTTTTGCAGTTGTAGCACATGTCTTCATCATCATCTTTCTTAGATTCATCTCTTCTTCTGGATGATGATGGTTCAACTCTACTGGACTTTCTCCTATCGGAGTACTTGTCCTCTGATCTTCTTTCTTCAGGCCTTTTGTCCTCAGCCTTGGCTTCAGAAGAGTTGTACCTTCTCATGACCTTGTTGTCTTGGTAGAATTTCTTGTATCTATCAAACCTTGAGTTGAGCTTGTCAAACCTCCTTGCCATTAGGGCCATTTTTTCCTTCATCTCAGCCTTGGAGACTGACTTTGATGATCTTGGAGTGGGCTGCATTTCTGGTTCAGCAGATTTGACTTTGAATGCCACTCCTTTAGTAGGTAAGGAAGATTCTTTAGTAGGTTTTCTTCTGTTTAGATCAAACTCATAGGCTTTGAGTTCTGAGAAGATTTGTTGCATGGTCATGGTGGAGAGATCTTTGGTATTCTGCATCATTACAGAATATACATCCCACTTTTGAGTGAGACTTCTTAGAATCTTCAGTGCAACTTCTCTATTGGAGTACACCTTGCCCAGTGAGTTGATTTCATTCATGATGTCAATGAATCTACCAGCAAATTTATCAATGGACTCATCAGGCTCCATTGTGATTTGTTCAAACTTCTGCACAGCAACTTGGAGTTTATTCTCCTTGATCTTTTTAGTACCCTCACACATTTCAGCAAGGGTATCCCAAATTTCTTTGGCTGTTGTGCAGTGGTAGACTCCCCCCATTATTGCATCTGGAATTGTTTGGTAGAGAGTGTTCATTGCTAGATAATTGAGATTATCTCTCCTTTTCTCTTCAGTGGTGAGATCATCTTCATCCTTGGGGATCTCATCCCTTATATCAGCTCTCTGAGCATCAGTGACTCTGGGGTTGGCTTGTGTAAATATGAATGGACCCCTTGTGATAACTTTGAGCATTTCATTATGTAGGCATGCATGCAAGATGAGCTCTCATCCTGATTTTCCAGAAGTCATAGTTCTCTATTGAGAACATTGACAACTTGTGATGAGATATGTGGTTGACTGGATCTGGGGCCATATTGTTGATTGTCTGCACATCATCATGAGGAACAGCATTATTGTTCTGGTTTTGGTTCTCATTTTGATTCTGGTTTTGATTTTGATTCTGGTTCTAATTCTGATGCTGGTTCTGGTTGTGATGGTTTCCCCTTGCCATATCTCAGATAAGGAGTTAGACAACAAATGCTAAGATTTCAGAAAGATCAGTTCAGTGACCACACTAAAATGTGTTTTTGAAAATCAAGATGGATTTTCAGAAGCAGTGGTCTTTGAACCCCTGCTCTAATACCACTTGTTGGTCCTGAAAGGAGTATATAACAAGTGTATGAGGGGGGGGGGGGGAATACACTTGTATGCAAATCTTTTTCAAATTTGAGTAAACTGGCTTCAGCAAGGTTGTCCTGAACAACTCTTCTGATATGAATAACTTTCAAAGGATAATCAAACTACTAAGCACTATTGAGTACTTAGTTGAATAACTATCTAAGTAAGTTATAAGTGAGGAATTGTGGTTGGCCTTTTAGTTTAAACTCCTTTTTAGTTCTGAAATCTTTTCTTAACACTTAGTCTGTTTTCAGGGAACTTGTCCAAATCAGTTCAATATAGTCTTGAGTATATGTCTTTGAAAGATCAGTTTGTGTGCTTGTGTATGAATGTATGAAAGTACTTTGAAAGTAAATCAACACAAGAGTTATAGTGGTTCAGAGACTCAAGCTCCTACATCCACTTTCCCTGATTTAACAGGATAATTCCTTATCTCTTGGAATTACTCGTTTTATAGTGCCAAGGTGCACTTGATCAACCACACCACTCCTTGGTGCCTTGATCCCTAGGATATCAGAGTCCTAGTGCTCTTTCTCAACTCAGAACTTACTGTTCTTTTCTCAACAGTAGGTTCCTTACACTTCTACTACAACAACCTTCTATCTCTCTTTTAGAAAGGTATAAGGGTTGATGTTGGGTTCCAACTAGGTTGAGATATCCTTTACAATGAGCTCAGTGTAAAAGGATAGGATATCTCTCTAAGCTTTGTATGAATATACAATGAAGTTCAGCTTAGGTTGAAGTGTTTCTATGAAAGCTTGAAGGCTTTAAGATTCCTTAGGATCTCAGAATTGTTGCTTCAGTTGGGTACATGTTGGATGCCTTCAATGGTTTCCACACTTCATGTTTTTATAGAACAATTTGAGGATTTGCCCGTTGGAGAGACAACCTCAAAATGTCTATATTTGTCTTCTTTGAACTTTGCAACTGAAAGACAGATTCTTGAAAGTGACATGTCCTTAATTTGGGAAGTGAACGGTTGTAAGCACTTTGTCTTGACTTTGAAGCACTCTTCCCAATGTCTGACTTGAAGATTCACTTGATCAAACATGGACATCACTTCTGATCATTGATCCTATGATAAGGACAACTTCCCTTATCATCTGGACAGTTCTTCTTATCACTTTCAGCAGACTTTGCTTATCAACAATGTTGGCTAGGCTCTTTCAAATGACTTGGCTCTTTCTCTTTCAATTCATGTCTCTTGATGGTTCTTGAGCATTCATGACTTCATATTAGTAGCTTTGACCTTATCAGCACAGTTGGCCTTTCATTGAACTGTTCTGGTTCAAGTGTGCTGAGACATCTCTGCTGGTTATCTCTTCTGTACATTGATATATACATCAGTAGACTTGGTCTTGATGATGTATTCCATTCAAAGGATCTTCAGAGAGGTTGTCTTCAACTGAGCTGGCTTGATCAGCACAGTTGTCCATTTTGGTACTTCAGCAGACTTAAGGTCAAGTTGATTCTGAGCCTTGAGGGGACTTGAATGTTGTAATCTTCTAGGCATGAGTTCCCCCTCAATATGTGCATCTAAATATAGTAAGAGATGCCTAACATTCCAGCTTCTCAACTAGCCTATACTACATGTTCCAACATTCCTGAAACATGTTCACATTATATTGACTTATGTATTTGGCATGTCTTAAGGGGTTTTGGTATCTTAATCAAAATTTTCAATTTATTCCCAACATAGTTTTTGTTTCAATTATAGTTTTACCTTAGTTTTCTCAGAAACCCTAAAGCAATTGTTTAGTTAATATAATGGCATGATAGCTTGTAACTTTGGGGATCCACTTACACTCAATTAAATCCTTGGAACCGAAAACTACTTAATCGTACTTGCATACTACAATCGAACCCATACGCTTGTGGGGATTGTATTGTTGCTTTAAATAGTGCAAAACACGTAACAAGTCAATGTTATATTGAGAGAAACACCATGTCTTGTGAGTTGAACTTGAACATTTGGATGTTATCATCACATCACTATTTGTTGTGTGTTTGAGCATTTGTGGTCAATTAGTTTGATCTTCAATAATGGACTTGTGATCACTTTGAGAATGCATCTTGAGGAAGATAAATTCATTTCATTTCATTTAATACGTGGGATGTTTCATTGAGCATCTATTCGCAATCATCACAACCTCTTGTGTTAATTCTTTTGTTGCTCGGGGACGAGCGACAATGTAAGTTTGGGGGGTGATTAGGGTGTATATTGCTCAAGATTACATGTGTTTTAGTGATAAAAATTGATTGGTTTACATGCATTTTCACACTAATATGCCTAAAACGGATGAGAAATGTGATTGAGTTTGTTTTGTAGGAATATGAAGTGAATTGGGCGTTAAATCGCAAGAAACGAGTGAGCAATTATTATTGACACTCACATGAGGAGAATGAGTAAGGTTCATAAGCGTATACGAGGAGTTTGAGAAGAAACGGGACAAGAAACGAGAGGAAAAGTTGAAGAATCGAAGAGGCCGGGCCACATTCCGCTCGGCCGGGCCACTTTCACTTGCCCCCAAATACGAAAGGCAAGGCCAGACCGCGCCACATCCCGCCCGACCGGGCCACCTCCACTCGACCCCAAAGTCGAAGCACGCAAGACGGCCCCAAATAAATTAAATGAATAATTAAATATTTATTTATAAATCTATATTATAAAATTTACGGGTATTACAAATATTCTGTATAGGCTCCCTAATTTTAAAAGATCGTTATATCCTTCTTTAAGGCTAACCTTCAGTTAGTGATGGACATATCCCTGAATAAGGCAATCAATCATGTAATGTATCAAAAGTTCATAAACTAATCAAAATTTTCTAAATATGGTAAGAAGAAGATTTTACAAGAGAGTAACCTTAAGGAAAAAAAAAAAAGGAAGAATGAATTATTTTAAATATCATCTTTGAATAATGTCGAAAGAATGAAAAATTTACTTTTTAAATTATTATTTAAATATATTATTTATCAGGAAGGTAGTGTTGCTACACTTTTCGGCCAACTGCTCAGGTGTGTACACTGTTGTTGGAGGAAAATAATAATAAAAATATATATATATATATATATATATATATATCTAATTAGCCATATTGGAGCGTGTTGGTGAAATAATTATGTCTCATCTAAAAGTCCGAACTTGTAGAGAGGGTGGAAATTAATTCTTGTATATTAATTCCTAACACTCCCCCTCACTCGTGGGCCGGATTAACACCTCTTACCCTTTTTGGGGAGGAGGCCCATCGAGTGGACAATTTAAATGGGTGGAGTGCTTTCAACAGGAATCGAACCCAGGTCGTTTGCCCGGTTTACTCTGATACCATGAAAGAATTCCGTCTCATCTAAAAGTCCAAACTTGTAGAGAGGGTGGGAATTAATTCTTGTATATTAATTCCTAACAGTTGGGAATAAAATGAGAATTTTGATTAATATACCAAAACCCCTTAAGACATGCCAAATAGATAAGTCAATTGATATGAACATGTTTCAGGAATGTTGGAACATGTAGATCAGGCTAATTGAAAAGTTGGTATGTTAGGCAGCTCTTAGTAAATTTAGATGCACAAGTTGAGGGGGAACACATGCTTAAAGAATACAAGAATCAACTCCCCTCAAGGCTCAGAATCAAATTGATCCCAAGACTGCTGAAAAGTGCTCAATGGCCAACTGTGCTGATCAAGTTCAGCTCAAGTAGATGGACAACCTCCCTGATGATCAAATGTGAAGAACACATCAAGTAGATCAAGTCTACTGATGTGTATGTCAAGTTCAGAGGAAAGGTCCAGCAGAATTGACCAAGCACACTTGAACTCGAAACATTCTAAAGCAAAGACCAACTGTGCTGATGGGGTCAAAACCACTGATATGGAAGCATAAAATCTCAAGAACCATCAAGTGATGATTAGTGAAGTTGAAGAGCCAAGTCATCTGAAAGAGCTATGTCAACACTGCTGATAAGTAATGTTTGCTGAAACTGATGAGCAGACCAGTCCAGATGATAAGGAATGTTGTCCTTATCAGGACCAATGATCAGAAGTGATGTCCATGTTTGATCAAGTGAATCTTCAAATCAGACATTGGGAAGAGTGCATCAAAGTCAAGACAAAGAGCTTACAACCGTTTACTTCCCAAATTAAGGACATGTCACTTTCAAGAATCTGTCTTCCAGTTGCAAAGTTCAATGAAGACTTAAATAGACATTTTGAGGTTGTCTCTCCAACGGACATAACCTCACGTTGCTCTATAAATACTGGAGTATGGAGACCATTCAAGGTGTGGAAACTACAAGCTATCAAAGCCAACAAACCTTAAGCACTCACAAAAAATACTTCATTCTTAGAGTTTCCATACACTTCTAGTTACTATCTAAGCTGAACTCATTGTAAATCATACAAAGCTTAGAGAGATATCCTATCTTATACACAGTGCTCAATTGTAAAGGATATCTCAATCTAGTTGGAACCAACATCAACCCTTAAATCTTTCAAGGAAAGACTAGAGGATTGTTGTAGTAGAAGTGTAAGGAACTAACTGTTGAGAGAAGAACATTTAAGTTCTGAGTTGAGAATAGAGTATTAGGACTCTGAATTCCTAGGGATCAATGCACCATGGAGTGGTGTGGTTGATCAAGTGCACCTTGGCACTATAAAATAAGTTAATTCCAAGAGTGAAGGAATTATCCTGTTAAATCAGGGAAAGTGGATGTAGGAGCTTGAGTCTCTAAACCACTATAAACTCTTGTGTTGTTTACTTACAAGTTATATCATTCAAAAACACATTCATACACTGCACACAAACTAATCTTCAAAAGATATGCATTCAAGTTGTGCAAAACTGTTTTGGGACAAATTCCCTGAAAAAGGCAGTTTAAGTGTTAAGATAAGATTTCAGAATTAAAATGAGTTTAAACATAAGGGCCAACCATAATTCCGCAATTATAACTTAATTAGATAGTTATTCAACTATGTACTCTATAATACTTAGTGGTTTGATTATGTTCTGAAAGTTATACCTATCAGAACAGTTGTCCAGGACAACCTTGCTGAAAGCCTGTATTGATCAAATTTTGAAAAGATTTGCATACAAGTGTATTCCCCCATACACTTGTTATCTACTCCTTTCAGAACCAACAAGTGGTATCAGAGCAGGGATTCAAAGACCACTGCTACTGAAAATCCATTTTTGATTTTCAAAAACATTTTTAAGTGTGGTCACTGAACTGATCTTTCTGAATTCTTAACACATTTGTTATCTAACCCTTCTTATCTGAGATATGGCTAGGGGCAATCACAACAACCACAACAACAACAACAACAACAATGCTGTTGTTCCACCTGATGTTGTGGAGACCATCAACAATATGGCTACAGATCCTGTCAATAACATATCTCATCATAAGCTGCCCATGTTCTCAATTGAGAACTATAATTTCTAGAAAATCAGAATGAGAGCTCATCTTGCATGCCTCCATAATTAGATACTGAGAGTCATCACTAGGGGTCCATTTATATTCACTCAAGCTAATCCAAGGGGAAGCTCAAAGAGCAGATGTAAGACAGGAGATGCCCAAAGATGAAGATGTCCTCACCACGGAAGAGAGAAGGAGACATAATCTCAATTATCTAGAAATGAACACTCTCTACCAGACTATTCCAGATGCAGTAATGGGGAGAGTCTACCACTGCACAACAACCAAAGAAATTTGGGACACCCTTGTTGAAATGTGTGAGGGCACTGACAAAATCAAGGAGAATAAGCTCCAAGTTGCTGTGCAGAAGTTTGAACAATTCAGAATGGAGTCTGAAGAGTCAATTGCCAAATTTGCTGGTAGATTCACTGACATAATGAATGAGATCGACTCATTGGGCAAGGTGTACTCCAAGAGAGAAATTGCACTCAAGATTCTAAGAAGTCTCACTCCAAAGTGGGATGTATATTCTGTAATGATGCAGAATACTAAGGATCTCTCTACCATGCCCATGAAACAAGTCTTCTCTGAACTCAAAGCTTATGAGTTTGACCTCAACAGAAGGAAGCCAATTGAGGAATCTTCCTTACCAACAAAAGGGGTGGCATTCAAAGCCAAAACTGCTGAACCAGAGATGCAGTCTACTCCAAGATCATCAAAGTCAGTCTCTAAGGCTGAAATGAAGGAAGAACTAGCCCTCATGGCTAGAAGGTTTTACAAACTCAACTCAAGGTTTGGCAGATACAATAAATTCTACCAAGACAACAAGGTCAGGAGAAGGTACAACTCTCCTGAAGCCAAGGCTGAGGACAAAAGGCCTGAAGAAAGAAAATCAGAGGACAAGTTCTCTGATAGAAGAAAGTCCAACAGAGTTGAACCTTCATCATCTAGAAGAAGAGATGATTCAAAGAAAGATGATGATGAAGATTTATGTTACAACTCTAACAAGAAGGGGCATTTCCAATATGACTGCCCTGAGCTCAGCTCTAAGGAGAGCAAAGAGAGGCAAGCTAAGAGAGACAAAAGGTTCACCAACAGAAAAGCTATGATGGCTGGTGATGAATCCCAAAGTGCTGAAAGCTTCAACTCTTCTGATGATGGACTATTCTCCAACAGTGATGATTATGATGTGTTGGTCCCTGAGACGAGTGTAAGATCAACTGACTTGATTGTAGATGTTGTTAATTCTTAAATACCTTAACATTATCAACAACATCTTAATTTGACCTTCCGAGATTTTTTCTAAGTCTTTTCTGAAATGCTACATTAAATGTTGATCTAAATGTTGTCGCATTTCTGGCAGGATCTAGAAGCTTCTACAAGGATCTGGAACCTGGAAGATTCCAGAACATTGCAGAACGTGCTAGACCACCTTGGAACCATTTAGAACGACCTGGAGCATGCTAGAAGGATCTAGAAAGATCATGGAAGTTGAGATCCTAAAAAATAGGACCTCAACGTGGAAGCCTCTAGAATTCACACCTCACATCTATAAATACCGATTGAAGGCTTCATAATTCAATGTATTCTACTCGATCAATCTCCTAGACCGAGCGTTCATCCCTGTTAGGAGTTGTGGCCAGTAGTTTTACCTTTTAGTTCATACGAAGTATCCCACCCGTATGGTTGTGTGTCTTCTTATCTATTGAGAGTGTAATCATTAGATAGACTAGGCATTTCGACAGTGTATAATTTATACACTTAGTTCGTTTTCTAGACTTGGCACCTGCCTCGTTTATAGTTTCGTTGTGAAAGTTATTGTTGTAACATTTCACACAACATTTGTACTTGAAGATAAGTATTGATTTTACGCCATAAGGCAGACATAGATTTTTATTTATAAAATCTATGTTAAAAGTATTTCCATTGTGTCTCGTTTGTTTTTAGTGTTTCAAGTCTTCCGCTGTGTATCTTAATTTCTGATATTCTGTTAGAGTCAGTGTTGCACTATTTGTCTCAACATTCTGTGCAACATTTATCTACTTTTACTTAAACACTTTTATACACCCTAGCACACTTTCAGTTGGTATCAGAGCAGATACCTGACGACACTAGGTTAGATCTTTGGTCAAGTGTGTTTTTAGTTTAGTTTAGCAATGGAAATACATCACATATCCACTGCACTTAGGCACCCGAACATATTATCCATATTTTAAAGCCTAAGTTGTGCAAGTAGATAGATGAACGTGTTTGGAGAACTGTTCTTACAGGTTATGATGTACCATAAATCAAAACCAACACATCAACACCCCACCAGAAAGAAGGAAAAGTCAAATTTCAACCAAGGTTATCAAAAAGTGAAGGTAAGCCAAGGTATGATCTTTAATATATAAAATCAGTTCAATGCATGTTCTGAATTTGGTCTTTATGAAAATTAATGTGCCAATATTAGATTTAAGCAAAAAATAAATTTTAGTACTACCTTAAATGATGAATCAGATGATGAATTTGATGAATCTGATGAATCTGATGATGTTGAATTCACTTTTCATACTAAGATTGATTATGATAATTCTTTATATGATGATCTGGATGATACAAATTCTGATGTTGCACCTAATGTTATAACATTTATGGTAACATCAAAAAAGAGTCACCCAAATTTGAATTGTTTTAATGGGTTTGTTGATGATGCAGACATAAGGATTGATGATTATAAGTACCAAAAGTTGTTGGATGATTGTAACTCTCAGAAACTCACTCTTAATTCTTTGAATAAAGAGAATGTGAATCTGAAAGAGACAATTACCAAGCTAGAAGTCATACATTCCAGAAGAGATTTTTGAAGTTTGTAAACTGAAGGAGAAATTGATCACCTCTACTTTAAGTTTCATAAAATTTTCTATGAGTGCTTCTGATATATGTTATAGCTATTGGTAAATTTGATAATTGTGGTATACATTATGATAGTGAAACTGCTTCTATTTTCTAAGAATTTTGAATATACTGTGAAGTTTGTGAAGGCAAATGTTAAAACATATGTTGCAACATCTGCACAAACAGATTCTCACAAAGTCAAAAAAACATTGAAAAGAAGTTTGTATGTCACTATTTTTCTAGAATTGATCATATTTGTCCTTACTGCATGTAAATGTGTTGGTCCCTGAACGAGTAGTGAATGGGATTAAAGTCTAGAGGGGAGGGGTGAATAGACTTTAAAACTTTTTCAAACAGAGTTGGGAACCTCTTCTGATTGCTATGTCAATTGGACTGCAAGTCTGCTGGTCCAGATGACTATAGTGATCTGACTGAAGAGGTTATATGCGGAAATATGGTGGCCCTGGTTTAGACTCGTTCTTGTAACTTGTTTTACTTTGTGAAACTACTCAGCTGATGCTGGTTTGAAAGTTATGGCCTTGTTTTGAAGAGTGTTGAAATCACAGTATGCACTATATAATAATGAATGTAAAAGCAGAAATGTAAAGTGCAGAAAGTAAATAACACCGGATTTATAGTGGTTCGGATATACGATCCTACGTCCACTCTCACGTCCTAACGTGATGTTTAATCCCTTTAATTTCCACAAATTACAAGGGTCTTGTCCTTTATAGTCCCAAGGTTAGGACTTTGAGATCTGAGCCGTCCTAACAGCTGCGGTCTCCACAAGTGATTGTAAGCACTTGCACTTTGGGGGGTTTCAAAAACTTAAACCTTTCGGTGAGGGTTTGGGGTTTTTGAGATGTATCCAACTAATGGTTCAAGCTTATAATTTGCTTAACCACTATGCCTAAAACAACTGATATACAATATGAATAAGTTTCAGGTTCTTAAAGGTTGGATAGGAAGCACTTAAGAGCTATGGATAATCTAATGGATTTCTGGCTCTTGGAGAATTCTTAGAACAATGTGGCTTTTTGCTTGATTGCTTGCTTAGCTTGTGAATTCTCTCTCTTGTTGCTTCTGTGTTCATCCTCTTGTATTTATAATGGAGATTGAGTGCAACTAGCCGTTGGAGTTGACTAGCCGTTTGAGCAATCTTCCCATAATAGCTTGATTCTTTGATTCCAGCCGCTTGATTGCTTCAATCCTGGGATCATGTCAATCTTCTAAATAAGGTAGGTCTTCGTTTGAATTGCAAGATGACTTGGGAATCAGCCGAGTCCTGGAAGAGCACATAGTCTTCTGATCTGTACTTCTAGTCTTCTGACTACTCTTCTGGCCTTAGGTCTTCTGTCTTCTAATATCAGACGAGTACTACTCTTCTGATCTGGAAATTCTTTGTACTGCTTTAGGCCATCTTCAATCTGGGACTCCATCAGATAAGTAGGTATACAAGCACCTTAACATATCTGGTCTTCAAGGATCTTCTAGTCTTCATGTCTTCTACTCTTCTTATCTTGAGGATAGGCATGTAAGCCATGACTGTGCTGATCAGCTGCTATCAATACAGTTGATCACACAAGACTAGTCTAAGCTGTTCTATACAAGTCAGCTGATCCTATTACATTTATAAACTCTAAGTGTTTTGGCCATCAAAACTATTCTAACATCAAATGGGGCTTAGGGTGAATTTATATCCCAACAATTTCCCCCTTTTTGATGAAGCCAAAACTATATCTATGATAAATGCTCTTAATAAGATAAGATAGGAGTTTATAAACTTCATAAAAACTGAAGTATCTGATGAAGACAATGAGAGTTTGTCTTGAAAGCAAAGAGAACTAAACTTGAATATATAGATTACAAGTAATAGTTTCTTAAAGCTTTGAAAGTGGTCTTCATCAGGTCTTCTGATCTTCAGATGCGGAAGGCAAGGTACAGACGAGATCGAACTTCTTCCATGTGCTGCAGGTCTGTAACATTCTCCTCTTCATAGATCTTCTCTAGGATCCTTTTGACTTCAATGAAGTCTGTTCTTCCAGAATCCAGAGTGGGAGGATCCCATTTGGGTTCTTAAGGAGTTAGGATTCTGCAGTTGTCAAGTTCTTTGGCTGTCTTGACTACTTCTTTCCAAAACTCTGGATCTTCAATGTTCATGAATTGATTGAACTGGAAGAATTCATCTTCATAGGTTGGGAGAGGGCCAAATTTTCTTACAATGTGGTGTTGAATTTGCCATTTCTTCTTCAGAGGGTGCCACTTTGGTAGTTCATCTTGAAGGGCTAGATAGTCCACATAGTTGCTATCAAACACCAGAACTTTATCTTTCTGTGCCAGAGCATTTTCTTTCAGTGCTTTCTCCTTGAGAGCTTTCTTGAGTTTGGCTATCTTCCTATCAAATTTTGCTTTGACTGCTTTCGCATCTTTTAGCTTCTTTTGTTTAAGCTATTGAGCTTCAAGCTCTTTCCTTTTCTTCAACTCTAAAGCCTCTTTCTCTTCTGCAGTAGGCTCTGCTGGAGTTGACTTCTGAGCTTGCTCATCTGCCTTCCTTTTCCTAGTCATTCTTTTCTCGGAAACTTGTTCTGTAGAGGCAGTGATCTGCAGACTTTTGGCAGTTGCTTGAGTGGGAGCTTGGATGTCTTCTTGAGCAATTTCTTTGCCTTTGCCTTTCTTGCTCTTGATTTTGCTTGATAAATCACCCAAGGTTTCATTCAACTCATCTTGAGATACTACCATTACAGCTTGCTGTGCAGTAGTCTTCTCTAGAGCTTTTATCAATACATCTTCCCCCTTTTTGGCTTCAGCAAGTGCAGCCGCAAAAGGCTTCATGGCATTCAGAATCTCCACTCTAAGAGTTTGTTGAAGAGCCATGGCGTTGACTCTGCCAACATGAGTCAGATGTGTGATGCTATGGTCTAGAATCTGAGCATGAGAGTTGGAGGAGGAGGCAGCTTCTAGTTTAGCTGTAATTGCTTCCAGTCTGGTTGCTGTCTCCTGCAGCTGAATCTGAAGTTTTTCATTCTCTGCTGTAGCTGATTGGAGAAGAGCTCGACCTTCAGTAGCTCTTGCTTCAGCATCATCAATTCTTGTCTTGTAGATGTTTTCCATGCGGTTGACCTCATTGGTGTAGAGATCAGCAAACTTGGTGGAATGGTCACCTGCCATCTTCAGAATGCTGGTCAGATACTCACTTATCTGATCGTGAAGAGATTCTCCAAACTTGTCTTCAATGTCAATGATCTGGTTATGAAGACGAGTCCTCTGCTCCTTGACTGCCTTTTCAACATATCTTCCAAGCTGTAGGCCTAAACCCTTTTCAAAGTGTAGGTCTATGGCAGTCTTGACCTGGGAGCATATGTCTGCTGTATAGTCAGCTGTTGAAGTAGAAGTTGAGGCAGTACCTTGAGGCTTTGGATGCACTGTCAGGGCTTTGCCTCTGTCTTCAGCTGAAAGGTACTCTTCATTGAGAAATGTGGTAGTGGCCTTAACCAGGTGGGACATGATGGTGTCACCTTTGTCAATGAAGTGAGGTAGAGTATCCTTAGGCATGAAGTGATCAGGAATAGTGATTACTTCTTTTTCAATCTCGGTTCTGTCAGCTGGTTCAGCTGAGTCTTCCACAGGAACGGACGCAGCTGAGTCATTCACTTTGGCTGTGCCAGCTGTCTGATGATCTGATATGCCTTCTGGGATAGAGGCATCATTAGGTGGAATTCCCAGAATTCTGTGGCATACTGCTGTAAAGGCTTCTTCGGGCAGCAGTTGAGCAAAAGATGTAACTTGAGCAACTTCTTTTTGCTCCATTTCCCAGTCGAGGAAATTAGCTTTTCCTCCCATTCCTTCCATGACTTCAATAAGGTCATCCACATCATCTCTCCTGAGTTCAATCCAGGTGCAGATTCTGAGAATTTGTTCGAACTGAACTGATTCCTCATCAATACCAGGAATAGTAGACTTGAGCAGGTTTGCTATCTTCATCCTCATTATCTTCTCCCTTGTGCACATAGGATAGTGTACCATTCTGTAGTGAGGTTGAGAGGGACCAGCTTGAGCAAGGTCTGCTGGTGCCATGTCTTCTGGAACAGAAGAGACAATGATGGTAGGAGTTTGAGTATTTGGGGTAGTTTCCTCTGCTGTGTGAGTATCAGCAGGGATTTGGTAAGTGATATGTTCTTGATCTTCAGTGATCTGTTCATCAGCAGGGATATGGGTCTGCTGGTCTGGTATAGTTTCTTCATGAAGATCAGTAGAGGTTTGGACACTTGGATCTTGAACATCAGCAGGGTTAGGCAATAGGGGTTCAGGGGTTGAGGTAGGTGGAGCTTGTTCCTCTGCTGTGTGAGTATCAGCAGGGATTTGGATATCAGTGTTTGAGTGGTCAGATGGGCTGGAGTCATCAGAAGGGTTGAAGGATGCAATCGGGGCTATTAACATGGGAGTAGGAAGCCTCGATTTCTTGGACTTTTTGTTGGAAGAAGAATTATTCTTCTTTCTCTTCTGACCCTTTGACAATTTAGAAGGAGTAAAAGAGGGAGAGGGTTTAGAGGTACCTGCCTTCTTCAAGGGAGAGGCAGTGGGAGTGGCATCTGAATCAGATGGGGAGATGAGCCCAGATCTGATTAGATATCGTCTTTGTGCTAGGGTCTGATTGTCATCATCATCATCATCCTCAGCAACCTTCTTCTGAGCCTCTTCTTTGGTTGGCTCCTCTTCTTCTTCAGCAGAGTCATGATCAGACTCTTGTGCTGCCGTCTCAGCCAACAGCTTCCTCTTTTCTTCTTTTAATCTTTCTGCCTCAGCAAGAGCTTCCTTTCTCAAATAATATTTGGAGATGTGAAAGGTCTTATGAGGTCCCATCTTGTACTTCTTTGGGAGAATATCTGGAAGGATGATGCTCAGCTTGTTGACAAAGCTGACTGTAGCTGCTACCTTCCATACCTTCGATTGTAAGTCCAAAGTGACTTTCTTTGCCTCAAGAGCAATTCTTTCTAAGAATAGTCCTTGCCAGTCTCCATCGATCTGATCCCAGATTGCAGCCATTACTCGAACCTTTAAAGTAGTAACAGCATCATGACTGAATGTGTTACCAAGTAACATCTTTCCTGCAATATCCAACAAGGTTTGGAATTTTGGTTCAAGTTGGGATTTCTTTAGCCCAGTTGCATCAGTAGCCTTGATTCTTCCACCAGTAAACATCTCCATATATTCCTTTTCTCTATTCATGATGTAGTTGGAGATATTTATTTTCCCCTTTGATAGGCCAAACAATTCCTGAAGAATTTCCCTTGTAACCTTGACTTTGTGTCCATTCATGACACTTTCGACATGAGAACCCTTCATCACGGCGTTTGCATAGAATGTCAGAACGTCTTGTTCATAGACATTAGTTGGAGCTGCTTCCAGAAAGTCTCTGAGTTTAAGATTGATGCACCGAAGCAATATCTCCTTGTTCTCATCTGAGTGTTTGCCTTTGAAAAACAGAGCGTTCTCCGTAAAAATCTTCCCTTCCTTGGACCTCTTTGCAGCATCCAAGGTGCCAGTATTCTTGGTCTTCTCGTCGTAAATTTCAATGATTGCCATAGTAAAGTCTGAGTGTTAGAGTTTGAAGGCTTGAAAGAAATTTTGCAGAACGAGAGAAAGTAATGTGATTAATATGAGCGACAGGGTTTGGGAGAGGTTTTAGGGGTGTGAATATATACTCCAGAAAATTTGATCTAACGGTCAGATTTGTGTTTGAATTTGGAGTAGAGCCCAAGATTTCCTTCTTTGATTTCCTAAATTTGCCGGTTGGTTATGCCATTTGGCAATTGTTGATTTGTTGGCAATATGGTACTTGAGTATTAATGACATCATTACCAAAAATAGCCGTTGAGACTAATTTATGGTAAGAATTGATCATCAAGGCCGTTTTCTATAAGAAAGTTGCATTCCTTATATAAGACAATTTGTTTAATTACATTCAGGAATAAATCTAGAATGAATTACATGATCAAGACTAGTCATTATACTCTAAATTTGTGTGATTTGATCAGCAGAGTGAGGTCTTCTGAGTTCTTCAAGATGTCTGTTGATTGTCTTTGAAAAGTCTTCTGGTCAGCTGAGTTGGTCTTCTGATCAGCTGAGTAGAGAAAACGGTGTTTGCTGTGATGATCCAACCTGGATGGATCCTTCCAGCTTTATTGTGAGTGATGATCCAACCTGGTTTGATGGATCTTTCAACTCCTTCTTTAAATCAAGTGGAGCTAGTCTAGACATAGTTCCACTGATTTAAATGTTTCTCACCATCGGATGTTCCTCATCATCAGATGGGATGTAGCATCTAATGTGCTCTTGTTGAATTTCTTCGCTTCTCTAGTAGGGGAAGAAAGGTTGAGTGGTGCTTCAATGGAGTTGAAGAGAGGGCCATGGACTCAGCCTTCATGTTCTGTTTAGACACAGTAGCTTTGCATAACAAGCTTTCCATGTAGAACTTCCTTCTGGAGAAGAAGCTCTGCTTGCTTGCTACTTTGTCCTCTGCATCTCTTCCTCCTTTAGCTTTCAACAAGAACGTCTCTTCTTCCTTTAGCTTTCATGAGCATACTTATGTTGAGTAAGCCATGTATATGGATTTGCATCATCTTCATTTTCTGGACAAATCTTCATCTCCTTCACCCAAGATTTTGGTTGAAGAATGATCTCCATTCCATCTCTTCTTTCAATTGTCTCCATACCTGAAATAAGAAAAGTGTTAGATGTTTTGTGTTCTTAGGTGTTCTCATAACTTCTCCTTTTATAGGGGTAGAAATGAGGTAGTGGAGAGAAAGATGACAAAACTATAGAGGTGATAGGTCTGAATTTCTGAAAAGTGATTTCTTAAGATCAGCAGTGAGTTTCTTGATCCAAGGGTGCACATTTAAAGATATTCAGACTTTATCTAATGGAATGCAGAAATTATAAATTTTGACCATGAGTTATTTGAAATCCGTACTGTGCATGCATACTGTTGAGTCGGTGAGGATGGTGTATTAATCCAGCCAAGTATGACTCAGTTAGTATACTGTATTTATGTATATGAATAAAGTATTTTATGAAGAATAGTTTATTAATATACATAGTTATACATTGCTTAGAGTAAGGAGATCAAATAGCTTTGTTCAAGTCTGCTATATATATATATATGTATACTATGCAATGCAGATTTTAGAGTATTTCATCAAGGATTCTTAAGGTATCATTGATTCCCCCTTGATTAGATAACTCTATGTTTTCCCTCAGCTCTATCTGTCTTCATTGGGAAAGTACTTACCTGAAGATGAGGGTGTCTATTCACCTCATCTGATTCTCCTAGTCTGCTGCACTTGGGTCAGCTGAGGTTTTCAGCTGATCTTTCCTTCTTCATGTGCTTGGGTCCAGGAGTCCTAAGCTGTAACATAAGGTCTTGAACCTTTCTTCAGCTAGGGGCTTAGTCAAGATGTCTGCTCTTTGGATATCTGTGTGAATTTTCTCCATCTTGATGTCCTTCTTTTCAAGGTGATCTCTTATGAAGTGGTGTCGAATGTCGACATGCTTGCACCTTGTGTGGAGGATTGGATTTTGAGTGATGGCAATGGCGCTGCTGCTATCACAATAAATAGGGACTTCTCTTGCCTCTACATTGTAATCCTTGAGTTGTTGAACTAGCCAGAGCAGCTGACTACAACAACTACCAGCTGCCATGTATTCTGCTTCAGTGGTGGAGGTTGCAACTGAGGTTTGCTTCTTAGAGAACCATGATATCAGCTTGTTTCCTAGAAATTGACAGGTTCCTGATGTGGACTTCCTATCAATTCTGCATCCTCCATAGTCTGAGTCAGAATAGCCACTCAATTCTAGATTGTCATCAGCAGGGTACCATAGTCCTAGGTTGACTGTTCCTTTTAGGTACTTGAGAATCTTCCTTGCTGCTTCTAGATGACTTTGCTTTGGGTTTGCTTGAAACCTAGCACATACTCCTACAGCAAATGTTATGTCTGGTCTGCTAGCTGTAAGATATAGTAGAGATCCAATCAGTGCTCTATATTCAGCTTGATCAACTGCCTGTCCAGACTCATCTGGTTCCATTTTGAAAGATGTCATCATTGGAATCCTTGCAGTCTTGCTTTGTAGAGCTCTGAATCTTTCTAATAGACTCTTGGTATACTTGGACTGGTTGATGAAGATCCCTTCTGAACTCTGCTTGACTTGAAGTCCTAGGAAATAATTCATCTCACCCATCATGCTCATTTCGAATTTTCCTTGCATAAGTTCAGAGAACTTCTTGCACATTTCTTGATTTGGTGATCCAAATATAATGTCATCTACATATATTTGTACCATTAAAATGTCTTCTCCTTCTTGTATTCTGAAGAGAGTTCTATCAACTTTGCCTTTTGTATATCCATTGTCAAGTAGGAATTGTGACAATGTGTCATACCAAGCTCTAGGGGCTTGTTTTAGACCATAGAGAGCCTTCTTCAGTCGATATACTTGATCACCTTTTTCAAATCCTGGAGGCTGCTCTACATATACTTTTCTATCAGAATACCATTTAGAAAAGCACTCTTGACATCCATTTGATATACCTTGAAGCCCATATAAGATGCATAAGCTAGAAATAGTCGAATGGCCTCTAATCTGGCTACTGGTGCAAAAGTTTCATCATAGTCAATCCCTTCAGATTGTGAATATCCTTTTGCAACTAGCCTTGCCTTATTTCTAGTTATCACATCATTTTCGTCCTTCTTGTTCTTGAATACCCACTTTGTTCCTACTACATTGTGGTTTTCAGGACGATCTACCAATTCCCAGACTTCATTTCTTTCGAATTGGTTTAGTTCTTCTTGCATAGCAGTGATCCAATTGCTATCTGTCATTGCTTCTTCTATGTCAGCTGGTTCAAAGTTGGACAGGAAAGCACACCAGCAGAACATAGATGATTGAGAATTCTGATTCAGTTGTCTTCTGGTCTTGACACCTGATTCTGCTCCTCCTAAGATGAGGTTTGATGGATGGTTGTTCCTCCATGTATGCCTTACTGGAGTATTTGCATTGGATGAGTTTGGATCCTCATCTGATCTAGTGCCATCAGGAGGGTTGACTTGATTAGTTTGATCATCATCTGTATCTTGAGTGTCAACGAAATCATTCCCCCTGGTATTTGGGATTGATGCGTCTTGATTCTGGTCAGCTTGTCCTGCTTGAGTTTGAGATCTAGTGACAGGTCTATGAGGCTTATCTTCCTCTGGTTCTTCAGGGAAAGGTTCATTGACTTCAATGAACTCATTTGGTTTGGACTTGATCACTAGATGTCTCATCTGATCTGCAGCTGAGTTTGTTTCTACTGCATTCTTTTCACACGATTCATCAAAAACAACATGAGGTGTTTCTTCCACAAGAAGGGTTCGTTTGTTGAGTACTCTAAATGCTTTGCTAGTTGAGGAGTATCCTAAGAATATCCCCTCATCTGCTTTGGCATCAAAGGCATTCAACTTACTCTTCCCATTGTTGTGAATGAAACACTTACAACCAAATATATGAAAGTAAGATACTCTAGGTTTTCTTCCTTTCCACAGTTCATATGGAGTTTTCTCATGAATTTTATGAATACCTGACCTGTTTTGAGTGTGACAAGCTGTGTTGATGGCTTCTGCCCATAGCTTCTTGGGAGTAGAAAATTCAGCAAGGAGTGTTCTGGCCGCTTCTTTGAGTGTTCTGACTCTTCTTTCAGCTACACCATTCTGTTGTGGTGTTCTTGCTGCACTTGTCTCATGCTGAATACCATTAGAAGTACAATAGGCAATTATATAAGAGTTAATAAATTCAGTGCCTTTGTCACTTCTAATTTTCACGATTGGTTCTCCTTTCTCTACTTGGATCCTCTTCAATAGTTCAGGGAGCTTCTGCTGTGTTTCACTCTTCTTGTATAGGAAGATAACCCAAGTAAACTTGGAGTAATCATCTACAACAATAAGAGTGTACTTCCTCCCTGTTAAAGTGGTTGGAGTGATTGGTCCAAAGAGATCCATGTGAAGCAATTCAAGAACTCTGCTGGTTGATGCTGTCTTCTTGGTCTTGAAAGAGACCTTTGTTTGCTTTCCTTGTTGACATGCATCACAAACCTGATCTTTACAGTAGAGTTCATTAGGCAGACCATCAACTAAGTATTCCCTTGCTAACTTGTTCATAGTCTTAAAGTTCAGATGGCTAAGACGTTTGTGCCATAGCCAGCTGACATCTTTAGGGCTCTTCACAAGCAGGCATGTATCCTTAGGACAGCTGTTCCAATTTGCAAGATACATACTTCCCTTTCTAGATCCTGTTAGAAGATTTTGTTTTGTTCTCTTATCACTTATGAGACACTCATCTTTAGAGAATTTGACTGAGTAACCAGTGTCACAAAAGTGAGAAACAGATAATAAATTAAACTTAAGACCTTCTACATATGATACATCATGTACCTCAATGTCACCATTTTTAAGGGTGCCATATCCTTTTGTGCTACCGTGCGCGTTATCACCAAAGAAAACTTTTGGACCTTTCTTCTCTATGTAGTTGGTCAGCAGGGTTTTGGTTCCTGTCATGTGAGTTGAGCATCCACTATCTATGTACCAAGTTTCTCCTGCTAGACCTCCTCTTCTGTATAGGTCCTTCCTTTCCTGCAAGAAAAGTTAAGTTTTAGGTACCCATTTTGTTTTGGGTCCTTGGGTGTTAGTACTACCCTTGGGAACCCACATATACATTGGTCGTTTAAACAACCTTGAACATTTAAGTTATTTCCCTCGGGCATCACAGAACCAAATCTTACCAGTCAGCACCTTGGACTGATCTGATTTGTTCTTGGTGTCAGCTAAGTAGTAGTCAAATGGTTTCCCTTTATAGGAGTGTACATACATGATCTTTTGACTAGTTACATTCGGCCTGGGTGCATTAGCTGGTCGATGCACACGATTATATGGACCATACTCTTCTGTTCTCACAATATCATAAGAGATAGGGGGTGCAAAGAGAACAGATTTGTTTGAAGAAGATTTCTTCTTCTTGGCTGGAGCAGCATACAGCTGAGACTGTCTCAGCCGAGATGGTCTAGGCTGTTTGCTGTTCCTCTGTACAGGCTTGGGGTTAGCTTGTCCTTTACCATTTTTGGTTTTGGAATAGTTAGCCTTAGCTGGTACAGATGCCTTTTGGTTCATATTGAGTTCATTGTGTTTAGAACACTCACCCTGTTCATGTGTCTGAGTAGTGCACTTGTTAGGTGTACTACCCCCAGCTGGAGAGGATGTTGATGGATTAAGTTCATAGCCTAAACCCATCTTATTGCCATTTGATCTATAATATTCAGAGATACTTTCAATAGTAGTCGAAGCTTTATTGAATTCTGATATCTTTTGATCTAGGCATTCCTTCTCCTTTTCTAAGAGCTTATGTGTTTGGAAGAGATCATCGAACTTAGATTGAAGTATACGAAATTCTTTGGTTTCTAAGGCTTGAGTTTCTAACATCCCCTCATACAACTGAGTTGTTGTGGTATTTTCTTCCTTAAGAAGTTCCACTTCTTTGGTCAACCTTTCATTCATGGTGACTAACTCAGGGGTGTTATCAAACTTTACCTTTTTCAACCTAGCAATTTCTTTTCTTAAATCCTTATTCTCCTCTTCCACTTCTATAAAGGCTCTAGTGGCAATATCCAGATCACCTTTTACCTTTCTTAAGGATTGATAATAGGTGTCTTCTGATTCGCCTTCAGATGAGTTTATGTCATCTGTTTGTGAGAAAATAGGTGAATGGAAAGTAGTAGTATAAGAGTTTACCTCATTTTCTCCTATGGCCATCATAGCTAGGTCGTCTGAATCATCTGAAAAGATTTGATCGTCTGGTGACGTAGGGAGTTCATCACTTTGGTATTCAGATTCTTCAGTCACCATTGCCTTTTTGTCTGAGGTTCTTCTTGGCCTTCTTTCTTTCTTGTCATCCAAATCCAGCTCAGGACATTCATAGACATAGTGTCCTGGTTTGCCACAGTTGAAGCAAGATCCAGGTTTCTGATTTGAGTTGCCTCTCCTTGGAGGAGTGGCATCTCTTCTTCTAGATCCTCGGCTGTCAGATGACTCCACATCCTTTCTAGGATGTCTTTCTGGTGTTCTTTCTCTGGAACCTCTGGAGGATGAACTTGCTCTTCTATCTTTGTAGTTTCTATATAATTTTCTATATTTACTGTTGAGGGTGTTCATCCTTTCAAATCTCTTGATCATAAGTGCCATTTGCTCTTTCAGGCTCATGTCTGATCCTTCACAGTCTTCTGTTTTCAGAGAGGTCTTGCCAGATGAGGTGCTTGCAGCTTTTGTATTGGCTGCCTTGAAGGCTACAGTCTTGGAGGTAGATGGGGTTGCAGTTGGCTCATCACTTCCTGAGTTCTCTTCTCTTTCAAGATCATATTCATGGGCTTTCAGGTTCTGAAATAGAGTTTGTGCAGACCACTTCTTGATATCTTGAGTATCTTTGATGATGGTCTTCTTGAGTCTCCATTTCTTGGTTAGAGAATCTAAGATCTTTAGATTTTTCTCTCTATTTGTGTATTTCTTGCCCAGAGATTCTATCTCATTGATGATCTTGGTAAATCTGTTGTCTAACTGATCAATAGACTCTTCTGGTTGCATCTTGAAGTGTTCGAACTTCTTGACTGCTGTAGACAACTTGGATTCTTTGATCAGCTCAGTTCCTTCACAAAGAAGTGCCAATGCCTCCCACATCTCTCTAGCTGACTCACAATGGATTACTTTTGCAATGTACTCATTTGGAAGAGTTTGCATTATGTAATCTTGAGCAATGCTATCAAGACTTGATTGCTTCATCTCTTCTGGTGTGAGGTCCTTCATGGGCTTGGGAACCAGTTCTCCAACTGGGACTTCTGGATCACCATTTGCAGTGTTGACTGTCATGATGGTGATCGGGCCTTCTGTGATTACAGACCACATCTTGTAGTGGACTGATGTGAGATTCTTCCTCATCCTGATCTTCCAGTAATCATAATCCTCCACTGAAAACTTAGGCAACTTACGCATATTAGCACTCATGCTGTATGAGTTTTCGAAAACAAGTTTTAAAAAAAAAGATCTGTTCAAGAGGACTACAGAGAGACTCCCTCAAGTCTTCTGATAATCTAGAGACAGTAGTCCGTTAGAACCACTGCTCTGATACCACTTGTTGGTCCCTGAACGAGTAGTGAATGGGATTAAAGTCTAGAGGGGAGGGGTGAATAGACTTTAAAACTTTTTCAAACAGAGTTGGGAACCTCTTCTGATTGCTATGTCAACTGGACTGCAAGTCTGCTGGTCCAGATGACTATAGTGATCTGACTGAAGAGGTTATATGCGGAAATATGGTGGCCCTGGTTTAGACTCGTTCTTGTAACTTGTTTTACTTTGTGAAACTACTCAGCTGATGCTGGTTTGAAAGTTATGGCCTTGTTTTGAAGAGTGTTGAAATCACAGTATGCACTATATAATAATGAATGTAAAAGCAGAAATGTAAAGTGCAGAAAGTAAATAACACCGGATTTATAGTGGTTCGGATATACGATCCTACGTCCACTCTCACGTCCTAACGTGATGTTTAATCCCTTTAATTTCCACAAATTACAAGGGTCTTGTCCTTTATAGTCCCAAGGTTAGGACTTTGAGATCTGAGCCGTCCTAACAGCTGCGGTCTCCACAAGTGATTGTAAGCACTTGCACTTTGGGGGGTTTTAAAAACTTAAACCTTTCGGTGAGGGTTTGGGGTTTTTGAGATGTATCCAACTAATGGTTCAAGCTTATAATTTGCTTAACCACTATGCCTAAAACAACTGATATACAATATGAATAAGTTTCAGGTTCTTAAAGGTTGGATAGGAAGCACTTAAGAGCTATGGATAATCTAATGGATTTCTGGCTCTTGGAGAATTCTTAGAACAATGTGGCTTTTTGCTTGATTGCTTGCTTAGCTTGTGAATTCTCTCTCTTGTTGCTTCTGTGTTCATCCTCTTGTATTTATAATGGAGATTGAGTGCAACTAGCCGTTGGAGTTGACTAGCCGTTTGAGCAATCTTCCCATAATAGCTTGATTCCTTGATTCCAGCCGCTTGATTGCTTCAATCCTGGGATCATGTCAATCTTCTAAATAAGGTAGGTCTTCGTTTGAATTGCAAGATGACTTGGGAATCAGCCGAGTCCTGGAAGAGCACATAGTCTTCTGATCTGTACTTCTAGTCTTCTGACTACTCTTCTGGCCTTAGGTCTTCTGTCTTCTAATATCAGACGAGTACTACTCTTCTGATCTGGAAATTCTTTGTACTGCTTTAGGCCATCTTCAATCTGGGACTCCATCAGATAAGTAGGTATACAAGCACCTTAACATATCTGGTCTTCAAGGATCTTCTAGTCTTCATGTCTTCTACTCTTCTTATCTTGAGGATAGGCATGTAAGCCATGACTGTGCTGATCAGCTGCTATCAATACAGTTGATCACACAAGACTAGTCTAAGCTGTTCTATACAAGTCAGCTGATCCTATTACATTTATAAACTCTAAGTGTTTTGGCCATCAAAACTATTCTAACATCAAATGGGGCTTAGGGTGAATTTATATCCCAACAAAATGTTTGATGATCTGAGATATGAGAAAATGTTGCCTAAAAAGATGACACATCCTATGAAACATTTTCTGAAATCTGCATGGAAATCTGATGTTACTTGTAATTTTGTTCACACCTCTTTGAAAGCATGTTTACTTGGTCAATGGTATTTGATAGTTGTTGTTCTAGACATATGACAGGATAAATTGACTATTTATCTGATTATCTGACCTTGAATGATGGTAATGTTACATATGGTGGTTGTTCGAAAGGACATGTTATAGGAAAAGGAACTTTGAATGTTGAAGGTTTTCCTGAGCTTAAAAAATGCTTTACATTTTGATGGCTTGCTTGGTGATTTGATTAGTATTAGTCAACTTTGTGATGATAATATGCATGTAAAATTTGACAAAGAATCATGTGTATGTTCTTAATGAATATGAAAATTGTCTAGGGCAGTAGATAATTATTATCTCATTGGAACAAATGTGTGTAATTTGTCAAAGAATGATGAAAAATTTCTTATTGCATCAAAAATTGGGACATGCACATTATATATCAGTGAAGAGACTAATCAAAGTCGATGCAGTGAAAAGGATTACCAAAACTGAAGTTTCAGAGTACTACTGTATGTGGACTATGCCAGAAAGGTAAGCATGTAAGAGGGTTGCATAAAATGCTGTCACATTGTTCTACACATCAATGTTTCGAATTGTTTTGCACATGGATTTTATTGGTCCTATGAAAACTGAAAGCATTGTAGGCAAAATGTATTCACTTGTTGTGGTAGATGATTTTTCTAGATTTACCTGAATTTAGTTTTTAAGAGATATATCTGAAACATTAAATTGCTGCATTTAAAGTTCTCTATAAAAGGTTCAAAAATGTGTTTAACTTGAAAGTTGGCCGTATTAGAACTGATCATGCATGGTAGGGAATTTGAAAATAGCATGTTTAATGATTTTTGTGATAAGAATGGTATTTTGCAAGAATATTCATCCCCTAAAACTCCACAACTGAATGTCTTTGCTGAAAGAAAGAATATAACTCTACAAGAAATGATAAGAGTCATGCTTACTTCATGTCATATTATTAATGGAGTTTATATTCGATCTGGTTCTATTCAAACACCTTATGAGATTTTGAACATTAGAAAACCAAATGTGAAATATTTTCATATATTTGGTTATGTGTGTTATATTTTGAATGATATGGATCAACTTCATAAGTTTGATTCTAAAAGTGTAAGGTTTCTTTTTAGGCTATTCTAGAAATAGTAAAGCTTATAGAGTTTATAACCTTAAGACTTACACTGTTCAAGAATCTGTTAATGTTGTGTTTGATGATGATTAAGGTCTTACAGATGACAAAGATGAAGAAGAGGTATCACAAGTCACTGACAATTCTGAGAATACACTGAAATCTGAAAATGTTGCACCGAATGTTAAGACATTTGGGTCAACATCTACAGAACAATCAGTTGTACCTTTACAGAATAATCAGTATGTTCCAAAAACGAACCATTCTTCAAGAATTGGGAAAAGTCATCATTCTGACCAGATCATAGGTGATGCTACAGTTGGAGTGCAAACAAGAGGAAAAGTAAGAGCGAATAAGGTAGATGTGGTAAGAACAATATGCATGTCTTCTATTTGCAATGTTGTGAATGCACAGTGTTACTATTCTGAAATTGAACCTAAAAATGTTAATAAAGCATTAACTGATGAAAATTGGAATAATGCTATGCATGAAGAACTTGGCCAGTTTAAAAGATTTGAAGTATGGACACTTGTTTCAAGACCTAGTCATACTAATGTCATTGGAATAAAGTGGATTTTAAAGAATAAAACTGATGAGTTTGGTAACACTTTTTAGGATTGAGACTAGATTAGCTGCATAAGGTTACACCCAAGTTGAGGTTATTGATTTTGATGAAACTTTTGCACATGTTGCTAGGATATAATCTATTAGATTATTGCTAGTAATTGCATGTTTTATTGACATTAAACTTCATCAAATGGATGTATATGCTGCATTTCTAAATTGCATTTTGAATGAAGAAGCATATGTTGAACAACTTAAAGGATTTGAAGATCCATAATACCCTGATCATTTTGTTAGAAGAGAAACTGTTATAACTTTGTTCATTAAGCACACTGGAGAAGATTTACTTATTGCTCAAATATTTGTTGATGACATTGTGTTTGGTTCAACTTGTGTTAAAAGATTAACAAATTTGTTGAGACAATGACTGCAACATTTGAGATGAGTATGGTTGGAGACTTGAATTATTATTTTTCTTGGTCTTCAAATCAAGCAATGTAAGAATGGTATATTCTTCTCTCAAGGTAAGTATGCTAAGAACTTGGTTAAAAGGTTTGATTTTGAAAGTTAAAAAGTAATGAAAACTTCTATGAGATCTACGTTGAAACTTTGCAAAGACAATGTTGGTAAGGATGTCGATCCAACATTTTATAGGTCCATGATAAGAAGTTTACTTTATCTAACCTCTAATAGACCAGATATTATGCATAGTGGTTTTGTTTGTTCTAGGTACCAAACTAATCCAAATGAATCTCACCTGAATGTTTTGAAAAGAATTATCAAGTTTGATGCAGGTATAAGTGAACTTGGGATATGGTACACTAAGGACACCAACAACACTTTGGTTGGATACAGTGATGCGGATTGAGTATGAGATATTGATGACAAAAAGAGTAAGAGTAGAGGATGTTTCTACATGGGAAACAATCTTGTGGTTAAGCAAGATGTTTCATGCCTATGAAATTGAAATTGATATCCTTACAATTTTCTGTGATAATATGAGTGCATAAACATTTCTAAAAGTTCAGTACAACACTCACTCACTAAACACATTTGCATTAGGCATTATTTTATGAGATATTTAGTGGAGAAGAACATAGTGAAGTTGGAATACGTACCTATAGAAAATCATAATGTTGATACATTTACTAAGGTCTTGACCTTGAGACATTCTTATCTTTGAGAAAATCTCTTGGTATGTGTAGTATCTGAATAATCCTAGATGGATGGTGTCACAAATGTCGTAGCATTTGAGACAACATCGTAAGGTTGTATAGTTGTTATAGATTTAATCTATTTCCTATTTCGTTGAATAATTCCTTTGTAAAATATTCTTGAATCTAAAATTTGTTGTGCAAAAATAAACATGTCTTACACCTCTCAAATGCATAAAAATGAGAATGTTATTAGCATACTAAAAGATGTACCAAATCACTGAGTAACTATGGAGCACGGAGTTCACTACTACGATGCCTTCTTTTCAAAAAGTGATATTTTGGTAAAAACATCAACATATTTGTAATCCACTAAGTAAGTATGGGGCACGGAGTTCGCTACTACGATGTACTCTACATGAACAATGGATCAATACAAATTAGATGCTATAACACAAAAAAAAAAAAATATGGTGCAACACAAATGAAGTAAATTCATGTAAAAACCGTGTTGAGGTGTATGTAACAGTTTTGAGCATAACATTAGATGATTCGATTATATTTTTATAAGTAGTAATTGTTTGATTATTTGTGGAAATTTATTTTATTTATTCCTGATTATACTAACCCACGTCTGTGTTTTATTTCAGATTATACACATTTAAATGTTAAATATTCTAGATTATTCTTAATTTAATTAATTAATTAATTATGATTTTACCCACTACTTACCCATGATCTATTTTTGTGGCTAAGTTTATGGAGTATTATTGAATTTCTTCTAGAATCTTCCTTAGCTAGTTCTTAATTTTTAAACGTATTACTTCCAACTATGCATTCTCTCCTATATTCTTCTCATAACATGATATACTAAGCATTGCATTTTTTCGAGTGATTTGAGTATTGCATTTTAAGATTTGTTAAAGCCTTGTGTGTCTCGATATTGTGATTATCTTTTCGATTCCTTGGTGCTCTAATGACAGGAAACAAAGAAACTACCTCACCACACTCAAACTCCCACGAAATCGTCATCTCCATCTCTCTCAAGCTTAATAGTTTCGCTTGCATGGCCGTTTCACACCAAAACGCACCAACTGCTACCAGAAAAGCTGAAACACTTACCCAAACAACTCCAGTTACACCCATTCCTACAACTGCTCACATTCAACTCGATTCGACCATTAACGAGCCGAACCAAGCTGTTGAGAATATGACTCAATCGAATGTGAATTCTGAGAATCTATTTCTTACTATTGGAAATACGTCCATTGACATTTCTCACTACTGAAAACCGAAAAACTCACCACTACACTTGATTCATTCACCTCATAAAAGCCCCAATTTTCAAGTCCTAATACTTAAATAGAGGCAATTGTCTCGAATGCTACCTCTTTGGGGGAGATTGAAAAGGAAATTGATGATTTTCCTGTTGCTGAGCAGAATGAGTATGAAAATGCTGAGACATCCGATTCTGAGGACGCTCAAATGAAGGAGATCGACGTGAATGCTAACTCAGGTTAAACTAACTCTTATCTTTCTATAGTGATAAATCTGAATAAATTGCATTTAGGAAGAATGTTGAGAGAGAAAATGGAAGAAGAAGCCTTATTCAACGAAGGAGATCCGGTTATGTGTTCACTAGAGTTGATTACTCTAACTCACTGAGGAGAATAAAGGAAGTAGTGTTGATGATGAACCGATTCAAGTTCTTTTCTTAATCGAAGGAAGAAAATGTGGTTACTGAGAAATGAGTCAAAAGGAAGTATGATCCAAAGGGAAAGATGGTTGCTGCTGAACGAGACTTGCCCAAAGGAATTGAAAATTCTGATCCAGATGATAATCACACTGTGCGTGAGATTAAGAAGATTCTGAGGAAGAATGCTGCATCAAATGCTGAAGCAAGTGCCGCAACACCAGACCCTGATGACAGTAGAAGTGATGATTCTGAGAAGAGCAGTAGTAAGGACTCTGAATCAGCTGAGTAAATAAATTCTAAAGGAGGTAATTTTGATCCTGATAACAATTCTTAGATTGACAGGTTAGTTGTTAAAATCACTAAGCTATCTAGATGAAAATTGTTAAAGGAAAAGAGAATTAACACCGCTGATTTTGAGAGTAAAAGATTGATACAATTTTTTATTGAAAGAGAATTGTTGAAAGCTGTAACTTTGAGTGATACTTTTGTGTTTGACTGGGTATATGTATTTTTATGCTTGACTTAGGAAGAGTACGGGTAGACGTAGCTATAAATGATATGGGAATGTACAATTTAGGGGGAGATTAGTTTCACTTACTTCGGAATTGATTAATGATCTCTTAGAGATAGAGCTTGTGATTGATGAAGATGAACATGATTTGAACTTGGTTGCTACTTCTATAACTGGGGGTAGATTAACTAGGTGACATATTTTATGCTTGCTAAAGATCACACATCTCTATACTATGTACTCCATAAATTGATTGTCTACAATTGGATACCCTTTACAAATTCCACTAAGGCGACTAAGGATCAAGCTATATTGTTGTATAAGATTTTTGTGTTGAAGAATTTCAATCTGGATTTAACTATTTTCACCACATGCAGTTTATTGTGATATTTATTATAAAGGGGTTTTACCTTATCATTTGCTGATATGTTCATACCTCAAGAGGCATGAATTTTTAAACCTAAGGAAACTGAGGTTATTAGAGGCAAGGTACCCTTGATGACTATCTCACATGCTCTGTTACTTGGTGAAAGGACTGTTGATTTGCTTTGTTACAAAATTCAGATGGTTCTGATCACAGACATGCTCTTATTCCAGTTCGACCAGCTCCAGCAAGACCTGAACAGAAAAATGCTGCACCGAATGTGAAGCACATTGGTGGTCACATTGGTCAAAAAAATTTTTCTGTTTCTAGATCTTTTATTTTACTTCAACTGAAACATTTACAGGACTCTATTGATGGCCTTCAGTTCCTTAAAGTCCAGTGGCTATAGACACTTTCTACTACCACAGGGGGAGAAACACCATCACCCTTCTGGTGTTCGAAGTGAAGAGCTCCATGAAGATGTACCAGAAGCTAATTGTGTACCTGATGCTATTCATGAAGAGACTGCTGAACCAGATGTTGTATGTTGTAGTTCACTTTGCTACAACGTGCACTTTTGTTGAAGAACATGAGGATCAATTTGCTAATGCTGATGAACATATGGATGTTTCTTAGGACATCTAAACAGGTTATAGTAACAACTAAACAGGTTGATACAAGACAGGGGGAGGGCTGAACATTATAAGTGATTATGTGCAGGAACATGATGCTGCAGCTGTTGTTACAGCAATATATGTCACATGTTTAGTTTCTTAAGTATTTGTGCCTTTTATACTTCCCTTGATCTTATGCATTGTTGTTACTGTGTTTAAGTTGATTTACAGACTTTGTTTTTACTTCCTAGTTGATAGGTTGTCTTTTATTCAACTTGCTTAATTGGTTTGCATTTATGATAACAGATTACTGCTTCTATGCTTAAATTGTTTTCTTACTTATCATTATTTGCTTACTGCATGTTGTATATGTTAGTTGTTTATTGTATTTGTTTTTTCCCTAACTTTGCTCTATTTTCAGTTTGCTTAAACTGTTTGCCTTAAATAATTATTCTTAATTGCTTACTGCTTGCTGATTTTAGGTCTTTGTTAGTTGTTGTTTGATTTCTCTTTCTAGCTTGCCTTATTATTCAATTGGCTTAAATTTGTTTGATTTTGAAAATATAATTTAGAAGTACACTTCTCTTTAATTCTCATATGCTTACTGCCTATTGATAATATAAGTCTAGTTTTGTTTGTCTTTAGGTCTGTGTAGTTCTTTTGTATTTCATTTTTGTTTTTGCTCTGATTTTTTTTTTTTTTGTCATACTTAAATATTAAGTTATCTCTTCCAATCTAACTTATGATTTTAGTAAGTTTATATGTTGTGAATAAGTGTATTGTTTATACTTATTCTGTTTTGGATAAAATTATCTTGATCTTATGGCACAGATCATTGTAAGATTATCCTTGATCTTCATTCGATTTGATCCAATGGTTACAACAGGTATTGTATTGATTAGTGCTTAGCAATGATGTCAACCTCAACTAAGTACATAAAATCGAGTATGTATAGAAATATATGTGCATCAGGTGTGTTGTAGTCGAAAGGTCAAATTGGGGGAGATTGTAGATGTTGTTAATTCTTAAATGCCTTAACATTATCAATAACATCTTAATTTGACCTTCCGAGATTTTTTCTAAGTCTTTTCTGAAATGCTACATTAAATGTTGATCTAAATGTTGTCGCATTTCTGGCAGGATTTAGAAGCTTCTACAAGGATCTGGAACCTGGAAGATTCCAGAACATTGCAGAACGTGCTAGACCACCTTGGAACCATTTAGAACGACCTGTAGCATGCTAGAAGGATCTAGAAAGATCATGGAAGTTGAGATCCTAAAAAATAGGACCTCAATGTGGAAGCCTCTAGAATTCGTACCTCACATTTATAAATACCGATTGAAGGCTTCATAATTCAATATATTCTACTCGATCAATCTCCTAGACCGAGCGTTCATCCCTGTTAGGAGTTGTGGCCAGTAGTTTTACCTTTTAGTTCATACGAAGTATCCCACCCGTATGGATGTGTGTCTTCTTATCTATTGAGAGTGTAATCATTAGATAGACTAGGCATTTCGACAGTGTATAATTTATACACTTAGTTCGTTTTCTAGACTTGGCACCTGCCTCGTTTATAGTTTCGTTGTGAAAGTTATTGTTGTAACATTTCACACAACATTTGTACTTGAAGATAAGTATTGATTTTACGCCATAAGGCAGACATAGATTTTTATTTATAAAATCTATGTTAAAAGTATTTCCATTGTGTCTTGTTTGTTTTTAGTGTTTCAAGTCTTCCGCTGTGTATCTTAATTTCTGATATTCTGTTAGAGTCAGTGTTGCACTATTTGTCTCAACATTTATCTACTTTTACTTAAACACTTTTATACACCCTAGCACACTTTCATTGATGTCTGCTGATGGTGTGGAAAATAACTAACTCTTCAAAGTAACTAGTCCGCTGATTTCACTAGGGGCCTAGGACTAGTTAGTCGGCTGATTAATTACCTATCGGAGTTAAGTGCGGAATTGTAGTGTGCCCATAAAGATTATACTCGTCTATTTATTAAATACAGTGTGTAAAACATTTTATGCACAAATATGTATGAAAAGACTTGAAAAATAAAGTGCAGAATGTAAATAACACCATAATTTATAGTGGTTCGGATATACGTTCCTACGTCCACTCTCACGTCCTAACGTGATGTTTAATCCCTTTAATTTACCAAAAATTACAAGGGCTTGTCCTTTATAGTCCCAAGGGTAGGACTTTGAGATCTGAGCCAGTTCCTTAACTGCTATGGTCTCCACAAGTGATTGGGAGCACATGGACTCCACAAGTGAGTTGCGAGCACTTGCACTCCATACATGGACGGTCGTTGGAGTCGGCGGCTCCCCCAGGGTCCCTCATCTGAGATCCCTCCACAAGTGATTATAGAGCACTTGTAATATTTACAGTGACGAACACTCAACTTGGCTTCTAGGGGTTTATGGTAGAAGGTGGGTTTTGTGTATATGAACTAGATGAGAATTTCCCTTACAATCTGTTTTAGCCTCATGCTAGGATTGGGAAATTCTCTCTAAGCTATGAATATATATGAGTGGTTAAACTGGCTTAGATGATATGAGTTCACTCACTGGGGATGAGGTGATGCGTGTTGAATCTTCATGTACGATCTTCTTGAGCTCTTCTTATTTCTGGACTTTATGACCTTTGCTCGACCTTTGCATCTCACACCTCTTCACTCTCCCAATGATGTATGAGCTCATTTATATAGTGTTGATGTTTGAATGTTACCGTTTGATGATAGCAATTCAAATCTCCACTAATTCAGGAATTGGCAATCTCTTGATTTGATATGATTGAATATTACCATTGTCATGTAATTTCAATCATATCTTTGACTTTCCTTTCTTGTGCACATATCTTGTCGATCCTTGATTTCAGCTCTGATTGGTCTTCCCTTAATTGGGTACAGATGATCTTCTGCTCAGCTGATTCTGGGTTCGACTCATCTGGACTTGATACTTGTGCATTGGATTGCTTCCTCAGCTGTATGGACCTCGACTGTCTAGTAATGCAGGTTTGGTCCTCAGCTGTCTTTTACTCAGCTGCTGTCTTTACTCAGCTGCTGTCTCTTCTCAGCTGCTGTCTTTACTCAACTGTCTTTACTCAGCTGTTGTTTCTTTTCAGCTGCTGTCTTTACTCTGCTGTCTTTACTCAGCTGCTGTCTTTACTCAGCTGCTGTTTCTTCTCAGCTGCTGTCTTTACTCTGTTGTCTTTACTCAGCTGGTTGTAAGATGACTTCTACTCATCTTGTAAGAAGACTTCTACTATGCCGGTGTATACTCATCTTACTCTTACTCTTCTTATCCTACTCAACTCATCTTATCAGGGGACTTCTGGTCTTGGTCTTCTCTTCTCTTCTTGAGCATTGACAAATCTTCTCTTCTAACCAGAGTCCTATCTATTACAAGATGTATAATAAAGTTGTCTATACAATACAACTTATCCTATTACATGTTTGATTTGGTTTATCAAAACTAAACTAGGGATATTCATATCCCAACATGATGTTTGTAACATAGCCATAGAAGATGATGAGGTATCTTCTACTTCTAGCTCACCATCAATACAATCATTGAACACTAGTGATGTCAACTTGAAACTCTTCTTTGGAAAGTTGATGGAAGACTTCAATAGGTTGCAAGAATTTCATGATAATTGTGTGAGAGAAAATGAAAGGCTATCTCTTGAACAAAGAAAACCTTCTGAATTTGTGGTTGATGTCAAATCTACTGAGTTGTATCAACAAGTCTTGAGAAAATATGAGGAAGCTTCTCTCAGGATAGTTGACCAACAAAAGCAGATTGATGAGCAACTGCTTATTCAGAAGAGAAAAGACTTTGAACTAAAAACTCTTCAAGCTAAATTTGAAAACCTCTCACATGAATATGATATTCTTAAATAAAGTGAAGTGAGCCTGAAAATTAAGATGTCTACAATGAATAAGTCCTCTAAGGCAATAGAGGAAATCCAGAGCTTCCAAAGACCTATGGCTCAAAAGAGTGGATTGGGATATGATCCATTCGAAACTTCACCTTGTCTTAGTCTTGCTTCAAAAAATAACACTAAGAGAATCTTTGTTAAATCAGTGGCACAACAAGCTGAAAATGAATTAATTCAGCCACTGAACAAAGGAAAGGGCAAAATACATGAAGTGTCCACTAGAGTATTTCAGGGATCTAGGCACATACCTAAGGAAATGGCCGAAGTCCATGAATATAAGAGGAATGATGTTCAGAAGGGTAGACCCAATTGAAGGGCAACTCATCTTAACAACATTCAGAGAGGTTGTCCAAGGTATGTTCAGCTTAGGCCAACTCCCCTGAGGCAACCTCAACTGAACAGACCTAAGGTCAACTCTCCTTACAGGCACAATAAAATGAGACAACCAAAACCCTTCATGCCAAAGGGTAATGGTCATCAATATGCCCATCCTCAAAGATTCCCACAAGCTGCACTGAGGTTATTCATAAGTGTGCACAAGGTAATCTGTGATATTTTCTTTGATTTTAGTTTCCAATCCTTCTTGGTTGCTTTTTACTCTGCATTGGTGTAAATTGCTCCAAGCACAATATAACAATGTATTTTCCATCTTTGATTCGAACTTCGTATTAAATTTGAAATTGTTCTTAGAATTGATTCAGTTGGCTAATTAATTAACTCCAAGCACAATATAGCAATGTATTGTAATTTTATGAACTATTGAGAACTTGGAGAGATTGATACCATACAGTACTTATAACTTAACTTAGAGGCTAACGACCACATCGTGGACAGTGGAGAGGGTTGTTTTGGTTGATTCTTCTGTTCAAAAGGGCATTTGGTTACCATTGATGTTTAGTGCATTGGTAGTGAGCTTCGGAGGTCAAACTGACGAGACTGGCCGGTATTCATAAATGGAACTTTACACTCCTAGTATATAAATATATCTTTTTTCAAGTGAGATGCCTCACGCCCCTGTTCATTCTTATAATGTCAATAGTGAAGATCAATCTGTTGAAGGTCGGTTTTTATCTTAGAAAGAGAAGTTTATAGATAATATATATCCAATTAAGAAATCAAATTTCTTCTGATTTTGTAGCAATGTTTTAAGTAGGCATGGTAGATGAAATATAGCTAACACATGGCTCATACAATAGGCTACATGAATAGATATACAAGAATTAATTGTTATTATCCAATTTTTCTTGCTTATTATGGTTTGGCAGGTTTTTTAATAAATGAATTCTTAATGTTGGCACAGGATATTGCCACCCTAGCCCCTAGGTGGTGTGAACCTGAGGTATTGTGGTTATTTTGTATACGTGAAAGTTCAAGGAGATTGACATTAAAAATGTGAAACCTCCATTGTAAAGCCAAAAAGCTTCTTGATCAGTCTGATGGAGGTGCTAATTCCCTCAACATTAACAGGTCTATATAGCGAAATCTCTCTTGTAATTATGATTAATAACACATTAATTGTTATAAAATAGTTTCATTACTTCCTTTAATTTCTTTAAAGAACTTGTTCCTTTATGTCCACCCCTGCAGACTTCGTGGAATTATGTATACAATATACTTGCCTTGATTAGAGTTTAGCTATTAATAACACATTAACAATGTATATTGTTTTATATCTCTAGATTTTTTGAGGTAGCCCTCCAAGAAGGGAAGATAAAGGAATTAGAAGATCCAAGAAGGGAAATGCTCCACAAACCAACCAAATATACTAGTTCTTGAAAAGCACTTCACGTTAGATGTTTTGTAATGGAGCTTATATACTAGTTTTTGTATATGAAACTAATATACTTGTGGTTAATTGTTGATAAATGTTATTTTGATATTTGAATTAGTAATATGGAGGGCTAGATTTGAATCATATTAAATATTAACATTTTATACGTGTAATAAAGCTAGTGTGATTTTTGCTATTCAGAAATTAATATTAGAACTTTTTTATAATACCATTTATTTTAGAATTAGTCGATACTGTTTTAAATACAATAAATATAATATTGTATTAAAAAATTAATATAATTATCCGATAGAATTAGTCGATATTGTATTAATATATTTAGTATCGTTAAAATTAATTGATATTAAAAATACAATATAGTATCAAAAAAAATTAATACCCTTATTCGATACTAAATATTTTTCTGACACTAAAGATTATATCCTTTAGTATCAAAAAATATTTATTAATACTATATATTTAGTGTCGTAAAAAATAATTGATACTAAAAATACAATGTGGTATCAAAAAAATTTGATACCATTATCCGATACTAAATATTTTTCTGATACTAAAGGTTAAATACTTTTAGTATTGAAAAATATTTATAGATACTATATATTTAGTATCGTCAAAAAAAATTGATACCATTATCCGATACTAAATATTATTTTGATACTAAAGGGTTCAATCATTTTGTATCAAAAAATATTTATTGATACTATATATTTAGTATCGGTAAAAGTTTACGATACTATAAATGCATTGTTGTATCAAAAAAAATTGATACAATAATCCGATACTAAATACAATTCTAATACTAAAGAGTTCAATCCTTTAGTATCAGAAAATATTTATTGATACTATACATTTCTGATACTAAAGAGTTACCCTTTAGTATCAGACTTTTTTTTTCTGATATGCGGTCTTTAGGATCGGGAGTATAGGTATCGGAAGTGGTATCGAATTTTTTTTGATACCAATACCCTTTGGTATCAAATATTCCATTTTTAGTATAAAAAAAAATTCGATGCTAAAACCCTTTTTTTTTGTAGTGTCTATGTGGAGCAACCCCCAGGTTTTGAGGAAGGAAATCAAGTGTACAGACTGAAGAAAACCCTTTATGGAGCTCTAAGAGCTTGGTATGATACCTTGTCTCAATTCCTGTTAGATCATGGTTTTGTCAGAGGGACATTAGACAAAACCCTGTTTCAGGATTTGTGAAGGAGAAGACATCTTGCTTGTCCAAATATATGTTGATGACATCATATTTGGATCCCCAAATGGGAAACTTTGTGAAAAGTTCTCAAAGCTCATGCAAAGCAAGTTTGAGATGTCAATGATGGGGCTGATGAATTTCTTCTTGGTAGGGGTGAGCACTATTCGGTTTTTGACCGAAAACCGAACCGAAATACGAATTCAGTTCGGTCTCCAGACAATTCGGTTCGGTTTTCGGTTATTTCCGTAATAAATATCGGTTAACCGAAACCGACTGAATTAAGGGGCACTATATAAACCTAAAACCCTAGAATATAAACCTAATTCATTTCTGCCCTCACCCCACTCCAGTCTCCAGCCCCCAAAGTCCCAAACGACGCATCCCTCCCTTCACTATTTTCTTCCGCCGCTGATTGCAGCCACGGCCAGTCGGCCAACTCGGCGGCCTCCCCACATCGGTCGCCCTCCTCTACTTCCTCTCCACACCGACCGCCCTCCTTTCCAGGTCTGCGCTCCACGCCTCCATCCCAATTCCCACACTTGCTGTAATTTTAAGTATTTGGACAATTTATTTTAAGTATTTGGACAATTGTTTTAAGTATTTGATCAGGGCATTAATTGGATATTTCAACACTGCTTTTTTTAATTAATTTCAGCACTATAATTTTTTTCCCCCAGAATTTCGGTTGTTTTTTCGGTTTTTCAGTTTTAGCCTTCGGTTCGGTTTAAATTCGGTTTTGAGTATGCTCGGTTCAGGTTCGGTTTATTATAATGAAATTTTGTTTTGGTTCGGTTGTGCTAATTCGATTCGATTCGGTGACCGAACCGACCGATGCACACCCCTACTTCTTGGGACTTCAAGTCAAACAATTAAAAGAAGGAATCTTCATCAATCAGGCCAAGCACACAAGGGAGATGATTAAGAAGTTTGGATGTTCAACAAGCAAACCAATAAGGATCCCAATGAACACAAACTAGAAAATAGATCCTGATGAGAGTGGTGTTTCAACCAACTCTACTGAGTATAGAGGAATCATTGGATCTCTCCTCTATCTCACAACCTGCAGACCTGGCATCACCTTGCAGTAGGTGTATGCGCAAGGTTCCAAGCCAATGCTTAGAAGAGTCATCTAGAAGCTGCAAAGAGGATCTTGAGATACCTCAAAGGCACTGAAAATGTAGGCCTTTGGTATCCAGCAGATGACAACATTGAGTTAAGTGGCTACTCAGATGATGATTATGGAGGATGCATAATTTATAGAAAGTCCACTTCACGAACATGTCAATTCTTGGGAAACAAGCTCATTTCTTGGTTCTCAAAGAAACAAAACACTGTGGCAACTTCAACCACTAAATCTGAGTATGTTGCAGCTGGAAGTTGTTGTGCTCAAATCCTTTGGTTGAGACAACAACTAAGAGACTACAATGTCAACTCTACTAAAGTGCCCATATTTTGTGATAACAACAGTGCCATAGCAAAATCACAAAATCCAGTGTTACATACAAGATGCAAGCATGTGGACATCAAGCATCACTTCATAAGGGATCATGTGGAGAAGAAGGATATCAAATTGGTGAAGATCCACACAGATCATCAAAAGGCTGATATATTGACCAAACCTCTTGCTGAAGCAAGGTTTATGGAACTTTCAGCACAGTTGGGACTTCTTGATCCAGGAAAGATTGACAAGTAAGCCCAATGGAGTTCATCAAACAAGGGGGAACTAAAAGTGTTCTTCAGCAGACTTGGGCAAAGTTTACTGAAATTCAGAAGAGATGACCCAAAGAATGGATCAGGGAAGTTGGGCAGATCAATTTTGATCTGGGCCCACTTCAGGAGATTTAGGTCAGGACACTTGTCCATGTAGGGCCAGATAAGCTGAAATGGATATCAAACAAATCTATATTTTTGATAAGCACCTATTTTGGGTAATCATTGCCTAGTTTGATGACTGTCCCATTCCCTTTCAAGCCATCACCTTTACAAATATTTAATTTGTCCCCTACCCAAAAAGTCACTTTCGAAGCATTTAATGCAAAGATTTAATTCTTGTTTGTATTAAACATTTCTAGCCCACAATCTACCTTCATAACCCCCCAGCCTTAATAAACCTTAACTTCACATCCCACGTTTGATAAAACAGTTTTCAAAAACTGAAATCAAAATTTCAACTGCTGGATCAATTTTTGGCCAACTCCTCTGAATTAATCTTGGCCATTCAAAAATGGATTTCCTCTTTTTTCAACCATTGAATTGCCTTATGACTCACCAACTCAATGACAAATATTCCTTTTGGAATATACTCTAAGTCTAAAGAAGCCCCCAAACCTTTCATTCTTCCTACGCATTCATTCACTCCCAAACCCTAACCTTCTGCATTTTCTCAAGCTTTCTTTCTAAACATCAATGGCACCCAAGATCAGACCAGATATGATTGTTGACTTCTCTAACAAGGAGTTAGACATTGATTTGGAATACCCAAGCCACAAGAACAACCTCACTTTTGAGCCTATCCTTTCCTTTGAAAGTGAATCCCCAGAAGTAACCCCCACCCTTAGATGGCTTAGAAGGGTTGAGTTGCAAAAGTTCATGCAGAACAAGCCGAGCTCTTGCTTGGAGCAATATATAGTTGAGTTCTTTGCCTTTCTGAAATGGAAAGGTAAAGCAACTAGTGGTGAAGTGTCAACAAGGCTGACCTATGTGAGTGAAGGAGTTGAAGAATAAAGCTCTCACATGGTCAAGTTCACTGAGGAAGATCTTGAAGGAGCCTTTGGATTGCCTTCAGAAGGAAGGAATCCAGATTCTTATGGTGCTGGACATGAGCAGGAAATTGCTCAAGATTGGCTCATTGTTCCAGGTCCTATCTATTACACACAGCACAAAAATACACTCAAACTTGAGTTCCTTACTCTATTTGAAGTGGTGACCAAAAGTATTCTGAGCAATACTGGAAGTTTGGAACAAGTGAGTTCACGAAGAATAAGGATAATGGCTGCTGTAATTGATGCCAGTGACAAAGGCATCAAATTCAACTGGAGAGACTTCATCATGGGAGAAATGATGAAGGAAAAAGCCAAGTTTAAGGTGAAAACCCACATGAAGGTGGTGTTGGAAGGAAAATTGAGATACTGCACAAGGGCAAGTCTCCTGATAGAAAGGTTTTCCCACTACAACCAGATGCAGACCTTTGCAAAGCCCCTCCCTGCCCAAAAGATCATGTTTATAAAACTCTCCAAGAAGTCAGAGAGGAGAAAGATGCAGGTGACCAAACTTGCTGAAGAGGTGGTGGAGAAAAAGCCCAAGATGAAGCCAAGGACAAAGGCAAGAGCTGTAAAGACAAGGAAAATGTCAAAAATTCTATCAGAAGATGATTCTGCCACTTCAGCAGAGTTGGACAAAGTTGCTGAAGTAGGTGTTCAAGTGCCATCAGACTCTGAGGAGCTAAGGGAAAAGTTCCTTATGGCAGTGGTACGAAGAAGAAAAAAGGAGAGAAGAGGGTCAGGGAAGTTGTCCCTGAAGAAGGAAGTGGGAGCTCCAGAGCAAGCAAGAGAAGGGCCAAACCTTCTAAAAAGATGCAAGAACTTCAGGAGGAGCTGACTTTGAAGATTGCTCTAAGGGAAAGTAGAGTTGAAAGTAGGACAAAGTCCAAATCCTAGTCAAAGTCCAACTCTCCTGAAACTGGAACTCCAGAATCCAAGTTTCTTGAAGTTCATCACTCAGAGCCCAACTCTCCTGATACCCACAAAACCCCCCAAGACCAACCTATTATCCCTCTTAACCTCACCAGAGGGAACTGCTCAGAGAGGCCCAATTGATGTCTTAGCTGACATAGCAGTTGATGAATCAAGATTGCTCTCACCCCTTGATTCATCCATGCTCAACTATTCCAAAGTCCTTGAAGCTGCTTTATTAGAGCCTATTCCCTTAAGCAAAACCCCTTCAGGACTATTGCTCTCAAAAGCACCTGAATTACCCATTGCTAAGCCCAATGTTCCTAAAACTGCCCTGAAGCCAACCCTACTGAACCCAATGCCAACTCCCCTATAACCCAAAGTCCCCAATCCAGTGGAGTCATGAGGAGGAGTATACCTATGAAGGTATGCTCAGAGGTGGAGCAAGAGCAACTGTGGATAGTCTGTACCCCATTCTTGCTGAATTTCCAAGACTTCAAAAGAATTTCCATGATTTGAGAGCTCTAGTGGACATCAAAGATAAAATCATCATGGAAATTGCTCAAGCCATCCAAGATAAAGGTGCAAACTGGTGGAAAATTGAGGAGAGTATATTGCTACACTTTTCTGGTGTGCAAATGACAAGGTTCCTGACAGATGAGGAAGTCTTTGCAAAGTTAGTAGCAGAAAAAGTTGCTGAAGGAAAAGAGAGGATTGCTAAAGGGATCAAACACTCTGATAACAGTTCAAATGATGATGACAACAATGATGATCCCACTAATCCTAACCCTCCTGGTTCCAAAGAACCCACTGTCCACTACCTAACCTACCATAGGAAGGGCTCTGTATCTTTAGAGGTGTTGACCAAATCTGGTAACACAGCTAAAGTTGCATCAGCCAATGAAGGTTCATTTGAGCCTAAGGCAAAGGTTACTGATGTTGAGGCTTCCCAAATAGAAGCTGGTTTAGTTAAGACCTCATCAGTGTCAGTAGAGTTGGACACTGACCAGCTCTTGACCATTCAGGATGACTCAGTGGCCTTGGAATGCCCAAACACTGTGATCTCCCAACAACTGCCTTCTATGAATCCTATTGAGTATGTAGAAGTTGCAGGATTAGGTGATGGTGTTGAAAAGGAAAGTAATGTTGAAAAATCAGAGGGTGTTGAGGAGGAAAGAGAGTTAGTCATCACTAAAATAATGAGTGTACCAAATATGGAGGGAGAGGAAGGAGTAAGTGAGGAAGGACAAGCTATTCTTGAAGTCAAATCTGAACTTCAAGAATCCCTTGATGAGAAGAGGCCTGACCTTCATGAAAGTGAAATTATCAATGATGAAAGAAGAAAAGAAATAGTTGAAAAGGAGGAGAAGGTTGTTGGTGAATCAGGGCCTTATGAAAAAGAATTAGAGGGTGATGAGGGTGATTTTGCTAACAAGTTCATTTTCTCTGATATTACAAGTATCACCCTAGATCAAATCTTTGCTGATGAGATTTTTACAGATGCTCCTGTACAAGTTGATGGAGGTCTAGCACAAATTGCTCTTGAGGAGCATTCAGCAAAGTTGGACACCTTGGTCCAACAGGTGGAATCTGCCCATGCACAGACTGCTAAAACTTTGGATGAACAAGGCAGAACACTTGCCTCAATAGAAATGAGACTCACTGGATCAGAAGAAATATATTGGTCCTACCCAATATTGAAGCAAGAATCAGTGGTGTTGAGACTGGATTGCAAACCATTTATGCTAAAGTGCAAAAAGCCAAAGAGAGCATGGACTCATTCACCAAAGAGGTAAAAAAGGATCAGAAAATGCTTCTGGACAACCATAACAAGAATGTCAAAGCTCTTAAACTAGTTGTGAAGCAAGCCATTGGAAAGAAAAGGGCTCTTTAGAAGAGAAGGGCAGAGGAAATGAGATTGGCAATGGTGAATGCAGCATCAGCCAAATTCTCTGAAGAAGTGATGGCCAAGATTTCAGAATCTGCAGTGGCCAACCTTACTGATCTACTCAAGGCAAACCTTGATGCATCCCTGAAGTCAACAATGGACGAGATTGTTGAGATGGAGATGAAACCTGTTCTTGCTTTCCTTAGCATGAGTAGTGACAGGATGCATAATATCCATGATGAAAATGTCTTCTTGCTTGAGGAGATCAAGTCCCTTAATCAGGCGCAATCCTTACTGGCTACAACCATGGGTGATCTCAAGCCCCAATGCTTTGATGAAGCCAAAAAGGGGGAAAGAGAAAGAGCAAGAGCCAAAGGTGCCTTGAAGATAGGTGAAGGCAGCAAGGGAAAAGAGCAAATGCCTGAACCTAAAGAAAAAGGGAAAGAAGTGTTGAACTTAGAAGATCTGGATGAAGAAGAGCAACTAGCAATTGCCCTGAAGAATTATATGGCTTCAGTTCAGGAAGAAGGAGCAAGAAGGCAACAAAGGCCTAGTAGTGAATCAGCAGGCTTGGACAAAAATGCTAAAGATGTCCAAGTCGGGGGGAAGATCAAGAAAGTCAAGAAGAACAAAAGAAAAGCTGAGAAATTCACTGATTTCCCCAACAACATGGATTTGCCTGCTGAATTCAGAGTTGAAGAAGAGCCTACACCAAAGAAGGCCAAAACTGCTGAAACAGCCAAAGCTGCTGAAACTACTGAAATTGCTGAAGTTGCCAGAAATGCTGAAACTAAAGAAGAAGTGGAAAAGCTTTTTGAAGAAGGCTTTGGAGAAAAGAAGAAGAGAGCTCTAGTTCTTGCTGATGATCCATCCAAACTATTTGAAGAAGGATTTGGAAAGGATGCTAAAACTCAGCAGAAGTTGTCTATGATGAGAGCTCAAGAGAAGATGGAGCAATTAATGGAAGCCAACAGAGCAAGGGATAAAAGAAGAGAAAACTTCCAAAAGCCAAGAAGAAGGAGAGCATCATACAACAAGCTGAAGCCACAGCTGCTGATTAAGATGGATACCAAGTATCCACATATGGACAAATGGGTCCTGTTGGTCCTGAAAGGAGTATATAACAAGTGTATGGGGGGGGGGGGGGGAATACACTTGTATGCAAATCTTTTACAATTTAACCAAGACAGACTTCAGCAAAGTTGTTCTGGACAACTCTGCTGATATGATCAACTATTAAAAGATAATCAAACTACTAAGCACTATTGAGTACTTAGTTGAATAACTATCTAATAGAGTTATATGTGCGGAATTAGTGATTGGCCCTTTGGTTTCAAACTCCTTTTTAGTTCTGAAATCACCTTAACAGTCTATCCAGTTCAAGGGACTTGTCCAAAACTTGTTTTGCTCAGAGTTAAGGGTGTATCTTTAACAAATCAGTTTGTGTGCTGTGTTGTATGAATGCAAGTACTTGAAAGTAAATCAACACAAGAGTTTATAGTGGTTCATGGACTCAAGCTCCTACATCCACTTTCCCTGATTTAACAGGATAATTCCTTCACTCTTGGAATTACTTGTTTCAGAGTGCCAAGGTGCACTTGATCAACCACACCACTCCTTGGTGCCTTGATCTCTAGGATATCAGAGTCCTAGTACTCTCTTCTCAACCCAGAATTGCACTGTTCCTCTCTCAATAGTGAACTCCTTACACTTCTACTACTACAACCTTCTATATTTCTCTCTTGAAAGGTATAAGGGTTGAAGTTTGGTTCCAACTAGGGTGAGATATCCTTCACAATGAGCTCAGTGTGTAAGGATAGGATATCTCTCTAAGCTTTGTATGGATATACAATGAAATTCTGCTTAGTATGAAGTGTTTGAAGACTAAGAATGTCTTTAGAGAACTTTGAAGCTTGATGATCTCAGATAGTTGTTGGATACTAGTTGGATGCTTCAAATGGTCTTCACACTTCTGTATTTATAGACAAAATTGAGGATTTGCCCGTTGGAAAGACAACCTCAATTATCTATAAATGTCTTCCTTGAACTCTGCAACTAGAAGACAGTTTCTTGATAGTGACATGTCCTTAATTTGGGAAATAAACGGCTGTAACCACTTTGTCTTGACTTTGCAACACTTTTCCCAATGTCTGACTTCAAGATTCACTTGATCAAACATGGACATTCCTTCTGATCATTGATCCTTGGATAAAGACAACATTCCTTATCACTTTGGACAGTTCTGCTTATCAAGATCAGCAGACTTTTGCTTATCAGCACTGTTGGCTTGCTCTTCAGATGACTTGGCTCTTTCCCTTAACTTGAACTCTTCATGCATGGGTCTTTGATGTTCTTTAGTCATACATGACTTTGATTTTGTGGATTGGATCTCATCAGCAGAGTTGGGATTGCTTTGTCACAATTCTGGTACAAGTTTGCTGAGATAAACTTGCTGGACAAACCTTTTGATTTTGTATGCTTCAGTAGACTAGGTCTTAATAATGCATTCAACTCAGTTGTTCTTCAGATAGGTTGTTCTATAGTTCATTCGAACTTTGATCAGCACAGTAGGCCATCAGCAAAGTTAAGGAAAATTTGATTTTGAGTCTTTGAGGGTTCATGATCCATGTAGACTTCTAATCATGTGTTCCCCCTCAACTTGTGCATCTATTGATCTAAGAGCTGCCTAACATACCAGCTTCTCAACTAGCCTTAAGCTACATGTTCCAACAGTCCTGAAACATGTTCATTTAATCTGACTTTATCTATTTGGCATGTCTAAAGGGGTTTTTGGTATCATAATCAAAACTCATTTTATTCCCAACAGGTCCCAATTCAGCTGAATGATGAATGGAAAGAAGCTAAGAGGGATCTGGGACTTTTATGTCATAGGCAGATGGATGGAAGAAGATCTTGAATCCATCTTTACTCAGTTTATGTTTGATAACTACAGAGAGCTTTATCAGAAACTTCTTGCTGCTGCAGATATAGCAAGAATAGAGTTCAAAGCCCCCAGTCCCATCATCTATATGCCTCCAAAACAGCAAGGCTACACTGATCAGTCTCAAATCTTCCAAGAGTTTATTCAGATACTGAAGATGGAAAAGCTGAAACTTGGACCAAAGGGAACAAATAAGGAGGCTGTTGGGAATAAAATGAGTTTTGATGAAGTATACCAAAACCCCCTGAGACATGCCAAGTAGATAAGTCAAAATTGAATGAACATATTTCAGGACTGTTGGAACATGTAGACTAAGACAAGTAGAGAAGCTGATGTGTTAGGCAGCTCTTAGAAGAATAGATGCAATAGTTGAGGGGGAACACATGCTTACAAGTTAATTAAGATCAAGTCCCCTCAAGGCTCAGTTTTTGAAATGACCTCAAGTCTACTGAAGGACAAGTATGCTGATCATAAGGAATCAGTCTGAAGACAACTTAGTAAATGCCAACATGAGTTAAGATGCATCATCAAAGCACCAATCTACTGCATCACAAAGCTTAGAAGAATTGTCCAAGCTAAATGTTTCAGAAGAGTTGTCTCAGTACACTTGAACTAGAATATATCTTTCAAGACAACTATGCTGAAGAGGTCAAGTTCACCATTCCAAGACATATACATCCAAAGAACTTACTAAGAAGTCATGAAAGGAGAAAGAGACAAATCATCTGAAAAAGCTAAAAAGCCAAACACTGCTGATGAATGAACTCTGCTGAATCTGATAAGCAGAGTTGACCAAATGATAAGAAAGTTTGTCCTTATCTCAGGAATGTTGATAAGAAGAGATGTCCATGTTTGACCAAGTGAATCTTCAAGTCAAACATTGGGAAAAGTGCTCAGAATGAAGACAAAGTTGTTACAGCCGTTTATTTCCCAAAACAAGGACATGTCACCATCAAAATCTGTCTTCCAGTTTGAAGAACTCAAGGAAGACATTTATAGCAATTTGGGACTGCCTTTCCAACGGGCAAATCCTCAAATTTGTCTATAAATACAGAAGTGTGAAGACCATTTGAAGCACCTCAACCTTGACAAGAATATCCAACTATCCTACAAGTCAAAGTGCTTTCAAAGTATTCAAAGAGACTATCTTAGTCTTCATAAAACTTCATTCTAAGCTGAACCTCATTGTATATCCATACAAGCTAAGAAGAGATATCATATCCTTATACACTGATCTTCATTGTAAATGATATCTCATTAGTTGGAACCTTACTTCAACCCTTACCCCTTTCAAGTGAGAAAGTGAGAAGGTTGTAGTAGTAGAAGTGGTAGGAGCTGACTGTTGAGAGAAGAACAATTCAGTTCTGAGTTGAGAAGAGGGTACTAGGACTCTAGACATCCTAGGGATCAATTCACCAAGGAGTGGTGTTCTTGATCAAGTGCACCTTGGCACTATAAAACAAGTTAATTCCAAGAGTGAAGTGAAAGTGTGCTGGGGTTTATAAAAGTGTTTAAGTATAAGTAGATAAATGTTGCACAGAATGTTGAGACAAATAGTGCAACACTGACTCTAACAGAATATCAGAAATTAAGATTCACAGCGGAAGACTTGAAACACTAAAAACAAACGAGACACAATGGAAATACTTTTAACATAGATTTTATAAATAAAAATCTATGTCTGCCTTATGGCGTAAAATCAATACTTATCTTCAAGTACAAATGTTGTGTGAAATGTTACAACAATAACTTTCACAACGAAACTATAAACGAGGCAGGTGCCAAGTCTAGAAAACGAACTAAGTGTATAAATTATACACTATAGAAATGCCTAGTCTATCTAATGATTACACTCTCAATAGATAAGAAGACACACAGTCATACGGGTGGTATACAACGTATGAACTAAAATGTAGAACTATTGGCCACAATTTCCTGACAGGGATGAACGCTCGGTCTAGGATATTGCTCGAATAGAACACCCTGAATTATGAAGCCTTCAATGGGTATTTATAGATGTGGGATACGAATTCTAGAGGCTTCCACATTGAGGTCCTATTTTTTAGGAAACTCAACTTCCACAACTTCCATGATCTTTCTAGATTCTACTAGCCTGCTCCAGGTCGTTCCAAATGCATCTAGGCTGTTCTAGCATGTTCTCCAATGTTCTGGAATCTTCCAGGTTCCAGATCCTTGTAGAAGCTTCTAGATCCTGCCAGAAATGCGACAACATTTAGATCAACATTTAATGTAGCATTTCAGAAAAGACTTAGAAAAAATCTCGGAAGGTCAAATTAAGATGTTGTTGATAATGTTAAGGCATTTAAGAATTAACAACATCTACAATCTCCCCCAATTTGACCTTTCGACTACAACACACCTGATGCACATATATTTCTATACATACTCAGTTTTATGTACTTAGTTTAGGTTGACATCATTCCTAAGCACTAGTCAAGACAATACCTGTTGTAATCGTTGGATCAAATCGAATGAAGATCAAGGATAATTTCATAATGATCCGTGCCAAAGGATCAAAACTATTTTATCCAAAATAGAATAAGTATAAACTATACACTTACTCACAACATAAGTAACTATACTAAGATAATAAGTTGAACTGGAAGAATTAACTTAGAATCTAAGTAAGACACTAACAAAAACAAAATAAAAAAATCAGACCAAAGAGGAATAAACAAAACAAAGACTCCAGCAACCTGCAGTAAACACATGATAATCTGTAAACATATTAAGCAAAGGCAGTAAACAGATATCATCAATTGTAACCATAATTTAAGCAAGTTGCAACAAATAAACAGACTAACATCTAAGAAAATAAATAACAAGTGTATCAGAATACTTAAACATTAATTACAGAGATTGAACTGAATAAATGGCATATATTGCTGTGGTAACAACTACAGCATCAACTTCCTGCACATTAGCTATTATGATATATTCAGATCTCCCCCTGTCTTGCTTGTCCCTGTTCATCAGTGTAGATCACCATACAGGGTCTCCATCTCAGCATCTTCATCATCAGCTTCATCCACAAAGTAAGTAGCAGCAAGATGTGCAACTACATCAGTCACAGCAGCATCAGGTTCACCACCAGCAGCAGCAGCAGTAACTCCATCATCATTCATCTCTTCAATCACCACATTGGAATTTGATGGTGGTGGTACTCCCCCTGTTGTAGGTGAAAGCATACTGGTCCACCTGTCCTTCAGGAACTAAAGCTCATCAATGGTTTCCTGCAAGTGCTTGAGCTGTAGTTTGATGAATTCCTGCGAAAGATACACATTACCAGAAATGTTGATATGGATGTTCTCAACATTTGGGGGTGCATTTCTCTGTCTTGATCTGAATGATTCTGGATGATCAGAAGTTGAGGGTCTTTGCTGATGTTCAGTAGTTGAAGGCCTATGCTGATGATCAGTACCAGGAGCAGTCAAAGGCAGATCAATTACTCTATCCCCAGTGAGTAAGGCAGGAGCTATGGCCAGTAATGATACTCTCCCCCTTAACACATCAGTGTTCTTGGCAACAAAGTCATGATGCCTCAAGTAATTTGAAATCAGAACAGGATAGGGTAGGTTGCCTTTTTCAGAAACTTTTCCAGTAAATCTCATCATATGGTGAAAATTTGTGAGGCCTAAATTGAACTTCTTAAGCACAGAGATCCTATACATAAGAACAGCTTGGTCTTTTGTGATCTTAGTGGTATTTGTAGTGGGAATCCAGTTGTAGATAATGAGTTTGTATAACACAGAGTGTAGGGAAGTGAGGTCTTTGGCTAGCATCTGTCTAGTCCACTTAACTACCCTACCACCAGTTATAGCAGCAATAACAACATCCATGTCAGGTTCTTCATCCACCTCAACATTGGGAATATGCAGAAACTCATTTATCAACTCAGGAGTAAAAGGTACATCCCTCCCCCTAAAGTTTACAGTCCCATACCACTTAGATGATCTCCTACGAGTACTCTTTTTCATGCAAGCATAAAATTCATAAGCCCAATTTGTCAAGAAAGATTCACCAAAATTCACAGCATGCATCAAATTCCTTTCCTCTAAGAAACTAACCATGCCTTTACTTTCAAAATCAGGGATATTAATCCTCTTCTCTATCAGCAGTTTCCTCTTAGAATAAATAGCCAACCTATTCTCTAGAGTCTCAAGAGAATCAGAATTACCTTCCTCTTCAGAAGCAAGGTCATTGGAGCTTGATGTGGAGTCTTTAGCAGAGCTTTCCTTAGAGCTGCTTTCTGCACTGGAAGAGCTATCACCATCACCACTGCCATCATCTTCAGGTTCTGGTGCAGCTTCCTTTGCAGCAGCAAAATGCTCAGCATTTTTCTTAAGAGAGTTCAGAATATCTCTTAAACACACATCAGAATCAGAATTGGAATCTGATTTTGCAGGTT